>OX637400.1:17352691-18552691 GCA_951799425.1 Ilex aquifolium
AAAAACAAAAGAAGAAGATGCAGATTGCAGACCGTATTTTGTTCGATCTACAGGTATGTCCCATCCTTTTTTTTTTTTTTTTTTTTGGATTTTTGTTCAGCCTGAAAAAATGAGGGACTGATTTTTAGGCTTTTACAAAATTTGGGTCTTGGATTTTGTTCTTTGTCTCAGATTTAGGGAATTTTTCACTGTCTGTTTTGTCTCGGAACGATACCGGTAGGAATCGGTAGGAATCGTCCGAGTTAAACCGATTTCTTCTGATATCGGCCGATACTTACGAGTTGCACCGAGATATCGGCGATATGTGATCAATGCGTCATTTTCCCGTACCGGGTATCGTTATCGTATCGCCACTGGCCGAGTCGGATACGACTCGGCCGAGTCGTATCGGACTCGGCCGATACCTTGAACCATGTCTGTAGGAGATACTCTATTGAGCGTAGCTCACCCTATACGGGAAAATATTTCAGGTGGGGGATACACGCCGTTGGACGGTGCTTATTCGGGGCCCCAGTGACAAAGAAAAGTCGATATGTGGCTTTTAAATCTTATTTTTGTAAAACTTCATGTAAATTCATTTTGGGCATGTAATGTATGTAAAAGAATTGTAATTCTGAACTTATATTAACTATGTTTAATGCATAAATTCATGATGTGGGAGTATGAATGGATGTATATTGGACCTCAGATGGGTCATGTGATTAAATGTTGTTATATGAGTATGGATAAATGGACCCGGTGTGGTCAATGTTGTGCATTAGACCTCGGATGGGTCATGTGATTGTATATGACACAGGTTGAGTTTTGGGTAGAGCTCTCTGTAAAAAGGAGACTCTGCCCGAATTTTGTTAAATTAAGGACCCCCGATTTTTGAGGCGTCACAACAGTGGTAACCCAGAAAGGTCTAGAGAGTTTAAATACTCATTAGGATATCGATTCGTGATGAATCGATCAAGTACATCACTGTCAGATATTTTTTCAGAAGCTAAATATGTAATTGTTTGTCTTGGTGAAATATTCAATGTTGCAACATTTATAGTACTAACGTTGTCATTCTTTGCAGAACGAATTGTGGGCTCGGTTAGGAAGTTCAGGGTCACTGAACCAACCATATCCAAACGTGGATAGATTTTAAATATCAATTCTTGAAGAGTATGACACTTGTGTATTGTATGACACTTCCAATTCTTTGAAGTAAATCAGAGAATAGGAATAATAATAATAATTCAAAATAATATGTTATATAACTAATGATCAATGAAATATTACATCCATTAAGAATTTGTGTTAGTTAAACGCATGTTTAACCCCAAAGTCAAAACATGTACATTCATGCACAATGCAGATCGCCTCAATGACACACCAACAATTTGCTCACAGACTCTTTTTAGTATAACTGACAAGATTTGTCGAAAGTCTCTTCCAAAAACAACGGTGATACCCCCAAATGGATTTGGGCTATCACAGACATCCTGAAATGTACGATCCACTACCTCAACACAATACCTATTTTGCATAGGAACTTCATCCCATATTATCAATTTAGTCAAATCTGAAAAATTCTACATGTATCGATTGCTTGGTAAACCCAAAAATAAAATTTTCAAGCACAGTCAATGGGATGCAAAATGTTGAATGTGTTGTGCGGCCTCCTATTAATAATAAAGATGCAATACCGAATGTGTGACGCCCCAAAAATCGGGGGTCATTTATAAGTCCGTTAATCATCCATCAACCTGCGGAAATACCCGTGGATGCCGGTTAAGCCGACACCGCGGCACCATATCCCCTTTATCGGGATTTTAAAAATACAAAGTCTATATGCTTTTGATTGATTGACCCATCCGAGGTCCAATATACCACCATTGATACTCTATTATTGTCCATTTATAACATTTGAAGGAAGGAAACACATAGCCCAAAAGCTTGGCAAAACAGTTTTAAAATTTCTGATTTTTAGAAAGCGTACCGGTTGGACATACCGGTACAGTTTGCTTACTGGACAAAGATGTACCGGTACGGCATACCGGTAGATTCTGCCCAGGTTTGCCTGTTTGGCCTGTTTTTCATTTCCAATCCATTCCAAACCTTTCTATAATCATCCAACACATCTTTAATGAAGTTTTGCACATAAAACATGATACGTATAAGTTATATTACAATAATTTGCATATATTTACATGTCAAAAACTAAGTTTTCATAATTAGTTTACAAAAACCCCAAGTAAAGCCACATATCGGCCTCTCTTTATCCTTGGGGCCCCGAGAAAGTGTCATCCACTGGTGTGTATCTCGCACCTGAAATGTTTTCCCGTATAGGATGAGCTACGCTCAATAAAGTATCTCCTACAGAGGCTACTCCTCAATCTAAATGCATATGGAATGTTCACATACAACAATTTACGAGCAACATTCTTTTCAATCAAGAAAATGCAATTCCATGATAGGAATTTCCATGTCATGCTATGAATTGAGATGAAACTCACTCATGCAACTTCAACCTGAGTCCTCACCAACTCCCACAACACAATGCAATGCACTTGTGAAGTAAATCCGGCATTGACGAAAATCCATCCAATGATCGTTTTAAATAAAAATCATGAGTTAATAAACCAAATCATTGTTGGATGATACCCATTGAATGGGTATTTCATAGAATAAAATCAAGTGTCTTTGTTAGGTATCAGATTCTCGGAATCTCACCCCCGATTCCGTACACCGTTACACTCTTCTGGAATTTCACCGTCGGTAAGTGAATACACCATATAGCCGGGTCTTGCACCTGAGGGAGAATCTAGCCCTTCTTGTTATACCCGACACAAGTTTTTCATGCAACCATGCGACTCAAGGGGATCTTCGATCCAAACTTCCCGAGACCACTTATCAATCAGCAAGTATGGTGTTTGACCAACCATGCACACACACGCACACTCATAACTCATCCCATGAATGTGATACCAATTCTATGCCCAAATTGCAATGCATACCAAGTGAGCAATTTCCACATATCAACATGTACCCTGACAATTTATATCATATGCATATAATCACCCTTATCCATCACAATGTCAACATATCAATAAACATATATCAACAATCATAACAAACATGTTATTACACAATTTATGTCCAAAACACACTTTACTCATAAGAGCATCATCTAAATACATAGCATACACACACAATACCAAAATTCCAAGAGGTTTCACAAGGAACTTCCACATATCAATTTCAAGGTAGAACTTGAAATAAACCATTTCTACACCCATTTCTTCATTTCCATAACAATAGATTCATTTCCATAACAAGAGACAAGACATAGGTAGTTCTATACCCATAATCATTCCCTATGGACACCATAGGTTGTAAATAACCAAAGTTGGAGGGAACCCTACCTCAAATGAAGTGTGGAGAACTTCAAGAACACCAACCAAACTTCAAGGTCTTGATTTCCCAAAAATCTCCTCCTTGGATCTTCGGTGAAATCTTTCGTTCTTGGTGTGGTTGTGTAGCCCTCGTCGAGGTGATCGACTTTAACTCTTGGTCCGAGTTGGTTCAACCAACGGAACTCAGTAGATCAAAGGAAGAAGCCTTGAAATTTATTTTTCTCCTCTCCCTTCACTCTCCTCTTCTTTAACGTGTGAATGGGCTGATCAAGTGGGGAAGATCAGATATTTTACCCCTATTTATAGCCTCGATGCTTGGTGCACGTTGCGCCACACGACCACCCTTGTCCAGGTCCGTTTTCGCCCCGAAACGATTTAATTCGGTCCCGGTTTAAATTCAAAATATTTTTATTTGAAATTTCCTTCAATTATAAGGAAATTTTATAAATTTTATTTTTTAGGGACGTTTGTGAGGTCACTCGACACCCAGTTGTCTCATAAAACATGAAAAATCCGACTATCTTGGAATTCGATGAAACTTTTTTCGGCAACTCGGTTTCGCGATACGAATGCAACGACGAAGTCCGTTACGTCATTCGAGCTCTAGAGAAATATCTATTTTAAATCCGCATTATTGGGACAAATTACCGTTTTGCCCTTTTTCAGAAAAAGTTCAAATTTACCCTAGTTTTACATTCTTCCCCCCTTAAAAAGAATTTCGTCCTCGAAATTCACGCACACATATACTTTCAGTCACATGCATATGCAACAAGTATATCATACTCATAACTATAAAAATGTACCTCCATGCTCGAATAAGAAAGGATAACTAGTACGGATAGTGTCCTCGCGCTCCCATATCGCCTCCTCCACTCCTCGGTGCTGCCACAACATCTTCACTAGCCTCACGGTCTTGCTTCGCAAAACCTGATCCCGACCATCCATGATACGCACCGGTCCATCCTCGAAGGTCCCATCCGCATCAACAACAAGCTCGCCCCAATCCACCACATGAGTCGGATCTGGAGTGTATTTCCGGAGCATGGAGATATGGAATACTGTGTGAACACCCGATAGATTTGGCGGTAACGTCAATTGGTAAGGAACTATACCACCCTTTCAAGTACCTCGAAGGGCCCGATATACCTCGGCAACAACTTTCCCCGCTTGCCGAACCTGACCACTCCTCTCTTAGGTATCACCTTCAAGAAGACATGATCTCCCACCTCAAACTCTAGAGGTCGCCGCTGTCTGTCGGTGTAGCTATTCTGTCGGCTCTGAGCCATGAGAATATGCTTCCGTATCAAGTTCACCTTGTCGGAGGTGTCTCCAACCAAATCTGGACCTGTAGAGGGTCTCTCTCCTACCTCCGTCCAACAAACCGAAGAACGACAAGGCCTCCCATATAGTGTTTCATAGGGTGTCATCTGTATGCTCGCCTAATAACTATTGTTGTAGGCGACCTCCACTCAGGGTAAGTGCTCTTCCCAGTTACCCTTGAGATCTAGGACGCATGCCCGTAGCATGTCCTCTAAAGTCTGGATGGTCCTCTCCGACTGACCGTCCGTCTGGGGATGAAAAACAGTACTCATCATCAACTGTGTCCCCATGGCTCGTTGGAAACTCTCCCAAAAATGAGCTGTAAACCTGGGATCTCGATCCGATACTATAGATACGGGAACCCTATGCAACCTGACAATCTCCCGTATATACAACCTGCAGAATTCCTCCAGTGTGAAGGTCATCCGCACGGCCAAAAAGTGTGTCGACTTGGTAAGCCGGTCCACTATCACCCATACCGCGTCATGTCCCCGCGATGTCCGTGGCAAGTGGGTCACAAAATCCATCGTGACATTCTCCCACTTCCACTCAACTACCTCCAAAGGTTGGAGTAACCCTGTTGGTCTCTGATGCTCAGCCTTGACCTGATGGCATGTGAGATATCGGCTAACAAAGTCTCTAACGTGCCTCTTCATCCCACTCCAGTAGTACTGGCGATGAAGATCATGATACATCTTCGTACCACCAGGAAGTACAACAAAACAGGAGCAATGGAACTCCCTAAGGATCTCTCTCTCAAATCCATAGAATGGGGAACGACAACCCTTCCCCTATACCGAAGACTACCATTCGTGTGAATAGCCCAGCCCTCGTCACCTGTACCCGTCCGTACCCGGTCCCTGATGGATAATATCTCCGTGTCATGTCCCTGGGACTCAATCACCCTGCTCAGTAGGGAAGGTGTAGCCACCAAACTCCCCAAGGTACCATGAGTCTGATCCCTGTAGTGTAGCCCGAACTGTCCCACAGTCTCAAGCATATGCCACTCTCGGGAAGCTACCTTAGCCACGACTTCCTGTGACTTTCGGCTGAGAGCATCAGCCACCACATTTGCCTTACCAAGGTGGTAATGCAAAGTGAAGTTGTAATCCTCTAAATATTCCATCCACCTGCGTTGCCTCATGTTGAGGTCCCGTTGTGTAAAGATATATTTCAGACTTTTGTGGTCCGAAAATACTTCAAACTGTTCACCATACAAGTAGTGGTGCCAAGCCTTCAAGGCAAAGACAATGGCCGCCAACTCCATGTCGTGAGTGGGGTAATTCTGCTTGTGGTTCTTTAATTGTCGAGAACCAAAACCACTACTCTCCCGGATTGCATCAATACACATCCAAGTCCGTCCTTGGAGGCATCACAATATACTGTGTACTTCTGTCCCCTCTTTGAGACAATCAAAATAGGAACTGAAGTAAGCCTTCTCTTCAACTCCTGGAATGCCTTCTCACACGAATCATTCCAATCAAACTTGTAACGCCCCAAAAACCGGGGGTCCTTATTTTAACAAAATTCGGGCAGATTCTCCTTTGTACGGGGAGCTCTACCCAAAACACAACCTGTGCAATTATACTACATTGACCACACCGGGTCCATTTATCCATACTCATATAACCACATGCAATTCTTCTTTTACATTAAAACAATCCATATCCACTTTGGACGACATTACTATCTAAAACCATTCACGATCATGAGAGCGACTAAATAACTTCGTAATCAAAAGAATTTAATACACCATTTACCATAAATACAATGTCATCCAAAAGAATGTGCCCAACTACGACACTTCCATCCCCAAAAGAATCAGACTAATTCTGTGCAGCGGAATAACAAAAATATTGGGTTTTACAAAGTCTCAATCTAAAACAAAAGAAGGAAATGCTCTAAGCATCCACCTCGGGATCCACACTCCTGTCGATCGGAGTCTCCCAATATACTTGCTCCTCGACTCCCAGCTCCTCCTCAAGTGTATAATCTGAAATGTAGGTAGGTAGGGGATGAGCACGAAGCTCTGTAGGAAAATCCTTCCAAACCCGAACAAGGTTTATAAAAGCATATGAAATGGTCGGTCTCATTTTACAATTAACATATCTAATTTTTGAAATAAAACAGGGACATTTTAAAAAAGATCTCAAGTTTAAGTAGCAACATAAAATTAAATGAGCAGTAAAAACCTAGCTACAATAAATAACCATTTCCAAAATATAAACCATTTTCCCACAAGACCTTGTAGAATCCCATACTTCCACAAGTCCTTGTAGGAAACCATTTCCACAACAATAATAGTAATCCATAACTCGAATATTCCAAAACAATAGGTATATGTATCTCAAACATGATGCGAAGCGAACCCCATGAATCAACACATTGAGTAATATCTAGCCCACACACACACACACAAATCTTCTCAAAGATATCCATTCTTTAGGAAGAGCGTATGACATACCAATGGCAGTGACGTATCCAACCCAGGCATTAGTATACTAACCCTCTGACACGGCACCCGTGAGCGAATAGTGGTTTAGTCTTACCAAAGCACTAGCCCCACTACGAGTGGTAGGAAAAATGCAAACCCACACGGAGCAAGCAACACGTCTACCCACTCTACGATATCTCGTCAAAGACCATCCATGGTCATCCCACACTCATAAGAGATACAATATCAAACTCAATTTCTCAATTTACAAGCATATCTCAAAAATCCGCAAATTTATCATGTGACAATTCCAATAACCAATTAAGAAAAATAGAAGAGATCACAACAACATCATTTTATTACTCAACACAAAACACTATAGTTTCGAAATCAATAATAAAGGAAGAATTTAAGAAGAAAATCCATCACTCTCCAAAAATTATGGTTTCCAAGCAAGAAAAGAGATTTCATGGATATTCAACCCTAACTTTGTTCAAAAACATGAAATCCTTGCAAAAAAAGAATAAGAGATGATGATTTCATATTATATATATAACATTTAGAGGCAAAACATATATATATATATAACTACCTTAACATCAATGAACAAGAATGGAAGAAAACCTCTACCTAGAAATCAAAATTCCAAGCTTAATCTACAAGCTTCTCAAGCCAAGCCCAAGCCCTAGAACCCTTCTTCCCTCTTCTTCTTTCTTTCTTTCTCTCTCTAGTTCTAAGATGGGTGAAGGAGTTTTGGGTGAGAGATGTGAGAAAAAATGGAAGAAAAGGGGCTGAAATTTGGGTTTAAACCCAGCTGTCCCGATTTTTACTGTTCATGGGCTGATTTGAGTTTTCTCCAAAATTACGGTTTTGCCACTACACATTCCAAATTTGATCCATGTGACTATCCTAAGGTTTTTCGACGTTCCGGATTCATTTTTAATGTTATTTTAACCTAAAAACATTTAGTTTTATGATTTATCTCAAAACTAAAGTAAATTTACATCCGAAACACTAAAATTACTATTTTATCCCTCCGAACCGCTATATGTGCTAAACGGCTATTCCAAGTTTTTCGGACCTCCCGGATTCATTGGAGACCTTATCTTGACCTAAAAATATTTAGAAACTTAATTAATCACTGTTCTCAAGGTTAAACATATTTCAAAACTAAGTTTGACTCAAAAGTCAATTCGTCCGAAACTCAAACTTCATGATCAATCTTTCAACATTGATTCTAAGTTTCTACCATCATTTTATTCATCTTAGGAGAACTCTTAAGATAATAGTATCCTTATTTCATTTTTAATACAGGGTCTTACAATCCACCCCCTAAAAGAAAGTTTCGTCCTCGAAACTTAATCGTCGAGTTAGTCTATCTAATTCTAATTGACAACAGGGTCTCAACACATATTAATCCCTTAAGTATCAAATCCAAGTTCATAACAGAATATCATATTCTAAATTTTAAATCCATCACTTCCACTTCTAACATCATTGCAGTTACGTAGAGTCCCCAAGATTAACTTCCTTCACTAGAATTCATTTATCACATTTATTCTCAATAATTGGATACGATTGTTCCAAAAAATTTCTTATTATGCATAACTAGCAGATCATAGTACTTAATTGTCTACTCATCAAATATCACTTCTCTTTTGAATTTCACCAATCATTTCAATAAAACTCATATTTGTTTCCTACATGTAGCTTATTCATAAGCATATCAAAATAACTCAAACGTAATTCCGCTAATAGGGTTACTCATGTAAAACCTGAGTAAATTTAAACTTTTTGTGAATAAGGGCAAAATGGTCATTTGCCATCCTAATGCGTATTTGAGATACTCATGCTCTAGACCTCGGATGAGGAAACGGAGTTCGCTGTTGGATTCGTATCGCGAAACCTAGTCACCCAGACTAATTTCGTCGAATTCTGAGATAGTCGGATTTTCACACGTCGTTCGAGGCGACTGCGTGACGAATGACATTTTAAAGGTCCCAACAAATGAGTTTTATAAAATTTCCTTAAAATTAAATTAAAGTTCAAATAAAATTAATTTGAACTTAAATCGGGATGTAATGAATCGTTTCGGGACGAAAAACGGACCCGGAAGTAGGAAATATGCAGTGCGATGTGGACCGCTCATTTGCGACTATAAATATCGACATAAATCAGATATTTAGGCACAAATATCTAATATTCATCACCCTTGGCTGGCCATAGAGAGAAAAGAGAAGAAAAAAATAAGTTCTTCAAGCTTCAATCCAAGATTCTCGGAGTTCCGTCGCTCAGATCGACTCGGACCAAGAGTTAAAGTCGATCAGCACGACAAGGGCTACGCAACCACACCAAGAACGAGTGATTTCACCGAAGATCCAAAAGAGGAGATTTGGGAAATCAAGAGTTTTGGAAGTTTTGGAGGTGTTCTTGAAGCTCTAACCTTCACCCTACGCTGCAAGAGGTAGGGTTCTTCCTACTTTGGTTTTACTCCTCTCCTTTAGGGCTGTTCTAGGGCCGGTTTAGGGGCTGAATTTGGGTTGTTTAAGGGGCTGTTAAGGGGCTGAATTTTGGACTGTTAAGGGGCTGAATTACGGACTGTTTTTAGGCCATTTTGCGGGCTATATACGGGCTGTTATATGGTGGTTTATGTGGGCTGTTTTGGTGGTTTATATGGGCTGTTTTGGTGGCTTATATGGGGGCTGTTTTGTGGCTTATATAAGGGCCGTTACATAGGCTATTACATGGGCTCTTATGTGTTATATTATGCCTTAATACTTAAGGGTGTTATTGACATTAGATTATGTAATAACATGTTGGATATGAATGTTAATACATGCTAGTTGATGTTTTGACATTGTGAGGAATTATGGCAAACATATGCATTAGATATCAAGTACCATGACATATGTTGAGATATGTGGTTGAAATGGGTCCATATGGCATTCATAGCATGTTGGACATAATTGTTGTGTGCAATGGTTCATTACATTGCATATGCACGAAGACATTGCATATATTGGGTATGAGTGCATTGTGATATTAAACACCATTCTTGGTGATTGATATGTAGAATCGGTACGGTCGGATCGAAGATCCCATTGGGCCGCATGGTGCATGAAAAACTTGTGTTGGGTATAGCAAGAAGGGGTAGATCCCCCCCTCGGGTGCAAGACCCGGCGACTTGGTTATACACTTCCCTGCGGTGAAATTCTGGAAAAGTGTAGTATGGTGTACGGAACCGGCGGTATAAAATCCAAAATCCGTTGCCCAACAAGACACAAGATTTTGATGTACATAAACACTCATTCAATGGGTGACATCCAACAATGACTTAATTTTGTAAACACATGATTTCAATTCAAACGGTCATTGGATGTATTTTCCATCAGTTGATGGGGTTACTACACATTGGCATGACATTGTGTTGGGGGAGTCGGTGATGACTCGGGTTAAAGGTGCATGAGTGAGTCCCATCTCATTTCATAGCATGTCATGGTAGATTTCAATATAGAGTTGCATATTCTTACTGGGAATGTTGATGTGAATACAAAATGTTGAATGTGAACATTGCATGTGCACTTAGGTGGAGAGTAGCCTCTGTAGGAAATTACTCTACTGGGCGTTGCTCACCCTATATGGGAAACTATTTCAGGTGGGGAAAATACATCGGCGGATGGCTCCAATTTGAACCCTCATGTTTGAAGAAAGTCGAATGTGGCTTTAGTTTGTGTTAATGTAAAACACTTGTGAAAATTTTGTTTTGGGCATTTAATCTTTTGCAAATAATTGTAATAGAACTTATATGGACTATTGTTAACATAACCTTGCATGTTTTGATATAAGTATGGATAGTTGGACCCGGTGTGGCCAATGTTTACTTATAAATGGACCCGGTGCGGTCATTGCTTTATATTGGGCCTCAGATGGGTCATTTGAATAAATATTGCACATGTTGGGTTTTGGGTAGAGCTCCCCGTACAAAGGAGACTCTGCCCGAATTTCGTTAAGTTATGGACTCTGGTAAATGGGGCATAACGGTGTGATATCGAATTTCTCGGTATCTACGGGTATTCCAGGGGTTGATGGGTAATCAACTGACCCCCAGATTTAGGGGTGTCACAACTCATCTTTCCTATACTAACATCATGGTATAACACAAAACGTAGTTATGACATTACGGTAAGATTTATCTCAATTACTGAAATAGATACAATATTCTTAATGACTTTGTCTCTCACTAGCCAATGAAATTCATAATCTTTGAAATCTACAATAATTTCAATTCATAACTACACAATCCCACATAAGTCAATATTCTAGGATCAACTCTTAGGTTGCACATCCATTTGCAATTCCTCATGATACTTTTTACCTTCACCATTATAGTCATTACTCAAATAGTTCGCTGCGCACTCTGATATAAATTATAATCCGCAAATTCACAAATCAAAACTAGCCACAAGATAAAAATTCTCATTGGTTTGAAAGTTTTGAGAAGATAAGTCAAGTTCCACCAAAGTGTACAACTGAAATCTAACCACATTTATCCTCCAATTATAGCTTCTAAAATGTGTACACTAACGATTCATCTAATCCATTCATATGGAATTTTAGTAATTAACTAACTATAATACTTAGTCTAAGTGTCAAGTTATATCTCCAAGATATTTGTTCTCAGTCCCCAATCTTGAGCTCAAATCAATAAGCCTTACAATCCCCTTCATAACTCATTTGTATCCGGATTCATACTTTTAGATCAATCTTAATATCTCTTCATGTTCACCAACTCGATTAAGGTCAATTATTTTCTATCTCCCCAGTATTCATTCTCAATCTCTAAACTTGAGCTAGAACTAATAACCATGTAATCAATTCTTAGTGGCTTTCATTAACATCGCAACTCTTTTCACGATACCTATACTTTTGAATCCCTATGATACAATCCATTACAATATATATCTTGTAATATGCCAAAATGTGAAGATAGACTGTCAAAGATCCCAAAATATCTCTCAATTCTCTATCACCAGACTTCTTATGATATAATCAAAACTAAAACAAGACTCCAAATGATTAAACCAATGTTCCTTAATTTACCCACATTAGTCATCATAGTCTTAATCATTATTCATAATCCTCAAGAAAATAACAATCTGCTAATTACTAGGATAACCATAGTCATTTATCCCAAAAACTACATATTGTTTCTACATGCATGTCAAAGTCAATCTGCATCGGTATCATCATTGATTCTTCAAATTATATTTTTCCAATTATCACCACTAATCGTAAAGTTCGAATCTTCAATACTCATGCCAGCAATCCTCAAGTATAACTAATCAAACCTATCTTAATAGTGTACTAAAAGAGACAGGAAAAAGAACTTCATATTCCCCTAACACACAACTCCAATAACATTAAAATATCTCACTTATCAATAGAAGTTAACACCAAACATTGAAATCATCTTTATTTCAATAATTGTTTGTTATATCTGACCTAAAACTTTTAGAACTCTATAATCTTTAATCCTACAATATCTAGGGTCAAAGGTAACAATTATATCTTAGTTAGACTTTCTAGATTTCTTTTTTGCATGTCTATAAGTTCATTTCCATAACTAAACCTCAAATTTCCAATCAAAATTTTTAAATACAAGTCATCTATTAACCTCACACTCAATCAAGAGATTATTGATTGTTAATGCTTTAAAAAGTCCAAGTGTAGTGAACTAAGCCCACCACGAAATAATGTTACCTAAGTATATCGTCCTCAATGAGTATCATAAGTATGACCCTTCTAAACCATTAATACTTCCAAAGTAAATTTAATCAACTCTCTGTAATATTTTCAAACCAATATTGGTAACCTCAAGTATGTAGTTCTGAAACAACCTCCTATTCATTTAAGACCTATAACCACAATTCCAATCATTATTCCAAAAATAGACTCCCATTCGATGTTTATTCACCATATTCCTTCAATTGATCATATTTGAGAGTTTTACTATCTCATACCATCGTACTCACCCTAGAGGACAACATAACACTCTTGTGGTTCACATCGTAAAACCAAAACTACAGTCATTCCTTAATTTCTATGACTTTTTAAGTAACACACCTAACTTTCCATAACCTTATTATTCAAAACTTAGTCCATATTAAAAAAACATCTAAGTTGACCTTACCTCCACACATCCAAATTGGGTTATCACATCTCCTTGGTTTCCAAAAATAAAAGCAACACTAATAGTAGAATAGAATATTTAGAGTCAACAAAGCACCAAATCGTAGTTACATTTTATATTGTTATCCATCAAAAACACTTCAATCAACATGGGTGCGTCTCTCAATCAAAGCCTAAATAGTGTGGAAGTTTTCTTTAGGATAAGCCCTTCAGAGTCTAAGAAGAAAAGCACGACACTTTGCTATACAAGGAATACCAAAGTGCAGATTTTTGATCAACTTCGAAGAATAAACTGATTTAACTCAGGTATTTATAGCATGTGTGACCTATATGGTTGGAAAGATATACGAGTTAAGCTTCTAACCAAAAAAAAAAATGGTGCACAATTTGGACTTTCTAACTAAGAGTTATGATCAAATTAGTGAAAGGTAGTCTACTTGACTGATGGTTCTGTTATACTTTTCTAACTCGAGTTTGGATGTCTTTTGTCACAAATCCTATCTCATACCCATCTCCAATATAGATAATATGACTTGCATACAGATCCCTGTCTAGCATCATTTACAAACCAAAAATCAAATTACCATCCGTCTCCTAGAATAGTCCAAAACGACATGATATGAAACTAGAATATCCATCCCAAAATTTTCATCAACTCCTCAAAGTTAGATAATCCATGAATTCGAACAAATAATTAATTCCTAACCTAAATAAACAACAAATCACACTTATCTTCTAAACATATAACTTCAAACAAATCAAAACCTAAAGTTTCTTCATCCTAAACTAATACTCCAATGATAGTCCACAACCTACAGCTCCCATGTAAGACCTAATTCCTAAGCTCTGATACCAAACTTTTTAACGCCCCAAAAATTGGGGGTCCTTATTTTAACAAAATTCGGGCAGAGTCTCCTTTGTACGGGGAGCTCTACCCAAAACACAACCTGTGCAATTATACTACATTGACCACACCAGGTCCATTTATCCATACTTATATAACCTGTAACACCCCACATTTTCTTTCATATATATGTATATAGATATATAGTAAATAATGGTTGTAAAAAATGTGGATATGTGTAAGGATGTAAGGATAAATTATATAGATTGTAATAGTAGGAGAAATGCTAGAGATAAATATGGATTGAGAAGTTGGAGTTTCCAAGACGTTTAAACTGGAAAAGGGTGACTAGACGAATTTCTAAATATTTTTAGGTCAAAATAAGGTGTCCATTGAATCCAGAAGGTCGAAAAACCTTGGGAGAGGTAATATGAGGTGTATTGGAAGTTAGGAACTATTCCGGAGTGAAAACACACTTAGAGAAAATTTTGGTAAAAAGGAGTTGGGACACCTTCTAGTATTTTGGTCATAAATTTTTATCCTTAAGTCCAATTGATCTGAAATTTGGACAGTAGATAGTAGACATCTAGGGCTACAAAAGTGTATCGCATGAAAATTTTCCAATTCGACCTCTAAATGGGTCAAAACTACCCTGGAAGTCGAAGTATCCGAAGTGTACCGGTACCGCGTACCGGTACCATACCGTACCGGTACCGCGTACCGGTACGACTACTCCAGTAGCTTAACCATACCGGTACCGCGTACCGCGTACCATATCGTACCGGTACCGCGTACCGGTACCATTTATCTGACGTCCGCCGAACAGTAAAAATCGGGATTTTGGTGTTTTAAAACACCCTTTTTAGCCTCCTTTACCCCATTCTTACATTCCACTCTCACCCTAAACATATTAGAACCCTAGGAGGAGATAAAGGAGGAGAAAGAAACACAAGGTTACAGGGTGATTCAAGGATCAAACCCTAGATTTTCAAGAACACCAAGGTAGGGGATTTCTTCTCTTTCTCTTACATTGAGGTTAGGGTATTTATATATGTATGTTTTGGCTATCAATGGTATATATATGCTATGTAATCATCCTCTCTTAGGCTTTTTGACAAAGATTACATGTTTTATACAAAGTTAGGGTTGTATACCCATGAAATCCTTCTTTTGTTTGAAAAATCCTAGTTTTCAAGAGTGATGGGTTTTCCTCTTGAACTCTTCCTTTATTCTTGATTTCAAAATCATAGTGTTTTGTGTTGAGTAATAAAATGATATTGTTGTGATCTCTTGCATTTTCTTTGTTGGTTATTGAAAATGTCACATGCTTAAATTGGGGATTTTTAAGATATTCTTGTAAATTATGAAATTGGGTTTGATATTGTATCTCTTATGAGTGTGGGATGACCATGGGTGGCCTTTGACGAGATATCGTAGAGTGGGTAGACGTGTTGCTTGCTCCGTGGGGGTTGGCATTTCTCCTACCACTCGTAGTGGGGTTAGTGCTTTGGTAAGACTAAACCGCTATTGCTCACGGGTGCCGTGTAAGAGGGTTAGTATACTAGTGCCTGGGTTGGATACGTCACTGCCATTGGTGTGGCATACGCCCTTCCTAAAGGATGGATATCTTTGATAAGATTTGTGTGGGTGTGTGTGGGTTAGATATTACTCAATGTGTTGATTCATGGTGTTTGCCTTACATCATGTTTGAGATACATATACATATTGATGGATTGTTGTATTATTGTGGAAAATGATTTCCTACAAGGACTTGTGGGAGTATGGGATTCCACATGGTCTTGTGGGAAAATGGTTTATATTTTGGAAAATAGATATGTATTGGATCTTGGTTTCTTTTACTGTTTATGTAAATTACTGTTGCTACTTAAACTTGAGATCCATTTTAAAATGTCCATGTTTTACTTCAAAGATTATGTATGCTATTTGTAAAATGAGACCGGCCATTTTATATGTTTTTATAAACCTTGTTCGAGTTTGGGAGGAATGTTGCTACGGAGCTTAGTGCTCACCCCCTACAAATTACATTTTTCAGATTTGGTGCTAGAGGAGGATCTCGGCATCGACGAGTCAGGGCATTGGGAGGCCCCATTCGAGGGAAATCTAGATCCCGAGGTGGACATATAGAGATATAGCTTCTTTTGCACTAGACTAGAGAATTTATTTTGAGATCATGTATCGTCTAATATTCTGTTTATTCCGCTGCTAAGTTTAAGTATAATTCTTTTGGAATGTAAGTGCCATAGCTTGGCTTATTCTTTTGGGATGATATTGTAAATTCTATGGATGATGAATGTAAAAATTTTCTTATTGATGGATTATCTTAGTGCTCTCATTATGTAAATGGTTTTAGAATGTAATGCCGTCCAGGGTGTGTTTTGGGGTGTTACATAACCACATGCAATTCTTCTTTTATATTAAAACAGTTCATATCCACTTTGGACGACATTACTATCTAAAACCATTCACGATCATGAGAGCGACTAAATAACTTCGTAATCAAAAGAATTTAATACATCATTTACCATAAATACAATGTCATCCAAAAGAATGTGCCCAACTACGACATTTCCATCCCCAAAAGAATCAGACTAATTATGTGCAGCGGAATAATAAAAATATTGGGTTTTACAAAGTCTCAATCTAAAACAAAAGAAGGTAATGCTCTAAGCATCCACCTCGGGATCCACACTCCCGTCGATCGGAGTCTCCCAATATACTTGCTCCTCGACTCCCAGCTCCTACTCAAGTGTGTAATCTGAAATTTGGGTAGGTAGGGGGTGAGCACGAAGCTCTGTAGGAAAATCCTTCCAAACCCGAACAAGGTTTATAAAAGCATATGAAATGGTCGGTCTCATTTTACAATTAACATATCTAATTTTTGAAATAAAACAGGGACATTTTAAAACAGATCTTAAGTTTAAGTAGCAACATTAAATTAAATGAGCAGTAAAAACACAGCTACAATAAATAACCATTTCCAAAATATAAACTATTTTCCCACAAGACCTTGTAGAATCCCATACTTCCACAAGTCCTTGTAGGAAACCATTTCCATAGCAATAACAGTAATCCATAACTCGAATATTCCACAACAATAGGTATATGTATCTCAAACATGATGCGAGGCGAATCCCATGAATCAACACAATGAGTAATATCTAGCCCCCCCCCCCCACACACACAAATCTTCTCAAAGATATCCATCCTTTAGGAAGGGCGTATGCCATACCAATGGCAGTGACGTATCCAACCCAGACATTAGTATACTAACCCTCTAACACGGCACCCGTGAGTGAATAGTGGTTTAGTCTTACCAAAGCACTAACCCCACTACGAGTGGTAGGGAAAATGCAAACCCACACGGAGCAAGCAACACGTCTACCCACTCTACGATATCTCGTCAAAGGCCACCCATGGTCATCCCACACTCATAAGAGATACATTACCAAACTCAATTTCTCAATTTACAAGCATATCTCAAAAATCCCCAAATTTATCATGTGACAATTCCAATAACCAATTAAGAAAAATAGAAGAGATCACAACAACATCATTTTATTACTCAACACAAAGCACTATAGTTTCGAAATCAATAATAAAGGAAGAATTTAAGAAGAAAATCCATCACTCTCCAAAAACTATGGTTTCCAAGCAAAAAAAAAGATTTCATGGGTATTCAACCCTAACTTTGTTCAAAAACATGTAATCCTTGCAAAAAAAGAATAAGCGATGATGATTTCATATTATATATATAACATTTAGAGGCAAAACATATATATAAATATATATCCTAACATCAATGAACAAGAATGGAAGAAAACCCCTACCTAGAAATCAAAATTACAAGCTTAATCTCCAAGCTTCTCAAGCCAAGCCCAAGCCCTAGAACCCTTCTTCCCTCTTCTTCTTTCTTTCTCTCCCTAGTTCTAAGATGGGTGAGAGATGTGAGAAAAAATGGAAGAAAAGGGGCTGAAATCTGGGTTTAAACCCAGCAGTCCCGATTTTTACTGTTCATGGGCTGATTTGGATTTTCTCCAAAATTACGGTTTTGCCACTACACATTCCAAATTTGATCTATATGACTATCCTAAGGTTTTTCGACGTTCCGGATTCATTTTTAATGTTATTTTAACCTAAAAACATTTAGTTTTATGATTTATCTCAAAACTAAAGTAAATTTACACCCGAAACACTAAAATTACTATTTTATCCCTCCGAACCGCTATATGTGCTAAACGGCTATTCCAACTTAATCACTGTTCTCAAGGTTAAACATATTCAAAACTAAGTTTGACTCAAAAGTCAATTCGTGCGAAACTCAAACTTCATGATCAATCTTTCAACAATGATTCTAAGTTTCTACCATCATTTTATTCATCTTAGGAGAACTCTTAAGATAATAGTATCCTTATTTCATTTTTAATACAGGGTCTTACAAAACTTGACCTCCTTTCGGGTCAATCTCTTCATAGGTGCAGGTAGTCGGGAGAAGTCCTCAATGAACCTCCTGTAATACCCTGCCAATCCCAAGAAACTACATATCTCGAAGACTGACTTCGGCCTCTCCAAATTCATAACCGCCTCAACATTTTTCGGGTCCACGGATACACCCGAAGCTGATACCATGTGTCCTAAAAATTTCACCTCCGTAAGCCAAAATTCACACTTGCTGAATTTGGCGTACAGCTGATGGTCTCTCAAGGTCTAGATAACAACCCTCAAGTGACCTTCATGCTCCTCCTCAGACTTGGAGTAGATCAAGATGTCGTCAACAAAGACTACGACCAACTGATCTAGGTAGGGTTGGAACACCCTATGCATGAGATCCATGAATGCCGCCGGGGCATTCGTCGACCCGAATATCATCACTGTGAACTCGAAATGTCCATATCGCATCCTAAACGCCATCTTAGGGATATCCGCCTCTCTAACCCTCAACTGATGGTAACTGGTGCAGAGATCTATCTTGGAGTAGACCCGCGCCCCTCTCAGTTGATCAAACAAATCGTCAATCCTCGGCAAAGGGTACCTATTCTTGATAGTAACCCTATTTAACTACCGGTAGTCTATGTATAGTCGAAGGGTCTTGTCCTTTTTCTTGACAAACAACACCGGAGCGCCCCAAGGTGAAGTGTTCGGTCTAATAAAGCCCCTGTCCAACAATTCCTGTAATTGGACCTTGAGTTCTTGCAACTCAGCAGGCGCCATCCTATGTGGAATCATAGAAATGTGCGATGTACCGGGGTGCAACTCAATGGTGAAATCTACATCCCTATGTGGAGGTAATCCTGGTATTTCATCCGGAAAAACGTCCTCATACTCACACACCACCCGAGGTAGACCAAACTTCTGTCTCGCCTCGTCCTCTAGGGTAAGGCTCGCAAGCCAACCCATCAACTGCTCGTGCCAACGGGAGTCATACACTCCTTGGGGTAGAACGTCGTATTTCTCCCCCTGAAACTTGAAACAAACACCATCCGGCGTGTAAGCAGTGACCATCTTCCGATCACAATCAATAACGACTCGGTGTGTCGCCAACCAATCCATCCCAAGGATGACATCAAACTCCGACATGTCTATGATCCTAAGGTCCACGGTGAGTAGAATCCTCGAGGTCTCTAGCTCACAACCTCGACATATCTGATCAACATTCACCCTAGTCCCTAGGGGAGAACTCACATGAAATGACTCTTCTAAGGTCTCAATCTCTAAGCCCAAATCCCTCACACAAGTTAAATAATAATAGAGGACCAACTTAGTATCCCAAAATAGGGATCAAAGTTGAACATTTGAGATTTCTCTCCTTGTTCCCCTAGTAGAACGTGTGTCACATACTAACAGACATTTACACCTTGAACCATCCCGTTCATCCCTTTTTTTTTTCGAACAATCTTGGGGTTTTGTTTTCTAACCCTAGTGTTTCTCCTTTCAATATACATTTTACTATGCATAATCTTCATGTAACACATAGCACATAACATGTAGCATTTAAAGCACATAACATGAAATGCACAATGAATGCAATGGTCTAGACCCATGTCCATCAAGCCCTAGGTAAATCGTATCCCTAAGCTAAGCTACACCATGGACTCTAAACCTCTTTCACTCTCGTAATGAAAGATGACAGACTCATTTCCCACAAGGCTCATCTAAGATCTATGGCCTATGCTCTGATACCAAGCTGTGACGCCCCAAAAATCGGGGGTCATTTATAAGTCCGTTGATCACCCATCAACCCGCGGAAATACCCGTGGATGCCGGTTAACCCGACACTGCGACACCACATCCCCTTTACCGGGATTTTAAAAATACAAAGTCTATATGCTTTTGATTGATTGACCCATCCGAGGTCCAATATACCACCATTGGTACTCTATTGTTGTCCATTTATAACATTTGAAGGAAGGAAACACATAGCCCAAAAGCTTGGCAACACAGTTTTAAAATTTCTGATTTTTTAGAAAGCGTACCAGTAAGGCATACCGGTACGGTTTGCCTACTGGATAGAGATGTACGGGTACGAAATACTGGTAGGTTCTGCCCAGATTTGCCTGTTTGGCCTGTTTTTCATTTCCAATCCATTCTAAACCTTTCTACAATCATCCAACACATCTTTAATGAAGTTTTTCACATAAAACATGATACGTATAAGTTCTATTACAATCATTTGCATATATTTACATGTCAAAAATTAAGTTTTCATAATTAGTTTACAAAAACCCAAAGTAAAGCCATATATCGGCCTCTCTTCATCCTTGGGGCCCCGAGTAAATGTCATCCACCAGTGTGTATCTTGCACCTGAAATGTTTTCCCGTATAGAGTGAGTTACGCTCAATAGAGTATCTCCTACAGAGGCTATTCCTGAATCTAGATGCATATGGAATGTTCACATACAACAATTTACGAGCAACATTCTTTTCAATCAAAAAAATGCAATCCATGATAGGAATTTCCATGTCATGCTATGAATTGAGATGCAACTCACTCATGCAACTTCAACTCGAGTCCTCACCGACTCCCACAACACAACGCAATGCACTTGTAAAGTAAATCCGTCATTGACGAAAATCCATCCAATGATCGTTTTAAATAAAAATCATGAGTTAATAAACCAAATCATTGTTGGATGATACCCATTGAATGGGTATTTTATAGAATAAAATCAAGTGTCTTAGTTGGGTATCAAAATCTCACCGCCGATTTCGTACACCGTTACACTCTTTTGGAATTTCACTGCCGGTAAGTGTATAAACCATGTAGCCGGGTCTTGCACCCGAGGGAGAATCTAGCCCTTCTTGCTATACCCAACATAAGTTTTTCATGCAACCATGCGACTTAAGGGGATCTTCGATCCAACCTTCCCGAGACCACTTATCAATCACCAAGTATGGTGTTTGATCAACCATGCACACACACACCCACACTCATGACTCATGCCCATGAATGTGATGCCAATTCTATGCCCAAATTGCAATGCATGCCAAGTGAGCAATTTCCATATATCAATATGTACCATGTCAATTTATATCATATGCATATAATCACCCTTATCCATCACAATGTCAACGTATCAA
Source organism: Ilex aquifolium (assembly GCA_951799425.1). NCBI lineage: Eukaryota > Viridiplantae > Streptophyta > Magnoliopsida > Aquifoliales > Aquifoliaceae > Ilex > Ilex aquifolium. Next base: position 17,374,461 of record OX637400.1, read on the forward strand.
TGAACATATATCAACAATCATAACAAGCATGTTATTACACAATTTATGTCCAAAACACACTTTACTCATAAGAGCATCATCTAAATACATAGCATAGCGTACACACACAATACCAAAATTGCAAGAGGTTTCAAAAGGAACTTCCACATATCAATTTCAAGGTAGAACTTGAAATAAACCATTTCTACACCCATTTCTTCATTTCCATAACAATAGACTCATTTCCATAACAAGAGACAAGGCATAGGTAGTTCTATACCCCTAATCATTCCCTATGGACACCATATGTTGTAAATAACCAAAGTAGGAGGGAACCCTACCTCAAATGAAGTGTAGAGAACTTCAAGAACACCAACCAAACTTCAAGGTCTTGATTTCCCAAAAATCTCCTCCTTGGATCTTCGGTGAAATCTTTCTTTCTTGGTGTGGTTGCGTAGCTCTCGTCGAAGTGATCGACTTTAACTCTTGGTCTGAGTCGGTTCAACCAACGGAACTCAGTAGATCAAAGGAAGAAGCCTTGAAATTTATTTTTCTCCTCTCCCTTCACTCTCCTCTTCTTTAACATGTGAATGGGCTGATCCAGTGGGGAAGATCAGATATTTTCCCCCTATTTATAGCCTCGATGCTTGGTGTATGTCGCGCCACACGACCCCCCTTGTCCGGGTCCATTTTCGCCCCGAAACGATTTAATTCGGTCCCGGTTTAAATTCAAAATATTTTTATTTGAACTTTCCTTCAATTATAAGGAAATTTGATAAATTTTATTTTTTGGGAACGTTTGTGAGGTCACTCGACACCTAGTTGTCTCGTAAAACGTGAAAAATCCAACTATCTCGGAATTCAACGAAAAATTTCTAGGCCACTCGGTTTCGCGATACGAATCCAACGGTGAAGTCCGTTGCGTCATTCGAGCTCTAGAGAAATACGTATTTTAAATCCGCATTATAGTGGCAAATTACCGTTTTATCATTTTTAAGAAAAAGTTCAAATTTATCCGGGTTTTACAGAATGAAGTCATAGTAACGACGATATATCCACAGTTGCGCATTTTGTTAGCAACTGTATTTTACAAAAACGTTTTTTCCGTGCCAACATCTCCACTCAAGAAAAAGTTCCTTTATTTCAATTACTGATGAAGTGATTGCAGTATAAGCATCATATTATGCATCATTGAAACGATCAACATTATTTTGTACATCCGAATGTTGCACTTCATGTTAGAGTTGTTGATGCTTAAACAACAGTTTGGTACCAACTATTGCATTCAAATTTCCAATCGGTTAAGGCATGGGTGGAAAGTCATAAACTTTTGCCTGACTCATGGAGTAACTGATCCAACAGAAATATACCATAATCTTCAATTTGATCTTGAGTAGGATTAGAAATGCCAAATATTGTACGGATCTTGTGTTGTAGGTCATCACATATATGCATCGAGAATTGATTCCATAACTCAAGTGGATACAACGGAGAGCATTATGTGAGAATATTACTAAACAGTCTCCTTAACTAGTGTCCCGTTTTCATGGTTGAAGCCTCTTGCATACATTGTACCCATTCTCCATCATCTTCCAGAAGTCCTCTTGCAACACATGCTGTTTTGAAAATATTGTACATAGCGTAAGTTGTCAAATGATGTTGGTCATTTGACTACAGTTAATTAAAAACACAGGTAAAATCGCTCTCCTAAATTTGGGCTAGCAAAGTAAATTCTATCAATTGCATACTCCCTTTGTCTAGGTGTCCATTTATGTGTTTTCTTATTCCAAGTAAATTTTTGTGGAAACTCTTGATAGGTTAACTCATGTGCAGATTCATTTGAAGCGCAACATTTAAAAAATCCTTTTAAGCGTTGAATCCTATTGTGTACCCCTAGAAATGATCGTATCAAGCTGTTCGGTCGCATTAAAAACAACATGATGCATCCCAGGTAAATGAAGTTCCAAACTTACAACGGATGAAATCTCTTCATGCATAGGATTACCAAATAATCGCCAAACAACTTCTGGAGGTGCAATATACCTAGCATCCAGATATTGTTGGATCTCATTTTCTCCTCCCAACACCATAGTGGTACGATCATGACCTTTGTAAATATACTTGTGAATGTACTTCATGCATCTTATTCCCGCACAAACTTCCACATTGATATAGATAAGTCATTATTTTTTAGGTGATTTTAGAAAGTTTTGCTACATTTTAGGCCTTTCAAGAAGGCTATATATAGAATACTTGTGAAATACATTGGACCTTTAAAAACTTAAACCATTCAAAGGGCCTCGAAACATGCAACTGAACTAAGGGCTTCAAATTTAGGGAAATTTTGAGGCCGGTCCCCTTTTGTGGACTTATTTGGTGATAAGTCGGAAACTTGTTTAATATTAAGTCTATTTTGATCTCCATTGTCCAAAATACCCATTGTAGTTATGTTTAATTAAAATAAATTTGAAAACTAACAACTCCTAAATTTTAGGAGTTTGACTAACATTAAAATTCTCTCTCTCATATCTATCTATATCCATATATAGAATATGACTATTTATTTCTTTCTCACACACACACACACACACACACACACACATATATTATATAATTATAATTATATAATATAAAACAGAGCGGCTTCAACAAGCTCATCCTACGGTTTTAAATACACTCATCTAACGGTCATCAACATCTCTTAACTCTAATTTTATTCCATACATATTTTTCTCCTCAAAACCATCCCATCACCTCCATTTCTCGCTGTCAATGTCTCTCCCTCTTCCCCAGGCACACCATCACACATACACACCCCCTCTCTCTGTCTGTTTATCTCTCTCTCTCTCTCTCTCTCTCTCTCTCTCTCTCTCTCAGCTCTCATCGTAGACGCATGAAGTGCCACAACACCACCGCCAGAGCCATAGCGCCACCACCAAGGTACTGTCCTCCCCTCCCCTGCTCTCTCTTCCCCATCTCCTACATCACACTCAAACACCCCCTCCCCAAATTCTCTGCACCAAATCCGCCACCTCAAATTCTCTCTCGGTCCCCTAATTCACACACACAAAAAATACTCCCTCTTCCCCTCTACCCCAAAACCCAACCTCTATGAGCACAATTCCCCTCCCCTCTCCTAGCCATCCAAACTCACATACACCATCAGTTTCTCTCTTCCCGCCTCCCTCTATCTCTCACACACAAACACTTCTTCACTTGACCTCATGCTTTTTTTTCTGCATTATATATTTTTTTCCTATTTTTTTTATTTTGCACTTATATCTTTTCCCTCCCTCCCTCTATCTCTCACACACACCCACTATTTCACATAAACCCATTCACACACGCACACCATCTGCTAGCACTATATCTTCCTCCAAAGAACACCTCTATTTGGGTTTTTGGGCATTACATGTGGTGGATGGATTTGAGGGCCCAACGGGATACGACAGTCCACAATGGACATTTTGTTTGATTAATATTGGGTGGGACTACAGATGAAATCAGGATTTGGGTCTTTTGGTGTCCTAGCAATGGTTAGAGGGTTGACTTGAGGAATTGTTGTAAAATGTGGATTACTATGTTTTTAGCTACTTCTTAGTAACCTCCAAAGTATTAAGGGAATGGTTTTAGTTCTAAACTTCTGGAAACGTAAAGATGAGAAAGAAACTGCAAGTATAGTGTCGGATAAATTGTTAAGAAATAAATTGTTTTTAAGCTGAACATTTGGCTTTATACGTTTGATTTTTTGGGTGAGGAGGATTTTAAATTTTATCTCAAAAGGATCAACTGTTTGAGTATATGTAGCACCTGATCGTAGTATGAGTTTGTTTGCATTGTCCAACAATGGCTTTCGTGATAAGATTGCATATTTTTTACTTCTTATGGTTTGATTGTATTTATTAGTTGGGGTTTCATGCAATTTGTTGTCAGTGAATTGGTCAGCTTTTGGATGGGCGGGTAGGGGAGGAATGAATAGTGCCAAATGTTTTGAAATTCATGATGCAGCCCCAATTCAATTCATATAAATTCATGTTGAGAATACAACCACCCCCTATGACATTTTGTGTGCAACCGAAACCAATGAAAACTGTTTTTAATGTTCTATTGCCTTTTTGCATGCAAGTTGTTTGCTAAAATGTCTAAGAGATAATGTTTTGACTTAAACTTCCAATTTCTCATTCATTGATTGCAGATTGGTTGGCTTAAATAAGCGAAATCAACTATCTGAATTGAAAATAATTCTATCACATGACTTAAATAATTCATCATTCTATGTGTTTTGCCTTAAAGTTTGAATTTTGTTATGCCTTTGCTCTGTTTTTTAATGTAATTTAAAACTGGGCACATGTGATAGGATGCACGTATATGTGATATGACACATGTTAATTTAGGTGAAAAATGTATATTAACTGATTGGTTTTCAAGTTGAGTGACCCATGTGATAAAATGCATCATTCATGATCCAAAGACTTTATAAAGTGGTGAAATTGTTATAAGTTCTTTAGAAAGTTTCTAATTATCTTAATTTTTTTGGTGACTACTAATTTAAAGGATCTCAATTTTAATAAAACATGATGAGAATTTGTCTGGGGGAGCATTTAAGAACAAAAGGAAATAATTCCTTAATTAGAGTTTCTGGCAATATGGGACTATTTTTAATTCCTTAATTCCTTTATTTCTAAAGTTCAGGATTTTTGAATAAATCGTAGTTTAATTTTCTCAAAGATGTAGCAACTTACTTGGACTGCTGCATCAAATGGGTTAACTATATTAAACATATATAAGGGTGAAGAAGAAGAAGAGAAATTATAATTTGTTATTTTTTATACAGATTTATGTAGGAGAAGCTATGATTCCTCTTATTATCTACACATATTTACATAAGTGTAAGAGAAGCGAGACGAGGCCATGTGTTATTGAAATTTGGGGTGACTTTTTGTTTTTCTTATTTTTTTTAGGTTTTGGACTTGAATTAGACACGAGACCCTATTTTATATTATAGATTTTTTTTTTTCGTTTGGTGGTCTCACATTGCGTGTCTAATTCATAAGGCATAATTTGAGTTTATGAATTATCTATTGCACAGGATGTGTACATTTATTAGCCCATGAATACTTGGCTTTGTATTTTTGAAGTTTTGTTATAGAACAAGTGCATTTCTCGCGTCTACTACCCTCTCTCACTTCTATTGTACTCTCTCATGTCTCCCTCTCTGTCTGTAACACCCCGCATTTTTGTTTATATATGTATATAGATATATATTAAATAATAGTTGAAAAAATGCGGATATGTGTAGTGATGGTAGGAATAAAAAAAAACTAGAGATGCAAATTAATTTGGAAGTTGAAGTTTTGAAGGTGTGTAAGCTTGAGAAGAGGGATTAAGTAAGTTTCTAAATGGATTTAGGTCAAAATAAGATTTACATTGAGTCCGGAAGGTCGAAAAACCTTGGGAGAGGTGATATGGGGTGTATTAGAAGTTAGGAAGTATTTTGGAGTTAAAACACATTTTAGAGAAAATTTGGGTATAAAGGATTTTGGACACTGTCTACTATTTCGATCATAACGTTTTATTCCTAACTCCAATTGATCTGAAATTTGGAAAGCAGATATTAGACATCTAGGGCTACAAAAGTGTCTCTCATTAAAATTTTCCAATTCGACCTCTAAATGGGTCAAAACTGCACTTGAAGTTGAAGCAGAAAATCTGGGCAGTGACTACCGGTAGTCAACCGGTAGTCAATGGTCCAGTGTGCCCGAGCTACCGGTAGTCAACAGGTAGTCGAGTGTCCAGTGTACCCGAGCTACCGGTAGTCAACAGGTAGTCGAGTGCCAATGTACCCGAGCTACCGGTAGTCAAAATCAGCTACCGGTAGTCGCTGTAAAAATCCGAAATTTTCAACTCGCGAACAGTCGGTCCTAGCTCCACTATAAATACTTAATGTCAACTTTTTTAGCCTCATTTCACCCATCCAAACCCTAGGCACCCTTAGAGATCAAAAGAGGGAGAGAAAAACACAAAAATTGGGAGAGATTTACAAGATCAAAGCCCTAGTTTTCAAGATTTCACTTCTCCATCCATTCCCTCTTCTATAATTTCACTTCACCCTCACTCAAACCTCTTAGAACCAAAAGAGAAAGTAGCAAGGGAGCAAGAAAAAGGGGAAAAGGGAGTCTTTAAAGCTTGGGTTGCTAGAGATACTTGGTTGAGGTAGGGGATTTCTTCCTAATCTCTTACATTGAGGCTAGGGTTTATGTATATATATATGTTTTTCACTCTCATCCTTATATACATGATAAGAAATACATGATTCTTGTTCCTCTTGAAATAAATGCCATGTTTTGAACATTGTGATGGTTGGGTAACTATTAAATTTCTCTTTTTCATCTTCAAACCTTGGTTTTAAAGAGAAATGGACTTTTCCCTCTATTTTTCCTTGGTATTGCTTTCAAAACTTTAGTGTTTGATATTGTACACCAAAATGTTACTTATGATGATCTCTTGCTCATTTTCTTCCATCATATTATGAAACATTATATTAGAAATTGTGGAATTTGGTAATTCCTTGAAATGTTGATGAATTGAGAATATTTTGATTTCCTCAATTGTATGGTTGTTGTGAGGGACTTGGATTGCCTTCGAGAGATGCCGTAGAGTGTTAGAGGTTAGTCTACCCCAGTGGAGGTGAGATGGTTTCCTAGCACTTGTAGTGGGTTGTCATTTGGTAATGAAACCACTATCGTTCACTGGAGTCCGAACAAGGGATAATATACTTTTCCTGGGAAGGGACTCGTCACTGCCATTGGGATGGTAGACGCCCTTTCCTAAAATGCTTGTGAATGTGATTGTGATTGGTGGACTAGGTATAATCGTTGGGTAGATTCATGAGAAGCAATCAACATACATGGTACGGGGATGAACCAATATACTTGGGATGATGAGTTGGAACGTCTTGGCCGGTGCATTGGTATGGGACAATGCATCGGAAGACGCCCTTCCGAATTGGCCTAACTTTGGACACGGTGTATTGTTGTTCAATTTAATTTATTCTTTTACTTGATTGTTGTTATGGCTTAAACTTGAGATCTCTTTAAACTGTCCTGTTTTTCCTTTAAAAAAATTGATATATATTATTTTCGAAATGTGACCGACCCGTTTTATATTTTTATAAACCTTGTTTGAGTTGGGAAGATTTTGCTACAGAGTTTCGTGCTCATCCCCTACAAATTACATTTTTCAGATTTGGTGCTAGAGGAGGATCTCGGCATCGACGAGTCAGGGCATTGGGAGGCTCCACTCGAGGGGAACCTAGATCCCGAGGTGGATATGTAGAGATGTAGCTTCTTTTGTACTAGACTAGGTTATTCTTTTGGACACTATAAGGTCTAGTTTCTTTTGCTATTCCGCTGTACTACTTTAATTAATTTTTGAGATGTAAATGCCATGGTTGGGCATATTCTTTTGGATAATGATGTAAATATTTTATGGATGATGAATGAAGTTTAATTTATTTATGGATGATATTAGTGCTCTCATGATGTAAATGGTTTTAGTATGTAATGCCGTCCAGGGTGTGTTTTGAGGTGTTACAGAATGGTATCAGAGCTTAGGTTTTAGGTCTTACATGGGAGCTGTAGGTTATGGATTACCACTTGAAAGGTAGGACTAGGTTGAAGGAACTGTAGGCTTGCATTTGTTTGAAGTTATGTGTTTATCAGATAGGTTAGATTCATGGTATATTTAGGTTAAGGGTTAATTATTTGTTCGAATTCGATGAGTTGTCTCGCTACGCAATCAAGTTTGTGGTCACTGAGGCAAGGAAGGCTAAACGCTTTGAACAAGATTTGAGGCCTTCCATCCGCGAGAAGCTGGTTACACTCGTAATTCGAGAATACAAGATCTCGTGAACGTGGACGTGGACGTGGACGTGTACGTGGACGTGGACGTGGACGCGGTTGAACAAAGACTTCAGACAGTTGGAGAAGATGGAGTTACTCAGACGAGAGCAGGCATGGACCCCGCCAATGCTTTGCATGCGAAGAGTATGGGCACTTCAAACATAGATGCCCCTCGTTTCCCCCAATGACTAAGGAAGCAACCGAGCAAGTACCAGCAAACAAGCCACCTCTACAAAGGCCAGCACAACAAAGACCTCAGATAGCTCGAGGAGCGGGAGGCATACCAAAGAGAATAGGCACGGATGCACGCCGATGTTTTGCTTGTGGAGGTGTTGGGAACTTCATAGATAATTGTCCATTGCTTTCTACCAAGACCAACCAAGCAACTAGGCGAGTGAATGCAAACAGGCCACCGCTACAACAGCCATTACCACCACAGAGACCGTTACAAGCTCATGCCCCCGGCGGCGCCAATCAAGGAAGGGTTTTTGCTTTGACTCAACCGGAGGAAGATGCCTCCAATGCCGTTGTGGAAGGTATTGTTCTTCTCTACCATTCTTGGGCCCAAATTTTATTGGATTCCTATGCGACTCATTCTTCTATACGTACTGCGGACGTTGTGGAATTGGGATTGGGTTCCGAGGAGCTAGAACATGCTTTATATGTTGACTTGCCTACGGGAGAACAGAGGGATACCAGGCTAGTCTGTAAGGGTTACGTGCAAGTGGATTACATTTCAGTTACCAGTAGGTTTACTTATATGTATTTCTTTGACTCTAATTTATATCTACTTGCTAGGGAATCAGCATGTCTTGCCATTCTGGATAATACTACCTTGTTCCAAAATATATTATGGTTGGGTAAACCCTAAATTTTTTCTTATGCCTTCAAACCCTAGTTTACAAAGGAGATGTGTTTTTCTCTTGATTTCTCCTTTGCTCTTGATTCCCGAACTTAAATATTATTTGTTCTAAGCTATGTTATGGGTGGTGACCACCAAAATCCTTTTGGTATGCCCTTGAAATCCTAGTTTTCAAGGGAGATGTGTTTTCTCTTTATCTTGCATTTGTCATTGATTTCAAACCTTGATAGTCGTTTGTTATCGATTCCAATATATGATTGTTACTTTATCTCTGATTCCAAGCTTGATATCCGTTGTTATTGATCTCGAGACTTGATTGTTTCCTTGTCCTTAATTTCCTAAGCTTAATGATCCATTTGTTCTTGGTATCGAAAATTTGATATTCGTTTGTTATTCATTCTACCCTTGTGACTCAATTATTTTCAATATTCAATACTCGATATTCTTTATTCTTGGTTCCAAGACTTGAGTGTTCTTTTGGTCTTGATTTCTAAGCTTCATAATCCTTTGTTCTTGATTTCACACCTTGATAGTCGTTTGTTATTGATTTCCATAAATGATTGTTCCGTTAAATCTTAATTTCTCCTTTGTTCATGACTTTCAAGCTTGATACGCTTTTATTCTTGATTTCCAAGCTTAATATTCATTTGCTCTTGATAGCCAAATTTGATATTCATTTGGTTGATTCTAATTATTGTAATTCATGTATTCTTGATATTCAATATTTGTCATCCTTTGGTTCTTGATTTCAAGATTTGGTTGTTCCTTTGTTTTTAATTTCCCCAGGCTTGATGATCCATTGGTTCTTGATAGAAAAATTTAATATTCATTTGTTATTGATTCTAACCCTTGTGAATCATTTATTCTTGATATTCAATACTTGATATTCATTGGTTCTTGATTTCAAGACTTGACATTCAATTGCTCTTGATTTCAATACTTGATTTCTCCTTGTCCTTGAGTTCAAAACTTGATACTCTTTAGTTCTTGGTTACAAAGCTTGATATGCATCTGTTATTGACTCCAAGACTCGATTGTTACTTTGTTCTTGATTTCAAGCTTTGATTGTTTCTTATTTTGATTCCAAAGCTTGATATGAGTTTGTTATGGAATTCGAGACTTTATTGTTCCTTTATTTTGTATTTCACTGAGTGTCGTTCCTGGTTTGTTAGGGTGTTATCAAATCATGTTTTTCAGGTTAATTTACATCCTTCAGTGACGGTTGACATCGAGAGATGCACGTGCTCATGCCACAAATGGCAGATCAACAATTTACCCTGTGCCCATGCTGTAGCTGCAATTCAAAAGAGTGGAAAGAACATCAATGAGTTTGTTGAGTACTTTTATCAGGTTACTACTTACCGACTGTGTTATTCTGAGCCTATACACCCCATTCCAACACTCGGTCATCCTGACTCTTCAGCGGGTGATGTTGATATGTCACCACCATTGTCAAAAAAACAACCAGGCCATCCAAGGAAGCGTAGATTTAGTTCTAGAGGTGAATTTTTTAGGAAAATTCATTATGGCCGTTTAGGTAGTCATAATAAGAAGACTTATTACGAGCCTTCGTAAAATTGTGGCTGTTTTAGAATAAGATGTTGATTTTTATTCAATTTTTGAGTTTGTCATGTTACACATTGGGAATATCATAGGTTATCTAGTATGATAAGTTAATAATGTAATATTCTTCTTGCATGGACAAGATATGATCCATGTTATTGTTTGTCACGCCCCGAATTTCCACAAACCCGGGGAGTGAGTGAAAAGGGAGAAGAAAAGTAAATGAAAGGTCATTAGGTTGGATAAATTGGTTTCTCATTCATTTCCCACGTTTTTCCAAAGCTTTTCAAGCCACTTTTCTTCCATTTTTAGCCTACTTCTTCAAGGTTTCTAACCCCCCCCCCCTTTTGACATCATTCCCACCTATTTAAAATGTGTTTTACACACTTAACAAGTCTTTTAATTTTTCATAAAATTTCGACATAACCTCCTTTGTTTTCCAAGCCTGTTTCCCACCTAATATTCACAATATTTCATATGCATAAGTATATCACAACCCACCCTCACTCGGTAGCCACAATCCATGTAAATAAAACATAAATCTTTTGTTTTCAACATGCACATCTAGTTGTCTCAATATACACATACGATACTCATTAAATAAAGATATCCTACACATCAATTGGGTTTACACCCTTACACTTTAAAATGGCCCAAGGTCTATAATCCATTACTTTTCCAAATTAAAATACGAGTCATTTGGGCTTATGCTCATACATACAAAATATGCCACAAGGGCCAAATATTCATTCAAGACCCTTTTCTCTCCTTCCTTTAAGACTTCTTCAAGTCTCAAGTACCGGGAGCCTCATCTGTAATATGATATCCCACGAATGGGTCAGCTCAAATGTTGGTATGACAAAATGCTAATGCTAGGAACAAATTTAAGGCGTGGCATGTGCAAGTGTACATTTTAAAAGTTACAATCCCGTAATCCCTCAATGCTATACAATGTCAATATGCATGACACACACATGAAACTCTATGCCACCCACGTCTCGCTTCATAGTCCGCCCCGGTCAGCCCGCAAGTACTGTCATTGGCCAGATTTGGGGTTTTTCACCACAGGATCTACACCCTCATAATGCATAGCACCAAGTGCTCAACACACTATGTTCCAAGGATTCATGTATGCCAAGATGCCATGATTTTTCTCAATATAAATTCTATGAAACATTTTATCAAACACGTGGCGTATAACTTAAAACATGCCTCATTCATAAAGTAAATCATAAATTCAAATTCACAACACTTTATCTACATGAATGTGAAGCACCATTCAATGGATTAAACATATGATCAAGTTTCATGTTCATTACTTTCACAATTTCTCAAGGAAAATACAATTACACAAACTACCAATTCATGGGATAAATCATAACTCTCAAACCACAAGAATTTCTCTACATGAACATAAACTAGAATATAATAATCCAACACATATACAATGTACACCTTTATCATAGTAACAAATTGTCAAGAAACTCAAAAAAACACAAAAGTACTTAAACTACTAACTCTAAGTTTTCAAAACAACTACCACCTAAGTGATTTTCTAACATCAAGTAAGCACTTAAATCATTCAATCAACACATAGAAAGACAAAAAAACTTAAATCTATCCCTAACTTAGCAAAATATCATACCTAAAATAGTTTTTCTCAAAACAAGGGAGTTGTGTTCGCTTTATAGCCAAACCGATCGGTGAGAATATAGCTCTTGTTGATAGGAACAACTTCTTAGAAGGAAGTCTTGCAAGAATCTTAGCCTAGGAATGAGTTTTGGTGGCTTGAAGCTTGAAGAACCTAGGGTTTTTCTTCCTTTTTCCTCCAAAAACGTGTACTGCTCTTTGTCAGACCAAAATGTGATATTTTTACACTAAAGGGGTTGTATTTATAGCGGAGGACAAATGTGCAAAATGACCTTTTTGCCCTTGATGAATCCGGGACCCCGTTACACTACAACTCATCCCGAAACGCCTCAATTCGACATTTTATTTTAACCAAAGTTCTTAAAATTATTTTAAATGAAATTTTTAAAAAAAATATATTTTTGATAGTGGCCGGGTTTGGCCGGTCCCACCTAGGCCACCCGGGATGCCCTTTCGGTCCAATTTTTGAAATTATTTCTGTTTAGGCTCAAATTCGCACAGTAGGTGTATTTTAATATTCTAAGCATGTTTCTATTCTATGACATACTCAAATTATGCTTTTAAACATGACCTACACCTAAATGATGCATATGTAGTGCCCTACCGGCAAAACTGAAAAATTTATCCTCACTTTTCAGATATCTACATTCTTCCCCCCTTAAAGAAATTTCGTCCCAAAATTTAGAAATGTACCTCTATGAACGAACAAATATGGATACCTAACGCGGAGTTCAGCCTCACGCTCCCAAGTAGCCTCCTCGACCCCATGATGGTTCCAAAGAACCTTGACCAAAGGGATGGTCTTGCCTCGCAAAACCTGGTCCCTCAAGTCCAATACCTCTACATGCCTCTCATCATAAGAAACATCACCCTCCACTTGAAGAACTACCCAATCTAGCACATGTGAAGGGTCAGACTTGTACTTCCTCAACATCGACACATGGAAGACATCATGAACCCCAAATAGCTGTGGCAGTAATGCTAGCTTATAGGCCACCTCACCAAACTTCCCAAGGATCTCAAATGGTCCTATAAACCGCGGCGATAGTTTCCCGCTACGCCCGAATCTCGTCAATCCCCGCCGTGGGGCTACCTTGAGGAACACATGTCCCCCAACATCAAATGATAGAGGTCGCCGCCTCTTGTCTGCATAACTCTTCTGGCGGCTCTGTGCCGTCAATAGACGTTGTCTAATCACCTGTATCTTGTCCGTGGTCTCACGGACTATGTCAGGCCCGAAAGCAGCTATCTCCCCTGCCTCAGTCCAACATACCGGTGAATGACACGACCTACCATACAACGCCTCAAAAGTTGCCATCTCAATACTAGACTGATAGCTGTTGTTGTAGGCAGACTCTACTAAAGCAAGGTGATCTTCCCAGCTACACCAGAAGTCCATAACACATGCTCTAAGCACGTCCTCAAGTATCTGAATAGTACGCTCTAACTAGCCATCAGTCTGAGGGTGGAAATCAGTACTAAACAGTAGCTGAGTCCCCAAGGCTGTTTGAAGACTTTGTCAAAATCGTGCAGTGAAACGTGAGTCTCTGTTTGAAACAATGGGAACAGGAATCCCATGTAGTCGTACTATATCTCGGATATATAGCCTACTGAGAACATCTACTGAATCAGTCGCTCTAATCGGTAGGAAATGTGCGGACTTCGTCAACCTGTCAACAACAACCCAAACTGCATCGTGACCTCTTGGTGACTTCGGAAGACCCATCACAAAATCCATGGTAACAAACTCCCACTTCCACTCAGCCACTGACAATGTCTGTAAAAAACCCCAAAGTTTCTGGTGCTCAGCCTTAACCTGTTGGCACGTGAGACATCTCGATACAAACTGCACCACATCCCCCTTCATCCTCGTCCACCAATACTGGAGGCGTAAATCATGGTACATCTCAGTGCCCCCTGGGTGTATTGCTAGGCGTGAATGATGGAAATCTCTAAGGACATCAGCCCTAAGAGACTGTGGAACAAAGACTCTACCCATATACCTCAGGCTAAGGTCAAAATGAACTGTCCATCCCTCAAAGCCCTCGGCACTTGCAACTCATGCTCGAATCTGCCCTGCCTGTGTGTCCTATAACTGTGCCTCAATAACCCTACTCAACAGTGTTGGCTGTGCACAAACATTGAATAGTGTGGCGTGTTCCTCTGACTCGGCAAGGTCTAAGTCAAACTTACCGATGTCTCCCATCAACTCCCACTCCCTAATAGCAATGCTAGCTATAATGCTCCTAGGTCTCCTACTAAGTGCATTTGCTAAGACATTGGCCTTTCCAGGATGGTACTGAAGGTCAAAGTCATAGTCCTCCATATACTCCAGCCATCTCCTCTGCCGAAGTTCAACTCCTTTTGTGTGAAAATGTATCTGAGGCTCTTGTGATCTGAGAACACCTTGAACCTCTCCCCATATAAGTAGTGTCGCCAACTCTTAAGTGCAAAAATGACGACAGCTAAAACCAAATCATGTGTGGGGTAGTTCTGCTCATGATTCTTTAACTAACAAGAACCATAGGCTACCACTCTACCCTCCTACATCAATACACAGCCTAATCCCTCTCGTGAAGCATCACAATAAACGGTATATCCAATACCTCCCTCAGGTATAATCAGGACAGGTGCTGAAGTTAGCCTTTTTTTCAGCTCTTGAAATGAATGCACACAGTCATCTGTCCACTCAAATCTAATGCCCTTGCACGTCAGACGAGTCATCGGCGCGGCAAGACGAGAAAACCTCTCCACAAACCGACGGTAGTACCCTACCAATCCTAACAAACTCCGAATCTCAAACACACTCTTCGGCCTCTCCCTACTCATAACAACGTCAATCTTAGAAGGATCCACAGATACCCCACTACCTGACACAACATGGCCTAGAAACTGCACCTCCTGAAGCCAAAACTCACACTTGCAGAATTTAGCAAATAAACAGTGCTCCTTCAAAATCTGTAACACAATCCGTAGGTGAAACACATGCTCATCCTCAGAAGGTGAATAAATCAAAATATCATCAACAAACACCACAACAAACTGATCTAAATAAGGACTAAAAATGCAATACATCAAGTCCATGAATGTCGCCGGGGCATTCGTCACACCGAATGGCATAACCACGAACTCATAATGGCCATAACGAGTGCGAAAAGCTGTCTTTGCCACATCCTCTTCCCGCACTCTTAATTGATGATACACCGATCTAAGATCAATCTTCGAGAAACATCTCGAACCCCTAAGCTGATCAAACAAGTCATTTATCCTCAGCAACAGGTACTTGTTCTTGATACTGACCCGGTTCAGCCTCCTATAGTCCACAAACAAACGCAATGTCTCATTCTTCTTCTACGCAAATAGTGCCGAAGCACCCTACGAAGAAGTACTAGGACGAATAAAACCCTTACCCCGCAAATCAGTCAACTGCTCCTTCAGCTCTCTCAACTCAGCTGGAGCCATACGGTAAGTATCTCCCTTGGGAGTACACACTGTCACTCTCCCCCTATAGCAATCTATACTCGCCCGAAAAGTAAACAACCAATTCATCCCCAAAATAATATCAAAACCAGACATGTCAAGCAGAATGAAATCAAAATAAAGGATGCGATCAGCTATCTCTATCAGGCAATCTATACAGATCCTCGTCCATATCACACTTCCCCCAACTGGGGTGTCAACATGCAATGGTGGATCTAACCAATCTATGTCCAACCCCAATGTCATGGCAAGCATGGTAGATATGAATGAATGAGATGCACCCGAGTCTATCAGTACGCTAGCCCATGAACTAAACACAAGGAATGTACCTCGAACCACTGAAGGTCCAGAAATAGATGTCTCTGGTGTGGCCACTCCATAAACACGACCCTGAGTAGTCTGGCCCTGCCTACCTCCCCCTCTCTATCCCTGCTGATCTCATCCCCTCTGTCTGGGAGTTCTAACACTTAACATAATGCTCACCAAAAATTAAAACCATGTGTCACGGCCCTATCGTGTTCAGCAACACCCCACAGAGTCTAGGTATTAGAACCTATGCTCTGATACCAAGTTGTCACGCCCCGAATTTCCACAAACCCGGGGAGTGAGTGAAAAGGGAGAAGAAAAGTAAATAAAAGGTCATTAGGTTGGATAAATTGGTTTCTCATTTTTTCCCACGTTTTCCCAAAGTTTTTCAAGCCACTTTTCTTCCATTTTTAGCCTATTTCTTCAAGGTTTATAAATCATCCCCCCTTTTGACATCCTTGTAACACCCCGCATTTTTCTTTTATATATGTATATAGATATATAGTAAATAATTGTTTTAAAAATGTTGATATAGTATAACTTGAGGAAATAATATTTGAAATTTAGTTTTAGTATGTAAAAATATGAAATTTTATGTCCTAGAACTTGTACTAAATAGGTTTGAGGTAGAAATATATGTTGGAGAGGTTTGGGATGGTTTTGGAAGAGATTGGAATGGATTAGAAATGAAAAAAAATAAAGGAAGTAGGTAAATCTGGGATCAACTACCGGTAGTCAAGTGCCCAGTGTACTCGGACTACCGGTAGTCAAGTGTCCAGTGTACCCGAGCTACCGGTAGTTAAGTGTCCAGTGTACCCGAGCTACTGGTAGCAACTACCGGTAGTCAAGTGTCCAGTGTACCCGAACTACCGGTAGTCAACAAGTAGTCGAGTGCCAATGTACCCGATCTATCGGTAGTCAAAATCAGCTACCGGTAGTCGCTGTAAAAATCAGACAATTTTAGTTCGCAAACAGCCGGTTTTTCCCCCACTATAAATACTTCTTGCCATCCCCTTAGCCTTCATTACACACCTTAAAACCCTAGAAAACATTAGAGAGAAAGAGGGGAAGAGAAAAACACAAGATCAAAGGTGAAAAACAAGGAATTTAAGGGTGATTCAAGATCCAAGCCCTAGATTTCCAAGAACATCAAGGTAGGGGTTTTCTCTCACTCACTTACATTGAGACTAGGGTATTTATATATGTATGTTTTGGATATCAATGGTATATATATGTTATGAAATCATCCTCTCTTAGGCTTTTGACAAAGATTACATGTTTTGAACAAAGTTAGGGTTTAATACCCATGAAATCTCTTCTCTAGTTTTAAAACCCTCATTTTTGGAGAGTGATGCATTTCTTTCTTAAATGCTTTCTTTATTATATATTTTGGGTCCCTTAGTGTTTTGTGTTGGGTAGAACAATGATGTTATTGTGATCTCATGTATTTTCTTTGTTTGTTGTGGAATTATTACATGATATATTTTGGGGGGATTTTGGATAGATGATTATAAATTGAAATCAATATTGGAAATTGTATGCTTGGTTGGGTTAATTGTGATGCACATGAGTGAGAGGTTCCTTGTAAGGATGCTCACCCCTTCCCAAGAGGTTCCTTGTAAGGATGCTTAGGAAGCCATGCAATGAATTGTGAGAGGTTCCTTGTAAGGATGCTCACCCCTTCCCAAGAGGTTCCTTGTAAGGATGCTTGGGAAGCCATGCAATGAATTGTGAGAGGTTCCTTGTAAGGATGCTCACCCCTTCCCAAGAGGTTCCTTGTAAGGATGCTTGGGAAGCCATGCAATGATTTGTGAGAGGTTCCTTGTAAGGATGCTCACCCATTCTCAAGAGGTTCCTTGTAAGGATGCTTGAGAAACAAAGATGATCTAAAGGGAGGTGGAGGTTACCCTAAAGTATGCCACCTACCGAAAGAATTTTTGGAAATTGTTTATGGCAATTAATGGTGATTATTTGCATATGGTACTCGTTTATTCATTTAAGTAATGTTTTACATAAACTTGAGATCCTTTTTAAATGTCACTGCTTTATTTCAAATTATGTATCTATGTTATGTGAAAAATGAGACCGACCATTTTAAATGATTTTCTAAACCTTGTATGGGTTTGAGAGAATTTTTCTACAGAGCTTCGTGCTCACCCCCTACCGCTAACATTTTTCAGATTTCCCGTTTGAGGAGGACTTAAGGGTCGAGGAGCCCGCTACTTGGGAGACTCCACTTGACGGGACGGTGGACCCCGAGGTGGACGCATAGAGTGACCTCTTTCCTTTTTGTACTAGACTAGGATATTCATTTTGAACCTTGTAAAGTCTAGTTTTCTTTTGTAATTCCGCTGCGCTACATTATTGGATTTTTGGGATGTAAAGGCCAAAATGGGTCTATTCTTTTGGGATAATGCTGTAAATTTTATGGATGACTTTATGAAGTCTTATTTATGGATGGATTATTTTAGTGCTCTCATGATATGAATGTTTTAGAATGTAATGTCGTCCAGGGTGTGTTTTGGGGCGTTACAAAGTTGGTATCAGAGCCTAGGCTTTAGGTCTTACATGGGAGCTGTAGGTTATGGAATACCACTAGAGATGTAGGGTTAGGGTGAAGGAAATTGTTAAGTTAAATTTTGTATATGCCTTGTACTTAAATTAAGACATCCTACGTAGCACTTTAGTTATATCTTGCACATCAAGGAAACTAAGTTGTAAATTGATGTGCAGGATGAGCGGCGAACAAGGACGGGGACGCGGACGTGGGCGTGGCCGTGGAGGTCAAGCCAATCCACCACCACCACCACCTCCGGATGCCATGCAAGGCATTTACCAATGCTTGAGGGAGCTCACCACTTTTGTACAAAGCCAAAATGGTAACAACAACCACAATGGTGGAGCTCATCCTCTCGCTCAAGTACCGGGTAATGGGAACGGAGACCGAAGGATGATAGCTCTTCGGGAATTCCTACGACAACGACCACCCAAATTCCAAGGGAGCTCCAATCCTTTGGAGGCAGATAGATGGATCCGCCGAGTGAAGAAGATCTGTGACGGCATGGGAGTTGCCGAGGAGTTGAGAGTGGGTTTGGCGACCTACCTGTTTGAGGGGGAGGCCGACTATTGGTGGGATGCCATAAAGAGGAGAAGGGACACCGACATACTCACTTGGGAAGAATTCGATCAACTTTTCCAAGATAAATATTTCCCTGAATCAGTCAGAGACCGAATGAAGGCGGATTTTCTTGCATTACGATAAGGTGGTATGACCGTGGCTGAGTATGAGAGGCGGTTCGACGAGCTCTCCCGTTTTGCTACGGGATTTATATCTACTGAGGCCGACAGGGCCAAGCGCTTCGAGCAGGGTCTGAGGCCGGTCATTAGGGAGAAGTTGGTGGCTCTCAGGATCCGTGAGTTTAGGGACCTGGTGGACAGAGCTGCACTGGTAGAGAGAGACATAGAGGATAGCCAGAGACGACAGGGCTTCTCGAGAGGAGGTCCGAACCGGACGGGTGCTAGCACTAGTGGAGCACAGAGACCGACACCTTACCGTCGCCCCGACCAGACGGGGGGACAGCGACTTTTGACAGCCCGAGGAGGGGGAGACACTCAGACTAGAACCGGTTTTACCCCACGATCCTGCTTTGCATGTGGAGGTGTGGGACATCTTCGGATGCATTGCCCAGTTTTTCCACCTCAGGGGCCGATCCAGACCGCCAGACAGGTACCAGCAGCCCAACCACCACCACCGAGGCCTGCACCGCAGCGACCGATACAAGCTCACGCCCCCGGCGGCGCCAACCAAGGGCGAGTATTTGCTTTGACTCAGCCGGAGGAGGACATTGCCAACGCCGTTGTGGAAGGTATCGTCCTTATTTATAATTCTTGGGCCCGCATATTATTTGACCCCGGTGCAACCCACTCATTTGTACGCACGACATACGCACTTGATTTGGGATTGAGTTTCGCGAAGTTAGAGCATGTTATGAACATTAGCTTGCCCACGGGAGAACGGTTAGATACTAGCCGAGTCTGCAAGGATTGCGTGCTTCGCATTGGGGAGCACGAAATTGATTGTGGATTTGATTGCTTTAGAGATAAAGGGGTATGATGTGATTTTCGGGATGAACTTGTTGTCCGCTTTCCGGGCGGTAATGGATTGTTTTCGCAAACGGATTACATTTCAGTTACCGGGAGGAGTCGTTTTTAGTTTTGTGAATAACCGAGATTCTTTCCATCCATTTCCTACTACGGGTAGTAGATTTTCAAAAGCGAAAGCGGGAAGTCAATTGAATTTCTTAGCTAGCTTGATGGGAGATGACAGGGATAAACTCCATACGGATGTGGTTTTAATTGTATCGGAGTTTTCAGATGTTTTTCCCGAGGAATTACCCAGATTACCGCCCCATAGGGAAATTGAGTTCAAGATCGATCTCTATCCGGGAACCGAACCCATATCCATTGCTCCCTACCGGATGGCACCTTTGGAGTTGAAGGAGCTAAGGAAGCAGTTGGATCATTTGTTGGCGATTGGGTTTATCCGTCTAAGCACTTCACCCTAGGGAGCCCCGGTCCTCTTTGTGAAGAAAACGGATGAGACTCTACGGTTGTGCACAGATTACCGGAGGTTGAATCGGGTTACCGTGAAGAATAAGTATCCGTTGCCGAGAATTGATGACTTATTTGATCAGTTGAAGGGTTCAAAGTATTACTCCAAGATTGATCTTCGCACGGGGTATCATCAACTGCGGATTAAGGAGGAGGATATTCCTAAGACTGCTTTTCGTACCCGGTATGGTCACTTCGAGTATACGGGGATGCCGTTCGGATTGACTAATGCCCCCGCAGCCTTCATGGATTTGATGCACAGAGTCTTCCGGCCTTACCTCGATCAATTTGTCATTGTGTTTATTGATGACATATTGATTTACTCCCAGACTCAGGAGGAACATGCTCGTCATCTCTCTATTGTGCTACAAACATTGAGAGAACATAAGTTGTATGCGAAGATGAGCAAGTGTGAGTTTTGGATGAAGGAAGTGAAGTTCCTTGGCCATGTTGTGTCCGAGAAAGGAGTAGTTGTTGATCCCGCAAAGATTGAGGCTGTGATGAAATGGGAACCACCGAAGAATGTGACCGAGATACGTAGCTTCTTGGGTTTAGCAGGTTACTATCAGAGGTTCGTAGAAGGGTTCTCAAAGCTTGCGATGCCGATGACTCGCCTTACAAAGAAGGGAGAAAAATTTGTGTGGACTCAAGCGTGTGAGCTAGCCTTTCGCACCTTGAAGGAGAAGTTGACGACGACTCCTGTCCTCATTATTCCGAGCAGTGGTGAGGGATATGATGTGTACACGGATGCTTCGCTACGAGGCTTGGGATGTGTTCTAATGCAAGGAGGGAGGGTAGTTGCTTATGGATCGAGGCAACTCAAAACTCACGAACAGAACTATCCCACTCACGACTTGGAGTTAGCCGCTGTGGTTTTTGCTCTTAAGTTGTGGAGATGTTATTTATACGGGGAGAAATTTCAAGTGTTCTCGGACCATAAAAGCCTCAAGTATATCTTCACACAGAAAGACTTGAACCTCCGGCAGAGAAGGTGGATTGAGTACTTGGAAGATTATGAGTTCACGCTCAACTACCATCCGGGGAAGGGCAATGTAGTTGCCGACGCTCTAAGCAGGAAATCTCGGGGTGAAATCAATTCCCTTGCGGTAGGTAGGTGGAAAATGGTGGATGCATTGGAGGAGTACGAGCTATGGGTGGATGGATCGGAGTATCAACCATATCTATTCAACCTTGTAGCTCAACCGACGCTTTTGCAACGGGTGGTGGAGTTACAATGCCTGGATTCAGAACTCGATTTGATTAGAGCCCGATTAGAGAATGGAGAAGTGATGGAAGGATGGTCTTGGAAGAATGAAGAGTTGAGATATGGGCAGAAGCTATGTGTCCCCGATGATTCGTCCCTGAAGGAGGAAATACTTGGGGAGTGTCATCGCTCCAAGTTTGCTATCCACCCCGGTAGCACAAAGATGTATAGGGACATGAAGCGTCAATACTAGTGGAGGGGAATGAAGCGAGATGTGGCCAAGTATGTGGCAAAATGTACGGTGTGCCAGCAGGTGAAGATTGAGCACCAAAGGCCAGGAGGAGTCCTACAGTCTTTGCCTATCCCAGAGTGGAAGTGGGATCACATCACCATGGACTTCGTATCTGGCTTTCCACGGACTTCACGAGGGCATAATGTCGTATGGGTCATCGTTGATAGACTCACCAAGTCCGCTCACTTCTTGGGTATGAAGACCACCGACACGTTAGAGACCCTGAGCAAGCTCTATATTCGCGAGATAGTGAGATTGCATGGAGTTCCATTATCCATTGTGTCGGATCGTGATTCTCGTTTCGTAGCGCAATTTTGGCAAAGTCATCAAAGAGCTATGGGGACAGAGTTGCACTTCAGCACCGCTTTTCATCCCCAAACGGATGGCCAATCCGAGAGGGTAATCCAGATTCTAGAAGACATGTTGCGGGCTTGTGTGTTGGACTTCACGGGGAGTTGGAGCGACCACTTACCGTTGGTGGAGTTTGCTTACAACAACAGCTATCAGGAAAGTATTGGGATGGCACCGTATGAAGCATCGTATGGAAGACCATGCCGATCACCGACGTGTTGGTTAGAAGCCGGTGAGAGTAGTTTGTTGGGACCGGACATTGTTCGAGAAACTACGGAGAAGATTCAACTCATCCGAGAGAGGCTACGGACGGCGCAAAGTAGACAGAAGAGCTATGCGGACCACAGACGAAGACCCTTAGAATTCAAGGTGGGAGACTACGTATTTCTCAAGGTGTCACCCAAGAAGGGCGTGTTTCGATTCGGCAAGAAGGGGAAGCTAGCGCCAAGATATACCGGACCGTTTGAGATAATCAAAGCGATAGGCAAGGCGGCATATCAACTTCGACTACCAGCCCAGCTATCCGGAGTACATGATGTGTTCCACGTGTCCATGTTGAGAAGGTGTCACTCGGATGCAACTCCAGTTGTGAACTTGGAGGAGATTGAAATCCAAGACGGAGCAACCGGTGAGAATTCTCAACACAAAGGAGAAAGAGCTTCGCAACAAAGTCATCCAGCTGGTGAAAGTTTTGTGGCAACACCATGGAGTGGAGGAAGTTACATGGGAACCGGAGCAAGAAATGCGGGAGAAGTATCCATATTTGTTTGCTACTTGAGGTAAGTTTCGAGGACGAAACTTTTTTTTTAAGGGGGGTGGATTGTAACACCCCGCATTTTTCTTTTATATATGTATATAGATATATAGTAAATAATTGTTTTAAAAATGTTGATATAGTATAACTCGAGGAAATAATATTTGAAATTTAGTTTTAGTATGTAAAAATATGAAATTTTATGTCCTAGAACTTGTACTAAATAGGTTTGAGGTAGAAATATATGTTGGAGAGGTTTGGGATGGTTTTGGAAGAGATTGGAATGGATTAGAAATGAAAAAAAATAAAGGAAGTAGGTAAATCTGGGATCAACTACCAGTAGTAACTACCGGTAGTCAAGTGCCCAGTGTACTCGGACTACCGGTAGTCAAGTGTCCAGTGTACCCGAGCTACCGGTAGTCAAGTGTCCAGTGTACCCGAGCTACCGGTAGTCAAGTGTCCAGTGTACCCGAACTACCGGTAGTCAACAGGTTTTCGAGTGCCAATGTACCCGAGCTACCGGTAGTCAAAATCAGCTACCGGTAGTCGCTGTAAAAATCAGACAATTTTAGTTCGCAAACTGCCGGTTTTTCCCCCACTATAAATACTTCTTGCCATCCCCTTAGCCTTCATTACACACCTTAAAACCCTAGAAAACATTAGAGAGAAAGAGGGGAAGAGAAAAACACAAGATCAAAGGTGAAAAACAAGGAATTTAAGGGTGATTCAAGATCCAAGCCCTAGATTTCCAAGAACATCAAGGTAGGGGTTTTCTCTCACTCACTTACATTGAGACTAGGGTATTTATATATGTATGTTTTGGCTATCAATGGTATATATATGTTATGAAATCATCCTCTCTTAGGCTTTTGACAAAGATTACATGTTTTGAACAAAGTTAGGGTTTAATACCCATGAAATCTCTTCTCTAGTTTTAAAACCCTCATTTTTGGAGAGTGATGCATTTCTTTCTTAAATGCTTTCTTTATTATATATTTTGGGACCCTTAGTGTTTTGTGTTGGGTAGAACAATGATGTTATTGTGATCTCATGTATTTTTTTTGTTTGTTGTGGAATTATTACATGATATATTTTGGGGGGATTTTGGATAGATGATTATAAATTGAAATCAATATTGGAAATTGTATGCTTGGTTGGGTTAATTGTGATGCACATGAGTGAGAGGTTCCTTGTAAGGATGCTCACCCCTTCCCAAGAGGTTCCTTGTAAGGATGCTTGGGAAGCCATGCAATGAATTGTGAGAGGTTCCTTGTAAGGATGCTCACCCCTTCCCAAGAGGTTCCTTGTAAGGATGCTTGGGAAGCCATGTAATGAATTGTGAGAGGTTCCTTGTAAGGATGCTCACCCATTCTCAAGAGGTTCCTTGTAAGGATGCTTGAGAAACAAAGATGATCTAAAGGGAGGTGGAGGTTACCCTAAAGTATGCCACCTACCGAAAGAATTTTTGGAAATTGTTTATGGCAATTAATGGTGATTATTTGCATATGGTACTCGTTTATTCATTTAAGTAATGTTTTACATAAACTTGAGATCCTTTTTAAATGTCACTGCTTTATTTCAAATTATGTATCTATGTTATGTGAAAAATGAGACCGACCATTTTAAATGATTTTCTAAACCTTGTATGGGTTTGAGAGAATTTTTCTACAGAGCTTCGTGCTCACCCCCTACCGCTAACATTTTTCAGATTTCCCGTTTGAGGAGGACTTAAGGGTCGAGGAGCCCGCTACTTGGGAGACTCCACTTGACGGGACGGTGGACCCCGAGGTGGACGCATAGAGTGACCTCTTTCCTTTTTGTACTAGACTAGGATATTCATTTTGAACCTTGTAAAGTCTAGTTTTCTTTTGTAATTCCGCTGCGCTACATTATTGGATTTTTGGGATGTAAAGGCCAAAATGGGTCTATTCTTTTGGGATAATGCTGTAAATTTTATGGATGACTTTATGAAGTCTTATTTATGGATGGATTATTTTAGTGCTCTCATGATATGAATGTTTTAGAATGTAATATCGTCCAGGGTGTGTTTTGGGGCGTTACAATCATTCCCACCTATTTAAAAGGTGTTTTACACACTTAACAAGTCTTTTAATTTTTCATAAAATTTCGACATAACCTTCTTTGTTTTCCAAGCCTTTTTCCCACCTAATATTCACAATATTTCATATTCATAAGTATATCACAACCCACCCTCACTCGGTAGCCACAATCCATGTAAATAAAACATACATCTTTTGTTTTCAATATACACATCTAGTTGTCTCAATATACACATACGATACTCATTAAATAAAGATATCCTACACATCAATTGGGTTTACACCCTTACACTTTAAAATGGCCCATGTTCTATAATCCATTACTTTTCCAAATTAAAATACGAGTCATTTGGGCTTATGCCTATACATACAAAATATGCCCCAATAGCCAAATATTCATTCAAGCCCCTTTTCTCTCATTCCTTTAAGACTTCCTCAAGTCTCAAGTACCGGGAGCCTCATCTGTAATATGTTATCCCACGAATGGGTCAGCTCAACTGTTGGTATGACAAAATGCTAATGCTAGGAACAAATTTAAGGCGTGGCATGTGCAAGTGTACATTTTAAAAGCTATAATCCCGTAATCCCTCAATGCTATACAATGTCAATATGCATGACACACACATGCAACTCTATGCCACCCACGCCTCGCTTCACGGTCCGCCCCCGTCAGCCCGCAAGTACTGTCATTGGCCAAATTTTGGGTTTTTCACCACAGGATCTACACCCTCATAATGCATAGCACCAAGTGCTCAACCCACACTATGTTCCAAGGATTCATGTATGCCAAGATGCCATGATTTTTCTCAATATAAATTCTATGAAACATTTCATCAAACACGTGGCGTATAACTTAAAACATGCCTCATTCATAAAGTAAAACATAAATTCAAATTCACAACACTTTATCTACATGAATGTGAAGCACCATTCAATGGATTAAACATATGATCAAGTTTCATATTCATTACTTTCACAATTTCTCAAGGAAAATACAATTACACAAACTACCAATTTATGGGATAAATCATAACTCTCAAACCACAAGAATTTCTCTACATGAATATAAGCTAGAATATAATAATCCAACACATATACAAGGTACACCTTTATCATAGTAACAAATTGTCAAGAAACTCAAAAAAACACAAAAGTACTTGAACTACTAACTCTAAGTTTTCAAAGCAACTACCACCTAAGTGATTTTCTAACATCAAGTAAGCACTTAAATCATTCAGTCAACACATAGAAAGACAAGAAAACTTAAATCTATCTCTAACTTAGCAAAATATCATACCTAAAATAGTTTTTCTCAAACCAAGGGAGTTGTGTTCGCTTTATAGCCGAACCGATCGGTGAGAATATAGCTCTTGTTGATAGGAGGAAGTCTTGCAAGAATTTTGGCCTAGGAATTAGTTTTGGTGGGTTGAAGCTTGAAGAACCTAGGGTTTTTCTTCATTTTTCCTCAAAAAACGTGTACTGCTCTTTGTCAGACCAAAATGTGATATTTTTACACTAAAGGGGCTGTATTTATAGCAGAGGGCAAAGGTGCAAAATGACCTTTTTGCCCTTGATGAATCCGGGACCCCTTTACACTACAACTCATCCCGAAACGCCTAAATTGGACATTTTATTTTAACCAAAGTTCTTAAAATTATTTTAAATGAAATTTTTCAAAAAAATATATTTTTGATAGTGGCCGGGTTTGGCCGGTCCCACCTAGGCCACCCGGGATGTCCTTTCGGTCCAATTTTTGAAATTATTTCTGTTTAGGCTCAAATTTGCACAGTAGGTGTATTTTAATATTTTAAGCATGTTTCTATTCTATGACATACCCAAATTATGCTTTTAAACATGACCTACGCCTAAATGATGCATATGTAGTACCCTACCGGCAAAACTGAAAAATTTATCCTCACTTTTCAGATCTCTACACTGTTAATGTGACCATATTAGTTACTAATACTGTTACTACCAATGTTACTATTTGATGATCATTACAGACAGTAACCAATCGTGCAACAATATTACAAAATCACTTGAAAATGAAGAATTAAAACGGATTTTAGGTGATTCCCTAATTAGGAAAAAATTTAAACCACGTTACTACTCTTGTTACTTTTTTGGGTAGACAATCAGGATAGAGTTTTCAACTATTTTTTAAACAATCTATACAAACAATACTCAGGCATGTGTATAACAACATATCACTTCCACATACAATACCATTTCAGCATTCTAAAATCGAATGGTTCTGTAAGTAACATTTTTGAGCATGTTACTATTTGAGTTACTATTTGACTTACAATGTGGACATAATTTCTTTTGTTCACCAAAAATTCCATTACAAACAAATACCCAACCCTACATCAACATATCAATTTAATATCAAGATATAACACCAAACCAAAATTCTAAAGGTTTGAATACACCATTTTAACCAATTATCAACCAGCAAACAATTACAACCAGTTTCTAACCAACCCCGCAACTAGTTAAAAAATGAATAGCTTTACAACATCACAAATTCCTATTTTTTTTGTATCTCTTTTTCGATCTTGATCTTGTCTTGTAATCTTCAACAGTCCATGCATTCCTATGGTTTATGAATGAAGACACCAGATTTATCCGTAGAGCGGTAAGTTGGGGTGGTTTCAATTGCTCTTCTATTTCCTGTCCACGGGCAAGCTACTGCATTAAGTAACACACACAATCCACAGTCGATCCTGCATTCATGTAATTTGTTAATGGTATTTAATATAATTTACTTAAAAGTATACTATTTTATTATTTACGTACGGGTCTACTTTTTGTTGAGCACATTTTTCATATGAATATATTGAACAATTGATGTCTTACGTGTTGATAACAATTTCTTCTTTTGTTTTCAAAGACTTAATTTTTCCTTCCTTGGATGCCGTCTCTGCGTATTCTTTCTGCCACAATAAAAAGTTGTTAATTTTGTCTAACGTGCATATCAAATAATGTGGGTTTTTCACATTTAGTTAACTTGTCAATATTTTGACATCCTCAAACCAATTATCCTTCATTCCACTGCGAGGTTTTAAAAATTTGTAGTGGGTCCACTCCCCTGCATCTGTATCCAGTACAAGCGATGTCCAGTGGAATTGTATAAGTTGGCTGCGCTGCCCATCTCAGCAATAAAAGCGCTTGCCACGACCCTCTCAACAACATCTCTCTTCTTCTCCATCTCCACAGAGTAAGCCTCTACCCTGGTAGCTCTCTTAAGAGCTGCTCGAAGGTCAGCCTTTGCTACAACGGCCTTGTCACGGAACGCTCGCAGCTCTGTCTCTGATCTCGCACAAGTAGCCTCCTTGTCAGCCTCCAGCTGGGCGGCCCTCTCACGGGATGCCAGAAGCTCGGTCTCAAGTATGGCAGCTCTCTCGTGTGCTAGCCTCGACTGCTCCTCGGCAGCCTCTAGCGGCCCAACTACTCCTCAGCAGTCCTTCATGCTTACCTCTCCACCGCCTGACTGTTGAGTGCCTCTCTAAGTGTAACACCCCACATGTTCTCTTATATATGTATATAGATATATATAGTAAATAATTAATGTAAAAATGTGGACATGTGTAATGATGTAAGAATGAGCTATATGGGTTGTAATAATAGGAGAAATGCTAGAGATGCATATGGATTGGGAGGTTTGAGTTTCAAAGATGTTTAAACTTGGAAAGGGTGAATAGACAAGTTTCTAAAGGTTTTTAGGTCAAAATAATGCTTCCATTGAATCCGGAAGGTCGAACAACCTTGGGAGAGGTAATATGAGGTGTATTGGAAGTTAGGAAGTATTTTGGAGTTAAAACCCACTTTAGAGTGAAATTGGGTAAAAAGTATCTTGGACATCTTCTAGTATTTTAGCCATAACTTTTTATCCTTACATCCAATTGATCTGAAATTTTGATAGTAGATAGTAGACATCTAGGGCTACAAAAGTGTATCTCTTGGAAATTTTTCAATTCGACCTCTAAATGGGTCAAAACTGCCCTGGAAGTTGCAGCAGACAACGGGTACCGGTACCAAGTACCGGTACTGCGACTCCAGAAGGTTCTGGGTACCGGTACCATCCTTCTGACGCCTCTAAACAGTTAAAAGTCGGGATTTTGTGTTATAAGAACCCATCCCACATCCCATTTGCCCCATTTCTTCATCTTCCTCTTACCCTAACCCTCATAGAAACCCTTAGAGAGAAACAGAGAAAGATAAAACTCAAGATTAAAAGGAAAGACAAAGGGTTCACAAGGTGATTCAAGATTCAAACCCTAGGTTTCTTCAAGAGCATAAGGTAGGGGTTTTCTTCCATTCTCTTACATTGAGGTTAGGGCTACTATATATATGCATTCTCTTGACTCTCAATCATATATACTTGCTATGAATTCATCATTTCTTGTTATTCTTGCAATTATTACCTTGTATTAAACTATGTGATGGTTGGGTAATCACTAAACCTCTTGTATGCCCTAGTTCTTCAATGGAAGTGGGTTTTCTCTTGATTTATCCTTGGTTATTGATTTCAATCTTGATATTCGTTGTTGTCGATTTCAATACTTAATTGTTCCTTTATTCTTGATTCCAAGCTTGATATTTGTTGTTATGGATTCAAGACTTGATTTACCCTTTATTCTTGATTTCAAGCTTGATATTTGTTGTTAGGGATTCAAGAATTGATTTGTCCTTTGTTCTTGAGTTCCAAAGCTTGATCTTTCATTTGTTCTTGATTTCAAAACTCTAGCGATTTGTATTGAACAATAAAATGATACTTTTGATGATCTCATGTACTTTTTCTTAAATATGTTTTATGGGAAATATCACTTGCGAAAGTTGTGGATTTGGGGGAATTGTTGGATATGTGTAATACGTGTTGGTATTGAAATTATGGAATGTTGTTTGGATGAACATGGGTGAGAAGTTCCTTGAAAGGATGCTCATACCACAGAAAACTAAATTGTGGAACTTGCTTGTTAATTGAGAAAGTAGTTGGTATCGTATCTCTTGTATGGTTGCTCGATATGAACATGGGTTACTATTGACTAGGTATCATGGAGTGGGTAGACGTCTTCTTTGGTAAGAACTTTTCCTACCACTCATAGTGGGGTTAGTGCTTTGGTAAGACTAAACCACTATTGCTCACGGGGTAGCATTGGTATGTACTTGCGTGGGACATGATATTCTCGATGGTGACCATGCGGAGTCGTGCTTCATACCTGAGATACGAGTACAGTAGTATATTGTTCATTCTACCATAGACAGTTTCTACAAGAGTCCTGGGGTAGTATGGGATGCCACGAGAACTTGTGGAAGCGGTGTATGGTGGAAATGGATTATAAATTATATATGGGTTATTGTGGAAACGGTGAATGGTGGAATGGTGTATTAATTGTATATTGTGTGCATTTATTCATTCAATTACTGTTTTTACTTAAACTTGAGATCCGTTAAATGTCCCGGTGTTATCTCAAAATCTATATATGTTATTTGTGAAAAGAGACCGACCGTTTTCTATGTTTTCTAAACCTTGTTCGGGTTTGGGAGGATTTTCCTACAGAGCTTAGTGCTCACCCCCTACAAACAATCCATTTTTCAGGTGATGCTTCAGAAGGAGATCGTATAGGTGACGGGCATGTGGATCCAGATGGGGATATTTAGACTGTCCATCTTTGTATTAGATGGAAGAGTTATTTTGAGATCATGTAAAAAAAAAATATAATCTTTTGTTAGTCCGCTGCTAGATTAACTTTGAATCTTTTGGGATGAAATCGCCACATTTTGGCTTGATCTTTTGGGATAATGTTGTAATCATTAGATATGGTGAATGAACTTTTATTTATGAATGAATTATATTAGTGCTCTCATGATATGAATGGTTGTAGAATGTAATGCCGTCCAGGGTGGTATTTGGGGCGTTACACTAAGCTTCATCGTGCTTGAGAATAAGAAAAGAAAAACATTAGCCACCTACAAATAAGTAGGATATGAGGGAAGGAAGCAGGTACAAAATCAAAGATGAGTAAAGGGCATACCAAAGCAAAGCCCTCCATCGCTGTGTCGATGATGCCTTCTGGACCTCGAGAACTAATCTCCTGGATCTCCGCGGTAATCACAAACCCCCACAATCGCTCCTTGGCTAGATTCACGTCCTGCAGTATGGACACCGAACCACTGCTAGAAGAAGGATAGCTAGGTGGAGCCTCGATCCTTGTAGGAGACCGCGCTGGTGCCTCAATCCCCACGATCGTGCTGGGACTAGCTCTAGGGGGTGAAGGAATGGAAATCAGGGAAGAACTGGGGGCATCACCAGGTCCCGCCTCTCGGGGACTAACCTGGCCGACAGACCTCTACTTAGAACCACTGGGGGCATCAGACTTCGCCCTCCTAGAAGCAGGAGGGGAAAACGCCACCCTGGAAGCATAGAGAGCCTCCACCATCGCCCTATCAATAGAAGTACCTGTAAACTTGGTGTGAGACAAAAAGCTTACAACGCCAAAACCATCAAGAGTCTATTTGAAGGATCAGATACCTTTCCTTTTCGGCCTATGAGAAACCTTGGGACGACTTGATGCAGACATAATCTCTGAGAATTCCTTGAAATGATGGTCACGAACTATCTAGAGCCTACTCTCCTGCTTCGTAGTTAATGTAAGTGGAACTACAAAGAAACCAATCACATAATAAGAACAGATATGTGACGACTAGAAGTAAAAACAAAAGTGGAATTCTTACCTAGCTTGGTCCTCGAGATGGTGTCCCACCGTGAAGGCACAAGGTCGCGGTCACCCTCGGTGGCCCACTCACCTACAACAAAAAAGAACTTAGACTTCCAGCTATGACAATTCGAAGGAAGCCTAGTGATGAACTTGCCCGACCTCGGGGCGAAACGACACCACCCTTGATGAGGAAAGGGTTATCCAGGAGCACATACGTAGCCAAAAACTCCTTGAATGGGGGAGGAACATCATCACTGTGAACTAGCCACCACAATGAGAAAAACGCTAGGATTACTCTCCACCCATTGGGAGCCAACCTCCCGGGAGCCAACGACAGGTGCCCCAGAATCTGACAGATAGGTCTAGGTATTAGGAACCTCAAGCCCGCCTCTAAGGCATCCTCATAAAGAGCAATCTCACCCAAAGAGTCACAACATGCTGGCTCATCCTCCTTCGCTCGACAACACATGACAGCAGGAGGGATACGGTATGAAGACACAATACGAGCGACGTCATCATCATAGTCAATTGAGCTAAAAATGGAAACTACCTTTGAATCGTCGCCCTTAGCGATCCCTTTGCCTTGCAGTGAGCCTCGGATAGCGTCCTTCAACGCACCTCTATCAGGACAAACACCTATCAAAATCAGAATAGATATCAAGAAATTCTAAGGAAAGGTAAATGCTGGGACTAAGGCAACGGTGAAAATTCAAGTGTTCGCCTCCCCATCACGAGGCCATACGCCAAATCCACTAGCATCAGCTAACCCATGCCTGCCGAAGCGCAGCCCACTAGTGCCGCCACCTGGCCTGTGCCTGCCGTCGCCCAGCTCATCGCTGTCGCTTGACATGCGCCTGAGCTCACCTGCGCCCTGGCTAGCATTGCCCAGCGCGCTGGTGCCAACTAGCCCAACGTCGCCTGCCTCCATGCCGGTCTCGCCCGCTCCAGCGTCACCCTCCCTCATGGAACCCAAGCCATCACCGTCGTCTAGAACGCTTGGCCCACACCTTCTGGCGCCACCCGCTTCACGCCCACCTGCCCATTGCTCGCCACGCATCAGACCGAGGTTGCCTAGTCCCCCAAGAATGGCGTTGCCATCAGCCTCCACGTCCTCTCTCCTTTCAGCGATATCGCTGCCAAAGTCTTCTCCTGACTCGTCGCTGCCAAGGGACCCACCCAGCTTGGCCTGAGGCTTCGCTAAGGCATCACTCATGGCCTCGCTCGGCGTCGCTTGGGGCTTTGCCAAGGCGTCGCCCATGGCCTTGCCTAGCATTGCTTGGGGCTACGCGACATTGCTTGGGGCTACGCGGCATCGCCCATGGCTTCGCCTAGCGCAGTACTTGGCTTCACTTGGCCTCACTTGGCCTTGGGTTGGCTCCTCTCCACTAGCACCTAGACCAAAGACGATGACCCCACAAGCAAAGCCTACACCCATCCACCTTTGTCGATGCCAGGGTCACCAACGCTGAATGAGGTGCCGCCCTTTCCTTCCTCACTATCGGTGCCGCCAGCTAGCATGGTGCCATGAGCCTCTCTCTCTTGTTGTTCCTCTCTCTCTATGATTTCACCATAGAACCTCCAATTGCCATGACCCCGTCGCCATCAATACTCCCTGCTGGTCCTCCACCTGAAGTTTTCGATTCACCTCCCTTGCTCTTCACCGAGACTCCCCTCTTCGCCTCCTCCCTTGTCTCCATATTCACCTCCTTCAAGGTTACCCAATGATTTGTGGAATGTGGAAGGGGAAGGTAGTGATTTCAAGCCCTAAGTTCTAGAGGGGAATACGATGGGTTTGCCAAGAAATGCCCTTTAAAGCCTGAGGGCAAATACCTGGGGAAAAAAGGAGACCTCGCCGTCAAGTTTACCTAACTATTGGAATATAGTCGTCGGAACAATGAGTTTTGAACCACAGTGATTATCAAATCAAGAGAACGAGCTCTCAAGGTGCAAACGGAGCAAGAGATTGAAGAAGCTACCACCGTGCGGGACAAGGTACCTTTTTCAAGTAAAGAAGCTACCACCATGCAGAATAAGAAACCCTCATATGTCGAAAGACTCTCATGCCCTCAACCTCTTGCCACCTCAAGGGCTTGGGGCATGGGGGCAAATAACGAGCCTAGATTCAACTGGGCCAGACCCAATAAATCAAGTAAGCCCAAATCAGCTAAAAGGCAGGTCAAGCCCATTTCGTGAATCCGACCAAGCCTAAGATCCAAGGAGTCCAAAAATAATTAGAGCACGTAAGAAGCAATTATCGGGATGCTCACTCTCGAAGATCAAGACAACCTTTAATTATACTTACCTTTTATAGCTCCCCTAAAAACTAGTACATTAGCCCTCAAGTCACCGCCTTAACTAGAAAAGAGACCTCAAATGAAGAGTTAATATCATAAATTTAAACACATAAAAGTTAAGTCCAATAAAAAAACCCCATTAAAATTTTAGCCAACAAAAAAAAAATGAGTTCAATGATTTGGGATAAACAATTCAACCCCATGACACAAAGAATTAAATTTGATAAAAAAAATAAAAAGGCTAAAAATGTGCAAAAAATACTGTATAGTAGGCATCATAATCATTACACACACGCACACATGTTATCCCATGCTTTTGTCCTTATTTAAGATTAAAATACCAATCAAACTGTTTATTTTCATTCCCTCTACTTCCAATCCCACACAGTCTCTCTTTTGTCTATTACGAATACAGTATTTTTCTAAATCATTAAAGATACAAGACATTAATTTTTTTTTTTTTTTTGGTCAGAGACAATAATTTATTGATTCTCTCTGTTTTATTGTTTAGTAGGCAATATTAGGCGAGAATCCATGTATTATATCTTTATTTTGTGAGCCATGATAACAAATTAAGTTTTATACTTTAAATTTTTTTAACTCGTACTATTTTGTTATTATAAAAGTGTTTGACTGATTTGTAAATATGATAGTTAGAAAATAAACGTTTGTATAGAAAACAATTTTTTTAAAAATTCTTAATATATTTGTCACTAATAAAAAACACAATATAATAAAAAAAATAATTGGTTAAAATTAAGTATATAAGCAAGAATAGATGTTATAAAATTAAAAAGTTAGGTAGATTAGTTGTGATCAATATGTAAAAACTTGACTAATTATCACCTTTTCAAAAGTTTTAAGCTAATATTAAAAAATAAAAAACTTCATTTATAGTATAGGCCTCAAAGTATATCAAGACGCTTCTGATGAGCTACTTGAGAGATTTCGAGAAGTGCGAGTCAAGCAAGACATAAGAGGGACAAACAAATTTGCTAAAAAATGTATATTTAGCTACTGTGATTACAATTCATATAGACTATACTATTGAATCGTCGCAATCAAATAACATGGGTATGAGGTAGCCCATATATAATGTTTTATACATTAGATATCTAAATTACCCCCCAAAAAAATTACGTTGCATCACTTTGTAATATTGAACATCTTAATTACCTCACCACCTTGTTACGGTCCACACATGATTTTTGACAAATTGAAACAAAATGCATAAAATATGGATTATCACAAATATTATCTTTAATCCTTGCATATCATCCAGTGATCAATTTTGTCTCGCTTAATCGATATCATGAACGAAGACTCGACAATGAGGGACACACAAACACTTCGATCCTTTGAATGGAGGAGACACAGCAGGGCCGATTCTAGAGCCAAATCATTAAAATAGTGGCCTAGGGCTCTAAAAATTTTAGGACCCTAATTAAATTATTAATCCTTAATTCAGCTATATATTCTGAGGCCCCTTGAATGGAGCGAGTTTATACGCCCAATCTATTTCACAAATCAATATAAAGTCTTCTACAAAGACCTAAAATATAACAAAACCTTCTAAAAAAACCTAAAAAGGTATGACTTCTAGCCTTGAAAGTGTCAATCTCTCAAATTTATTCACTCTTTTTCCTTCCACTCTCATTGCACCTTTCCAAGTCTTTTCTCTCCCTATCACTCAGTGACTTGCACTGGCTTTTTGTCACTATGTCTAGATTTCTCGCTCTCTTAATCTCTTTTTAAGACTACAATCAAATTATTCATCTATATGAGCCTAACTTCATAATTTGCACTCATTTTATCATTTGATCCTATATGATGTCAAAATATCTAAAAATTTGAAACTAAATCGTACCATAACTCTCTGCAAAATACTAATAATCCTATAATCGTATTATCATCCTAAACATTGATAGGAACTTCATATGAAATTCTTGCTTTAATGTCCTACTGCAAATCTTCTATGCCAAAAATACCAAGGAAGAAATGTAAACATATTGAATCCCAAAGAAGACTAATTGATGATAGTTGAATATGCTAGTGGTTGAAACCTCCCTTTGTCTCTCGTTTTCAAAGTTTTTCAATTACACAACAATGCAACAACATTTTTTTAAATATTCTACGTCCCTAATAGATATTCAATAATCCATTTTGAACATTTTTTAGACCTGCTTCATAATTCCTCCTCTTTTCTAAATTATTCTTACAAATTTCAAGTTATGGTTTAACAATTCTCAAGTCAGTGGACAGTCTTGAATGACATGCAATGTACTTTTAAGATTAGCTACGTGTGAATAATTTAAGCAATAAAAATTTGCATCAATTCTATGAAAAAGAACATAAAATATATGCGTAATTGAGATAAATGACATCTTTCTGTAAGTTTATATTTCTATTATCAATACCCCACTATTTGATAAAGATATTACTTGAGAAATATTTTATGATGAGAAAATAACATAGGATAAATAACCCATATCTATTTATATCTATATCTATACCACTAATAAAAGACAGTTAAAGTGAAAAAATTTTGATTCTCAAATATGCCCTCGATTATTATTGCAAAGTCCATTTAATCCCGTCATCCAATAATTAGTGTAATTATAATCAATAAGTTTTTGACGACTAAATTTCTAACTGATATATGATCAATTATCAATTAAGCTTGGATCACTTCATAAACTCTTCAAATTCTAAGAATTAATTTTCAATGAATTAGGCCACTTTATATTCTCCATTCTTTCACACTACAAACCGATACAAACTTTATGAATTCTTTTTTCATCAATGATCAATGTATTAGATATTAACTAGAGACATTCTATTCAAACATCAATATTTGGCTTCTTTTATAGAATGATAGACAAGGTGAATGGGTCTCTCTCTCTTCAAAGTCCTCTTGTTCTTTTAATGTATAGATTTGGATTTAAAAAAGGCTTTGATTGAAGATTTTGCTTCGATCGGATTAACTAAGAGTTCTACAGGTGCAATCAATGGATATCTTCAGCCAACTAATCATGAACTGGTATTGTTATCTCATATTCAACTACAAACTGATTCGCACTTTTTAGTGTGTCTGAATTATATTATTATATTACACCCAAGTATAAGTGGTCAAATTGTAGTTTTCTCGGTTTTAAGTCCAAGTATCGATCCCACAGAGAGTTTTAGTAATTAGAAGTTAAAGATAAAATAAAAACAATAAAATAAAAATAAAGCCATAAAGAGGTTGTTTGGAGTAGTTTGATGTTTGAGAGCTTGTGGTGTGAGCTTAGTCTGTTCGAGTAACTTAACTTAATTAAAAGACGGAATTAAATTGCAACAATAATGAAATGCGTAAGTAAAGTAGATTAATGACAGAAATATAAAAGATATCCTTCAGTTCAAGGATCCCACATGCGTTATATTGGTCGTATTATGGAATTGCTACCTCACATCAATTAACTTCCATTTTACTGGAAAGCTAACCGGCAGGTCTGATGTATATAAACCATAACACAGCTGCTTCTCAAGCTACACTGGTGGTAATATATAGCACAGCTGCTTCTTAGGCTACACTGGTGGTAATATATAGCACAGCTGCTTCTTAGGCTACACTGGGCATAGATGTTCCAATTGACTAATCCAAGTAAAATCCGCAGGTGGTACAGACTATCTTCCGGTGACTTGTCAGGTCAACCGGTGGTAGTTAATCATAATACAGCCGCTTCTTAGGCTAACTGTATTTAGATATGTCACCAAGAAAGTGAAGTCACTCAAACGGCATACTTGAATTATTCAATAGGTTATCTTGTAATATATATATTGACAGTAGAACTTCCTCAGCGTTCCGGTGGAGGACTAGCCATACCGATGGGATCACCGGGGTTATTCTAGCAGGCAATATTATTATATATAGTAATACCAGGCGTCAGTGGAACTTCCTCAGCATTCCGGTGGAGGGTTAACCATACCGGTAGGAACGCCGGGGTCATTCTAGCTGGCCCGTCTCATATATATAATAAACGTATAAATAAAACATCAGCAATTCCATAAACAGATCAATATTATACATGTGTTCCACTCGAACCGGAGGATATACGGAACTACTCACGCTCCATTGCTATAGACAAGCAAGGAGAGTTAGCAGTTGTCATTACAACAGGAAATAAAAGTACGGAATTTAAATGTCTTTCGCAGGGAACGATTGAAATACAACCACTCTTATGATCGATTAAGATGAAAAAGTGGCAGCAGTTCAACTATCCGAATGGAAAGATACAACAAAAATATAAAAGTACAGGACGTAGGACTGAAGTATAACACGGACCGGAGCGTGCTTTCTCTTTTTTTTTCTCTCTTTTCTTTCTCTCTTTTTCTCTCTTCAGAACTTCTCGGTTTCTCTTGTTCCGGCCTTTTGAAATGAAGAAGGGGGGCAGCCTATTTATAGGCGTGAGGAGCAAGTGGGAGGAAGAGATAAGCTTTGAGCTGGCCTTGAGGACCGTCCGGACGGCAGGCCACCGTCTGGACGGTGAAACCTTGCTGGAGATGCAAGTTGCATGTTATGACTTATCCTTGTGATGAAAATACGCTTTGGTCCTTTGTCCTTTCAAGCTTTGACACTTTGTACTTCCTATCTTGTAGTATTCCTGCATTAAACATGAAACTTTGGACGTAAAATGTAAAAACTTTTAATTTACATACAAATTATAATTCATAATATTTACTACTTTTTAGTTATTTTATTACACTAATTCGACTTTATTAATAACTTTAATTTACAATAAATTGATGTCAATCACACCCCCCAACTAAAACTTTACTAGTCCCTAGTAAACATAAATTATAGAAACTATTTTCTAAATGAAAATATAATATAAACAGAAGTAAAATCATTTTCGTAGATTTTTTTCACGATTGCATTTAGCATATGCAATAAGCCGTTAAACCCCTAGGTGATCCCTAGTGGACGAGTTTTGTCTCGTGAAGGTTTTCAGTGAAGTTACCTGCAAACTTCAGTAGTTAGGAGTTTATTATTCATATTTTTCACAAAATTAATAGATCAATATTCCTTCTGTTTTCTTAAAAGACTTCCTTTTCTGATCACTATAAGAGTAACATATGTTAGTTATAATATTATCTATATATTTTACAAAAACTTGTGTGTGTGTGTTGATTTCTTTTGTTTCACAAATTCTTTAAGAAATATTACCCTCTTTTATGGTAGTCTCGATGTCAATCCTTTCCTGAAATACACTCAGCAAAGAATTCATATACGTTATGGTGACTATTTGCTTAGTAATTACATGTGATTAGATTATTGTAAACAAAGTAAATAATTTCACATGTAATATATTTGAATCAACGGATATTTGAATAAAATTTGGAATTTGACATAATCTCATGACAGGATATCAACACTATATTAGTTATATTATTAACATTCTCCTTTTATAGATAGATAGGACAAATACAATTGCATGATTTCTGGAATCAAAAAGGACTTTTATTAGGTTGTACTGTGGCCATTGGGTTTAGGGTTTAAGAAACGACGTCTATGGGGTTCAAAAGTTACCTTTTGGCACACCTCTTAAAACTTTATTTATTTATTCCTTTCATTTTTCACTTTCCTGGTTTTTTTTTTTTTTTTTGGTGAATGCGTTTTACGCTCCATCTCACTTTTTCTTGAACGAGTGCGTTTTACGCTCCATCTCGTTCTCAACTCATGCTTTTTTTTTCTCTCTTTTTTTTTTTTTTCATTTGGTGAGTGCATTTTATGCTCCATCTCACTTTTTCTTGAACGAGTGCGTTTTACGCTCCATCTCGCTTTTCTGTATTCTGTTGATTTAAAAGAGGGTGCAAGAAAATTATGTAGCAAAGGTAAGTTTAATATATTTTTATCTGGCTCGGGTACTTTTCGGGTTTCATGAAAAGAATTTATACTATTTTAGGCTCAAACATGGCTGACTAATGATATAATTTTGTAAAAGAAATGGTTAAGGCTCAAAATTAATCAAACATGGCCTAAGATCATTTTCCAGAAATTATTTATTTGTATTATTCCTATAAAAAGAATTTCAAGGATAATGCAAGTAATATAATCTAACGAGTGCTAATCAAAACAAAATTAATGAGATTATTCAAAGAAAGTTTACCGTAGAATCGAAGATGTTTACTTGAGTAGATGTAGAATATCTCTCCAAGGGAGATTAGCTCAAATTCTGCTATTGGTTATACATCTCCACTATATATGCAAAGAGTGTAATATTTCACAAGGCTTCTGAAATAAAAAAAATCTATTTGTGCTTGTAAAAGTAAGTTTTAACAAAAATATTAAGATAATATATAACTAATATGAAAATCTCGCGTGATCAGATTAAGGTTATTTTTACAAAGCATAGGAATATTAACCTAATTTAACTGTAAATTATATGAAATACATCTCCTAACTAAATTTTTTTTTCCAGAACTTAAATTAAAACACACAGCATGTTTAAAAACATAAAGTAAATTGTATAAACAAAACATAAAGTAAATTGTATAAACTAAAAGCACATAATGTAAAGGCTGAGTGAAAGAAAGTAAAAATATTTTTTTTTTTTTTTTGTAAAATCTCCAGTCGATTTAAGAGTTAGAAGATTCTCCTCTGAAATGGTCTTGAAGATCTTCTTGTTCGTTGTCTTCGATCCATAATTTTGACTGGTTCTTGGTTTGTAATTGCAGGTTATTTCTTTGATGTTCTACACTGGTGTTCTTTTTCCTGTCAATTCCTGCAATTTACAACATTAAATATAACTTTATTCTACAAAATTTTACTAACCACTCTTTTTTTTTTCTTCAGGACTGTGGTGTTTTTATTTTATTATTTCTTATTTCTTATTTACGGATTTCCTATTTAATCTAATAGCTATTTATATTTATTTATAGCTATACATATATTCCCAAAAAGCTATACATTTCATTGATCATATCTAGTTTGTATCAGAACTATCTGGTTCAGTAACATTAGTGACACGGTTAATTTCAGATCTCACGTATCTGTTTAGCATCGGGCCGGAATAGGATGGCGTCTCAGGGTAATCCTTGCTCTGCCCATCCCTAATCCACCGTAAACGATCTAACGATCGACCTGAAATTGGTTCCGCACACTTATTATACCGTCTCAGATGTTCTGTACGACCACATTTTACACAAGCACAAAGACGATTTGCTCTTCGATGTTTTGCATATGTGCTTTTTTCACATAGGGGTCGTGCTTGGCTTTCAAAGATTTCTAAATTTCGAACAGATTTAGCTTTTTGCATGATCAATGTATGTATATCTTTTGGAAAGTGACGTAATAAAATTAAACTCAACCAAAATAATTTTTCGTCCATTTCTTTAACTTTTAAGAAAGAAGAAAAAATGACTCAAAAAATTATTGAAAATTGACTCACTATCCGGTTCTTTAACGTCTTCCAGTTACAAAGACGAACATAATTTTTAAATAAAAAAAACAAAAAGTAACTTCACACCCATACCTCCCCAACTTAATTTAAATATTATCCTCACTATATAAGATGAAAATAGAAAATTGCTACTTAGGTCTTGCAGCGAGAGATATTTATAGTATAAGATTCTAATATAAAAGGCAAATAAAGAAACTATACAAAAGACATAAAAACATAAAACAAAGAAAACTCTAACTACTATATACAAGAATTGCATAGAGGATAGATCAATCGGGCTTAAGTTCCCAAGTAGAGTTTCTTACATTCCCTGATACTTTCGGCGAAGAATTTAACAAATTAGCATAAAATTGTACGTCAGGATTTCCATTATCAACAATATAATTAATTAAACAGACTTGTAGAGGGTTAGAATAAGAAGATGTGTTAACTTTCTCCTCTACAATCTTATCAATTTCATCTTCTCCTAAAAAAACATATTTTAAATTGATTGGAAGAGGTTTTAATTTTGGCTTAAAAACTTTGACATTAGATTCCACAATTGTTGGGGACAATTCTTCACATTGTATATCTTTTACAGATGTAATTTCAGATTCAGTATCGGGTATTGATTCCAATACAAATAACTCTTTTTCTAGAAAGTTCTTTTCAAAATAACTTTGAGTTAATGTCTCAACACAATTTACTTCGTACGGTTCTTCTTCTTCACATGGGTGTTTTATCACATTGAAGATGTTCAATTCATTGGTCATATTTCCAAATGAAAGCTTCATGACTTCATTCCTACAATTTATCAATGCATTTGATGTAGCTAGGAATGGTCGACCTAAAATAAGAGGTATGTATTGAGATGCATACATCTGACAACTTGGTTCCGTGTCTATAACAATAAAATCTGCTGGAAAATAGAATTGATCCACTTGGACAATAACATCTTCCACAATTCCTCTTGGAATTTTTATTGATCGGTCTGCTAGTTGTAGTGTAATATTGGAAGGTTTTAACTCACTTAGTCCTAGTTGTGTATAGACTCAATATGGCATTAAATTACAACTAGATCCAA
The DNA here is from genome assembly GCA_951799425.1 of Ilex aquifolium. Classification (NCBI taxonomy): domain Eukaryota; kingdom Viridiplantae; phylum Streptophyta; class Magnoliopsida; order Aquifoliales; family Aquifoliaceae; genus Ilex; species Ilex aquifolium. The sequence goes on from OX637400.1 coordinate 17,416,995, forward strand.
GATCTAACAGAGCTTGTTCAATTTGAAAATTTCCAATGATACATGAAACTGTAGGACTACCCGGATCTTTGTACTTAAGAAGTGTATCATGTTGTATTATTGTATTAACTTGCTTAGTTGCAAATGCTTTCTTTGGTACATTAGTTCTTCTTTTTATGGTGCAAAGATCTTTTAAAAATTTAGCGTAAACAGGAACTCGTTTTATTGCATCCAATAAAGGAATATTAATTTTTACCTGTTTAAATAGCTCGAGAATATCAAATTGATCTTTTTCAGTTTGAAGTTGCTTGACTCTTTGAGGGAAAGGTAAAGGGATAGGATATGGCGGATCTTTTTCACTTTGTACTCCTGGTTGCTTTTTGATTAAAGGTTCAGATTCAAGTGGTTCGTTTACAGGAATTGACTCACGTATTTTCTTTGAAATCTTAGGTTTGATGGTTTTATCAATTACCTTACCACTTCTTAGTGTTGTAATTGCTTGTACTTGATTTGACGAAGGTTCAGAGGATACATAATTAACATGACTCTGACTTTGTGGAGGTTTAGGTTGAGAAGGAAACTTTCCTTTCTCTGACGTACTCAAGGACTAGGTCAACTTAGCAAGACGACTCTTAATATCTTCAATACTCTGGGAAGTTTGAGCTTTAAAATCATTAAATGCTTGATTTGTTTGAGTATTAAAATTCATTTGACTCTGAATAAATTGATTCATAGTGTCTTCCAGAGTTCTTCTTTGAGGAGGTTGATAAGGTTGGTACTGTTGTTGATTTTGTGGCTGTAGTGGACCTTGTGTTTGATTTGTAGGTTGTGTATTTCTCCAACTAAAATTCGGATGATTTCTCCATCCTGGATTGTAAGTTTCAGAATATGGATTTGAATATGGTTTATTATAAGTTGGAACAGCATTTGATTGTTCAATTAAAACTTCTTTAAAGGCAGGTATAGTTGGACATTCCCCAGCAGGATGTCCTGACAATGCACAAATTTCACACACTTGATCAGTAGAGGTTACAACAGATACTTGTTTAAGTTTTTTTCATTTCTAAGGCTTCTAATTTTCGAGATAAATTAGCCATTTTAGCTCTTAAATCATCATCGTCTTTTAAAACATATTTCCCTTTTTTAGATATAGATGGCCTATTTTCCACAATGTTTGAAGAAGTTGAGTCCCACATCTGGGAACTCTCCGAAATAGTATCAAAAAATTGAAATGCTTCTTCAGGATTTTTACTCATAAATTCTCCTTGAGCCATCATTTCAACAAATTGTCTCATTGCAGATGGAAGAGCATCATAAAAGAAACCAACTAAAGTCCAGTTTTCAAATGCATGATGTGGACAAGCTTGGAGAAGATCTTTAAATCTTTCCCAACATTGATAAAAAGTTTCACCTTCTTTCACAGAAAAATTCATTATTTTACGTCTTAATGCATTAGTACGATGCACAAGAAAAAACTTTTTAAAGAACTCAGTTTGTAAAGCTTGCCAATTTGTGATAGAATTTGCTCTTAAAGAGTTAAGTCATAGTTTAGCTTTATCTTTTAACGAAAAAGGAAAAAGTTTTAATTTAATCATTTCAGAATTATCTTGCAAAGTTCCACAGACTTCTTCAAATTCCTTCATATGAACATAAGGATTTTCATCTTCCAAACCATGGAACTGTGGTAGTAGTTTTATTGTTCCTGGCTTGATATTAATATTTGGAGCGTCTGTTGGAAAAGCAAAACATGACGGAACATTAGTTCTAGTAGGATGTAAATATTCTCTTAACGGTCTAGTATTTTGAACTATTTCCTGTTCTCTAGCCTCTTCCTCCCTAGGTACATTTTGAGCCATACTTAAGTTAAATGATTCTTGTGTAGATGCAGATGAAGAAGATGAGGAAGATGAAGGAGTTGACTGATTTACAGAACCTACTGATGAATGAACAGACATAGACTATTAAAAACAAACTATAAACATATATAACAAACAAACAAATAAATTTTTTTATTTTTATTTATTTATTTATTATTATTTTTTTTTTTCAATTACCTTAACTCCTCGGCAACGGCGCCAAAAACTTGATTCGCACTTTTTAGTGTGTCTGAATTATATTATTATATTACACCCAAGTATAAGTGGTCAAATTATAATTTTCTCGGTTTTAAGTCCAAGTATCGATCCCACAGAGAGTTTTAGTAATTAGAAGTTAAAGATAAAATAAAAACAATAAAATAAAAATAAAGCCATAAAGAGGTTGTTTTGAGTAGTTTGATGTTTGAGAGCTTGTGGTGTGAGCTTAGTCTGTTCGAGTAACTTAACTTAATTAAAAGACGGAATTAAATTGCAACAATAATGAAATGCGTAAGTAAAGTAGATTAATGACAGAAATATAAAAGATATCCTTCAGTTCAAGGATCCCACATGTGTTATATTGGTCGTATTATGGAATTGCTACCTCACATCAATTAACTTCCATTTTACTGGAAAGCTAACCGGCAGGTCTGATGTATATAAACCATAACACAGCTGCTTCTCAAGCTACACTGGTGGTAATATATAGCACAGCTGCTTCTTAGGCTACACTGGTGGTAATAAATAGCACAGCTGCTTCTTAGGCTACACTGGGCATAAATGTTCCAATTGACTAATCCAAGTAAAATCCGCAGGTGGTACAGACTATCTTCCGGTGACTTGTCAGGTCAACCGGTGGTAGTTAATCATAATACAGCCGCTTCTTAGGCTAACTGTATTTAGATATGTCACCCAGAAAGTGAAGTCACTCAAATGGCATACTTGAATTATTCAATAGGTTATCTTGTAATATACATATTGACAGTAGAACTTCCTCAGCGTTCCGGTGGAGGACTAGCCATACCGATGGGATCACCGGGGTTATTCTAGCAGGCAATATTATTATATATAGTAATACCAGGCGTCAGTGGAACTTCCTCAGCATTCCGGTGGAGGGTTAACCATACCGGTAGGAACGCCGGGGTCATTCTAGCTGGCCCGTCTCATATATATAATAAACGTATAAATAAAACATCAGCAATTCCATAAACAGATCAATATTATACATGTGTTCCACTCGAACCGGAGGATATACGGAACTACTCACGCTCCATTGCTATAGACAAGCAAGGAGAGCTAGCAGTTGTCATTACAACAGGAAATAAAAGTACGGAATTTAAATGTCTTTCGCAGGGAACGATTGAAATACAACCACTCTTATGATCGATTAAGATGAAAAAGTGGCAGCAGTTCAACTCTCCGAATGGAAAGATACAACAAAAATATAAAAGTACAGGACGTAGGACTGAAGTATAACACGGACCGGAGCGTGCTTTCTCTTTTCTTTCTCTCTTTTTCTCTCTTCAGAACTTCTCGGTTTCTCTTGTTCCGGCCTTTTGAAATGAAGAAGAGGGGCAGCCTATTTATAGGCGTGAGGAGCAAGTGGGAGGAAGAGATAAGCTTTGAGCTGGCCTTGAGGACCGTCCGGACGGCAGGCCACCGTCTGGACGGTGAAACCTTGCTGGAGATGCAAGTTGCATGTTATGACTTATCCTTGTGATGAAAATACGCTTTGGTCCTTTGTCCTTTCAAGCTTTGACACTTTGTACTTCCTATCTTGTAGTATTCCTGCATTAAACATGAAACTTTGGACGTAAAATGTAAAAACTTTTAATTTACATACAAATTATAATTCATAATATTTACTACTTTTTAGTTATTTTATTACACTAATTCGACTTTATTAATAACTTTAATTTACAATAAATTGATGTCAATCACAAACCTATTTCTATTTCTTTAAAAAAAAATTTGTCAATGTCTTAAGCTTCATTTGGGGAGGCTGATCAGAGTATTTTCTCTCAAACATTGCACAAACAGTGATAAAACTCATTGATTTTACGTTGCCCAATATTTTCATATTACATGACTATAGGAGTAAGGGATGCATTAGTTGATATTCATGTTAATACTAGTCATGCATACAAACAAAGAGACCCTACATTTTATATATTTGTGTCAAGACAGATAACGAGTTTTTTAATTTTCAATTTTATCCTTAATTAATAATGTAGAGTTAATCATAATTTTTCTATATCTTTAGAATGATTAAATATAATATGTTAATAGTTACTATCGTATGTTGAATAAGGAGAACATAAAAAGTTCTTATACAATAGGAGGCTTTCCTTAATTTTTCCTACATAGAGAAATTGATTATAAATATAAAACCAAAAGTTTTGCCTCTAATTAGCCTATATATACATGGAGATTAAGAGTTAGTATGACCTAAATGAACTCAACAAATGTAAGTGTAACACCCCAAAACACACCCTGGACGACATTACATTCTAAAACCATTTATACCATGAGAGCAACTAATAAAAATCCATAAATAACCGGGGGTCCTTAATTTAACGAAATTCGGGCAGAGTCTCCTTTGTTCGGGGAACTCTACCCAAAACAAAACCTGTACAATTATGATACATTGACCACACCGGGTCCATTGATTCATAAAAATACTTACAACATTATCCAATAGAATATGCCAAACAATGGCATCTACATCCCAAAAGAATTAAATTACACTTGGCAGCGGAAACATAAAAATAATGTTAGACTTTACATTGCCTCAAAAGGAACTTCCTAGTTTATCACAAAAGAAAATAGAACACGAAGCGTCTCCCTCGGGATCTACGTTCCCTTCTATGGGAGCTTCCCAATGTCCCGGTTCGTCAGTTCTGAGCTCCTCCTCTAGACAAAGACCTGAAATATGTTGTTTGTAGGGGGTGAGCACTAAGCTCTGTAGCAACATTCCTTCCAAACTCGAACAAGGTTTATAAAAGCATATAAAATGGCCGGTCTCATTTCACAAATAGCATATATAATCTTTGAAGTAAAACAAGGACATTTTACAACGGATCTCAAGTTTAAGTAACAATAGTACTAGAAATGAACAATAACAACCAATTTTAATAAACATCCATTTTCAAAATATAAACCATTTCCCACACATGATATAATATTGTCCTCCATGGCATGATCATTCTTACAAGGAACCTCTCACCCTCAAGGTTTTGGTTTCTCAAGCATCCTTACAAGAAACCTCTTGAGAAAATCACATACTGTCCTCTTTTGGCATGAGCATCCTTACGAGGAACCTCTCACCCTCAAGGTTTGGTTTCTCAAGCATCCTTACAAGGAACCTCTTGAGAAAATCACATAATGTCCTCTTTTGGCATGAGCATCCTTACGTGGAACCTCTCACCCTCAAGGTTTGGTTTTTCAAGCATCCTTACAAGGAACCTCTTGAGAAAATCACATACTGTCCTCTTTTGGCATGAGCATCCTTACAAGGAACCTCTCATCCTCAAGGTTTAGTTTCGTTGATATGAGCATCCTTACAAGGAACCTCTCACCCATGTTTGTACAACAACCATACAATAAATACAATACCAACTATTCTCTCAAATACCCAACAATTACACAAGTCCCCAATTTACAAGCAATTTCCAAGAAAAATCCCCAATTCTCACAAGTGGTTGTACAAAGAGTAATATAAGAAAATGTACAAGAGATCATCATAAATACCATTTTTTTGTTCAATATGAAACACTAAAGTTTTGAAATCAAGAACATAGGAGAAATCAAAAGAAAAACCCCTTTCTATTGAAACCTAGGGTTTGAAGATGAGAAAAAAGGATTTAATGGTTTTTCCACCATAGATTTGTTTAAAACATGATAATCTTTCCAAGAATCTCAAGAATCAAGTATTTCCTACCATATATATAAGAATGAGAGTGAAAACATACATATATTTTGTAACACCCCGCATTTTCTTTTATATATGTATATAGATCTATAGTAAATAATAGTTGTAAAAATGTGGATATGTGTAATGATGTAAGAATGAACTATATAGATTGTAATAGTAGGAGAAATGCTAGAGATTGTAACGCCCCAAAACACACCCTGGACGGCATTACATTCTAAAACATTCATATCATGAGAGAACTAAAATAATCCATCAATAAATAAGACTTCATAAAGTCATCCATAAAATTTACAGCATTATCCCAAAAGAATAGACCCATTTTGGCCTTTAAATCCCAAAAATCCAATAATGTAGCGCAGCGGAATTACAAAAGAAAACTAGACTTTACAAGGTTCAAAATGAATATCCTAGTCTAGTACAAAAAGGAAAGAGGTCACTCTATGCGTCCACCTCGGGGTCCACCGTCCCGTCAAGTGGAGTCTCCCAAGTAGCGGGCTCCTCGACCCTTAAGTCCTCCTCAAACGGGAAATCTGAAAAATGTTAGCGGTAGGGGGTGAGCACGAAGCTCTGTAGAAAAATTCTCTCAAACCCATACAAGGTTTAGAAAATCATTTAAAATGGTCGGTCTCATTTTTAACATAACATAGATACATAATTTGAAATAAAGCAGTGACATTTAAAAAGGATTTCAAGTTTATGTAAAACATTACTTAAATGAATAAACGAGTACCATATACAAATAATCACCATTAATTGCCATAAATAATTTCCAACAATTCTTTCGGTAGGTGGCATACTTTAGGGTAAACTACACCTCCCTTTAGATCATCTTTGTTTCTCAAGCATCCTTACAAGGAACCTCTTGAGAATGGGTGAGCATCCTTACAAGGAACCTCTCACAAATCATTGCATGGTTTCCCAAGCATCCTTACAAAGAACCTCTTGGGAAGGGGTGAGCATCCTTACAAGGAACCTCTCACAAATCATTGTATGGCTTCCCAAGCATCCTTACAAGGAACCTCTTGGGAAGGGGTGAGCATCCTTACAAGGAACCTCTCACAATTCATTGAATGGCTTCCCAAGCATCCTTACAAGGAACCTCTTGGGAAGGGGTGAGCATCCTTACAAGGAACCTCTCACAATTCATTGCATGGCTTCCCAAGCATCCTTACAAGGAACCTCTTGGGAAGGGGTGAGCATCCTTACAAGGAACCTCACACTCATGTGCATCACAATTAACCCAACCAAGCATACAATTTCCAATATTGATTTCAATTTATAATCATCTATCCAAAATCCCCCAAAATATATCATGTAATAATTCCACAACAAACAAAGAAAATACATGAGATCACAATAACATCATTGTTCTACCCAACACAAAGCACTAAGGGTTCCAAAATATATAATAAAGAAAGCATTTAAGAAAGAAATGCATCACTCTCCAAAAATGAGGGTTTTAAAACTAGAGAAGAGATTTCATGGGTATTAAACCCTAACTTTGTTCAAAACATGTAATCTTTGTCAAAAGCCTAAGAGAGGATGATTTCATAACATATATATACCATTGATAGCCAAAACATACATATATAAATACCCTAGTCTCAATGTAAGTGAGTGAGAGAAAACCCCTACTTTGATGTTCTTGGAAATCTAGGGCTTGGATCTTGAATCACCCTTAAATTCCTTGTTTTTCACCTTTGATCTTGTGTTTTTCTCTTCCCCTCTTTCTCTCTAATGTTTTCTAGGGTTTTAAGGTGTGTAATGAAGGCTAAGGGGATGGCAAAAAGTATTTATAGTGGGGGAAAAACCGGCTGTTTGCGAACTAAAATTGTCTGACTTTTATAGCGACTACCGGTAGCTCGGGTACATTGGCACTCGACTACCTGTTGACTACCGGTAGTTCGGGTACACTGGACACTTGACTACCGGTAGTTACTACCGGTAGCTCGGGTACACTGGACACTTGACTACCGGTAGTCCGAGTACACTGGGCACTTGACTACCGGTAGTTACTACCGGTAGTTGATCCCAGATTTACCTACTTCCTTTATTTTTTCATTTCTAATCCATTCCAATCTCTTCCAAAACCATCCCAAACCTCTCCAACATATATTTCTACCTCAAACCTATTTAGTACAAGTTCTAGGACATAAAATTTCATATTTTGAGGAGCAGAGCTACTCCCAGAACCGACCTGAGCCTTCCGCTTGTACCTCTCCCACTCTTTGACAACTTGTTCACCTTAGCCTGGATTTCCTCGGGGTTAAGCTTCATAGTGGAAGATCCTGGGAGATCTGAGCTAAAACAGTTAGATAGGAAGAAATAGAAAATAAGACAAAGAAACCCATAGGAAAGAGGGGTTACCAGCAGCTCCTTCAGGTCTGACAACAGAAATTGGAAGCGGAGCTTCAATCTCCACCTCAGGAAGGCTAAACCCTCTGTCCACCAAAACCCAAGGCAGAATGAGCTCGGAGTACCTTCTTGGGTTGCACTTTGCCAATATCTCCCTCGCCTCCTGTTCCTCAGTGCTGAGCTTAAGACGGGTACCTAGAAAACACAAAGGCAGAGCAGAGTTAGGAACTCATGGCCCTCGAAACAAAAAACGCAACTAACCCAAGTAAGGACTCACCCAAGTTTTCCGGACGAGTCCAGGCCTTGGGAATACCAAGAGTGTCCGACCTATCAGCAGGATTGTATTCCCAGTTGGTGTTTCTTTCCAATGCTTGTGGGAGGTCGGAATACTAGAAATAAGCTGTCTAGCATTGGCACGCTTAGAGGCATACAAGAAGCCTTCAGGAGAGGTCGGTTTAACATTGAAGAACTCTAGGAATAAAGGAAGGGTAGGGACCTCGAGGTCTAAGTCCTTGAAGAGGACCAGAAGACCCGCTAAGATACCCCAAAAGTTAGGAGAAAGCTGAGAGGGGCACACGTTGAAGTACTGCAGAATAGTCTTGAAGAAGGGATGCATGGGAAAACGAAGGTCATTATCGAAGGCGGCCTAAAAAAAACAGACCCTCTTGTTAACCTGGGCAACATAGGGAGTAAAGCTGTCTGGGCTCAAGAGCTCGACGTCAGCAGAGAACCTATAGCGGGTACGTAAAACGCTTAACAAGAAAGGGTTGAGCTTGCTAGGGCCCACTTGCTCGGCCTGCATAAAGGCAGCTCCTAAGTACGTCGAAACATCAGAGATCCCGACTCCATTGACCTTGCCCTTGCCTTTGTTTGATTTAGAGGGCAGGGGAGAGGATGATGATGGGGGCTCCTTGGTGTTGACCTCGGAGTCTACAACATCAACCCCAGGGAAATTGTCAATCTCCTCACCAACATCCCCTAATTCAGTCTCTTCCTCGGCTGACCTATCTCCTAACAGGGAAACAGAGGAGCGAGTGGCTCCAGAAGAGGCAGACATGGTAGGAAGAGAAAAAGGTAGATTAAAAGAACGATAAAGTGAAGGGACACTGGTCAAGCACTCTCTAATGACCCTGGGGTCAACACAGTAGCTCCCAACGGCAAGGATATGAACTATAGAACTCCAATCCACAAAGTGGGGAAGTGGAGTTAGGCAATGGTCACGATTCCAAAAGTAAAAGAACCGAAAAGCCCAAAAATGCAGCAACCACCTCGAATTCGAGGGATCCAGAGCAAGGGAGGAAGTGAAAGGGGCAAAGGACGTACCTAACTCAGGAATAGCGGCGTACAAAAGCCCGGAGCAATATCGAAGGAAAGAGGCACTGCAAGTCTTCAAGACGGGAACTGGGAATTCGGTTTCGAACAAGAAATCAGGAAATTTCAAGTGGGATGGTCTGAAATCACAAGAAGAACGGGGACAAAGAACAATGAAGAAGATGAACAGTGTAAGAATGAGGGTTTTGATGACCGTTTGGGCATTTATGGCTTGAGAGGACGTGGGCTGGAACATGCGCGGGAATCGAGGAGGCCATGATTGCTAAAGAAAAAAAAAATCGTCAAAAAGGCGGTGCCCATATATAAACCAAGATCAGTCACGAGCGAACTCTAGCTCGGTTTAAAACAGCTCAGCCCCTGCCCAAGCTCACTTGAACCAAGGGCTGGGGGGCAACTGATGATACCTAAAATAAGCCCCAAATATGAACTCAGACACAGAGCCTAGCTCAGGAGGTCAGGCGAAGGATTCATAGCTCAGAGGCCTAGAGCCAGAGCTCCCTACAGGTGAGGCCGCAACAAGGGAGAAAAGGAGATAGCCAGACAACAACAGATACCAGCAGGATAACTAGGAAGCAAGAACCAAGGCACGAAACTCTCAATCCTCTCCAAATATTAAGGAGGATCCCACGGTAGAAGGCAAAGATCTCGGGATATAAACCGTTTGAAGTCAGCCATGGGGAGTTTGGGAAACTCCGGGATTGAAAGGAGAGAGGGAGGAAAATCCCTTGATTATAGGGAGAAAAATCAATATTAGAGGTAAGTAGGAGGCTACAAAAGGAAGGGCAAGCCTCCATTGAGAGGGAGAGCAAAACAAAAAGGCCAGGAAGAACCCCAATCCCCTCCCTACTATACTGTAACACATTCAGTACGATCAATAAGAAAATACGAGCAAGAGACTCCATTGTAGAGTGGACTAACCGAGCTCCCAGGCCGGTGAACCACTATAATTCCTTTGTGTTATCTCCCTTCCCTCGATTCCCCAAAAAACATAAACTGACGCTGTTCAATACGAGCCCTGTAGCTCAGACACCACACTTAATCTCACGTATACTCATACCCCAAAACACAGTCTCAATAGTTAACACCATCAAGGTGTATTGGAAGTTAGGAAGTATTTTGGAGTAAAGACACATTTAGAGAGAGTTGGGTAAAAATGGATCTTGGATACTGCTTAGTATTTTGGTCATAACTTTTTATCCTTATGTCCAATTAATCTGAAAATTTTACAGTAGATAGTAGACATCTAGGGCTACAAAAGTGTATCTCATGAAAATTTTCCAATTCAACCTCTAAATGGGTCAAAACTTCCCTGGAAGTTGAAGTAGCCGAAGTGTACCGGAACACAGTACCGGTACGGTACCGTACCGGTACGCCCGAACCAGTAGCTAAACTGTACCGGTACAGCGTACCGATACGCCCGAAGTTTGGCACAGTAAAAGTCGGGATTTTGGTGTTTTAAAACACCCTTTTAAGCCTCATTTGACCCATTCTTCCATTCCACTCTCACCTCAAACATCTTAGAGCCCTAAGAGAAGAGAAAAGGAGAGAAAAACACAAAGATCTTGAGAGAGTTACCCCTTATAGAGATCAAAACCGAAATTCCTCAAGAACACCATTCTTCTACTCTCTTCTTCTACACTTTCACTACACCCTTACCCACACCTCTTGGAATCCTAGAAAGAGTCTTAGAAAAGAATAAAGAAGGAGAAAATACAAGATCAAAAGGGAAAAACAAAGGATTTAAGAGTGATTCAAGATTAAACCCTAGATTTTCAAGAACATCAAGGTAGGGGATTTCTTCTCTTTCTCTTACACTGAGGTTAGGGCTTATGTATATATGTATGTTTTGCTCTAAATGTTATACATATGATATAAAATCATCATCTCTTAGTCTTTTGGGCAAATATTACATGTTTTTAACAAAGTCAGGTTGAATACCCATGAAATCTCTTTTTGTGTTTCAAAACCCTAGGTTTTGGAGAGTGATGGATTTTCTTCTTAAATTCTTCCTTTATTATTGATTTGGAAATCATAGTGCTTTGTGTTGAGTAATAAAATGATGTTGTGGTGATCTCTTGTATTTTTGTAATTGTTTATTGAAATTGTCATGTGATAAATTTGGGGGTTTTTAAGATATACTTGTAAATTGTGAAATTGGGTTTGGTGTTGTATCTCTTATGAGTGTGGGATGACCATGGGTGGCCTTTGACGAGATATCGTAGAGTGGGTAGACGTGTTGCTTGCTCCGTGTGGGTTGGCATTTTTCCTACCACTCGTAGTGGGGTTAATGCTTTGGTAAGACTAAACCGCTATTGCTCACGGGTGCCGGGTCAGAGGGTTAGTATACTAATACCTGGGTTGGATACGTCCCTGCCATTGGTATGGCATACGCCCTTCCTAAAGGATGGATATCTTTGATAAGATTTGTGTGGGTGAGTGTGAGCTAGATATTACTCAATGTGTTGATTCATGGGGTTTGTCTCGCATCATGTTTGAGATACATATACATATGGTTGTGGAATTTTCAAGTTATGGATTATTGTATTATTGTCCAAATTTGGTATTGACAATTTACGTGCAAGTATACACGATCAACAAGTAATAAAGTGATAAGTAAAGTATCGTTCCCACGGAGAATTATTGCTAATAACTTTCAATTACTAACTTTATATCAATTTGATTTTATTTAAACAATTGCAATCAACTATGAATTTACTAATTTAAGAATAAACCTAAATAATCAAAGATTAAATTTAACGGATAGAAGAAGTTAAGATTACAACTTCCCCAAATGCTTCGTATAAATCTCCCCACTCTCTTTCCAGTTAATTGTTCAAAATAAGTTGTTAACTAAGACTTCAAAATTATTTATCAAACCTCTTCCGATAGTAAGATAAGCATATCTATCCCAATTAAATTGCTATATTCCTATGCAAAATAAGTTAGAATAGATTCATTAAGTTCAAACTCTCATACAAGTTACACACGGCATATAAGTATATTTCTATCCTATACACAAACCCAGCAATTCAATCCGAAGAAGAATTAACCAGACGCATGTCATCATATTCAGATCTAAACCTAGAATTCATCTCCCAATTTCATCTAGGTTATCAAATTAATTGATGGCCAAACAATTATATATTCAACACAAAATATGACAAACCTGTGACACCCCAATTTCCGGGGGTCCTTTATTAACCGTTGACCATCCGTCAACCCGCGGAAATACTCGTGATAGTCGTATAACCCGACACCACGTCATTCACATGCTTTTAACCGGATTTACCATCCACAAGATCAATTATACCTCAAATTATGTCCATTTATGTCATAGGAACCAAAGAAAACCAAGCCCAAAAGCATGGCTAAGCATTTTGAAAATTTCAAATTTTTGGAAAACCTTCCGGAAGGTTTTGACTCAACCTTCCGGAAGGTTTGCTCACTCGAAAAGTTCTTCCGGAAGGTTTTTCTTAACCTTCCGGAAGGTTTTGCCTTCTGGAAATAGATTGAAAAAAAATGAAACGTGTCGGCCTTCCGGAAGGTGTACTCAAACCTTCCGGAAGGTTTTGCTCACTGGAAAGGTTCTTCCGGAAGGCTTTTCTTCACCTTCCGGAAGGTTTTACCTTCTGGAAAATAGATTGAAAATGAGACGTGTCGACCTTCCGGAAGGTGTACTCCACCTTCCGGAAGGTTTTACCTTCTGGACCACAATTCTGCCTTAACCTTCCGGAAGGTGTTAGTGACCTTCCGAAAGGTTTGCCCAGAATTTCTTCCTTCCTTAGTTTTTCAATTCGAATCCGTTTCAATTTGTTTCAAAATCATCCAAAACTTATACAATGAAGTTTCTAACATAAAACATTGTTTGTACAAGTTCTATTACAACCCAATACATATATTTACATGTCAATATCAAATTTCCTTAAAATTTTTACAAACATTCAAAACAAAGCCACATCCGGCTTTCTTCGTCCTTGAAGCCCGTATGAGGGTCTTCCACCCATGCATATCCCACACCTGAAAATGTTGTCCCACGAAGGGTGAGCCACGCTCAATAGGATATCCTCCTACAGAGGCTACTCCCCAACCTAAATGCATATGAAATGCGCACATGCAACGATCAACAAGCATCAACCAATCCAACAAGAATATACACCTCAATGTTAGAAAGCTACCATGCTATACTATGTCATGCCATGATATGAGATGGAACTCACTCATGCACCTTGTCCCGAGTCTTCCCCGACTCACACCACACAATGCAAAAGCCAATGTGTATGAACCCGTCTATTGACGGAAAAACCCTCCCAATGATCGTTTGAGATAAAAGTTATGTCTTTATAAAAAATCAAATCATTGTTTGAGGCTACCCATTGGATGGGTGTTTTTTTTTTTATATAACAAAATCTTGTGTCTTCCTGGGCAACGGATTTTGGAATCGCACCGCCGGCTCCGTGGGCCTATCTACACTTTTTGGACTTGCACCGTCGGAGTGTATGAACCAGTGGTTCCGGGTTTTTCACCCGAGGGAGTGTCTAGCCCTACTTGCTTTACCCGACACAAGTTTTCCTTATGCAATGCAACCGTGCAACTCAGTCGGATCTTCGATCCCGACTTTCCCGAGTTCACATACCAACCACCAAGATTTGGTGTTTGATCCGCAACACATGCACACACCCACACTCATGCCTAAGACCCATGAATGCGATGTCAACTCACCCACACATACTCATGTCTTATAACCATGAATGTGATGTACCCATGTGAATGCAATGTAATGTACCAATTGCACTCTAACCACATGTTCGATATGTATGAGTGCCATATGAACAATGTCAAGATAAATCTACATATTCATGGTACTTCATATCATAAGCACATAAATACCATAATTCAACACATTATCAATATATAGCAAGCATGCCTATATCAACATTTCATCCAATAACCATTTTCAAACATGTTATCACATAAGCATGCAATTAACATAGCAAACTTATCAATACATCATTCTAGGCATTTAATCAAGGAAGTGATCTAAGTCATTTCTCTAATTATTTTGTAAGTGTTAAGGCTCTAACACCCTTCTTTTCCATACCAACATCTCATATAAGCAACTAAGGTGAGGAATAATCCCAAATAGGAAGAATCCTACACGTCATCATGTATCACAAGAAATTACTCTAAGTAATTTCTACACCACCATTTCAAGATAGATTATATTGTATCCACTTTCAACATCCATCTAATCATGTCACCAACAACAGGTAAAAGCCCCATTTAATCAAGTCACCAACCATAGGTAAGAGTCCTATACAAGGTCTCCTACATCAACCCCTTTTCACATAAACTTCATAGCCTGAAATAAGCCCAAAACAGCCCATAAGTTTAACCCAAAACAGTCCGCAATTTCAGCCTCAAGGCAACCACAATTTCAGTCCCCAAACAACCATAAAAACAGTCCACCAATTAGCCACAAAACAATCTACTAATTAGCCACAAAACATTCCACTAATTAACCACAAAACAGTCCCCAAATTAAGCTACATAGCAGCCCCGAAATAGGCTATAAACCAGTCCACTATTTCATTCACTTCCACAAAGATATACAAGTAACTTCCATATATCAATTGTAAGCTAAAATTTAGCTTAAGTTATTCATATAATCAATTCTTCATTTCCTTAAAAACATACAATTCCAATTGTGAATCACACCACCCAAACATGTTATTCCACTTTCGTTCAAATAACGACTTTTATCCTTTAAGGCATTTCATCAAACGCCATATAAGCATAATGTCATGTAACCACAAGGTATAGTCCACACACATCAATTATCATCATCAAACTCAAGAAATCATATCTAGTGATTTCTACATAACTATACCAAGATAGAATTTATTCTATCCATTTCCTAATATCCACATATCATAATCCCCCAAGAGAATTATAAAGCAACCACCTCTAAATGTCAATTCCATTTAGAATTTCACTTTACCAATTTTCCCATATCCATTTTCTACACTTCAAGTTCCTTCATGAAATTTACCCAACAAGTAAATATATGCACCCATTTCATACCAACCTTGCTTAGCACATTTGGTACCCATTTCCCACACATAAAATGCATTAGTGGTACATTAAACTAGAGAATGTGATTTAAATCATACCAACCATTCTCAATACCCATTTCACCCAATTAACCACAATAGGCAAGTGATACATATATATATACACCTACCCATTCCATATAACCTTCCTAGGTTGGAAATAAACCTAAGTAGGAAGAAAACCCTACCTCTTGTAGCATGTAGAATCGTCGTGGGAAGCTCCTAGAACTCAAAGCAAGCTTGAATCCTTCACTTCCAAATTTTCGGCCTCCCAACGTTCGGTGAAAGCCGTCGTTTTTGGTACCCACGCGTAGCCCTCGACGCGTAGAGCAACTCTTGTTCTTGGCCCGAGTCGATTTGAGCGCTAGAACGGAGTAGATCGTAGAGAGAAGGTGGAGTTTTCTCTCATTTTCCCTCTCTTCTTTTCTCTCGGCTGAAACCGGCTGAAGGGTGAAGGAGAAGTCTGATTTTTCAGACTTTAGGCCCCTATTTATATTTTTAGGATACTTGGCCCACAATTGGCCACATGTCCTATTTAATTTTGGGTCCGTTTTAATCCCGAAACGATTAAATTTCGCTCCGGTTTGAGTTCAAAATATTTTTATTTTAACTTGCCTCTAATATTTCCCCAAACTTTTAAAATTTTATAAAAATTTCGTGTACGGGGTCACCCGAGGCCCGTTCGTCTCGTAAAACGCGAAAAATCCGACTATCTCGGAATTCAACGAAATTTGACGTGGTAACTAGATTTCGCGAGACGAATGCAACGGTGAAATCCGTTTCGTCATTCGAGATCTAGAAAAATTCAGTTTTTCAACTAGTCCCGAAGTGGCAATTCACCTATTGCCCTTGTTCGTCAAAGTTTAAATTTTCCGGGGTTTCACATTCTTCCCCCCTTAAAAGAATTTCGTCCCCGAAATTCACACCCACATGCACATTCGACCATATGCATAAATTACAACATTACTGCCTCACTGTCCCTCATGTATCCGTCTCTCTCCCGGACTAGGTTCTAGACGCAACCAAGTCCGTCCGTAAAGGCACCACATATCCCGTGTACCTCTGTCCCATTTCCGGGACTACTAGAATAGGGGGTAAAGTAACCTTCTTTGTAATTTGACAATAGTACCGAAGCATCCCAAGGTGAAGCATTCGGTAGTGAAGTCCTTATTCAAACTAGAGTTCTCACAACTCTACTCGTGTCATTCTATGAGGAGCCATAGAGTAGACAACATACCGGGGTGTAACTTAACACTGAAGTCTACATCCCAATGTGGAGGCAAACATTCGTAAGCTCCTAAAACTTAAAACATACACACTCTGAGGTGTAAACAGTGACTCACTGACGATCACAATCACCGACGACTCAGTGTGCCGTCAATCCGTCCATCCCAAGGATGACATCAAACCCGACATGTCCCCGACCCTAAGGTCCATAGTGAGTAGAGTCCCCGAGATCTCAAACTCACAACCGTCATATCTGATCAATGTAGGCCCTAATCCCTAAGGTGGAATTCACCCCTGAGGACTCTTCTAGAGTTATAATATTTAAAACTGTACCATGCACAAAACATGAAGAATAACAGTATTTGACACGCTCAAGTCAAATAACACGTGTACCCATAAATAAGGAATAAGTGATGTACCGTGGGTCGCTGCCTGATCTCCCGACTCACTCTATGGTGCAACATCAAAGACCGTTTCCTGGGTCTCCAATGTTGTCGCTTCAGAGTCTTGTTCCTGGCCTTGGCCCATACCTTGGCTCATCCGGTCTGATTGCGGAGTCTCCGCACGTGGCGCACTAGGGACTTGTACAACGCCCTGTAGTTGGGACTGATTTCCCTGGTCCTTAGTGGAATAGGGAAGAGCAACACGTGCCTGTGTGAGCCCCACCGACGACTGGGATTGAGAAGTCTCGGAACTTTGTGAGGTTTGCCTCAGGGGGCAATCCTTCTTCCTATGGCCCGGTTGTCGACAATAGAAACATGTCTTCTGGCCTCCTTGAAACGTTCCCTTGAATTTCTTCCCTCCTTGGGACAAAAGATTTTGGGCTTGAACCCGCTCCTGTGATCCATGCCTCTGAGGACAATCCCTCCTCTTATGACCCACTTGGCGACAATGATAACATGGCCCCTGCCCCGCTTGGCTGGGAACCCTGAAGTGCCCACTACTTTGGGAGGTTTGCCCTTGGCCTTGGCCTTGATAGCCGTGGCCCTGCCCCGATGATTCTTGTGGGCTCGATGTCTTTTGCTTTTTCCGTGGCCGTTGATGGCCCATGGAACTTAAACTCCTTTGGATGGCTTGAGCCCCTTGGTTCAAATTGGCGCTTGCCTGTGCTAGGTTAGCAGTCATCGTACTCACAGCCTCCATATAGGCTTGTTGGTCCAAATCCGGTAGTGGTTGGTTGTTCCGTCCACCGCCTAGACGTCCCCTTCCTCTATATGCCATCTACACACATGTCAAATAGCAATAGAGTACTAACTTAATATCCCAAGGTAGGGATCAAGTTCAAAACATTGAGAATTCTCTCATCGTGTCCCTAGTAGAGCGAGTGTCTCACACTAGTAGACATTTAACCCATGAACTATCCCGTTCATCCTTTTCCGAACCCCCAAGGTTATGTTTTCTAAACCTAGTGTTCCTCTTTTCCATATACATTTTACCATGTATATAATTTAAACATAACACATAATCATGTAGCACATAATCATGTAACAAATAAAACACATAACATGAATGCACATGGAATGCAATGGTGTAAACCCATTCCCCTCAAGCCCTAGGTAATCGTATACCTATGCTCTGATACCAAGCTGTGACACCCCAATTTCCGGGGGTCCTTTATTAACCGTTGACCATCCGTCAACCCGCGGAAATACTCGTGATAGTCGTATAACCCGACACCACGTCATTCACATGCTTTTAACCGGATTTACCATCCACAAGATCAATTATACCTCAAATTATGTCCATTTATGTCATAGGAACCAAAGAAAACCAAGCCCAAAAGCATGGCTAAGCATTTTGAAAATTTCAAATTTTTGGAAAACCTTCCGGAAGGTTTTGACTCAACCTTCCGGAAGGTTTGCTCACTGGAAAAGTTCTTCCGGAAGGTTTTTCTTAACCTTCCGGAAGGTTTTGCCTTCTGGAAATAGATTGAAAAAAAATGAAACGTGTCGGCCTTCCGGAAGGTGTACTCAAACCTTCCGGAAGGTTTTGCTCACTGGAAAGGTTCTTCCGGAAGGCTTTTCTTCACCTTCCGGAAGGTTTTACCTTCTGGAAAATAGATTGAAAATGAGACGTGTCGACCTTCCGGAAGGTGTACTCCACCTTCCGGAAGGTTTTACCTTCTGGACCACAATTCTGCCTTAACCTTCCGGAAGGTGTTAGTGACCTTCCGAAAGGTTTGCCCAGAATTTCTTCCTTCCTTAGTTTTTCAATTCGAATCCGTTTCAATTTGTTTCAAAATCATCCAAAACTTATACAATGAAGTTTCTAACATAAAACATTGTTTGTACAAGTTCTATTACAACCCAATACATATATTTACATGTCAATATCAAATTTCCTTAAAATTTTTACAAACATTCAAAACAAAGCCACATCCGGCTTTCTTCGTCCTTGAAGCCCGTATGAGGGTCTTCCACCCATGCATATCCCACACCTGAAAATGTTGTCCCACGAAGGGTGAGCCACGCTCAATAGGATATCCTCCTACAGAGGCTACTCCCCAACCTAAATGCATATGAAATGCGCACATGCAACGATCAACAAGCATCAACCAATCCAACAAGAATATACACCTCAATGTTAGAAAGCTACCATGCTATACTATGTCATGCCATGATATGAGATGGAACTCACTCATGCACCTTGTCCCGAGTCTTCCCCGACTCACACCACACAATGCAAAAGCCAATGTGTATGAACCCGTCTATTGACGGAAAAACCCTCCCAATGATCGTTTGAGATAAAAGTTATGTCTTTATAAAAAATCAAATCATTGTTTGAGGCTACCCATTGGATGGGTGTTTTTTTTTTTATATAACAAAATCTTGTGTCTTCCTGGGCAACGGATTTTGGAATCGCACCGCCGGCTCCGTGGGCCTATCTACACTTTTTGGACTTGCACCGTCGGAGTGTATGAACCAGTGGTTCCGGGTTTTTCACCCGAGGGAGTGTCTAGCCCTACTTGCTTTACCCGACACAAGTTTTCCTTATGCAATGCAACCGTGCAACTCAGTCGGATCTTCGATCCCGACTTTCCCGAGTTCACATACCAACCACCAAGATTTGGTGTTTGATCCGCAACACATGCACACACCCACACTCATGCCTAAGACCCATGAATGCGATGTCAACTCACCCACACATACTCATGTCTTATAACCATGAATGTGATGTACCCATGTGAATGCAATGTAATGTACCAATTGCACTCTAACCACATGTTCGATATGTATGAGTGCCATATGAACAATGTCAAGATAAATCTACATATTCATGGTACTTCATATCATAAGCACATAAATACCATAATTCAACACATTATCAATATATAGCAAGCATGCCTATATCAACATTTCATCCAATAACCATTTTCAAACATGTTATCACATAAGCATGCAATTAACATAGCAAACTTATCAATACATCATTCTAGGCATTTAATCAAGGAAGTGATCTAAGTCATTTCTCTAATTATTTTGTAAGTGTTAAGGCTCTAACACCCTTCTTTTCCATACCAACATCTCATATAAGCAACTAAGGTGAGGAATAATCCCAAATAGGAAGAATCCTACACGTCATCATGTATCACAAGAAATTACTCTAAGTAATTTCTACACCACCATTTCAAGATAGATTATATTGTATCCACTTTCAACATCCATCTAATCATGTCACCAACAACAGGTAAAAGCCCCATTTAATCAAGTCACCAACCATAGGTAAGAGTCCTATACAAGGTCTCCTACATCAACCCCTTTTCACATAAACTTCATAGCCTGAAATAAGCCCAAAACAGCCCATAAGTTTAACCCAAAACAGTCCGCAATTTCAGCCTCAAGGCAACCACAATTTCAGTCCCCAAACAACCATAAAAACAGTCCACCAATTAGCCACAAAACAATCTACTAATTAGCCACAAAACATTCCACTAATTAACCACAAAACAGTCCCCAAATTAAGCTACATAGCAGCCCCGAAATAGGCTATAAACCAGTCCACTATTTCATTCACTTCCACAAAGATATACAAGTAACTTCCATATATCAATTGTAAGCTAAAATTTAGCTTAAGTTATTCATATAATCAATTCTTCATTTCCTTAAAAACATACAATTCCAATTGTGAATCACACCACCCAAACATGTTATTCCACTTTCGTTCAAATAACGACTTTTATCCTTTAAGGCATTTCATCAAACGCCATATAAGCATAATGTCATGTAACCACAAGGTATAGTCCACACACATCAATTATCATCATCAAACTCAAGAAATCATATCTAGTGATTTCTACATAACTATACCAAGATAGAATTTATTCTATCCATTTCCTAATATCCACATATCATAATCCCCCAAGAGAATTATAAAGCAACCACCTCTAAATGTCAATTCCATTTAGAATTTCACTTTACCAATTTTCCCATATCCATTTTCTACACTTCAAGTTCCTTCATGAAATTTACCCAACAAGTAAATATATGCACCCATTTCATACCAACCTTGCTTAGCACATTTGGTACCCATTTCCCACACATAAAATGCATTAGTGGTACATTAAACTAGAGAATGTGATTTAAATCATACCAACCATTCTCAATACCCATTTCACCCAATTAACCACAATAGGCAAGTGATACATATATATATACACCTACCCATTCCATATAACCTTCCTAGGTTGGAAATAAACCTAAGTAGGAAGAAAACCCTACCTCTTGTAGCGTGTAGAATCGTCGTGGGAAGCTCCTAGAACTCAAAGCAAGCTTGAATCCTTCACTTCCAAATTTTCGGCCTCCCAACGTTCGGTGAAAGCCGTCGTTTTTGGTACCCACGCGTAGCCCTCGACGCGTAGAGCAACTCTTGTTCTTGGCCCGAGTCGATTTGAGCGCTAGAACGGAGTAGATCGTAGAGAGAAGGTGGAGTTTTCTCTCATTTTCCCTCTCTTCTTTTCTCTCGGCTGAAACCGGCTGAAGGGTGAAGGAGAAGTCTGATTTTTCAGACTTTAGGCCCCTATTTATATTTTTAGGATACTTGGCCCACAATTGGCCACATGTCCTATTTAATTTTGGGTCCGTTTTAATCCCGAAACGATTAAATTTCGCTCCGGTTTGAGTTCAAAATATTTTTATTTTAACTTGCCTCTAATATTTCCCCAAACTTTTAAAATTTTATAAAAATTTCGTGTACGGGGTCACCCGAGGCCCGTTCGTCTCGTAAAACGCGAAAAATCCGACTATCTCGGAATTCAACGAAATTTGACGTGGTAACTAGATTTCGCGAGACGAATCCAACGGTGAAATCCGTTTCGTCATTCGAGATCTAGAAAAATTCAGTTTTTCAACTAGTCCCGAAGTGGCAATTCACCTATTGCCCTTGTTCGTCAAAGTTTAAATTTTCCGGGGTTTCACAAACCACTCATATATGATCAACAAGAACTAGAAACGAGAGTAGATAAATTTAACTAAACATTAGGTTCCGTTGCAATCTTAATAAAAGTTTAGTTCATAATGTAATTGAAAAACATCATTCTCAAATTAAACAATATCTTAGAAAATCAAGAAGTAAAAGTAAGGGGAAAAGAATGAAAACTTAGTTGCAAGCTTCAATCCCTCTCTAGCCTTCAAGTCCGATTTTCCTCGTGTTGGTTTCTTTGATTCTTGCCTTCAACTTTTTTTTTCAATCCTTGGTCTTCTTCTCTATATATCCCCAGTTTCAGCCCCCAAAGTCATTATATTTATATTCTCCTCAAACCCTAGCACATAGGAGACATTAGAGTCCAATTTCGGGTCAAAAAGGAGTCATAATTCGCGTCCAACTTCAGTAGAGGCGCGCTGGGGCGCTGGTAAGGCAGCATGTTGGCGCAGGGGCGCTGGTTTTGGCGCCTAGGCGCGCCTCCCTCTTTCTTCAGCTCTGGACCAGTTTTCGTAAAATCGCCATAACTTTTGATCCAACCGTTGGATTGAGCTGAAATTTTGACACAATACAGAAAACATCCAGATCTACAACTTTCATGTTTGGCACCTTTCCAGATTCTGAGTTGATCATGGTCAAAATGGAGGAAACCCGAGGTGCCTTTGTTAACAAACACCAATACCTCTTTGATTTCTTTCACTTTTAAGCCTCCACATCCTTGTTTCCTTCCAAATGATGATTCCTACAAAATAACATCAAATTAAAAATAAACATAAAATAATTGAAAACTTGCACTTTCATCAAGCCGAAAATAGTCAATTGGTAGGTATAAAACTCACTCATCAAATACCCCCAAACTTAAATCTTTGCTTGTCCTCAAGCAAAATACTAAGAACAAAAACTATAAAAAATAATCAACTAACTACTCAAACAATGGATCGATATGAATCTGAATAATGGCCCCAAAAGTTACTACACATAATCATTCAAGGGAAACTTCAAAACAATGCAAAATCTATCAATTCAACATATTCCTTAATTTTACTTCCGCTTATGACCCTTTAAATACATGTGCATATTCTAATGGTTTAAACTAGCCATCACCCAGATAAATTTACGTAGTCAAGCGCTCCATAAGAGATACTCAATATCAACTCTATAAACTTACGTTTCACATCAACCTCTGCTTGTTAAGGTAAAACATATAACTAGAAGGTACAAAGATATATATTTTTTTTCTCTCTCTTTTTCTCTCATTCAGTGAGTGCATTTTATGCTCCATCTCACTTCCTATTGAGCGAGTGCGTTTTACTCTCCATCTCGCCTGTTCTTGAACGAGTGCGTTTTACGCTCCATCTCGTTCTCAACATGTGTTTATGAGTGAGTGCGTTTTACGCTCCATCTCTACTCACCACATGCCTCTTTCTTGTTTCTTATCTTCCTATTTTTCTTTTTTTTTTCTACCTCATGAAGGATCAAATAAAAATAAAAATAAAAAATTTTATTTTTTATTTTATTTTATATATATATATTTTTTTTTATACACTAACCCATTATAATCAATGTTTCCCCCAAACTTATATGAATACTTCAATTCGCTTTGACTGATGCTTAAATAAATTTTCTAGAGCTTCACTGATATTTCCCACAAGCACTTAGCCAAATAAATTCTCTAAATGATAACTAACCAAACAGATAGATATGTGCTCATGCGTGAAAAGATCATAAACAGTGTAAAACCAACTAGTATGTCAAACTTCAAACCCAACATGTTCATCAATTTCCCTTGAGTTAACAATTAACCACATTCATCATTGGTCATGATCAAATTCAATCAACTCATTGCTCAAGTTGTATTAAAACATGCAATCTAAATGCAAACCTAATAATGCAAATGCAAACAAGAAAACACCCCCAAACTTAAGCTAAGCATTGTCCTCAATGTATAGAGTAGAAAAATTTAAGACAGAGGACTTCCCTGAGACTTTGCTAGTTCGCATCATCGTCAACGTCCTCGTCGTCCACGGAGTCGGGAGTGTATTCAGGAAACATAGGTGAGTTGTTCTTGGCTCCTTGTAAGGCTTTGTGTGTGCTCCAACTTTATGTTCAATCCTTGGGACCTGCAAGCAATTGACATACCAATTAAAGTGCTCTAACTAACTAACTACATTATTTCTTAAAAAAAAAAAAAACTAAATTAAAATAAAATGAAATAAAACTTAGAAACTAAAATTTGGGTTGCCTCCCAATTAGCGCTTGTTTTATAGTCTTCAGTCTGACTACTCCCTGTTTCATCCCGGGTCGACATAGGTAATTGAGGTCTTTTCACAATCAATGTCGACGCCCCAATAGTGCTTAAGTCTTTGTCGTTTCACCTTGAAAGTTCTTTTTGAATTGGCTTCCTTGACTTCAACTGCTCCATGCGGGAACACCTCCACTTTATATCGCTTGGCATTCTTAAGGGGATCTGAAATATAGCTTGGAACGACTACCTTATTCATTGCCTTTTCAACCACATCAACCCGAAAACATTCTTCTGCTTCCTCTGAAAATTTCATAGCTGAAAATACATTGAATGTAACATCTTGATCTTGGACTCGCATAGTTAGCTCACATTTATGTACATCGATAAGTGTTCTCCCCGTTGCTAAGAATGGTCGCCCAAGAATAATAGGTATTTCTCTATCTTCCTCACAATCTAAGACTATGAAATCAGCTGGAAAAATGAACTTATCCACTTTAACTAGAACGTCATCAACTATGCCCCTTGGATAAGTGAGTGATCTATCTGCAAACTGCAATGTAACATTAGTAGGCTTCGCTTCCTTCAAACCCAATTTCTGATAAATTGAGAGTGGCATCAAGTTAATACTAGCTCCCAAGTCACACAATGCTCTCCCAAAAAATTGACTGCCTATTGTGCATGGAATTGTGAAGCTACCCGGATCTTTGAGCTTTGGTGGTAGCTTCTTTTGAAGAATAGCACTACACTCCTCCGTAAGTGCCACTGTCTCAAAATCACCTAATTTTCTCTTCCTTGACAGAATTTTCTTCAAAAATTTCACATAGTTAGGCATGTTCTCCACTGCTTCTGCGAAAGGGATATTTATTTGGAGTTTCTTAAATACTTCCATGAATTTAGAGAACTGCTTATCCCACTTCTGTTTTTGCAAACGTTGTGGAAACGACATAGGAGGCACAATAGGTCTCAGATTGCCTCCATTAGAATTTACAACTGGATCACATTCCTTCTTTTCATGGTCCACATTCCTAATATCTTCATCCTTACTATCATCTCCAAGTGACTGTTTTGGAGTTCCACCAACAACTTTAGGTAACTCTTTTCCACTTCGTAATGAAATAGCGTTGCAATGCTCCTTACCTTCCCTCTTAGGATTGATTTATGTATCACTAGGTAAAGTTCCTTGAGGTCGGTTGTTAATGGCATTAGCAAGCTGACCCATTTGATTTTCCAGGTTTCGAATTGATACATCCTGACTGTTCATCCTGGTCTCACACTGTGCTATAAAATTGGAAAGCAAATCCTCCATATTTGACTTCTTTTCCTGCTGTGGTGGAGCTTGATTTTGAAAGCCTGGTGGGTATGATTGTCTTGGAGCAGAGGATTGGGCTTGATTATTGTTCCAAGAAAAACCCGGATGATTCCTCCAACCAGGGTTATAATTGTTAGAATTATTACTATATTGTTGCCTGTTGTGGTTACCAATGTATTGTACCGACTCTGGATTAATTGCACATTGATCACTTGGATGGTTCCCTGCATATAATTCACATACAACTGCCACAATCTGAATAGGTTGAACTCCTAGAGCATCAATCTTCTTTGACAACGTAGCAAACTGTGCAGCCAATGCAGTAACTGCATCAACTTCATAAATCCCTGCTACCTTTGGCTGATTGATCCTTGTAGAAGGCCACTGATAATTATTGGCAGCCATCGTCTCCAATAAATTGTATGCTTCATCAAAATTTTTCCCCATTAATGCCCCACCTGCAGCTGCATCGATACTGGTTCGGGTAGCACTAAACAACCCATTGTAGAACGTTTGACTTGCAACCAATTAGGAATACCATGGTGAGGGCATTTTCGGAGTAAGTCTTTGAATTGCTCCCAAGCTTCATAGAGAGTCTCAGAATCATGCTGTGCGAATGATGTAATGTCGTTCCTCATCCTTGCAGTTTTAGCTGGTGGAAAGAATTTAGCTAAAAATTTTTGAGCTAAATCTGACCACGTAGTAATAGAACCCGACGACAATGAATGCAACCAACTCTTCGCCTTCTCACGAAGTGAGAAAGGGAAAAGTCGGAGTCTAATCGCATCTTCAGAAACCCCATTATATCTGAATGTGTCGCATATCTCCAGAAAACTCATCAAATGATCGTTTGGGTCATCGGTAGGCAAACCCCCAAACTGCACTGAATTCTGAATCATCTGAATGGTACCCGGCTTGATCTCGAAATTATTTGCTTGAATTGCGGGCCTTCGAATGCTCGATTATATTTCTGTAACAAGAGGCATAGCATAATCCCTTAACGATTTCTGTTCTTCTTCAGCCATAGCTTCTTGGTTGTTTTCTTCTTGACACTGTTTTCGCAAGTTTCGGAGCCTTCTTTCGATTTCTGGGTCGTACGACAGTAGCTCCTAACCTTTAGATCGTGTTAGCATACAAAATTCAAGAATACCAACAAAAGAAAATAAAACAGAAAATTAAATAAGTTTAAACTAAGATCAAATTGATTGAAATTAATATTGAAATAATTACTAGAATAATTCCCCGGCAACGGCGCCAAAAACTTGTCGTCCGAATTTGGTATTGACAATTAACGTGCAAGTATACACGATCAACAAGTAATAAAGTGATAAGTAGAGTATCGTTCCCACGGAGAATTATTGCTAATAACTTTTAAGTACTAACTTTATATCAATTCAATTTTATTTAAACAATTGCAATCAACTATGAATTTACTAATTTAAGAATAAACCTAAATTTAATAATCAAATATTGAATTTAACGGATAGAAGAAGTTAAGATTACAACTTCCCCTAATGCTTCGTATAAATCTCCCTACTCTCTTTCCAGTTAATTGATCAAAATAAGTTGTTAACTGAGACTTCAAAGTTATTTATCAAACCTCTTCCGATAGTAAGATAAGCATATATATCCCAATTATATTGCTATATTCCTATGCAAAATAAGTTGGACTAGATTCATTAAGTTCAAACTCTCATACAAGTTACACACGACATATAGATATATTCCTATCCTATACACAAACCCAGCAATTCAATCCGAAGAAAAATTAACCAGACGCATGTCATCATATTCAGATCTAAACCTATAATTCATCTCCCAATTTCATCTAAGTTATCAAATTAATTGATGGCCAAACAATTATATATTCAACACAAAATATGACAAACAACTCATATATGATCAACAAGAACTAGAAACGAGAGTAGATAAATTTAACTAAACATTAGGTTCCGTTGAAATCTTAATAAAAGTTTAGTTCATAATGTAATTGAAAAACATCCTTCTCAAATTAAACAACATCTTAGAAAATCAAGAAGTAAAAGTAAGGGAAAAGAATGAAAACTTAGTTGCAAGCTTCAATCCCTCTCTAGCCTTCAAGTCCGATTTTCCTCGTGTTGGTTTCTTCGATTCTTGCCTTCAACTTTTTTTTTCAATCCTTGGTCTTCTTCTCTATATATCCCCAGTTTCAGCCCCCAAAGTCATTATATTTATATTCTCCTCAAACCCTAGCACATAGGAGACATTAGAGTCCAATTTCGGGTCAAAAAGGAGTCATAATTCGCGTCCAACTTCAGTAGAGGCGCGCTGGGGCGCTGGTAAGGCAGCATGTTGGCGCAGGGGCGCTGGTTTTGGCGCCTAGGCGCGCCTCTCTCTTTCTTCAGCTCTGGACCAGTTTTCGTAAAATCGCCATAACTTTTGATCCAACCGTTGGATTGAGCAGAAATTTTGCCACAATACAGAAGACATCCAGATATACAACTTTCATGTTTTGCACTTGTCCAGATTCTAAGTAGATCATGGTCAAAATGGAGGAAAACCGAGGTGCCTTTGTTAACAAACACCAATACCTCTTTGATTTCTTTCACTTTTAAGCCTCCACATCCTTGTTTCCTTCCAAATGATGATTCCTACAAAATAACATCAAAACACACAAAACAATTAAAAGTAAACATAAAATAATTAAAAACTTACACTTTCATCAAGCCGAAAATACTCAATTCGTAGGTATAAAACCCACTCATCAGTTACCTACAAGAACTTATGGGAGTATGGGATTCCACAAGGTCTTGTGGGAAAATGGTTTATATTTTGGGAAATGGATATGTATTGGATCTTGGTTTCTTTTACTGTTCATTTAAATTACTGTTGCTACTTAAACTTGAGATCCATTCTAAAATCTCCATGTTTTACTTTAAAGATTATGTATGCTATTTGTAAAATGAGACCGACCATTTTATTATATGTTTTTCTAAACCTTGTATGAGTTTGGGAAGATTTTGCTACAGAGCCTCGTGCTCACCCCCTACAGTTAAACATTTTCAGATTTGGTGCTAGAGGAGAATCTCGGAGTTGACGAGCCGGGGTATTGGGAGGCCCCACCCGAGGGGAATCTAGATCCCGAGGTGGACCTGTAGAGACATAGCTTCTTTTGTACTAGACTTGAGAATTTATTTTGAAATCATGTGAAGTTTAGTTTTCTTTTGTTATTCCGCTGCTAAGTTACGTTTGATCCTTTGAGATGTAAATGCCATAGCTTGACTTATTCTTTTGGGATGATATTGTAAATTCTATGGATGATGAATGAAATTTTTTTCTTATTGATGGAATTATATTAGTGCTCTCATGATATGAATGTTTTAGAATGTAATGTCGTCGGTGTGTTTTGGGGCGTTACATATTTATGCCCTAACCTCAATGTACAAGAATGAAAGAAAACCCCTACCTTGAATCCTTAGCTTTGGTGTGAAGAACAATAATATTTGATCTTGAATCACCCTTGAATCTCTTGTTTTTTCCCTTCCTTTCTTCCTCTCTAATGCTCTCTAGGGTTCCAAGAGGTGTGGGGGTGTGAGGGGAGTGAAAGAAATGAGGGCAAATGAGATGAAAATGAGTTTAAACATAGCAGCCCCGAAAAATACTGTTCACATGCTATTTTGGGTTTCTCCAAATTTACGGTTTTGCCACTAAGAATCTTCAATTTGATCCATATGACTACCCTAAGGTTTTTCGACGTTCCAGATTCATTTTTAATGTTATTTTAACCTAAAAATATTTATTTTTATGATTTATCTCAAAACCAAAGTCAACGTACAGCCGAAACACTAAAGTTTCTATTTTTACCCATCCGAACCGGCTATGAATGAAGTTTTGCGATGTTTGTAAATAAAAGGTGATGAAGGGTGCTTCTTAAAGCCTTTTATACTTATTTGAAGCCTAAAAGTACTCATTATTCTTATATTTTGATTTAGGATGCAAATGGAGACATTAAATGCAAAACGAAGCTAATTGGACTCTTTCGACATCGTTTCGTTATCTGAGCATAACTCTCTCATCCCAGCTCCGATTGAGATGATTCAAGATGCTATGGAATTCCAAGAAAGAGCTCTAAAAATTTCATGTTTTGAGTTTTGAGAGATATTGACTGCATCAAGGTCTAAATCGAGCTTGAAATTGCAGCCAGTGCACTGTTCACGTGCACTGTTCAAGCTAAATGGATTGTTTGGACATCGCTTCGTTATCTGGGCATAACTCTCTCATCCGAGCTCCGATTGAGATGATTCAAGATGCTATGGAATGCTAAGAAAGAGCTCTACAACTTTCATGATTTAAGTTTGGAGAGATATTGACTGAATTAAGGTCGAAATCGAGCTTGAAGTTGCAGCCAGTGCACTGTTCACGTGCACTGTTCACAGCTGTTTCATCCCTTTTTCCATTTCCAATCCATTCCTAAGCCAACCAAATTCATCCCAAATCTCTCCAACACATATTTCTACACCAAAACTATTTAATACAAGTTCTATGACCTAAAATTTCATATTTTCACTTATTAAAACTAAATTTCAACTATTATTTCCACTAACATTTTAAATCTTTATTTTTTCAATCTACCAAATTCAAACACACATCACTACACATATCCAAATTTTTACAACAAATATTTACTATATATCTATATACATATATAAAAGAAAATGCGAGGTGTTTTAATCCACCCCCCTTAAAGAAAGTTTCGTCCTCGAAACTTACCTCAAGTAGCGAACAAATATGGATACTTCTCCCGCATTTCTTGCTCCGGTTCCCATGTAGCTTCCTCCATTCCATGGTGTTGCCACAAAACCTTCACCAATCTGATAACTTTGTTGCGAAGCACTTTTTCCTTGGCCTCGAGAATTTATACCAGTTGCTCTTCGTAGGTTGCTTCGTCTTGAATTTCAATCTCCTCCAAGTTCACGACTGGAGTTGCATCCGAGTGACACCTTCTCAACATGGACACGTGGAACACGTCATGTACTCCGGATAGCTGGGCTGGTAGTCGAAGTTGATATGCCGCCTTGCCTACCGCTTTGATTACCTCAAACGGTCCGGTATATCTTGGCGCTAACTTCCCCTTCTTGCCGAATCGAAACACGCCCTTCTTGGGTGACACCTTGAGAAATACGTAGTCTCCCACCTTGAATTCTAAGGGTCTTCGTCTGTGGTCCGCATAGCTCTTCTGTCTACTTTGCGCCGTCCGTAGCCTCTCTCGGATGAGTTGAATCTTCTCCGTAGTTTCTCGAACAATGTCCGGTCCAAACACACTGCTCTCGCCGGCTTCTAACCAACACGTCGGTGATCGGCATGGTCTTCCATACAATGCTTCATACGGTGCCATCCCAATACTTCCCTGATAGCTGTTGTTGTAAGCAAACTCCACCAACGGTAAGTGGTCGCTCCAACTCCCCTTGAAGTCCAACGCGCAAGCGCGTAACATATCCTCCACAATCTGTATCACCCTCTCGGATTGGCCATCCGTTTGGGGATGAAAAGCCGTACTGAAGTGTAACTCCGTCCCCATCGCTTGTTGTAGACTCTGCCAGAATCTCGCCACAAACCTAGAGTCACGATCCGACACAATCGAGAGCGGAACGCCGTGTAACCTCACTATCTCACGGATATACAGCTGGCTCCAAGTCTCGAATGTATCCGTGGTCTTCATACCCAAAAAGTGAGCGGACTTGGTGAGTCTATCCACAATGACACACACTGCATTATGCCCGGGCGACGTCCGTGGTAAACCCGACACGAAGTCCATGGTGATGTGATCCCACTTCCACTCTGGAATAGGCAAAGACTGTAGGACTCCTCCTGACATTTGATGCTCAATCTTCACCTACTGGCACACCGCACATTTTGCCACATACTTGGCCACATCTCGCTTCATTCCCCTCCACCAGTATTGACACTTCATGTCCCTATACATCTTTGTGCTACCGGGGTAGATAGCAAACTTGGAGCGATGACACTCTCCAAGTATCTCCTCCTTTAGGGACGAATCATCGGAAACACATAGCTTCTCCCCATATCTCAACTCTCCATTCTTCCAAGACCATCCTTCCATCGCTTCTCCATTCTCCAATCGGGCTCTAATCAAATCGAGTTCCGAATCCAAGCATTGCAACTCCACAACCCGTTGACGAAGCGTCGGTTGAGCTACAAGGTTGAATAGATATGGTTGATACTCCGGTCCATCCACCCATAGATCGTACTCCTCCAATGCATCAATCATTTTCCACCTATTTACCGCAAGAGAATTGATTTCACCCCGAGACTTCCTGCTAAGAGCGTCGGCAACTACGTTGGCCTTCCCCGGATGGTAGTTGAGCGTGAACTCTTAATCTTCCAAGTACTCAATCCACCTTCTCTGCCGGAGATTCAAGTCTTTCTGTTTGAAGATATACTTGAGGCTTTTATGGTCCGAGAACACTTGAAATTTCTCCCCGTATAAATAACATCTCCACAACTTAAGAGCAAACACCACCGCAGCCAGCTCCAAGTCGTGTGTGGGATAATTCTGCTCTTGCACCTTGAGTTGCCTCGAGCCATAAGCCACTACTTTCCCTCCTTGCATTAGAACGCATCCCAAGCCTCGTAGTGAAGCATCGGTATAGACATCATAGCCTTCCCCACTACTCGGAATAATGAGGATAGGTGTCGTCGTCAACTTCTCCTTCAAGGTGCGAAAAGCTAGTTCACACGCTTGAGTCCACAAAAATTTCTCCCCCTTCTTTGTAAGGCGAGTCATCGGCATCACAAGCTTGGAGAACCCTTCCACAAACCTACGATAATAGCCGGCTAACCCCAAGAAACTCCGTACTTTCGTTACATTCTTCGGTGGTTCCCATTTTATCACGACCTCAATCTTTGCGGGATCAACCGCTACTCCTTGCTAGGACACAACATGGCCAAGGAACTTCACTTCCTTCATCCAAAACTCACACTTGCTCATCTTAAAAACATCTAAGTGAACCTTACCTCCACACATCCAAATGGGGTTATAACATCTCCTTGACTTCCAAAAATATAAGCAATACTAATATTAGAAGAGAATACTTAGAGTTGACAAGACACCAAATCGTAATCAAATTTTATATCGTTATCCATCAAAATAATTCAATAAACATGGGGGTGTCTCTAAATCAAAGCCTAAATAGAGAGGAAGCTTGTGCAAGGATAAGTCCTTCAGAGTCTAAGAAGAAAAGCACGACATTTTGGCTATCCCAGGAATACCACAGCGCAGATTTTGACCCATTTCAAAGAATAAACTGATTTGACTCAGGTATTTATAGCATATGTGGCCTATATGGTTGGGAAGATATACGAGTTAGGATTCCAACAAAAGTGACGGTGCACCATTTGGACTTTCCTACAAAGAGTTATGATCGAATTAGTGAAAGATAGTCTGCCGGACTGCTTGGTTCTTCTATGCTTGTCTAACTCGAGTTTGGGTGTCTTTTGTCACAAATCCTATCTCATACCTATCTTCAATATAGATAATGTCACTTGCATAAAGATTTATGCCTAGCATTATTCATTAACCAAAACCAAATTACCATCCTTCTTCTAGAATCATCCATAACGACATGATATAGAACAATCATATCCATCACAATTTTCTTCAATTCTTCTAATCTAGCTAATCCATGAATTTGAACGAATAATTAATTCATAACCTAACTAAACAACCCATCACACTTATCTTATCAACATATCACTTCAAATGACTTCAAGTCTAGAGTTTTTTTTTTTTTTTTAACCTAACCTAATAATCCAGTGATAGTCCACAACCTACAGCTCCCATGTAAGACCTAATTCCTAAGCTCTGATACCAACTTTGTAACACCCCAAAACACACCCTGGTCGGCATTACATTCTAAAACCATTTATACCATGAGAGCAACTAATAAAAATCCATAAATAACCGAGGGTCCTTAATTTAACGAAATTCGGGCAGAGTCTCCTTTGTTCGGGGAGTTCTACCCAAAACACAACCTGTGCAATTATGCTACATTGACCACACCAGATCCATTGATTCATAAAAATACTTACAACATTATCCAATAGAATATGCCAAACAATGACATCTATATCCCAAAAGAATTAAATTACACTTGGCAGCGAAAACATAAAAATAATGTTAGACTTTACATTGCCTCAAAAGGAACTTCCTAGTTTATCACAAAAGAAAATAGAACACTAAGCGTCTCCCTCGGGATCTACGTTCCCTTCTATGAGAGCTTCCCAATGTCCCGGCTCGTCAGTTCCGAGCTTCTCCTCTAGACAAAGACCTGAAATATGTTGTTTGTAGGGGGTGAGCACTAAGCTCTGTAGCAACATTACTCCCAAACTCGAACAAGGTTTATAAAAGCATATAAAATGGCCGGTCTCATTTCACAAATAACATATATAATCTTTGAAGTAAAACAAGGACATTTTACAACGGATCTCAAGTTTAAGTAGCAATAGTACTAGAAATGAACAATAACAACCAATTTTAATAAACATCCATTTTCAAAATATAAACCATTTCCCACACATGATATAATATTGTCCTCCATGGCATGAGCATCCTTACAAGGAACCTCTCACCCTCAAGGTTTTGGTTTCTCAAGCATCCTTATAAGGAACCTCTTGAGAAAATCTGTAACACCCCGCATTTTCGTTTATATATGTATATAGATATATATTAAATAATAGTTGTAAAAAATGTGGATATGTGTAGTGATGGTAGGAAAAAAAAAACTAGAGATGCAAATTAATTTGGAAGTTGAAGTTTTGAAGGTGTGTAAGCTTGAGAAGAGGGATTAAGTAAGTTTCTAAATGGATTTAGGTCAAAATAAGGTTTTCATTGAGTCCGGAAGGTCGAAAAACCTTGGGAGAGGTGATATGGGGTGTATTAGAAGTTAGGAAGTATTTTGGAGTTAAAACACATTTTAGAGAAAATTTGGGTATAAAGGATTTTGGACACTATCTACTATTTCAATCATAACTTTTTATTCCTAACTCCAATTGATCTGAAATTTGGAAAGAAGATATTAGACATCTAGGGCTACAAAAGTGTCTCTCATGAAAACTCTACAATTCGACCTCTAAATGGGTCAAAACTGCACTTGAAGTTGAAGCATAAAATCTGGGCAGTGACTACCGGTAGTCAACCGGTAGTCAATGGTCCAGTGTGCCCGAGCTACCGGTAGTCAACAGGTAGTCAAGTGCCCAGTGTACTCGGACTACCGGTAGTCAACAGGTAGTCGAGTGCCCAGAATAGTCGAACTACCGGTAGTCATAGTTTAACTACCGGTAGTCACTGTAAAAATCAGACAATTTTAGTTCGTGAACAGCCGGTTTTTTCCCCCACTATAAATACTTCTTGCCATCCCCTTAGCCTTCATTACACACCTTAAAACCCTAGAAAACATTAGAGAGAAAGAGGGGAAGAGAAAAACACAAGATCAAAGGTGAAAAACAAGGAAAGACAAAGGGTTCACAAGTGATTCAAGACTCAAACCCTAGGTTTCTTCAAGAGCTTAAGGTAGGGGATTTCTTCTCTTTCTCTTACATTGAGGTTAGGGTATTTATATATGTATTTTTTGGCTATCAATGGTATATATATGCTATGTAATCATCCTCTCTTAGACTTTTTGACAAAGATTACATGTTTTACACAAAGTTAGGGTTGTATACCCATGAAATCCCTCTTTTGTTTGAAAAACCCTAGTTTTCAAGAGTGATGGGTTTTCCTCTTGAACTCTTCCTTTATTCTTGATTTCAAAATTATAGTGTTTTGTGTTGAGTAATAAAATGATATTGTTGTGATCTCTTGCATTTTCTTTGTTGGTTATTGAAAATGTCACATGCTTAAATTGGGGATTTTTAAGATATTCTTGTAAATTGTGAAATTAGGTTTGATATTGTATCTCTTATGAGTGTGGGATGACCATGGGTGGCCTTTGACGAGATATCGTAGAGTGGGTAGACGTGTTGCTTGCTCCGTAGGGGTTGGCATTTCTCTTACCACTCGTAGTGGGGTTAGTGTTTTGGTAAGAATAAACCGCTATTGCTCACGGGTGCCGTGTAAGAGGGTTAGTATACTAATACCTGGGTTGGATACGTCACTGCCATTGGTGTGGCATACGCCCTTCCTAAAGGATGGATATCTTTGATAAGATTTGTGTGAGTGTGTGTGGGTTAGATATTACTCAATGTGTCGATTCATGGGGTTTGCCTTACATCATGTTTAAGATACATATACATATTGATGGATTGTTGTATTATTGTGGAAAATGGTTTCCTACAAGGACTTGTGGGAGTATGGGATTCCACAAGGTCTTGTGGGAAAATGGTTTATATTTTGGAAAATGGATATGTATTGGATCTTGGTTTCTTTTACTGTTTATGTAAATTACTGTTGCTACTTAAACTTGAGATCCATTTTAAAATGTCCATGTTTTACTTCAAAGATTATGTATGCTATTTGTAAAAATGAGACCGGCCATTTTATATGTTTTTATAAACCTTGTTCGAGTTTGGGAGGAATGTTGCTACGGAGCTTAGTGCTCACCCCCTATAAATTACATTTTTCAGATACGGTGCTAGAGGAGAACCTCGGAGTTGACGAGCAGGGGTATTGGGAAGCCCCATTCGAGGGAAATCTAGATCCCGAGGTGGACATATAGAGATATAGCTTCTTTTGCACTAGACTAGAGAATTTATTTTGAGATCATGTATCGTCTAGTATTCTGTTTATTCCGCTACTAAGTTTAAGTATAATTCTTTTGGAATGTAAGTGCCATAGCTTGACTTATTCTTTTGGGATGATATTGTAAATTCTATGGATGATGAATGGAAAAATTTTCTTATTGATGGATTATCTTAGTGCTCTCCTTATGTAAATGGTTTTAGAATGTAATGTCGTCCAGGGTGTGTTTTGGGGCGTTACAAAATCACATACTGTCCTCTTTTGGCATGAGCATCCTTACGTGGAACCTCTCACCCTCAAGGTTTGGTTTTTCAAGCATCCTTACGAGGAACCTCTTGAGAAAATCACATACTGTCCTCTTTTGGCATGAGCATCCTTACAAGGAACCTCTCATCCTCAAGGTTTAGTTTCGTTGATATGAGCATCCTTACAAGGAACCTCTCACCCATTTTCGTACAACAACCATACAATAAATACAATACCAACTATTCTCTCAAATACCCAACAATTACACAAGTCCCCAATTTACAAGCAATTTCCAAGAAAAATCCCCAATTCTCACAAGTGGTTGTACAAAGAGTAATATAAGAAAATGTACAAGAGATCATTATAAATACCATTTTGTTGTTCAATATGAAACACTAAAGTTTTGAAATCAAGAAAATAGGAGAAATCAAAAGAAAAACCTATTTCTCTTGAAACCTAGGGTTTGAAGATGAGAAAAAGGGATTTAATGGTTATTCCACCATAGATTTGTTTAAAACATGATAATCTTTGCAAGAATGTCAAGAATCAAGTATTTCCTACCATATATATAAGAATGAGAGTGAAAACATACATATATTTATGCCCTAACCTCAATGGACAAGAATTGAAGAAAACCCCTACATTGAATCCTTAGCTTTGGTGTGAAGAACAAGAATATTTGATCTTGAATCACCCTTGAATCTCTTGTTTTTTCCCATCCTTTCTTCCTCTCTAATACTCTCTAGGGTTCCAAGAGGTGTGGGGGTGTGAGGGGAGTGAAAGAAATGAGGGCAAATGAGATGAAAATGAGTTTAAACATAGCAGCCCCGAAAAACACTGTTCACAGGCTATTTTGGGTTTCTCCAAATTTACGGTTTTGCCACTAAGAATCTCCAATTTGATCCATATGACTACCCTAAGGTTTTTCGACGTTCCGGATTCATTTTTAATGTTATTTTAACCTAAAAACATTTATTTTTATGATTTATCTCAAAACCAAAGTCAACGTACACCCGAAACACTAAAATTTCTATTTTTACCCATCCGAACCGGCTATTAATGAAGTTTTGCGATGTTTGTAAATAAAAGGTGATGAAGGGTGTTTCTTAAAGCTTTTTATACTTATTTGAAGCCTAAAAGTACTCATTATTCTTATATTTTTATTTAGGATGCAAATGGAGACATTAAATGCAAAACGAAGCTAATTGGACTCTTTCGACATCGTTTCGTTATCTGAGCATAACTCTCTCATCCGAGCTCCAATTGAGATGATTCAAGATGCTATGGAATTCTAAGAAAGAGCTCTAAAAATTTCATGTTTTGAGTTTTGAGAGATATTGTAACGCCCCAAATACCACCCTGGACGGCATTACATTCTAAAACCATTCATAGCATGAGAGCAACTAATATAATTCCATCAATAAGAAAAATTCTTAAATTTAACAAAATTTGGGCAGAGTCTCCTTTGTACGGGAAGCTCTACCCAAAAACACAACCTGTGCAATTATATTAACTTGACCACACAGGGTCCATTTAACCATCCAATAACAATAAAATTCCATTTACCATCTATACTATCCATAATGTTATCCCCAAAAGAATAGGCCAAGTATGGCAATTACATTCCCAAAAGAATTACATGAATATACCGCAGCGGAATTTCAAAAGAATCTAGACTTTACATTGTTCAGAAATAAATCTCCTAGTCTAGAACAAAAATAAGCTACATCTCTAGATGTCCCACTCGGGATCGAGGTACCCCTCCAATGAGGCGTCCCCAAGGCCCGGCTCATTAGCGCCAAGCTCCTCCTCTATAGCATAATCTGA
Organism: Ilex aquifolium; assembly: GCA_951799425.1. Classification (NCBI taxonomy): domain Eukaryota; kingdom Viridiplantae; phylum Streptophyta; class Magnoliopsida; order Aquifoliales; family Aquifoliaceae; genus Ilex; species Ilex aquifolium. The sequence goes on from OX637400.1 coordinate 17,455,568, forward strand.
AAAATGTTAGCGGTAGGGGGTGAGCACGAAGCTCTGTAGAAAATTTCTCCCAAACCCAAACAAGGTTTAGAAAACATATAAAACGGGTCGGTCTCGTTTCACAAATATAATATAGAGCTTTTGAAGGAAAACATGGACAATTTATCTAGATCTCAAGTTTACGCATCAAGAATAATTCATGAGTGAGTGGAACCAATATACAATTAATAATCAATTTCCAAAACATAATCCATCCCACCATACACCATTTCCACAAGTTCTCGTGACATCCCATACTACCCCAAAATTCTTGTAGAAACCGTATCTGGTGCAATGAACAATACTCATATATAATTTATAATCCATTTCCACCATAAACTATTTCCAACAAGTTCTTGTGGCATCCCATACTACCCCAAAACTCTTGTCAAAACCGTTTCTGGTAGTAGAATGAACAATAACCCCCAAGAGATACTATAACAATCCCAGGTATTCTAGTTCATCCTCAAGGCCATGTATGTTGATCGTTTCTCCTGAATCTTCCCAACGATTATACCTAGTCCACCCATAATAATCACAAGCACATTTGGAAAGGGGCGTATACCATACCCATGGCATTGCCGAATCCCTCCCCAGGAAAGGTATACCATCCCTATTTCGAACTCCAGGCGTACGATAGCGGTTGTGTTGCCAAACACCAACCCACTACGAATGCAAGAAACCATCTCCCCCCACTGGGTTCGACTGACATTTACACTCTACGGCATATCTCGTAAGTAATTCAAGTCCATCACAAGCAACCATACAAAAGAGGAAACCAAGAATATCTCCATTCACAAACAATCCCAAGAAATTATCAAATGCCCCAATTTCCCAAGCCATGTACCATAGCATAATTTTAAGAAAATGAACAAGAGATCATTAGCAACATCATTTTGTTGTACAAGATAAAACACTAAAGTTTGGTAACCAAGACAAAAGGAATTTAAGAGGAAAAATCCATTTTCTTCAAAACTCGGGTTGGATTGTGAAAAAGAATGGTTCCATGGTTACCCAACCACCAATATGTTTGAAACATGTCCTTTATTGCAAAAATATCAAGAATCATGTACTACATATCATATATATGAGAAGACAAGTGAGAGACATACATAAATATACAACCCTATCCTCAATGTATGAGAAATGAGAGAAATACCCCTACCTCTTAGTTGTAGCTTCAAGCTAAGATTCAAGCTTCAAAATCTTCCTATTCTCCTTCCTTTTTCCTCTTAATTTCGTCCTCCTAGGGTTTTAAGAGATTTGGGTAAGAGGGATTGAAGAATAGAAGAAAAGGAATGGGTGGGGAAGTGAGATTTTTTAGAAATCTAGGGTTTGATCTTCACAAATGATGTAAATCTCCCTCTTGGATGTGTTTTTCTCTTCTTTCCTTCCTCTCTAATGTTTCTAGGGTTTGGAGTGGTGAAAATGAGGGCAAAAGAGAAGACATTATGTATTTATAGTGTAGGAAGAGCCGGCATTCGCGAAACAGAAATTTTTGGATTTTTACACTAACCTTCCGGAAGGTTTTTGTCGTTCTTCCGGAAGGTTTTGCTCACGGGAAGGTTTTTTTTTATCGACCTTCCGGAAGGTACTTGCCTGCTGAAACTTCTAGCGCATTTTTGACCCATTTAGAGGTCAAATTGGAAAATTTTCATTAGAGACACTTTTGTAGCCCTAGATGTTTACTATCTACTGTAAAAATTTCAGATCAATTGGACATAAGAATAAAAATCTATGGCCAAAATACTAGAAGGTGTCCAAGATACTTTTTACCCAACTTCACTCTAAAGCGTATTTTAACTCCGGAATCCTTTCTAACCTCTTATACAAGTCATATCACCTCTCCCAATGTTTTTCGACCTCCCGGATTCAATGGAGACCTTATTTTGGCCTCAAAGTATTTGGAATTTTGTCTAATCACCCTTTCCAAGTTTAAACGTCTTCGAAACTCAAACTTCCCAATCCATTTGTCTCCCTAGTATTTATTCCTACTATTACTACACATATCCGCATTTTTACAATAATTATTTAATATATATCTATATACATCTATAAAAGAAAATGCGGGGTGTTACAGATATTGACTGCATCAAGGTCGAAATCGAGCTTGAAGTTGCAGCCAGTGCACTGTTCACGTGCACTGTTCACAGCTGTTTCATCCCTTTTTCCATTTCCAATCCATTCCTAAGCCAACCAAATCCATCCCAAATCTCTCCAACACATATTTCTACACCAAACCTATTTAATACAAGTTCTAGGACCTAAAATTTCATATTTTCACTTATTAAAACTAAATTTCAACTATTATTTTCATTAACATTTTAAATCTTTACTTTTCCAATCTACCAAATTCAAACACACATCACTACAGATATCCACATTTTTACAAAAAATATTTACTATATATCTATATACATATATAAAAGAAAATGCGGGGTGTTACAGTAAGCATATTAATCTATTATGTTCTTTTCTTACCTACAATGCTTTACAATAGTAAGGAGACTACTCCCACTCATAAGTAACATCTAGAAAGAAGGATTGAGATGGATACATCTAATGCATTCTAATGCCTTATAGATGCAAACGATAAAGAAAGATACCAAACGATAGAGAGACATATACATATACTCATACAGAGGCCAAAGTCGAGCAAGGAAAAACTTGTAAAGTGATTGATGACTCAATGATGAGTGCGACAACATCGGTAGCTACTAGTGAGACAGTCTTTCTCTTTTAGGTATAAAACCAGAAGAAAGTAGTGCACTAGTAGGGAAATAGAGACGTTCCTGATCCCCACCTGCAAATCGCTCTCTCTGTTCTGTCTTCTAGTTTAGGAAAAGAGCTTGGTCCGGTGTCGACGATTGACTTCTTTTACTGACCGGGTTCTCTTTGACAAATAAAGTGTATTAAACATGATGGTCTTGCCTACCTATCGACCGACCGCCTCTAGAACCTAAGTCTCTAGGTTATGCCCCCAAGATTGAAAATTCAATCGTTATATGTAGAGCATAGCACCTTGCTTTAGGTATTAGAAAAGAGGGATTGAAAAAATATGTCAGAGCCCACTTTATCCCAATTATACCCATGTTTGGATACATATTTTGGGACCGGTATTATCACCTAAAAATACTCCCCGCATAGATGAATAGTGTTTATAAACTCACATATAACCTCTTTAATAAACCTACATATTTGGTGAGTTTAAATATTCCTGTTAGGGAGTATTTGTTCAAAATACATTTTTATATTCAAGAATATCTAGTATATAAATATCACTTGTTATCTAGAGGGTTCTTTGGTAATTTAATATTTATACCATCATTCAATACTTCATCCAAAAAAAAGAATTTGATGGGATAAATATGAGGCCCACTACTTCTTAATACTTGAACCAACATGGAATGAGGAGACATTATTACTATAATTAGTCCAAAAGCCAGATGAATGAGTATGAGATGGACGGTTTCGTCCAATCCAATCCTTCCTAATGCTTAAACCAAACACACCTAACAACATATCTCTTAGCATTTTGTTCAAAACCGCATTGAGGAGGGTAAAATCCAACTTGATGGAAATTTTATCCAACTCTCAACATCCACCGCTTCTCCATCGAGCCTCTCTCTTCACATGGTTCATGAATCCACTTACTGACCATATGAAGAGAGAGGGCAAGACTCTCATGGAGAGCCAAATGACTTTTATCTATCTATCTATATCTATACTATTATAAATGTTAACATATATGAAAAATTTTTGATTTCTTATTTTATCCCTATTTAATAATGTTAAACCAATCATACACCACATATCTTTATTAATATCATCATTTTTCCTTCCATGTCCTATCAATAATCTTCTTACCATTAGGGGTGTCCATGAGTCGGGTTGGCCCATGGGTCCCATCACTCGGCCAAAAAAAATAAGCCCGAAGCCTGGTAAGCCTGATAAACCTGATAGTTGGCTCCTCCAAGCTCGAGCGCAAGCCCAATATCCTTCAAGAGAGGGTTTGAGCTTGCCCTCAAACCCGAAACCTTGCCCATGAGCCTGCCCGCAAAAACCCGGCCTAAGAGCCCGCCCAACAAGTTTACCCTTCCACCCAATTGTTTAAAAAAAATTTGACCATTGAAACTTTGAAAGTTTGGTTGACAATATATGCTTCTAAAAGAAAAAATTTGGGTGCACTCAATGCTCAATTAAAAAAAAAAAAAAGTTAAGTTCTTCTCATATTCATAAATAAAATTATTTATTTATTTTTTTTTTATCTATTTTGACTATATTTTTAATTCAAAAATATAATTTACGAAAATATTAAGTTAAAATTTTTTTAAATGAAATTGTATATATACAAAGGCCCACCCAGCAAGCCCGCAAGGCCCGTCCTATGAGTGGCAAGTTGGGCTGCGGGTAGTCTACCCCAACCTGGCTCGGCCCGTCCGATAACTCGTCCGGATAAGGGCTTGAGCCTACCATAACTAGGTCCGGCCCAAAATAATTTTGCGGGCCTAACCCGGCGCGACCCATCGACACCCCCTACTTACCATATAACATTAGGTCTCTAGCCATTCGCTATACTTATTTTTATAACTTTAGGTCTTTAATTACAATAGTAACTCTAATAACTCACAACAACTAGGTTTAGTAAAAATTAAAATAAGAAATAATTCTTCAACACATAATTTATTTATTTAATTCAATTACACATATAATTTATATTTTTTTCTAAATTTAACAAAAAAATATTATTTAAATATGTTCACGTACAACGCACGTCGTGTATTATTAGCATAATTTTTATAAAATTAATTATATTCTTATTCCGTCATATAATTTTTTATTTTCATGCGTAATTTAATTTTCAAGTTCTTTTGAACTCTTTTATAAATAGTATTTGACTTTTAAATTCTATTGGACTCCTTTATAAGCAGTACACTTACATAAAAATTTTCATATCTATGTCTATATCTATATCAAGAAACAAAGATAAATCTATATTATATTGCTATATACATATTGTTATTAAATTGGATTCTAAGATCAAATATATATCATTTTTAATTCTTTTCAATAATTATGTTTAATAAGAAATAAAATATAGATTAATTTTTTGATACTAAATTTGTCATTAATTACACATAAAAATTATATTTTCATAAATTCAAAAAAAAAAAATTATTATTTAAATTGTTCACCTGCAACGTTGTGCATTAGTAGTCCTTATAAATGTGGGACTTTTCACCAATTCTTCAAATGTAAGCATACAAAAAAAAAAATGTAAGCATAGATAATAGAAATTCACTAAATATGAATTTGATAAAGAGTCCAGAAATTGTCTTTTACAATATGGCCAATTGACTCTATAATATGATCGACATCTCATGCAACTATTGCCACCTCATCCATTTATAAAAAAGGCCACACCCTATCAAAAACAAAACCTATTAGTCAGTACATTCAACGTCTTGGGCTCTAACTGCCATAAATAAAGTCCAGATAATTGGCCTACGTTAAATTTCAATGCAAGTTTTGATTTTATAAGAAACTTTATTTACACGCTATATTCTCCCTGCATACACATGCTGTAATTTTATAGCAATTACTATACTGAGCCAGATCTCTCTTTCCATAACTGTCGATTTTCAATCCTATAATTACCTTCAAACCTTATTGTTCATGTGATCTACCTACAACCTTATCAACTATACATAAAAATCCATTGTTTTTCAGAGTAGCAATCTTTTTGTGCACTCTCTACGCTTTTCATCAATTCTTTACTGATCTTGAGATGTCGTGTTATTTTATATAGGCACTCTTTTCATTCTTTTCGAAACAAGAGTATATAAGTTGTGTTCTTTACTCATATTCTTTCATTATTTTTCATTAATTGATGTTATATAGATTTGGTTTATATTTTGATGTTTCTGGCTAATAATAAACGAATTTGGTTTTTGTTGTTCAATTGATATAGTTGATTTAAGATGCAAAGGAATAATGGCACGCCTGCTTGTGCATCATGCAAGCATCAAAGAAAGAAGTGCACCGATGATTGTACATTAGCAAATTTTTTTCCGGTGAATAAAACTCGAGAATTTGAGGCTGTCCACAAGGTGTTTGGAGTGAGCAATTTAACAAAAATGGTGAAGAATGTCAAGGAAGAAGATCGGAAACGTGCATCAGATTCACTCATATGGGAAGCTTTATGCCGGCAAAAAGATCCTGCGCTCGGTTCGTTCGGTGAGTACATGAAGCTTTATGAGGAACTTAAACTGTATAAAAGCCAATGTCAAGTGCCACTACTAGAGGGTCTGGCGCACAAATCAACACCAGATTTTATTGGATGGAATAGTAATAGTAAGATGGATTTTGGTGGAGTGGTTAATAAGGATGCTTATAATTATATTCATGATAATGGGAATTCTTTGGTAGATTCATGCCAACATGGTTTTGCTGTGCAAAATATGGAGAAAGTAAGGCAAGAGAGAGAAAATAGTTCACTTGTTATTCTGCCTCAGCAGCAATCTGTTATTGATTTCAACCAACAATACTATCTTTGAGGTAAATATCTTTATATTTATATTTTCATCCTTTTTCTTTTAAATAAAGTACATAAATAAATCTTTGTTTTCTAAGAAGTGAGCCGTGACCTTAGTCTATATTCATTCTTCCCTAAAATTCTATCATAATGGTAAAGAGTTCAAGAATTTGATCCACCATTCGACGCCAACCATTCAAGAAGACGTAAACGAACTAATTTTATGTCAAACATATTTGAGAGTCATCCTTACACTGAAGTAAATAAAAAGTTAGAATCGAAAAAGAAAAGAAAGAAGTGCTTGAACTTGTTGTTCAACGCAGAAATATATTCAATCATAAGTAGAACTCAAGCATATTCACTGAAAATGCGACATGTTTGGAACTAGTTTTTGAATAGTTTTTTTTTTTTTTTTTTTCTGGGAGCATCCAAAGTCAAGAAATGACAAGGACAACGAAAACAAATGTAAAGAATATTGTATGTAAATTGGTAAGTTGTAGTCAGTGTGCTACGTTTGATTTCCTCAAAAAACCTATAATTTCCAATTATAATATACTACGTTTGACTTCCTCCATAATCTGAGATAATTACTCCTTAACTTATTTCGACAAATAATTTAAGGTAATTCTGTAATTTATTCCGTAACCTAATTTATGAATTTCAAAGTTGGATTATAATTGATTATGTACTTAGATTAGGTCATAAAAATAGCATTTTCCCTCTAGTTTACCCGGCAGGTTTATTGATCTTTCCCTCGTAAATTCGAGCTATTTAGGATGATGTATTCAATTGTTTTCCACTTGATTGAACTCTAAAAAATGGGCTGACAATAATGTTATTCAGACTTGATTTATTAACCTAATCTTACTATAGTTGTTGGATTGATGATAGACTCCATCTGACATTGAGACTTTATCGTAATCTAATGACTACGATGAATTAAATTAATAAATTAAATAAATAATTTAGTTCTAAGTAACATAATTTTCTGGAGTTTAACAATCTTCAAGCCAATTGTCCCATGATCATTTCTTCCTACCTGCCTCACTGCTTTTATTCTTTCTTTTCCTAGTTGAACTTTCAAATATGAAATTAGCTGTATTTATAAATCTAACGGGGCATATACTAATTGTTTTTTTTATCTTCTAATTGCAGGGTCATATAGTTTCCTAATAAATCAGTGGAAAGTATAACATGCGATCGTGGTGCATAATTTGTTGCTTTTTTGCTCATCAATTATTCGACATATATTGCATCTCTTCATAGGAGTGAGATAATTTTTTTTCAATTTAATGGAAAAACAATATACATTAACCATTTTTTTTTTTGAATTATCTATTGTTCATGTTGTGTATTTCATTCCGACTAACCACTTTTGAATTTTATTTGAAAAAATGTCATGGGTACATGGAACATCAATCTTGCTCGATAGCCTAGGCTTGGAGCCCACGGACAAAGATTGTTTAGGGGTTTGTGGACAACGCCACAGATGCAAACTTCGATAACACTTTTTAGAAAATCTGAAAATTAGGTTTTTTTTTTTTTGAAAATTCATTTCGATTACATTGTAAACGGGTGTTACAATGAAGAATACTATTTCATTTCGAGAATTCTTTGTAAGTTCGTCGTTTACATTGAACTTTTGTCGTTGCACCACATCCGTGAATATAAACTTTCAAGACGAATGACATAATCTCATCTATATTGTGTTTCTCTGTTTTGTTCCACTCTCCAATAGTAATGATCACAAGTTTTTTCTAGGGATGCAAGTAGAATGTTAGGCTTAGGGGGCTACAGAAATTCTGAGGTATCAAATTTTTATACAATTTCATCATAAACAAAGACATTGAGAAAAAAATGAACGGAAAAAGAATGTTTTTTTTAATACATATCCACTAATTTATGTATAAAAGTGATATTTGACGTTTTTTTATACCAGGGAATTTATTTATAATTGAATTTGTACCAAGACTAAACATCAAATTATTTTTTCCCCAAGAGATTATTTTTGCAAATTATTTGTTCTTTGTCCAAACATACTCACTTCTTTCAAGATTAATTATGTTCATAATAGTATACATATTTACCTATATTATTGTATTATTTAAATATTAGTAGTCTTCAAGGGCTGCCCAACATAAATTGGAGTCTAAAGTGACAATTTTACATGAAGTTCCTATTAATATTTAGAATTATAATACGAAATACATTATATGGTTATTGGACATTTTATAGGTAGTTGTAGGGCAATTTAGTTCTAACTTTTTAGTGGTTTTAGGATTAGAAGGGATTAGATGATAGAATAGACTGGTACAAATTGTGAACTCAGGATGGTAAAAATGAATAAATTGATACATTCTTGAAGAAAGAGTGGGAGAGCTAGAGATAAGGACAAAGAGAAAGCAGTGAAAGTGGAAGGGAGAGAGAGTGAAAATGATTTGAGAGTGATTGTTACTTTTAATGCTACTAGTAATGTACGACGTGCAGTGCATGTGAATATATTTAAATAATAATTTTTGATAAAAAATTTAGCTTATATTTGTGATTTATTTGACTAAATTTTATATTAATTATTGTTAAACCTAATTATTGATCTATTATATCCTTATTTGAGTACCTAATTTGTCATTTTTTTAGGTATCTTTTCGGCTTCTTTAAACATTTTCATTTTTCTTTATTGTGGACTTCATTGTAAGATTTTTATTCTTGAATATTTGTAAACTATTGTTTGTACTATAATATTATGATATTGTTGCATACAAAAAAAAAGTCAAATGTGACATATATTTAACAGTAAAATTCAATCCGTCAACATGCATATTATAATAGAATATATAAATAGATATAGATATGAGTTCATAATCATTTAGAAGTCAAATGATACTAATAAAAGAGTCATTGTGTCACGCCCCGAATTCCCACAAATCCGGGGAGTGAGTGAAAAGGATGAAGAAAAGTAAATGAAACATCATTAGGTTGGATAAATTGATTTTTCATTCATTTCCCACGTTTTCCCAAAATTGAAAACTTGCTAATTTAACTCAACCAAAATGGTCTCCTAATGTTGCTCAAGCATGTCTCCCAATTAATATTTAAAATAGTTTAAGTCATGTTCAAAAATGGCTTCCAAAATAGCCCACCAAATGTCTCTAAATAAGCCCTTGGATAATGGTCCAAATGGGTCCCAAATGTCCTAAGCTATGGGCCAAGAGTAGGTCAAATATCCTACCTAAAATGGTCCTAGTAAGTGGCCAAACATGGCCTTGAAACATGACTAAAAAGTGTCCCTAGAAAATGCCCAACATGGCTTGATGTAATGGCCTAAAATAGCCTAAAATGGGCTCAAAAAAATTATGTTCAAACATGTAATTAAATGGCCTTGAAATGGCCTAGAAAGGCAGGTCATGAAATGTCATGACATGGCCAAAGCAGAGGCTGCGCAGCAAGGCAAGACAACAACACGCATGGGCAAGGCAGCAACAGGCTTGGGCAAGGCAGGTGCAGGCGTGCAAGCAGCAGGCTGGGCGCGCAGGCAGGCGAACAGGCATGCGCGTGGATGGCTGGTTGCGGCCTGGGCTAGTTTTTGCACTGCTTTACTGTAGCAACTGAGAGCTAATTTTCTGATTTTCTGTAGAATTACTGTTCATGGTTGCAAGCAAATTTCTTTGTTTTCTGCATCAAATTTCCCTGTTTTCCCATTTTTTTTCCCAAAGTTTTTCAAGCCACTTTTTTTTCATTTTTAGCCTATTTCTTCAAGGTTTCTAAATCCACCTTCTTGAAATCTTTCGCACCTATATTTAAAATGTATTTTACATACTTAACAAGTCTTTTTATTTTTTTTCATAAAATTTCAACATAACCTCATTTGTTTTCCAAGCCTTTTTCCCACCTAATATTTACAATACTTCATATGTATATCACAACCCATCCTCACTCGGTGGCCACAATCCATGTAAATTAAACATACATCCCTTGTTTTCAACATACATATTTACTTGTCTCAATATACACATATGATACTCATTAAATAAATATATCATACATATCAATTGGGTTTACACTCTTACACTTTAAAATGGCCCAAGGCCTATAATCCACTACTTTTTCAAACTGAAATACAAGTCATTTGAGCTTATTCCCATACATACAAAATATGCTCTAAGGACCAAATGTCCATTCAAGTCCCTTTCCTCTCCTTCCTTTAAGTCTTCCTCAAGTCTCAAGTGTCGGGAGTCTCATATGTAATATGATATCCCATGAATGGGTCAGCTCAACTGTTGGTATAACAAAATGCTAATGCTATGAACAAATTTAAGGTGTGACAAGTGCAAGTGTACATTTTAAAAGCTACAACCCCGTAATCCCTCAAAGCTATGCAATGTCAATACGCATGACACACACATGCAACTCTATGCCACCCACGTCTCGCTTTACGGTCCGCCCTCGTTAGCCCGTGAGTACTGTCATTGGCCAGATTTTGGGTTTTTCACCACAGGATCTACACCCTCATAATGCAAAACACCAAGTGCTCAACCCACGCATTGTTTCCAAGGATTCATGTATGTCAAGATGCCTTGATTTTTGTAACGCCCCAAATACCCCCTTGGACGACATTACATACTAACAACCATTTATACCATGAGAGCAACTAATCAAAATCCATAAATAACCGGGGGTTCTTAATTTAACCAAATTCGGGCAGAGTCTCCTTTGTTCGGGGAGCTCTACCCAAAACCCAACCTGTGCAATTATACTACATCGACCACACCGGGTCCATTTATCCATAAAAGATTTGCAACATTATCCCAAAAGATTTCTATTCACCGTATGTAATACCCACAATAACATTCCAAAAGAATAAGCCAAGCCATGGCCACAATATCAAAAGAATAAGCCCAACAATGGCATTTACATTTCCCAAAGAAAACATTAACTATTATAGCGCAGCGGAAATTACAAAAGAGATCTAGACTATACAGTGTTTCAAAAGAATATTCTAGTCTAGAACAAAAGTAAACGACATCTCTAGATGTCCCACTCAGGATCCAAGTATTCCTCTAGTGAAGCCTCTCCATGGTCCGACTCATTAGCATCGAGCTCATCCTCTGGCACCAAATCTGAAAAATGTTCAACTGTAGGGGGTGAGCACGAAGCTCTGTAGAAAAATTCTTCCAAACCCAAACAAGGTTTAGAAAATAGATAAAAACCGGTAGGTATCATTTCGTAAATAGCATATATAAATTTTGAAGGAAAAACGGGACATTTTAAATAGATCTCCAGTTTAAGCCGTAACAATAATCAAGTGAAAGGTTAAGGTAAATTTCATAACAATATACCATTTCTAACTTTTAGCCATTTAGGAAGGGCGCCTTCCGATGCATTGTCCCATACCAATGCACCGGCCAAGGCGGTCCAACCCATCATCCCATTTATATTGGTTCATCCCCGTACCATGTATGTTGATTGCTTCTCATGAATCTACCCAACGATTATACCTAGTCCACCAATCACAATCACAATCACAATCACAAACACTTTAGGAAAGGGCGTCTACCATCCCAATGGCAGTGACGAGTCCCTTCCCAGGAAAAGTATACCATCCCTTGTTCGACCTCTAGTGAACGATAGTGGTCGCATTACCAAATGACAACCCACCACAAGTGTTAGGAAACCATCTCACCCCCACTGAGATAGACTAACCTCTAACACTCTACGGCATCTCTCGAAGGCAATCCAAGTCCATCACAACAACCATACCAATGAGGAAACCAAAATATTCTCAATTCACCAACAATTCCAAATAACTACAAAATCCACAATTTCTCATTTTACAAGCATATCTCAAAATCCCCAAATTAAGCATGTGACATTTTCAATAACCAACCAAGAAAAATGCAAGAGATCTCAACAATATCATTTTATTACTCAACACAAAACACTATGATTTTGAAATCAAGAATAAAGAAAGAGTTCAAGAGGAAAACACATCACTCTTGAAAACTAGGGTTTTTCAAACAAAAGAGGGATTTCATGGGTATACAACCCTAACTTTGTGTAAAACATGTTAACAATTGTAAGAGAACCAAGAAACAATGAACTCATAGCAAATACATGTGATTAGGAGTCAAAACATATATATATATAATAATAACCCTAACATCAATGAACAAGAATGGAAGAAAACCCCTACCTTGGTGTTCTTGAAAATCTAGGGTTTGATCTTGAATCACTCTTAAATCCTTTGTTTTTCCCTTTTGATCTTGTGGTTTCTCCTTCTTTATTCTTTTCTAAGACTCTCTCTAGGATTCCAAGAGGTATGGGTAAGGGTGTAGTAAAAGTGTAGAAGAAGAGAGTGGAAGAATGGTGTTCTTGAGGAATTTCGGTTTTGATCTCTATAAGGGGTAACTCTCTCAAGATCTTTGTGTTTTTCTCTCCTTTTCTCTTCTCTTAGGGCTCTAAGATGTTTGGGGTGAGAGTGGGATGGAAGAATGGGTCAAATGAGGCTTAAAAGGGTGTTTTAAAACACCAAAATCCCGACTTTTACGGTGCCAAACTTCAGGCGTACCGGTACGCTGTACCGCTACGGTTTAGCTACTGGTTCAGGCGTACCGGTACGGTACCGTACCAGTACTGTGTTCCGGTACACTTCGGCTACTTCGACTTCCAGGGCAATTTTGACCCATTTAGAGGTCGAATTGGAAAATTTTCATGATATACACTTTTGTAGCCCGAGATGTCTACTATCTACTGTCCAAATTTCAGATCAATTGGATATAAAGATAAAAAGTTATGACCTAAATACTACAAGGTATCCCAACTCCTTTTTACCCAAATTAATCATAAGTGTGTTTTCACTCCGGAATACTTCCTAGCTTCCAATACACCCCATATTACCTCTCCCAATGTTTTTTGACCTTCCGGATTCAATGGAGAACTTATTTTGACCTAAAAATATTTAGAAACTTCCATAATCCCTCTTCTCAAGTTTACACACCTTCGAAACTCAAACTTCCCAATCCATTTGTCTCCCTAGTATTTATTCCTACTATTACTACACATATCCACATTTTTTTACAACAATTATTTACTATATATCTATATACATATATAAAAGAAGATGCGGGGTGTTACAATTTTTCTCAATGTAAATTCTATGGAACAATTCATCAACAAATGCCGTATAACTTAAAATATGCCTCATTCATAAAGTAAATCATAACTTCAAATTCACAATACTTTGTCTAAATGAACATAAGCTAGAATATAATAATCCAACACATATGCAAGGTATACCTTTATCATAGTAACAAATTGTCAAGAAACTCAAAGAACACAAAAGTACCTAAAATACTGACTATAAGTTTTCAGAGCAACTACCACCTAAGTGATTTTTTGACATCAAGTAACACCTAAATCATTCAATCAACACATAGAAAGGCAAGGAAACTTAAATCTATTCATAACTTAGCAAAATATCATACCTAAAATGGTTTTTCTCAAACCGATCGAGTTGTGTACGCTGTACAGTCGAACCGATCGATGAGAATATAGTCCTTGCTGAGAGGAACAACTTCTTAGAAGGAAGTCTTGCAAGAATCTTGGTCTAGGAGTGTGTTTTGGTGACTTGAACTTGGGGAACCTAGGGTTTTCCTTCACTTTCTCTCAATGAACATGTTCTGCTCTTTCTCCATACCAAATAATGATATTTTTACACTAAGGGGCTATATTTATAGTGGAGGAGCAAAGGTGCAAAATGACTCTTTTTGCCCTTAATGAATCCGGGACCCCGTTACACTATAACCCGTCCCAAACGCTTCAATTCGACATTTTGTTTTAACCAAAGTTCTTAAAATTATTTTAAATAAAAAATTTCAAAAAAATAAATTTTCGCTTGTGGCTGGCTTTGGCCGGTTCCACCCGGGCCACCCGGGATGCCCTTTTGGTCTAATTTTTGAAACTATTTCCGTTTAGGGTCAAATTCGCTCAGTATGTGTATTTTAACATTCTAATCATGTTTTTCTTCTATGAAATACTCAAATTATGCTTCTAAACATGAATTATGCCTAAATGATGCATATGTAGTGTCATATCGGCAACTGGTGCATGAATAGTGCCCTACTGACAAAACTGAAAATTTATCCTCATTTTTCAGATCTCTACACATTGTAAGATTGTTATTCTTAAGTATTTGCACATCTAAATATATTATTCTATTTTTCGTCAAAGAGATTGATTAAATTGTAACCTATTATTTGTATTATAATATTGTTACATTGAAAAAAATCAAGTATGATAGTAAAATTCGGTCGGCCAACAACAGGTATACAATAAAAGAATAAAGATTGTACTTAATTTTTTTTTATATAAATAGATATAGATATAAAAACTATATGTAAGCGTACTACTAATAAATGACTACACAAGAATTTAGAAGTCAAATTCTACTTATATAAGAGTCCAAAAGAATTTAAAAGTCAAATAGGTATAAAAATTAAAAATTAGATAGTAATATGTCGGTCGAATTGACTTAATAATAATAATTAAGGATAAATTAGTAAATCAAAATTTTTTTACAGATGCTGACATTTTTAAACAGTATATAGATAAGTCATTATTTTTTAGGTGATTTTAGAAAGTTTTGCTACATTTTAGGCCTTTTTAGAAAACTATATATAGAATACTTGTGAAATACATTGGACCTTTAAAAACTTAGTCCATTCAAAGGGCCTCGAAACATGCAACTGAACTAAGGGCTTAAAATTTAGGGAAATTTGGAGGCTGGTCCCCCTTCGTGGACTTATTTGGTGATAAGTCCATCAATGAAACTTGTTTAATATTAAGTTCATTTTGATCTCCATTGTCCAAAATACCCCTAGTAGTTATGTTTAATTAAAACAAATTTGAAAACTAACAACTCTTAAATTTTAGGAGTTTGACTAATATTAAAATTCTCTCTCTTATATCTATCTATTAGAGATAACCCGTGCCTGAAGGCACTTTATAATTCAAAGAAATCTAACATTGATCATAAATGCAAAAAAAATTAAAGATTGAACATGGGGATGAACTAAGCTAAAAGCCTAACCTATATCCTTAACACACCCGCACTTCGCATGCATACTCAACAAAATATTACCTATATGAAAATTTTCATGAAAACAAATTTCAATAAAGAGATGAGAAACCTAACTTCAATTTAAAATGCATAAAATTCATATTCTTGAAACTGCATACTTAATTAGAACTAACAATAGCACCCACAAATATTTATTCAAAAGTTAACTTACAGGAATTTGTAAAGTTGTGTCATTAAAAAAATGTCCAAGTTATGCTAAAGTAAAAATCATCAATATCTAATCAAATTAACTTTTCTATATTCTTTTAAAAAGTTTAGACAAAATTTCTCATAAAAACAGGACCCAAAAAAATACATCAACTTGTACAAACAATCTATAAAGCACTAATTACACAATCCACCATTTATAAAATGCTAATTATTTAATAAATAAATTATGAACCCCTCATGGCATTCCTCAAGTTTGCATACAATTTTGTTGGGTTTGATTAGTAAATCTAAGTTTTCATATAATGTATGATGATTTAAGCAAAACAAATGGTGAAATGTACCGTGCCTTTCGAAATTTCACATTGCATATATTTGTACACTCCGAAGATGTTTTACGACAAACAAACCTGCTTATGATTAAGAAACACATGAATTTAAGAAGACACGACCCAAACCATTTATCAGACTCACTATCACACCCCGATTCTACCATAAAAAAATCATTCATCAACTACCATACCAACATAATAATATCAACAATAGAAGAAAAACCATCTTCATTGAATATCAAAGCAATCCAAGATGACAATCAAGATCTACACAAGAGTTAAAATTCGATCAACATCAAGCCATGAAATACCTCCTGTTTGAAAAGAAAAGAAAGTCATTGAATAATTGTTGTCTGAAAAAACACTTTATCATGATATAATAACATGCAAGATGCCAACAAAATTTCATGAGTTAATCAACTCAAACTAATTCTATAAGTTATGCTCTGAAGAGGCACTGCTTGTTTTGGAGAAGGAAAGAAAAGAAAAGAAATGAAACTAAAAAACCAAAGTGAAAATCTCATTAACAAAATAAACTCCATAATAGCGAACAAATGAATCCCACAGTAATGGACCCAAATAATTTTTTTTAGAAAAAGGTTATCGGAAAATCCCAAGAAAGCTAAAGATACTAAGACATTGAATAAAAAAAGTAAAAAGGAAAATCCAAATATTATCGAGTGATTGTTTGTTGATTTGGGCGCTTTGATCATCAAAACGCCTACAAGTTTTGAATACAAGTTTGCATACAATTTTGTTAGTTTTGATTATTAAAGTTGGGTTTTCAAAGATAATGTATGATGGTTTATGGGTGGATTGTTAAACTCACCATTACGCAACAGTCCTATATTAATACACCCTACTTAGATTCATTTTCTGGATCGAATAACATGATGTTCTTTCAATCTGCAGAGGAGCAAAACAGACCAACTGCCACCACCCCCAAAAAGGACCCCACTGCGACCACCACTCATAACCCACTTGCAACACCCACTGTGACCAACACAGTCGCACTGCCACCAACACCAGAAACCCTTAAAAATTGTCACCCACTTCCACCACCACCACCCATAAACCCTACAAACCCAATTTAGTTGTAGATATACGAATCCTAAAAATTGTAGCCGACTGCCACCACCAACACACACACACAGAGATCAACTGCAATGCCACAACCACCACCAAACCCCGAAATCACAAACCACTCCACCACATAAAATCGTCTGCTATAAACCCACCATGCCCAACACCCCCAACCCATCCATCTAAAACCTACTCCCCTAAAAGCCATCTTCTATCGAGGTTTTGTCTCAACTGGGGTTCTTGTGGTGGGTTTGATGGTGGTACCGATAGTGCCGATGGAGGTAAACTGAGAGAGGGGCATAGGGACAGGATGACAACAGGGTGGTATGTTTGAGGGTGGTATTTCATGGGTAGATGATTATGAGATTAACGAATAGGTCAATGAACCCTACTACCCAAACCAAGTGGCAGATGAGTGTGATATCAAAGAACATATCGCAGACTACCTAGTCGCATTACCCACAAAGCAATCTATCCAATACAAAATTGAACTTCTCAAGTAGAAATAAACATCGATATAAAATTGACCTCAATAGTACTAAACATTAATATAAATACAACCAAGCAACTCTATAAAATAATGATTTAGCTTAGAAGAGGCAACCCAATTTTCGAATGCACTTCAGCAATTAATATAAAAGAAATGATTTCCCAATTTCAAAAATGAACTACAGTAATCAAAACCTAAATGCAAAAATGCAACATAGAATACCAAGAAGAATACCCCAATCTTATTTTGGAGGATCGGTGAGTCGGACTTGGTTGGTCTTTGGATGATGGATGGATTTGGTGCAGTTCAGATGGTGGGGGTGGGTACTCGCAGTAGGGGATGTCGCAAAAGGAGGAGAGATGGAGGGAGGGGGTTTTGTTAAGTGGGGGAGGGGTGGGTTGCGCAGAGGGGGTGAGATGGGGGGTTGTGTTGCTCAGAAAAGGGAGACATTTGGGGGGAGAGACGAAGAGAGAAGAGGGATACCTGGGAGAGGCATGGTTGTGGCAGTGGCGGTGGCTATGTGTGTATGTGTTATGTGTGAGAGGAAGGTACCTGTGCGACCTTTCATGGTTGAGCCATGTCAGAGGGACAGGTGAGACTGTGAGAGAGAGTAGAGAAGGCACTAGTCTTGTAGAGAGAGAGAGAGAGAGATAGATAGAGTTTGGCTTGGGTTGGGTGTCGTGTAAGTGTAGGTATAGTCATGTCAAGCAAACTCTAGGGGCCGTTTGTGAGTGTAGGGATTTTGATTTTGTGAGATGTATTGTGAGCCATTAGATTAAGTTGGATTAATGTTGATGAAATCTGAACCATTTAATTTGAATTGGATAAATTTAAATCAAATCTGAACCGTTCTTGAAAGGAGTGTTAGTGGCCGTTGGATGAATGAATTTGAAACCGTAGGATGGGCTTGTTGAAGCCGCCCTGTTTTATATTATAGATATCCATATATAGAATATGCCTATTTAATTCGTAAAAAATTTGCAAACATTTACCCATCCCGTGCCTGAAGGCACTATCTAATTCGTAAAAAATTTGCAAAACATTTACCCATGCATGAAGACGATGTATAACACATTTCCGAAAATCAATATGACCCACTAATATTTTAAAGAACTTTGACAGAATTCCAATTTTTTAGGACCTTTGAAGATAGGAAAATTAAAATCACTGTTAAACATTAGAAAATTAATGCATAGGCACAATAACGCATCCTAGTTTTGATTTCACTTTTCATCTTATCTAGAGATCCGAAAAGTGAGGATAAATTTTTCACCATTTGCCGGTAGGACACTGCATATGCATCATTTAGGTGTAGGTCATGTTTAAGAGCTTAATTCGAGTATGTCATAGAAGAGAAACATGGTTATAATGTTAAAATACACATACTGTGTGAATTTGACCTTAAACGGAAACAATTTCAAAAATTGGACAAAAAAGGCATCCTGGGTTGCCTAGGTGGGACCGGCCAAACCCGGCCACTAGCGAAAATATATTTTTTTGAAAATTTTCATTTAAAATAATTTTAAGAACTTTGGTTAAAATTAAATGTCGAATTGAGGCGTTTCAGGATGAGTTGTAGTGTAACGGGGTCCCGGATTCATCAAGGGCAAAAGGGTCATTGTGTGCCTTTGCCCTCCACTATAAATACAGACCTTTTAGTGTAAAAATATCAGTATTTGGCCTGGAGATAGAGCAGTACATGTTCTTGGAGAAAAAGGAAGAAAAACCCTAGGTTCTTCAAGCTTCAAGCCACCAAAACTCATTCATAAGCCAAGATTCTTACAAGACTTCCTTCTAAGAAGTTGTTCCTCTCAACAAGGGCTATATTCTCACCGATCGGTTCGGCTTTGCAGCAAAAACAACTACCTTGGTTTGAGAAAAATCATTTTAGGTATGATATTTTGCTAAGTTGTGAATATATTTAAGTTTTCTTGCCTTTCTATGTGTTGATTGAATGATTAAGTGTTTACTTGATGTTAGAAAATCATTTAGTTGGTAGTTGCTTTGAAAACTTAGAGTTAGTGGTTTAAGTACTTTTGTGTTCTTTGAGTTTCTTGACAATTTGTTGCTATGATAATTGTGTACCTTGCTTATGTGTTGGATTATCATATTCTAGCTTATGTTCATGTAGAGAAACTCTTGTGGTTTGAGAGTTATGATTTATTCCATGAGTTGGTAATTTCTGTATTTGTATTTTCCTTGAGAAATTGTGAAAGTAATGAATATGAAACTTGATCATATGTTTAATCCATTGAATGGTGCTTCACATTCATGTGGGTAAAGTGTTGTGAATTTGAAGTTATGTTTTACTTTATGAATGAGGCATATTTTAAGTTACACACCATGTGTTTGATGAAATGTTCCATAGAATTTACATTGAGAAAAATCATGGCATCTTGGCATACATGAATCCTTGGAACATAGTGTAGGTTGAGCACTTGGTGTTTTGCATTATGAGGGTGAAGATCCTGTGGTGAAAAACCAAAAATCTGGCCAATGACGGTACTCGCGGGCTGACAGGGGCGGACCGTGAAGCGAGACATGGGTGTCATAGAGTTGCATGGGTGTGTCATGCATATTGACATTGCATAGCATTGAGGGATTACGGGGTTGTAGATTTTAAAATGTACACTTGCACATGCCACGCCTTAAATTTGTTCCTAGCATTAGTATTTTGTCATACCAGCAGTTGAGCTGACCCATTCGTGGGATATCATATTACAGATGAGGCTCCCAGTACTTGAGACTTGAGGAAGTCTTAAAGGAAGGAGAGACAAGGGGCTTGAATGAATATTTGGCCTTTGGGGCATATTTTGTATGTATGGGCATAAGCCCAAATGACTTGTATTTCAATTTGGAAAAGTAATTGTTTATAGACTTTGGTCCATTTTAAAGTCTAAGGGTGTAAACCCAAATGATATGTAGGATATCTTTATTTAATGAGCATCATATGTGTATATTGAGACAACTAGATGTGTATGTTGAAAACAAAGGATGTATGTTTTATTTTCATGGATTGTGGCCACCGAGTGAGGGTGGATTGTGATATACTTATGCATATGAAATATTAGGTGGGAAAAAGGCTTGGAAAACAAAGGAGGTTATGTCAAAATTTTATAAAAAATTAAAAGACTTGTTAAGTGTGTAAAACACCTTTTAAATAGGTGGGAAGGATGTCAAAAGGGGGGGGGGGGGGGGGTTTAGAAACGTTGAAGAAATAGATTAAAAATGGAAGAAAAGTGGCTTGAAAAACTTTGGGAAAACGTGGGAAATGAATGAGAAACCAATTTATCCAACCTAATGACCTTTCATTTACTTTTCTTCTTCCTTTTCACTCACTCCCCGGGTTTGTCGAAATTCAGGGCGTGACATCTTACCTCTAACTAAAATACCACCCTATACAAAAGTTTTTGTAGAAAAAGAATGCCTTCGTTCATTGGTATCATTCTGCTTAGGATTTCGCTTGGGTTTTTTCACAACAAAATTTGTCTGTTTCTCCTATTTTTCTTGGTTACCTTGTATCAGTTTTCACTTCCTTGTCAATTTCTTCTATGATACCAGCACACTCAACCACAATTACCATGAAATTTTCACAACAAAATTTGCACGTCTCGTGCTGTACATACACACCATCCAAAAAACCACAATCAATTAATCAAACTTGTTAAGCAAACATCTCTACAAATCCATCTAATTTAAAAGCATCAGTAGATTAGTGAGTTAAATAGTGCCACAAACATGTATTCTCAATTTTAATGCCCAAAGATGTTTAAAAAAATTAAAAAACATCATACAACAGAATTGGAGATTAGGCTTTTCTAATAAACGTAAATTTGAGCTTACCACATAACTTATTTTTTTTCTTCCCCCAAGATCAATGAATCAACTTCAATAATGAATCAACTAAACTAATTTCATGATCCCAAACCAAACCAATTCACTTTTTCTCAATTCAATGTTATTTTTCTCATACTCACCACTTCAAACAAAATCACCAAAAAGTGAACAACCAATCCAAACTCGAATTAATCATATTAACAATGCATAGCAAAATCAACATCCATCCTGCGGGTCAATATCCTAGCTAATGTCCGTGCATAACACAAAATAAAGATAGCCAATTAGAAAAAAATGTCTGCCATTTTTTGTTCACAATAAATGACACTATAACACAATAGGCAAGTGACAAAATAAATACCGTAAGATAGATAAAACCTTTATAAACGCATATTCTGTAACGCCTCAAATACCACCCTGGACGGCATTACATTCTAAAACCATTCATAGCATGAGAGCAACTAACTATATATCCATCAAATAAGAATCCTAGATTTAACAAAATTTGGGCAGAGTCTCCTTTGTACGGGAAGCTCTACCCAAAAACACAACCTGTGCAATTATATTAACTTGACCACACAGGGTCCATTTAACCATCCAATAACAATAAAATTCCATTTACCATCTATACTATCCATAATGTTATTCCCAAAAGAATAGGCCAAGTATGGCAATTACATTCCCAAAAGAATTACATGAATATACCGCAGCGGAATTTCAAAAGAATCTAGACTTTACATTGTTCAGAAATAAATCTCCTAGTTTAGAACAAAAATAAGCTACATCTCTAGATGTCCCACTCGGGATCTAGGTACCCCTCCAATGAGGCGTCCCTAAGGCCCAGCTCATTAGCGCCAAGCTCCTCCTCTATAGCATAATCTGAAAAATGTTAGCGGTAGGGGGTGAGCACGAAACTCTGTAGAAAATTTCTCCCAAACCCAAACAAGGTTTAGAAAACATATAAAACGGGTCGGTCTCATTTCACAAATAACATATATAGTATTTGAAGTAAAACGAGGACATTTAATTAGATCTCAAGTTTACGCATCAACAATAATTGAAATGGATAAATAAACACCATATACCATTGGTAATCAATTTCCAAAACATAATCCATCCCACCATACACCATTTCCACAAGTTCTTGTGGCATCCCATACTACCCCAAAACTCTTGTAGAAACGTCTATGGTAAAGTGAACAATAACCAATATACAATAGATAATCCATTCCACCATAAACCGTTTCCAACAAGTTCTCGCGGAATCCCATACTTCCGGAAACTCTTGTCGAAACCATTTCTGGTACAATGCACAATAACCCACACCGTATGTCCGACACAACCCACGTTACTAATCCGTGATCATTAGTGATAGGAAAAGTTTGTACCCACACGGCGTACAAAGACGTCTACCCACTCCATGTGGTAGGAAAAGTTCATACCCGTGTGGCATACAAAGACGTCTACCCACTACATGATACCCGGTCAATAGTAATCCATGTTCGTATCGAACAACCACACATGAGATACAATACCCCAGCTTTTCAAAAATATTCAACCATTTCATCACCATTTTCTCCAATTTTACCTTTTCGGAATGAGCATCCTTACAAGGAACCTCTCACCCTCAAGGTTTCATTCCACAAATAACCAACAATTCCATAATCCCCAATTTTTCCATCCCACTTCACATGTAACATTTCAATAAAACACTTTAAGAAAAACACATGAGATCATCGAAATATCATTTTATTACTCAACACAAAACACTAAATTTCTTTTTAAAACAAGACAAAAGAATATCCAAGGAGAATCCACACTTCATGAAGAAATAGAGTTTTGAAGTGAGGACATGTGAATGTTGGGTTAGGATATCAAGGGCCAATGGATATAAAGCTTGAAATCAAGAACAATTAAACACAAGGTCTTGAAATTAAGAATGAAGGAGTAACAAGGTTGGACATCAAGGACAAAAGAACAATCAAGCCTTGACATCCATAGCGACAAATATCAAGCTTGGGAATCCAAAAGTGAAGGAACAATCAAGTTTTGTCATTTATAACAACAAACATTAAGATTAGACCTCATGAACAAGGGGGAAATCAAGAGGAACCCAATTTCCTTGCAATTAGAGTTTCGAAGGCACACCAAGAGATTTAGCGATTACCCAAGCACAACATAGTTTAGAACATGTAATATTTAAGGTTAGGAATCAAGAGAAAAGGAGAAATCAAAAGAAAACACAATCTCCTTGAAAATTTGGGGTTTCAAAGGCATACAAGGGATTTATGGCTATCAAGCCCTAATTTCGTTCATGATATGGTAAGGGATTCCAAGAGCAACAAGAAATAGAGATTCCATAACATACATATAAGATTTGGAAGCAAAACATACATAAATATAAACCCTAACCTCAATGTAAGAGAAAAGGAGAAAACCCCTACCTTTTAAGCCAAGCTATAAATACAAGACCCAACCTTCAAAACCTTTTTTTTCTCCTTCCTTTTCCTCTTAATTTCCCCCTCCTAGGGTTTCAAGAGATTTGGGTGAGATTGGGTGAAGAAGGGAAGAAAAGGAAATGGGTATAGAAGTGGAATCTTGAGGAATTGAGGGTTTTGATCTTCAAGAATTGTGTAAATCTCCCTCTATATTTGTGTTTTTCTCTCCCTTTCTCTCTTTCTAAGGCTACCTAGGGTTTGGAGTGGTGAAATGGGGCTTAAGGAGGTGACAAAATGTATTTATAGTGGTGAAAAAATTGGCTTGTTCGCGACTTAAAATTTCAGATTTTTACAGCGGCTACCGGTAGCTGATTTCGGCTACCGGTAGCTCGGGTACACTAGACACTCGGCTACCTGTTGACTACCGGTAGCTCGGACACACTGGACCATTGGCTACCGGTATCTGATTTTGGCTACCGGTAGCTGATAGTGATTTTTCTACTTCCACTTCCAGTGCATTTTTGACCCATTTAGAGGTCGAATTGGAACTTCGGGACACTTCCTAACTTCCAATACATCCATATTACCACTCCCAATGTTTTTCGACCTTCCGGATTCAATGGAAACCTTATTTTGACCTAAAAAAATTTAGAAACTTATCTAATCGCTCTTCTTAAACTTTAACATCTCCAAAAACTCAATTCACCCCGAAAGTCAATATGCTTGGAACTCAACTTCAAAAATCAATATTCTAACAATGATTCTAAGTTTCTATGATCACTTTATCTATCTTAGGAGAACTCTTAAGATAGTGTTAGTCTTTATTTAATTTTAATACGGGGTGTTACAATCCACCCCCCTTAAAGAAAGTTTCGTCCTCGAAACTTAATCGTCGAGTTAGTCTCTCTAATTCTCGTTGGGCCATGGTATCTCCACTTCTATCCATCCTTTAAACATCAAAGCCAATATTAAAATAGAACATCATCATATCCTAATTTTAAATCCATATTTTCTACTTATAACATCATTTTAGTTACTTAAAGTCCTCAAGATTACATTCCTTCACTAGAATTCATTTATCACCTCCATTCTCAATAATTGTATACGATTGTTCCAACTACTTACTTATCATGCATAGCTACTAGATCATAGTACTTAATTGTCTACTCATCAAATATCACTTCTCTTTTGGATTTCACCAATCATTTCAATAAAACTTCATATTTGTTTCCTACATGTAGCTTGTTCATAAGCATACCAAAATCACCCAGATGTAATTCCGCAATTAGGGTTATTCATCTTCCCTATAAATAGTTACAACATTCTTAAGGTCTTTGTCTTTCACTAGCCAATGGAATTCATAATCTTTGAAATCTCCAATAATTTCAATTCACAACTACACACTCCCACACAAGTCAATATTCTAGGATCCACTCTTAGGTTGCACATCCATTTGTAATTCTTCATGAAACTCCTTATCTTCACTAGTGTAGTCATTACTCAAATAGTTCGCTGCGCACTCTGATAGACATTATAATCCACCGATTCACAAGTTAAACTATGCTACAAGATAAGAACTTTGTATAGATTTGAAAGTTCTGAGAGAGTAATCTTAGATTCCACCAAAGTATACAATTGAAACCTGATCGCACTTGTTTTCCAATTATAGTTTCCAAAATATGTACACTAACGATCCATCCCATCCATTCAAAAGGGAATATTTATTTATTTATTATTTTTTTTTTTTAGTAATTATCCAGCTATAATACTTAAGCTAAGGATCAAGTTATATCTCCAAGATATTTGCTCTTGATCTCCAATCTTGAGCTAGAGCTAATAACCATTTAATCAATTCTTAGTGGCTTTCATTAACATCACAACTCTTTTCGCGATGTCTATACTTCCGAATCCCTATGATACTATCTACCTTAATATATATCAATTAATATGCCAAAATATGAAGAAAGATGGTTAAGGATCCCAAAATATCTCTCCATTCCCTATCACCCGACTTCTCATGATATAATCAAAATTAAAACAAGGCTCCCAATGGTTAAACCAATGTTCCTCAATTTCACCATTTTAGTCATCATAGGGTTACTCATTATTCATAATCCCCAAGGTAATTAATAATTTGCTAATTCATAGCCTAACCTAAGTCGTTTATCCCCAAAAACTATAGAGAGTTCCTGCATTCATATCAAAGTCAATATTCATACTAACAATCCCCAAGTATAACTAATCATTCCGATCTTAACAAGATACTAAATGAGACAAGAATAAGAACGTCCTATTCCCCTAACACACATCCAATGACATTAAAAGATTTCCTAGAACAATAGAAGTTCACCTCAAATTTGGGATATCATCCTCTTTTATGTCTATAAATTCGCTTTCCTAAATTGACCTCAATTCTCAATAAGGATTTGCAATACAAGTCAACTATTAACCTCATACTCAAACAGGAGATTCCTGATTGTTAATGCTTTAGAGAGTCCATGTGTAGTCAACTAGGTCCACAACGAAGTAAGAGTACCTAAGTACAACATCCTCAATGAGTATCCTATGTATGACCCTCCTAAACCATCAATACTTCCAAAGTAAATTTAATCAACCCTCCTTAATACTTTCAAACCCATATTGGTAACCTCAAGTTTGTGGTTATGAAAACAAAATCCGATCCACATTTCTTTTCCAATATCGATGACTTTTAGACAACACACATAACCTTCCGTAACCTTATTATTCACACTTAGTCCATCTTAAAAACATCTAAATAAAACTTATCTCCACACATCCCAATTGGGTTATCATATCTCCTCGACTTCCAAAAAGATAAGCAACACCAATAGTATAATAGATCAATTAAGTCTATACACCACCAAATCATAGTTGCCTTTTATATTGTTATCCATCAAAATCACTTCAATCAAGGTGGGGGTGTCTCTCAATCAAAGCCTAAGTAGAGTGGAAGTTCACTTAAGGATAGGTCCTTCAGAGTCTAAGAAGAAATCACAACACTTTACTGTCCAAAGAACACCATAGTGCAGATTTTTGACCCACTTCAAAGAATAAACTGATTTGACTCGGGTATTTTGAGCATGCGTGATCTATATGGTTGGAAAGATATACGAGTTAGGGTTCTTACAAAAATAACGGTGTCCAATTTGGACTTTCCAATGAAGAGTTATGAACAAATTAGTGCGAGGTAGTCTGCCGGACTGTTTGGTTCCTTTATACTTGTCTATCTCAAGTTTGGGTGTCTTTGTCCCACATCCTATCTCATACCCATCTCCAATATAAATAATATGACTCGCAATCAAGATCCATGCCAAATCTCATTTACAAACCAAAAGCCAAATTATCATCCGTTTTCTAGACTTGTCTAAACCACACGATACAAACTAGCGTACCCATTCATGTCTAATACAACCATGTCTACCATCAATTCTCGCTCCCCAATTCAAAGCATACCACCTATACACATCCTCTTAGTATCCAACCGTTCTCCCGAGGCATATCTATTCTCCAGACATGTTCTAAATTCCCAAAGTCTAATCCCAAGTTATTTGTATAGGTGGGGTGTGGGAAGGAATGAGTAACATTAAACTTCAAAGAAAATACATGCCCAAAACTTTTAGAGAAAAACGATACCTTCCGCAATTGTATGGGAAGCATCTTCCCCCGGTTGGGTCAGAGTAGGAATTCCCTCTTGATCAATGTTGTCGGGGGCTATATCTTCTAACGGGTTCTGCGGTGGTGGCTTCTGTGGTGGTGGCGTGTTTGCATTTACTTGTCCTACGGCTTGTTTGGTCTTTGTAGGAAATGATGGGCATCTATTTTTGAAGTGCCCGAAACCGCCACATGCGAAACAGCGACGTGGGTCAGTGGCTGTTCGATTTCGAGTAGCCCTAGCTCCTTGAACCACTGGATTTCGTGGCCCTGAAGCTTGGTCAGGTCGGCAGTACGGAGCTGCCCTTTGTGCCACTCCACTGCTGCTAGCACCAGTCCGGATCGGGCCTCCCCTTGCTAAGTCCTGTTGTTGTTGGTTGTTGATTCTATTCTGGTGATGTACCAGAGTAGTTAACTCCCTTATGCATTGATAAATGATATCCATGGTATCGGGAGGTGATGGTGGTGGTGGATTTGCTTGGCCACCACGTCCTCGTCCACGTCCACGTACACCCTCCATCCTGCACATCAATTCACAATTTAGTTCCTCGATGTGCAAGACATCCTAGGTATCACTTTAGTCTATAACACAAGAAGGGTGTGAAATCTAACTCAAACCCTTTTATTCAACTTAGTCCTAAGGCTCTAGTAGAAATCCATAACCTACAGCTCCCATGTAAGACCTAAAGCCTAGGCTCTGATACCAACTTTGTAACGCCCCAAATACCACCCTGGACGGCATTACATTCTAAAACCATTCATAGCATGAGAGCAACTAACTATATATCCATCAAATACGAAACATCCTAGATTTAACAAAATTTGGGCAGAGTCTCCTTTGTACGGGAAGCTCTACCCAAAAACACAACCTGTGCAATTATATTAACTTGACCACACAGGGTCCATTTAACCATCCAATAACAATAAAATTCCATTTACCATCTATACTATCCATAATGTTATTCCCAAAAGAATAGGCCAAGTATGACAATTACATTCCGAAAAGAATTACATGAATATACCGCAGCGGAATTTCAAAAGAATCTAGACTTTACATTGTTCAGAAATAAATCTCCTAGTTTAGAACAAAAATAAGCTACATCTCTAGATGTCCCACTCGGGATCTAGGTACCCCTCCAATGAGGCGTCCCTAAGGCCCAGCTCATTAGCTCCAAGCTCCTCCTCTATAGCATAATCTGAAAAATGTTAGCGGTAGGGGGTGAGCACGAAGCTCTGTAGAAAATTTCTACCAAACCCAAACAAGGTTTAGAAAACATATAAAACGGGTCGGTCTCATTTCACAAATAACATATATAGTATTTGAAGTAAAACGAGGACATTTAATTAGATCTCAAGTTTACGCATCAACAATAATTGAAATGGATAAATAAACACCATATACCATTGGTAATCAATTTCCAAAACATAATCCATCCCACCATACACCATTTCCACAAGTTCTTGTGGCATCCCATACTACCCCAAAACTCTTGTAGAAACGTCTATGGTAAAGTGAACAATAACCAATATACAATAGATAATCCATTCCACCATAAACCGTTTCCAACAAGTTCTCGCGGAATCCCATACTTCCGGAAACTCTTGTCGAAACCATTTCTGGTACAATGCACAATAACCCACACCGTATGTCCGACACAACCCACGTTACTAATCCGTGATCATTAGTGATAGGAAAAGTTCGTACCCACACGGCGTACAAAGACGTCTACCCACTCAATGTGGTAGGAAAAGTTCATACCCGTGTGGCATACAAAGACGTCTACCCACTACATGATACCCGGTCAATAGTAATCCATGTTCGTATCGAACAACCACACATGAGATACAATACCCCCGCTTTTCAAAAATATTCAACCATTTCATCACCATTTTCTCCAATTTTACCTTTTCGGAATGAGCATCCTTACAAGGAACCTCTCACCCTCAAGGTTTCATTCCACAAATAACCAACAATTCCATAATCCCCAATTTTTCCATCCCACTTCACATGTAACATTTCAATAAAACACTTTAAGAAAAACACATGAGATCATCGAAATATCATTTTATTACTCAACAGAAAACACTAAATTTCTTTTTAAAACAAGACAAAAGAATATCCAAGGAGAATCCACACTTCATGAAGAAATAGAGTTTTGAAGTGAGGACATGTGAATGCTGGGTTAGGATATCAAGGGCCAATGGATATAAAGCTTGAAATCAAGAACAATTAAACACAAGGTCTTGAAATTAAGAATGAAGGAGTAACAAGGTTGGACATCAAGGACAAAAGAACAATCAAGCCTTGACATCCATAGCGACAAATATCAAGCTTGGGAATCCAAAAGTGAAGGAACAATCAAGTTTTGTCATTTATAACAACAAACATTAAGATTAGACCTCATGAACAAGGGGGAAATCAAGAGGAACCCAATTTCCTTGCAATTAGAGTTTCGAAGGCACACCAAGAGATTTAGCGATTACCCAAGCACAACATAGTTTAGAACATGTAATATTTAAGGTTAGGAATCAAGAGAAAAGGAGAAATCAAAAGAAAACACAATCTCCTTGAAAATTTGGGGTTTCAAAGGCATACAAGGGATTTATGGCTATCAAGCCCTAATTTCGTTCATGATATGGTAAGGGATTCCAAGAGCAACAAGAAATAGAGATTCCATAACATACATATAAGATTTGGAAGCAAAACATACATAAATATAAACCCTAACCTCAATGTAAGAGAAAAGGAGAAAACCCCTACCTTTTAAGCCAAGCTATAAATACAAGACCCAACCTTCAAAACCTTTTTTTTCTCCTTCCTTTTCCTCTTAATTTCCCCCTCCTAGGGTTTCAAGAGATTTGGGTGAGATTGGGTGAAGAAGGGAAGAAAAGGAAATGGGTATAGAAGTGGAATCTTGAGGAATTGAGGGTTTTGATCTTCAAGAATTGTGTAAATCTCCCTCTATATTTGTGTTTTTCTCTCCCTTTCTCTCTTTCTAAGGCTACCTAGGGTTTGGAGTGGTGAAATGGGGCTTAAGGAGGTGACAAAATGTATTTATAGTGGTGAAAAAATTGGCTTGTTCGCGACTTAAAATTTCAGATTTTTACAGCGGCTACCGGTAGCTGATTTCGGCTACCGGTAGCTCGGGTACACTAGACACTCGGCTACCTGTTGACTACCGGTAGCTCGGACACACTGGACCATTGGCTACCGGTATCTGATTTTGGCTACCGGTAGCTGATAGTGATTTTTCTACTTCCACTTCCAGTGCATTTTTGACCCATTTAGAGGTCGAATTGGAACTCCGGGACACTTCCTAACTTCCAATACATCCATATTACCACTCCCAATGTTTTTCGACCTTCCGGATTCAATGGAAACCTTATTTTGACCTAAAAAAATTTAGAAACTTATCTAATCGCTCTTCTTAAACTTTAACATCTCCAAAAACTCAATTCACCCCGAAAGTCAATATGCTTGGAACTCAACTTCAAAAATCAATATTCTAACAATGATTCTAAGTTTCTATGATCACTTTATCTATCTTAGGAGAACTCTTAAGATAGTGTTAGTCTTTATTTAATTTTAATACGGGGTGTTACAATCCACCCCCCTTAAAGAAAGTTTCGTCCTCGAAACTTAATCGTCGAGTTAGTCTCTCTAATTCTCGTTGGGCCATGGTATCTCCACTTCTATCCATCCTTTAAACATCAAAGCCAATATTAAAATAGAACATCATCATATCCTAATTTTAAATCCATATTTTCTACTTATAACATCATTTTAGTTACTTAAAGTCCTCAAGATTACATTCCTTCACTAGAATTCATTTATCACCTCCATTCTCAATAATTGTATACGATTGTTCCAACTACTTACTTATCATGCATAGCTACTAGATCATAGTACTTAATTGTCTACTCATCAAATATCACTTCTCTTTTGGATTTCACCAATCATTTCAATAAAACTTCATATTTGTTTCCTACATGTAGCTTGTTCATAAGCATACCAAAATCACCCAGATGTAATTCCGCAATTAGGGTTATTCATCTTCCCTATAAATAGTTACAACATTCTTAAGGTCTTTGTCTCTCACTAGCCAATGGAATTCATAATCTTTGAAATCTCCAATAATTTCAATTCACAACTACACACTCCCACACAAGTCAATATTCTAGGATCCACTCTTAGGTTGCACATCCATTTGTAATTCTTCATGAAACTCCTTATCTGCACTAGTGTAGTCATTACTCAAATAGTTCGCTGCGCACTCTGATAGACATTATAATCCACCGATTCACAAGTTAAACTATGCTACAAGATAAGAACTTTGTATAGATTTGAAAGTTCTGAGAGAGTAATCTTAGATTCCACCAAAGTATACAATTGAAACCTGATCGCACTTGTTTTCCAATTATAGTTTCCAAAATGTGTACACTAACGATCCATCCCATCCATTCAAAAGGGAATATTTATTTATTTATTATTTTTTTTTTTTAGTAATTATCCAGCTATAATACTTAAGCTAAGGATCAAGTTATATCTCCAAGATATTTGCTCTTGATCTCCAATCTTGAGCTAGAGCTAATAACCATTTAATCAATTCTTAGTGGCTTTCATTAACATCACAACTCTTTTCGCGATGTCTATACTTCCGAATCCCTATGATACTATCTACCTTAATATATATCAATTAATATGCCAAAATATGAAGAAAGATGGTTAAGGATCCCAAAATATCTCTCCATTCCCTATCACCCGACTTCTCATGATATAATCAAAATTAAAACAAGGCTCCCAATGGTTAAACCAATGTTCCTCAATTTCACCATTTTAGTCATCATAGGGTTACTCATTATTCATAATCCCCAAGGTAATTAATAATTTGCTAATTCATAGCCTAACCTAAGTCGTTTATCCCCAAAAACTATAGAGAGTTCCTGCATTCATATCAAAGTCAATATTCATACTAACAATCCCCAAGTATAACTAATCATTCCGATCTTAACAAGATACTAAATGAGACAAGAATAAGAACGTCCTATTCCCCTAACACACATCCAATGACATTAAAAGATTTCCTAGAACAATAGAAGTTCACCTCAAATTTGGGATATCATCCTCTTTTATGTCTATAAATTCGCTTTCCTAAATTGACCTCAATTCTCAATAAGGATTTGCAATACAAGTCAACTATTAACCTCATACTCAAACAGGAGATTCCTGATTGTTAATGCTTTAGAGAGTCCATGTGTAGTCAACTAGGTCCACAACGAAGTAAGAGTACCTAAGTACAACATCCTCAATGAGTATCCTATGTATGACCCTCCTAAACCATCAATACTTCCAAAGTAAATTTAATCAACCCTCCTTAATACTTTCAAACCCATATTGGTAACCTCAAGTTTGTGGTTATGAAAACAAAATCCGATCCACATTTCTTTTCCAATATCGATGACTTTTAGACAACACACATAACCTTCCGTAACCTTATTATTCACACTTAGTCCATCTTAAAAACATCTAAATAAACCTTATCTCCACACATCCCAATTGGGTTATCATATCTCCTCGACTTCCAAAAAGATAAGCAACACCAATAGTATAATAGATCAATTAAGTCTATACACCACCAAATCATAGTTGCCTTTTATATTGTTATCCATCAAAATCACTTCAATCAAGGTGGGGGTGTCTCTCAATCAAAGCCTAAGTAGAGTGGACGTTCACTTAAGGATAGGTCCTTCAGAGTCTAAGAAGAAATCACAACACTTTACTGTCCAAAGAACACCATAGTGCAGATTTTTGACCCACTTCAAAGAATAAACTGATTTGACTCGGGTATTTTGAGCATGCGTGATCTATATGGTTGGAAAGATATACGAGTTAGGGTTCTTACAAAAATAACGGTGTCCAATTTGGACTTTCCAATGAAGAGTTATGAACAAATTAGTGCGAGGTGGTCTGCCGGACTGTTTGGTTCCTTTATACTTGTCTATCTCAAGTTTGGGTGTCTTTGTCCCAATTCCTATCTCATACCCATCTCCAATATAAATAATATGACTCGCAATCAAGATCCATGCCTAATCTCATTTACAAACCAAAAGCCAAATTATCATCCGTTTCCTAGACTTGTCTAAACCACACGATACAAACTAGCGTACCCATTCATGTCTAATACAACCATGTCTACCATCAATTCTCGCTCCCCAATTCAAAGCATACCACCTATACACATCCTCTTAGTATCCAACCGTTCTCCCGAGGCATGTCTATTCTCCAGACATGTTCTAAATTCCCAAAGTCTAATCCCAAGTTATTTGTATAGGTGGGGTGTGGGAAGGAATGAGTAACATTAAACTTCAAAGAAAATACATGGCCAAGACTTTTAGAGAAAAACGATACCTTCCGCAATTGTATGGGAAGCATCTTCCCCCAGTTGGGTCAGAGTAGGAATTCCCTCTTGATCAATGTTGTCAGGGGCTATATCTTCTAACGGGTTCTGCGGTGGTGGCTTCTGTGGTGGTGGCGTGTTTGCATTTACTTGTCCTACGGCTTGTTTGGTCTTTGTAGGAAATGATGGGCATCTATTTTTGAAGTGCCCGAAACCGCCACATGCGAAACAGCGACGTGGGTCAGTGGCTATTCGATTTCGAGTAGCCCTAGCTCCTTGAACCACTGGATTTCGTGGCCCTGAAGCTTGGTCAGGTCGGCAGTACGGAGCTGCCCTTTGTGCCACTCCACTGCTGCTAGCACCAGTCCGGATCGGGCCTCCCCTTGCTAAGTCCTGTTGTTGTTGGTTGTTGATTCTATTCTGGTGTTGTACCAGAGTAGTTAACTCCCTTATGCATTGATAAATGA
Organism: Ilex aquifolium; assembly: GCA_951799425.1. NCBI lineage: Eukaryota > Viridiplantae > Streptophyta > Magnoliopsida > Aquifoliales > Aquifoliaceae > Ilex > Ilex aquifolium. Next base: position 17,490,121 of record OX637400.1, read on the forward strand.
CATCCATGGTATCGGGAGGTGATGGTGGTGGTGGATTTGCTTGGCCACCACGTCCACGTCCACCCTCTATCCTGCACATCAATTCACAATTTAGTTCCTCGATGTGCAAGACATCCTAGGTATCACTTTAGTCTATAACACAAGAAGGGTGTGAAATCTAACTCAAACCCTTTTATTCAACTTAGTCCTAAGGCTCTAGTAGAAATCCATAACCTACAGCTTCCATGTAAGACCTAAAGCCTAGGCTCTGATACCAACTTTGTAACACCCCAAATACCACCCTGGACGGCATTACATTCTAAAACCATTCATAGCATGAGAGCAACTAACTATATATCCATCAAATAAGAAACATCCTAGATTTAACAAAATTTGGGCAGAGTCTCCTTTGTACGGGAAGCTCTACCCAAAAACACAACCTGTGCAATTATATTAACTTGACCACACAGGGTCCATTTAACCATCCAATAACAATAAAATTCCATTTACCATCTATACTATCCATAATGTTATTCCCAAAAGAATAGGCCAAGTATGGCAATTACATTCCCAAAAGAATTACATGAATATACCACAGCGAAATTTCAAAAGAATCTAGACTTTACATTGTTCAGAAATAAATCTCCTAGTTTAGAACAAAAATAAGCTACATCTCTAGATGTCCCACTCGGGATCTAGGTACCCCTCCAATGAGGCGTCCCCAAGGCCCGGCTCATTAGCGCCAAGCTCCTCCTCTATAGCATAATCTAAAAAATGTTAGCGGTAGGGGGTGAGCACGAAGCTCTGTAGAAAATTTCTCCCAAACCCAAACAAGGTTTAGAAAACATATAAAACGGGTCGGTCTCATTTCACAAATAACATATATAGTATTTGAAGTAAAACGAGGACATTTAATTAGATCTCAAGTTTACGCATCAACAATAATTGAAATGGATAAATAAACACCATATACCATTGGTAATCAATTTCCAAAACATAATCCATCCCACCATACACCATTTCCACAAGTTCTTGTGGCATCCCATACTACCCCAAAACTCTTGTAGAAACCGTCTATGGTAAAGTGAACAATAACCAATAGACAATAGATAATTCATTCCACCATAAACCGTTTCCAACAAGTTCTCGCGGAATCCCATACTTCCGGAAACTCTTGTCGAAACCATTTCTGGTACAATGCACAATAACCCACACCGTATGTCCGACACAACCTACGTTACTAATCCGTGATCATTAGTGATAGGAAAAGTTCGTACCCACACGACGTACAAAGACGTCTACCCACTCCATGTGGTAGGAAAAGTTCATACCCGTGTGGCATACAAAGACGTCTACCCACTACATGATACCTGGTCAATAGTAATCCATGTTCGTATCGAACAACCACACATGAGATACAATACCCCCGCTTTTCAAAAATATTCAACCATTTCATCACCATTTTCTCCAATTTTACCTTTTCGGAATGAGCATCCTTACAAGGAACCTCTCACCCTCAAGGTTTCATTCCACAAATAACCAACAATTCCATAATCCCCAATTTTTCCATCCCACTTCACATGTAACATTTCAATAAAACACTTTAAGAAAAACACATGAGATCATCGAAATATCATTTTATTACTCAACAGAAAACACTAAATTTCTTTTTAAAACAAGACAAAAGAATATCCAAGGAGAATCCACACTTCATGAAGAAATAGAGTTTTGAAGTGAGGACATGTGAATGTTGGGTTAGGATATCAAGGGCCAATGGATATAAAGCTTGAAATCAAGAACAATTAAACACAAGGTCTTGAAATTAAGAATGAAGGAGTAACAAGGTTGGACATCAAGGACAAAAGAACAATCAAGCCTTGACATCCATAGCGACAAATATCAAGCTTGGGAATCCAAAAGTGAAGGAACAATCAAGTTTTGTCATTTATAACAACAAACATTAAGATTAGACCTCATGAACAAGGGGGAAATCAAGAGGAACCCAATTTCCTTGCAATTAGAGTTTCGAAGGCACACCAAGAGATTTAGCGATTACCCAAGCACAACATAGTTTAGAACATGTAATATTTAAGGTTAGGAATCAAGAGAAAAGGAGAAATCAAAAGAAAACACAATCTCCTTGAAAATTTGGGGTTTCAAAGGCATACAAGGGATTTATGGCTATCAAGCCCTAATTTCGTTCATGATATGGTAAGGGATTCCAAGAGCAACAAGAAATAGAGATTCCATAACATACATATAAGATTTGGAAGCAAAACATACATAAATATAAACCCTAACCTCAATGTAAGAGAAAAGGAGAAAACCCCTACCTTTTAAGCCAAGCTATAAATACAAGACCCAACCTTCAAAACCTTTTTTTTCTCCTTCCTTTTCCTCTTAATTTCCCCCTCCTAGGGTTTCAAGAGATTTGGGTGAGATTGGGTGAAGAAGGGAAGAAAAGGAAATGGGTATAGAAGTGGAATCTTGAGGAATTGAGGGTTTTGATCTTCAAGAATTGTGTAAATCTCCCTCTATATTTGTGTTTTTCTCTCCCTTTCTCTCTTTCTAAGGCTACCTAGGGTTTGGAGTGGTGAAATGGGGCTTAAGGAGGTGACAAAATGTATTTATAGTGGTGAAAAAATTGGCTTGTTCGCGACTTAAAATTTCAGATTTTTACAGCGGCTACCGGTAGCTGATTTCGGCTACCGGTAGCTCGGGTACACTAGACACTCGGCTACCTGTTGACTACCGGTAGCTCGGACACACTGGACCATTGGCTACCGGTATCTGATTTTGGCTACCGGTAGCTGATAGTGATTTTTCTACTTCCACTTCCAGTGCATTTTTGACCCATTTAGAGGTCGAATTGGAAAATTTTCATGAGACACACTTTTGTAGCCCTAGATGTCTAATATCTACTGTAAAAATCTCAGGTCCTTTGGAGTTAAGAATAAAAAGTTATGTCCAAAATACTAAGAAGTATTCAATACCCATTTTTACCCAAATTCTCGCTAAAGTGTATTTTAACTCCGGGACACTTCCTAACTTCCAATACATCCATATTACCACTCCCAATGTTTTTTGACCTTTCAGATTCAATGGAAACCTTATTTTGACCTAAAAAAATTTATAAACTTATCTAATCGCTCTTCTTAAACTTTAACATCTCCAAAAACTCAATTCACCCCGAAAGTCAATATGCTTGGAACTCAACTTCAAAAATCAATATTCTAACAATGATTCTAAGTTTCTATGATCACTTTATCTATCTTAGGAGAAATCTTAAGATAGTGTTAGTCTTTATTTAATTTTAATACGGGGTGTTACATATTCTAACTCATGAAATAGGTTTACAAAGACCATCTAATGCAAACTTTCAGAATTGAAGTTCAGGATAGACTTAGAGAAATGGGCTAGTTACCTATTTTCTACACCTATTCGTGAACTATTTGAATAGCGACAACTCATTCACCATTCATTCATTACCTTCAAACCATTTCATTTTGCCTTTAATCTCAACCTGAAATGAACTAAAAAGAACTTTAAATTATAAACAATATTGGTTACCAATAAAATAGGGGACACAACAACTATTTCGAAGAAATTCATGCTACATAATCCGACTATGCTTTCTGATTCTTAAATCAGACCCACAATACATGCATTGAATTTGTAACGTTTTTAATCTTGAAAGAGAAATCGGGTTCTCAAAAGCTATTCTTTTAAGCAATCACATAAAAAAGGGTTGCATATCAAGCACATGATTTGATCAATACAAACCACCCATTTCAGTGGGTTATGTAACCGACTGGCACACATTGAAAACACATACAATAGATTACCAAGCAAATATTAACCCAGTTTGGCCACAATGTTACTGTTACTACCATAGCCACCTAAGAAATTGTCAAAAGAATCCAACAATTATAAAGACTACTGAACAGCAAGTAGTAAGAAACTCTCATTAGAAAGAATCAAAGATGTACATAATCAATGTTCGTGTACCAATTTTTGTTGCATTTCTAGACTCATGATCTGAGTTCTTTTCAATGAAGAAAATCTTTAAGCATTTTGTCATTAAATACAAAACCCCGTAATACACAAACTAAACAAAAGAAAGACTAAATTAAACCCATAATATAATTAATCATCTAACCACATAACGACAAAGTGGGAAGGTTGTTCACCAATAATACTCAAGAAGAAGCCTACCAAAGTTTTCTTATATGCAGGAAACTCCAAATAAGTTGATTGAAAATAAGGGTGGAAAAATTCTTTATGGACCATGCTTCCAATTTCGGAATAGTAATATGAATACAATGAGTTTCTAGATACACACCATGGATGATAACAGAGCTAGGGACTTGTGCAAGCTAAATCAACACACTATTGAGATGTGCATGATTGATAACTCAGCAAAGCTATTCTTTTCATGTACTCCATAAAAGCATCCACAATTGCCTGCAAGAAACCATTCTGAAACTATAGACAATAATCAGAAAGTTTACAAAGCATAATGTTTCAACACCAAAAAACAATACCCAATAGCACAAATCAGTCAAATAGACACCAAAAACCAAAGCCCAATAGCATAAATAAGCAAAATATAGAAAATAAATCCAGCACCCAAATGAGTACGTAGTGCCTGGCACAAAAAGGTGTACGTAATTATGAAAAAAAAAATATACAAAGTTCTCTAGATTAGCATCAATCCTCTCTTTGGAACCTGCAATCAAAAACACTGATCAGAGAGGAAGAAAATTGAATATACAGAGTAGAGGAATGGAAATCATACAACTACCCATTAAAAGAGCATGCAGTAAAGATTTCTATGTATTTTAAACTCCTTAAAAGATTATCCACAAACTAAACTCAAATATGAATGATCAAACAATGTCACGTATGAAACAGTATCTGCGTCAATATATTAGAGAAAATTGAATCAACAACCATAGAATTCACTCAAGGCCAAAACCAGAACCAAAATTCGATAATTATCTAAAACCCAAAACCAACATACCCACCATTCAACATTAAAAATTTGGTGTTTTGGGGCATTTTGTCAAACATATTGTGTGCGTAGTGTGTATGTCCTGACTGTGTTGTTCGTTATGTATGTCCTATGCAGTCAGCGGAGAGAGAGAAGCAGAGAGAGATACGGAGTGGGAGAGAAGCAGAGAGACGGAAAAATAGAGTGAGAGATGAGCAACGGTGTAAAGGGGATGAGAAAAAATAGAAAAAAAAAACTGAGATACCTGTAAACCCCCACACTCTTATCTTATATATAGTAAGTAATTATTTTTGAAATGCTAATATAGGTGATGAGGTATGCATGAAACCTATAGATTGTAATAGTAGGAATAAATACTAGGGAGGCAAATTGATTGTGAAATTTAATTTTTTTGGAAGTGTTTAAAATTGATAAAAGCAACTAAGTAAAAATATTAATTTTTTTTTTAGGTCAAAATAATATTATCATTGAACCTGAGAGATCCGAAAAACTTGGAATAGCCGTTTAGTACATATAGCGGTTCAGAGGAATAAAATAATAATTTTAGTGTTTCGAGTGTAAATTTACTTTAATTTTGAAATAAATCATAAAAATAAATATTTTTAGGTTAAAATAACATTAAAAATGAATCCGGAACGTCGAAAAACCTTAGGATAGTCATATTGATCAAATTGGAGATTCTTAGTGGCAAAACCGTAATTTCGGAGAAGACCAAAACAGTCCATGAACAGTGAATTTCGGGGCTGATGTGTTTAAAACTCCATTTTCATCCAATTTTTTCTCATTTCTTTCACTCCACTCTCACCCCACACCTCTTGGAACCCTAGAGGAAGATTAAGGGAGGAAAAAAAGGGAAGAAGGAGGTCACTAGAGCTTGTGTTCTTACTTGGAATTTTGATTAAAGGTAGGGGTTTTCTTCCATTCTATTGCATTGAGGCTAGGACATACATATATATACATTCTTTTGACTCTAAATCTTATATACTTGCTATGAAATTGTTGATTCTTGATATTTATGCAAATGTGGTCATGTTTTAAACAATGTTATGGTGGAATCACCATTAAAACTCTTTTCTTGGTCTCAAACCCTAGTTCTCAAGGAAAAGGGGTTTTTCTCTTGATTTTTCATTGATTCTTGAATTCAAAAACTTTAGTGCTTGAAATTGAACCACAAAATGATATTTATGAGGATCTCTTGTAAATTTTCTCACATTGTCTCTATTGTGCTACTTTATGAGAAATTTGGGGATTTTTGGGAATGGCTTGTTGTTTTTGAGAAATTGTGGATATTGTATTTCTTGTATGGTTGTTTTGATGAACATGAGTGAGAGGTTCCTTGTAAGGATGCTCATGCCAAAGAAACAAGAACTTGAGGGTGACAGGTTCCTTGTAAGGATGCTTGAGAAACCAAATCTTGAGGGTGAGAGGTTCTTTGTAAGGATGCTCATGCCAAAGAAACAAGACCTTGAGGGTGAGAGGTTCCTTGTAAGGATGCTCATGCCAAAGAGAACAATATTATATCATGTGTGGGTTATTGGTTTACTTTTGGGAAATTGTATGGCTCCATGTTGGTAATTGGTTTCACCTCTCCGTTTAACTTTATTGTTGTTCATAAACTAGAGATCTATTAAAATGTCACGATTTTCCTTCAAAAGTTATATATATGATATTTGTGAAACGAGACCGACTTGTTTTATATGTTTCTAAACCTTGTTCGAGTTTGAAAGGATTTTCCTACAGAGCTTAGTGCTCACCCCCTACAAACAATATCCCTTTTCAGATTATGGCCTAGAGGAGGAGCTTAGAGTTGATGAGCCGGCACAATGGGAAGCTCCAATAGACGAGAACATAGATCCCGAGATTGATGCCTAGAGCTACATGCTCTTAGGTTCTACTCTAGGAAGTTTATTTGGAGACAATGTAATGTCTAATATTTTTGGTTATTCCGCTGCAAGACAAGTTTGATTCCTTTGGATGTAATTGCCATAGTTTGGCATATTATTTTGGATACAATGACCATGATTTGGCATAATCTTTTGAGATGATGTTGTAGATATCATGTATGATGAATGAAATTTCTTTATGGATGGAATTTATTAGTTGCTCTCATGATGTGAAGGGTTTTAGATAGTAATGTCGTCCAAAGTGGATATGAACTGTTTTAATGTAAAAGAAAAATTGCATGTGGTTATATGAATATGAATAAATGGAACCGGTGTGGTCAATGTAGTATAATTACACAGGTTGTGTTTTGGGTAGAGCTCCCCGAACAAAGGAGACTTTGCCCGAATTTTGTTAAATTAAGAGCCCCCGGTTTTTGGGGCGTTAGAATACCTAGGCAACTTCTAGGTGTTGAGCAGTGGGTGGCGGTGGCTTTGCTTCGTAGAAGATGGCAGCGATGGAGCTCTGGATGTGAGAGAGAACTAGGCGTGAGAGAGAGTAGTGGGTGGCGGTGGCAATCGTTTGGCGGTGGAAAACTGGGCGTGAGAGATAGGGGATTCGGAATTGAGATTGACAGAAGATTTGAGATAGCATATAGAGGGGCAGATGTGAGACTGAGATGGATTCCATGAGAGAGATTTTGGGGATGAGTTTGGAAGGAAGGGGTTTCGGAGGAGAGAGAGAGAGGTGTGAGTCAGAAAAATTGGGCTTGATCGGTGGTGATAAAGGGATAAGGAAGAGAGATTTGGGGAAAGTTAAAAGCCCTGATAATTAAAAAAGGAAACATTGTTAGACGGGAAAACAAAATTCAGTACTCACTGTAGACCGTCAGATCAATATTTATGACATGATATGAACCTTCTTTTATGTTGGGATTATGTTGTCTGTTGGATGTGTTTTATGTTTTGTCTTAAAACGATATGAACCTTTCTTTGTCTCCAAAATTCAAACTCAACTATACTTTATTTTATATATATATATATATATAATAAACAAAAAAAATCACAAGTAATTATGAAAAGTAATAAAAAAATGATCCGAAAACATTCATACAAATTCTTATTTTAAAATAACTTGCCCCCATATTATAGAAACTGTCATAAAAAGGAACAAAAAACTCCCCAAAGCAACTCCCCAAAGCAACACCACTAATACAAATACCTCAGGAAAAAAAATACTAACATAACCAAATCAAATTTACAACTTTAAGCAATAAATGAAATCAGTAAAATCTTTCTCATCTATAAGAATCATGTATTCGTCACCATTACCATCATCCAATTCAATAACAGAACATAATTATAAACTTAATCCACCCATGTAATAAATATCTCAAACAAAAAATTGCCCAAAAAAATGCAACCATCTATATAATAAAAATAAGTTCACAAATGCTGTCAAAAAAAAATAAATTTTGCTATTTGAAATTCCACCAGCTTCCAAAAGAATGAATACAGCCTGTAAAAAAAAATTATATTTAGATGGTTACATTTTTAAAAAGTATTGCTTCATAGGTTGTGATGTTCATTGTTTCTCAGTTGAGCCTGTAACACCCCAAATACCACTCTGGACGGCATTACACTATGAAACCATTCATGTCATGAGAGCAACTAAATATATATCCATCGAATAAGAAACATTCTTAATTTTAACAAAATTTGGGCAGAGTCTCCTTTGTACAGGAAGCTCCACCCAAAAATCACAACCTGTGCAATTCTATTAACTTGACCACACAGGGTCCATTTAACCATCCAATAACAATAGAATTTCTATTTACCATCTATACTATCCTTAACATTATCACAAAAGAATAGGCCAGATATGGCAATTACATTCCCCAAAAGAATTACATGAATATATATATCGCAGCGGAGTTTCAAAAGAATCTAGACTTTACATTGTTCAGAAATAAATCTCCTAGTCTAGAACAAAATAAGCTATATCTCTAGATGTCCCATTCGGGATCTAGGTACCCCTCCAAGGAAGCTTCCCCAAGGCCCGGCTCATTCACACCGAGCTCCTCCTCTAAAGCCAAATCTGAAAAATATTAATTGTAGGGGATGAGCACGAAACTCTGTAGCAAAATCTTCCCAAACTCAAAAAAGGTTTAGAAAAGCATATAAAACGGTTGATCTCATTTTCACAAATAGCATATATACCATTTTGAAGGAAAAGCAGGATATTTTAAATAGATCTCAAGTTTAAATGTTCGCAATAATTTAAATGAACCATAAAGCTCAGTCACAATTATCACCATAACCATTTCCAACAGGTCCTTGTGGAGTCCCATACCTCCACAAGCGCTTGTTGGAAACCATTCTGTAACAATAATAATAATCTCATGTTCTCATGTATATTGGTTCATCCCCGTACCATGTATGTTGATTGTTTCTCATGAATCTACCCAACGATTATACCTAGTCCACCAATCACAATCACATTCACAAGCATTTTAGGAAAGGGCGTCTACCATCCCAGTGGTAGTGACGAGTCCCTTCCCAGGAAAAGTATACTATCCCTTGTTCGAACTCCAGTGAACGATAGTGGTTTCATTACCAAATGACAACCCACTACAAGTGCTAGGAAACCATCTCACCCCCACTGGGGTAGACTAACCTCTAACACTCTACGACATCTCTCGAAGGCAATCCAAGTCCCTCACAAACAACCATACAATTGAGGAAACCAAAATATTCTCAATTCATCAACATTTCAAGGAATTACCAAATTTCACAATTTCTAATATAATGTTTCATAATATGATGGAAGAAAATGAGCAAGAGATCATCATAAGTAACATTTTGGTGTACAATATCAAACACTAAAGTTTTGAAAGCAATACCAAGGAAAAATAGAGGGAAAAATCCATTTCTCTTTAAAACCAAGGTTTGAAGATGAAAAAGAGAAATTTAATAGTTACCCAACCATCACAATGTTCAAAACATGGCATTTATTTCAAGAGGAACAAGAATCATGTATTTCATATCATGTATATAAGGATGAGAGTGAAAAACATATATATATATACATAAACCCTAGCCTCAATGTAAGAGATTAGGAAGAAATCCCCTACCTTATGCTCTTGAAGAAACCTAGGGTTTGAGTCTTGGATCACTTGTGAACCCTTTGTCTTTCCTTTTGATCTTGAGTTTTATCTTTCTCTCTTTCTCTCTAAGGGTTTCTAGGAGGGTTAGGGTAAGAGGGAGACGAAGAAATGGGGCAAATGAGGCTAAAAAGGGTGTTTTAAAACACCAAAATCCCGACTTTTATTGTTCGGCGAGCGTCAGATAAATGGTACCGGTACCCAGTACCGGTATTGTATGGTACCGGTACCCCAAACCTTCTGGAGTCGAAGTACCGGTACACAGTACCGGTACGCAGTACCGGTACACTTTGTCTGCTGAAACTTCCAGGGAAGTTTTGACCCATTTAGAGGTTGAATTGGAAAATTTCCATGAGACACACTTTTGTAGCCCTAGATGTCTACTATCTACTGTACAAATTTCAGATCAATTGGACTTAAGGATAAAAAGTTATGACCAAAATACTAGAAGGTGTCCCAACTCCTTTTTACCCAAATTTTCTCTTAAGTGTGTTTTCACTCCGGAATACTTCCTAACTTCCAATACACCTCATATTACCTCTCCCAAGGTTGTTCGACCTTCCGGATTCAATGGACACCTTATTTAGACCTCAAAATATTTAGAAACTTCCTTAATCCCTCTTCTCAAGTTTACACACCTTCGAAACTTAAACTTTCCAATCCATTCCTAAGCCAACCAAATCCATCACAAACCTTTCCAACACATATTTCTACATTTTTACCACAATTATTTATTATATATCTATATACATATATAAAAGAAAAATACGGGGTGTTACAGAGCCTCCACGACTTCTAATGCTCGTAAACAAATTAAGTCATTTTCGATATTCTCTAAAAGATCCTCCAATTCTATCATATCTAGGAAGTCATTCTCAAACTTCGTACGAATGAAGTCAATCGGGCATGTAGGTGGAAGCATGTTAACAACATCATACAATATAATTGGATTATTCGGACTGAAACCTTTTTGTTTCTGTTCGTAATATAATGATTCTTTCTTTTTTATATTGTAAAACCCGGGAAATTTGAACTTTTTTTCGGAAAGGGCAAAATAGTAATTTGCCACTATAATGCGTTTTTAAAATACTCATGTTCTAGAGCTCGGAGGAGGAAACGGAGTTCGCCATTGTATTCGCAATGCGGAATCTAGTTACCCTGTCAAATTTCGCCGAATTCCGAGATAGTTGGGTTTTTCACATTTTTCGAGGCGACAGGTGTCCAGTGACCCCAAAAAATGGATTTTTTATTAAAATTATAAATTTTTCTTAAAATTTGATGAAATTTCAAATAAAATTAATTTGAATTTAAACCGGGACGAAATAAATCGTTTCGGGGCGAAAACGGACCCGAACAAGTGGGGGGCGTGTGACGCGACTCGAGCCAAGCCTTGGAAATTATAAATAGGACCAAATATCATATATTTCAGCAGAAATATCTCTGATATTCAGCTGGCTTCACACGTTGGAGAGAATGAGGGAGACAAGAGAGAAAATCAAACTTCCTTCTTCGATTTTCGAAGTTCCGTTGCTCGGATCGACTCGGACCAAGAGTTAAAGTCGATCACCGTGACGAGGGCTACGTCTACGTACCAAAAACAAGATATTTCACCAAAGATCCAAGAGAAGTCTTTGGAGGAATCAAACATCTTGGAGCTTTGGTTGGTGTTCTTGAGGTGTTCTTGAAGCCCTTGAAGCACTAGTCTTCATTTCACGCTACAAGAGGTAGGGTTCTTCCTACTTTTGTTCATTTCCTACCTAGTATGTTCATAAGGGATGGTTAAGTGTGTGTGGATGTATATCACTTGTGTATTGTTAAGGAAAGGAAGAATTGAGTGTAGGAATAACTTAAGCTAAATTCTAGCTTGCAATTGATACATGGAAGTTACTTGTATATCTTCTTGTAAGTGAATGAAATAGTGAACTGATTTATAGCCTATTTCGGGACTGCTATGTAGCCTAGTTTGGGGGGCTGTTTTGTGGTTATTGCGGACTGTTTTTGGACTGAAATTGCGGACTGTTTTTAAGTTGATTTTGGACTGAAATTGCGGACTGTTTTTGGACTAAAATTTTGGACAGTTTTTGGACTGATTTTGGACTGAAATTGCGGACTGTTTTTAAGTTGTTTTGGACTGAAATTGCGGACTGTTTTTAAGTTGTTTTGGACTGAAATTGCGGACTGTTTTTGGACTGATTTGGAGCTGAAATTGCGGGCTTTTTGGGTTGAATTTATGGACTGTTTTGGGCTTATTCCATTCTGTGATGTTCATGTGAAAGGGGTTGATGTATGAGACCTTGTATAGGACTCTTACCTATTGTTGGTGACTTGATTAAATGGGTGTTGGAAGTGGAGAGAATATATTCCATCTTGAAATAATGGAGTAGAAATTACTTAGAATCAATTCTTGTGTTATATGATACTTGTAGAATTCCTCCTACTTGGGTTGATTCCTAACCTAGGTTGTTATATGAAATGTTTATATGGGATGAGTAGGGTGTTAGGGACTTAACACTTACTAAATGGTTATGGAAATGGCCTAGATCACTTCCTTGTTTAATTGGATGTAGGGATTCTCCTATTTGGGATTATTCCGGTAGAAATGACTTGGAACAAATTCTATCATGAGATTTGGTGTGGAAGTTCTTTGTGAAACCACTTAGGACATGGTAGTGTGTAGGCACTCTAAATGTTAATATTGTGTCTTGTGAATAAAATGGATTGGTGACATGAATTATAGGATGACTTGTAGAGTTGTCCTTCCATTTGGGTTCCTCCTATTGTGTATAGTTATGGAATTAAGGAAAAAGGGTAGAGAATTGGCCTAGGCTATCTCTTAGCTTGAGAATGATGCATGATAGTTACTTGTGAACTTTCTTGTAACTTAGTGGAATTTGGGCATGATTTGTGTTCAACATGATGGTTGCCTTGAAGGTGATTGATAAAATACCTTGAGTGATTGAAATCATGTGTTACATGACTATGTTTAGCATGTTGAATGTTGTGGTGAAATATGTTAATATGTTGCTAAGATATTAGTTTCATGATGGTTTATGGTAATTGTATGCTTAAGATATATATTGCCATGACATATGTTGATATGTGGTTTAAATTGTTCATATGACATTCATTGCATCTTGAACATGTGGAAAGTGTGAAATGAGTCATTGCATTGCATGTGTATGGGAGCATCACATTCATGAGCATAAGTCATGGGTGTGGGGGTGTGAGGTGCATGTTTAATCAAACACCTTGTTTGGTGGTTGATATGTGGACTTGGAAATGTGGATCGATGGTCACATGTAGTCGCATGATTGCATGAGAAAACTTGTGTCGGGTATAGCAAGCAGGGCTAGACTCTCCCTCGAGTGCAAAGCCCGGTCACATGGTTCAGGCACTTTGCCGGCGGTGAAATTCCAGAAAAGTGCTAGTGTTTATGGAACCGGAGGTTGAGATACCAAAATCCGTTGCCCAACAAGACACAAGATTTTGTTAATAAAAACATACTATGTCAATGAGTATCATCCCATAATGATCTGATTTATAAAACGCATGACTTTTATTCAAAGCGATCATTGGATGTTTTCCGTCAATGACGGGTTCATTACACTTTGGTACTGCATTGTGTCGTGTGAGTCGGGGAGGACTCGGGGAAATCTGCATGAGTGAGTCGCATCTTATTTCATGGCATAACATAGTAGAAGTCCAGCCCATAATGCATGTTCTTCTAAGGAATGGTGGATGTGTGTGTAAATTGTTGCATGTACACTCTTCATGTGCATCTAGGGGGGAAGTAGCCTCTGTAGGAAATTCTCTACTGGGCGTTGGCTCACCCTATACGGGAAACATTTCAGGTATGGGACATGCACTGACGGATGGCTCTCATTCCGGGCCGCAAGGGTGAAGAAAGCCGACTTGTGGCTTTTATAACTCTTTTTGTAAACTTTTTGGAGCAAACTAGTTTTGGCATGTAACTTTTATGCAAAGAGTTGTAAATTGAACTTATCTTAACTATGTTTGATGCATAGGTGTGATGTGTTTATATGTTACACTTTTACACACCAATGCCACACTTCGTACATTAACATAGGAACCCCGGTTTTAGGGGCATCACAAGTATGCATAAATGGACCCGGTGTGGTCATTATTTTATATTGGGTCTCGGATGGGTCATATGATTATATATTGCACAGGTTGGGTTTTGGATAGAGCTTCCCGTACAAAGGAGACTCTGCCTGAATTTTTTTTAAATTAGGGATCTCGGTAAATGGGACATAACGGTGTGATATCGAGTTACACGATATCCACAGGCATTCCGTGGGTTGATGGGTGATCAACGGACCCCTGGATTTTGGGGCGTCACATATATGGTCTATGACAGTAGATTGTGGATTCACTTTCTTTGTCTCAAATTGTATCCACAGTGGATGGATATTGCACTTCGCTTATGCTAATAATTGTATAAATCGTACAACACAGGTTGGTCGGTCGTGATTAAAAAAAATTTCCTTTGTAGAATCTCAGGTGATAGGAAGAGTCTCTGCTATTTCTGCATAATATAATCTTCACTAGTGTTTCTCCCTATGTTTTGCAGTATAGGACCTAATTTAATTTTTTCGAACCCAAACTCTGATATTAGGGTTCCATCTTCAAAAGAATCATTTTCAAATTTATCTACTATGCTTGATACTGCCAAACGCATACTATGACTTACATAAATAGGAGGACGTTTAATGTGTCTTTACATAATATTAAACATTAAATTAATAATAATAAAATTAGCAACAGTTCCAATATTACAACAACAAAATATTGTTTTACTAACACATGTGATCAAATATTGTAATAATAAGAATAACAACACACCAACAACAATAAGATAAATAGAATAATTAAAATGTTCATGTTATTATAGGTTGCTGCAATATTATTCTTGATAATCATAAACATGCAACAATTAAATCAAGAAGGTAGACAAAAAATATAAATTCATTCATATGAATTAAATTCAAAAAATATTAAAATACTTTGTTTTAATCATAAACATTAACTGAATGGTTTAGCCTTGCAGCTTGTGATTGTATTTTTTCTTCATTACCTCCTTGAGCGTGTATGTATCAAAACATATGGTAAACACTTTAGTTGGGAGAATGCACAACCACCTAATTATATAAAAATTAAAGAACAAAATAAATCTTAGTAGAATTGATTACATCGAAAAATAATATATTTCATTGCAAGAACTTAGTTTACCTTATTATCATGTCCCCATTGATGCAATGTACTTCATATCTCTTGCCATTTCACACCAATCCTACAAATATTAAATCACACAGTTAATCAAAACATTGATTATTTTAATTCTTCGTCTTCAATAGAGATAAATTTGTAATGAAATGGTACCATTTATTTGCAATCGGATAGGAAGTCCTACAACAAAACTTCGGGGTAAACGATATTCATTGTGCAATTTGACCCATCTTCAGGAAGAAGGACACTTATACGATCAGAAGATGTGCACCAAGATAGTGCCACATACAGGTGTCATGGCTAAACACTAGTGTGCGCAGATCGACCCCAACAAATTTTACAGACTGTCCTTGAGATTTGTTGATTGTCATAGCGTATATCAATCGAACAGGAAATTGATGTCTCGTCATCTGAAAAGGCAATTCTAGAGATGTTGGTGACAAAGATATTTTTGTAATGAAGACCAAATTGCCAAATTTATCTCCAGTTAAAATCTGAGCTTCAATTACGCGTGTGACACATCTGATAATCATCAATCACGTGTCATTACATAGCCTATCCTTCGACGCTATATTTCTCAACAACATTATTGGGTAACCCACCTTCAAGTCTAACTTAAACGGTGGTAACCCAGAAAGGTCTAGTGAGTTTAAATACTCATTAGGATATCGATTCGTGATGGATCGATCAAGTACATCATTGTCGGCTATTTGGTCAGAAGCTAAATATGTAATTGTTTGTCCTGGTGAAATATTCAATGTTCCAGCATTTATAGTACTAACATCGTCATTCTTTGTAGAAAGATTGTGTGCTCGGTTAGGAAGTTCGGGGTCACTGAACCAACAATATCCAAACGTGGATAGATTTAAATATCAATTTTTGAAGAGTATGACACTTGTGTATTGTTGGTGGAAGTTCCACAATTTCTTGTGGATTGGTTCCAACCTAAAATTAGAAGTAAAATCAAAGAATAGGAATAATAATAATAATTCAAAATAATATGTTATATAACTAATGATAAATGAAATATTACCTCCATTAAGAATTTTGCAAGTTCAGAATTTTTAGAATTTGTGTTAGTTAAAAGCATGTTTAACCCCAAAGTAAAACATGTACATTCCTCCACAATGCAGATCGCCTCAATGACACACCAACAATTTGCTCGCAGACTCCTTTTAGTATAACTGACAAGATTTGTCGAAAGTTTCCTCCAAGAACAACGGTGATACCCTCAAATGGATTTTGGTTATCACAGACATCCTGAAATGTACGATCCACTACCTCAACACAATACTTATTTTGCATATGAACTTCATCCCATATTATCAATTTAGTCAATCTGAACAATTCTACATGCATCGATTGCTTGGTAAACCCAAAAATTGAATTTTCAAGCACAGTCAATGGGATGCAAAATGTTGAATTTGTTGTGCGGCCTCCCATTAAAAATAAAGATGCAATACCGGATGAAGTCATACTAACAACGATATATCCACAGTTGCGCATTTTGTTAGCAACTGTATTATACATAAATGTTTTTTTCCGTGCCAACACCTCCACTCAAGAAAAAAGTAGTTCATTTATTTTCAATTACTGATGAAGTGATTGCAGTATAAGCAGCATATTGTGCATCATTGAGACGATCAACATTATTTTGTACATCCGACTGTTGCGCTTCATGTTGGAGTTGTTGATGCTTAAACAACAGTTTGTTACCAACTATTGCATTCCAATTCCCAATCGGTTGGGGCATGGTGGAAAGTCAAATAAACTTTTTCCTGACTCATGGAGTAACTGATCCAACAGAAATATACCATAATCTTCAATTTGATCTTGAATAGGATTAGAAATGCCAAATATTGTACGAATCTTGTGTTGTAGGTCATCGAATATATGCATCGAGAATTGATTCCATAACTCAAGTGGATACAACGGAGAGCATTCTGTGAGAATAATACTAAACAGTCTCCTCAACTAGTGTCCCGTTTTCATGGTTGAAGCCTTCTGCATACATTGTACCCATTCTCCACCATCTTTCAAAAGTTCTCTTGCAACGCATGCTGTTTTGAAAATATTGTACACAACGTAAGTTGTCAAATGATGTTGGTCCTTTGACTACAGTTAATAACAAACACAGGTAAAATTGCTCTCCTAAATTTGGGCTAGCAAAGTACATTCTATCAATTGCATACCCCCTTTGTCTAGGTGTCCATTTATGTGTTTTCTTATTCCAAGTAAATTTTTGTGGAAACTCTTGATAGGTTAACTCACGTGCAGATTCATTTGAAGCGCAACATTTAAAAAATCCCTTCAGCGTTGAATCCGATTGTGCACCCCTAAAAATGATCGTATCAAGCTGTTCGGTCGTATTAAAAACAACATGATGCATCCCAGGTAAATGAAGTTCCAAACGTACAACGGATGGAATCTCTTCATGCATATGATTACCAAATAATCGCCAAGCAACTTCTGGAGGTGCAATATACCTAGCATCCATATATTGTTGGATCTCATTTTCTCCTCCAAACACCATAGTGGTACGATCATGACCTTTGTAAGTATACCTGTGAATGTACTTCATGCATCTTATTCTCGCACAAACTTCCACATTGATATAGATAGGTCATTATTTTTTAGGTGATTTTAGAAAGTTTTGCTACATTTTAGGCCTTTCTAGAAGGTTGTATATAGAATACTTGTGAAATACATTAGACCTTTAAAAACTTAACCCATTAAAAGGGCCTCGAAACATGCAACTGAACTAAGGGCTTAAAATTTAGGGAAATTTTGAGGCCGGTCCCCTTTTGTGGACTTATTTGGTGATCAGTACATAAATGAAACTTGTTTAATTAAGTTCATTTTGATCTCTATTGTCCAAAATACCCCTAGTAGTTATGTTTAATTAAAACATTTGAAAACTAACAACTCCTAAATTTTAGGAGTTTGACTAACATTAAAATTCTCTCTCTCAAATCTATCTATATCCATATATAGAATATAACTATTCATTTCTCTCTCTTTCTCTCTCTCTCTCTCACATATATATATATATATATATAATATAATATAAAACAGGGCGGCTTCAACAAGCTCATCCTACAGTTTCAAATACACTCATCTAACGGTCATCAACATCTCTTAACTACAATTTTATTCCATACATAATTTTCTCCTCTAAACCATCCCATCACCTCCATTTCTCATTGTCACTGTCTCTCCCTCTTCCCCAAGCACACCGTCACACATACACACACCCTCTCTCTGTCTCTTTCTCTCTCTCGACTCTCGCCATAGACGCACGAAGTGCCACAGCACCACCGCCAGAGCCATAGCACCACCACCAAGGTACTGTCCTCCCTTTCTCTGCTCTCGCATCCCCATCCCCTGCATCACACCCAGACAACCCCTCCCTAGATTCTCTGCACCAAACCCCTTACCTCATATTCTCTCTCGGTCCCTTACTTCACACACACATAAATACTCCCTCTTCCCCTCCACCCCCAAACCCAACCTCTGTGAGCACAACTCCCCTCCCCTCTCCTAGCCATCCACACCTACATACACCATCAGTTTCTCTCTTCCCGCATCCCTCTTTCTCTCACACAAACAAACATTTCTTCACTTGACCTCATGTTTTTTTTTTTTTGCATTATATGTTTTTTTCCTATTTTTTTTATTTTGCACCTACATCTTTCTCTCTCTCCCTCTATCTCTCACACAAACCCACTACTTCACATACACCCATTCACACACCCACACCATCTGCTAGCACCATATCTTCCTCCCAAGAACACCTCTATTTGGGGGTTTTGGGCATTACAAGTGGTGGATGGATTTGAGGGCCCAACAGGATAGGATAATCCACAATGGACATTTTGTGTGATTAATATTGGGTGGGACTATAGATGAAATCAGGATTTGGGTCTTTTGATGTCCTAGTAATGGTTAGAGGGTTGACTTGAGGAATTGGTGTAAAATGTGGATTACTATGCTTTTAGCTGCTTCTTAGTAACCTCAAAAGTATAAATGGAATGGTTTAAGTTCTGAACTTCTGGAAACGTAAAGATGAGAAAGCAACTGCAAGTATAGTGTTGGATAACTTGTTAAGAAATAAGTTGTTTTTAAGCTGAACATTTGGCATTATACGTTTGATTTGCTGGGTGGGAGGATTTTAAATTTTATCTCAAAAGGATCAAATGTTTGAGTATATGTAGCACTTGATCGTAGTATGAGTTTGTTTGCATTGTCCAACAATGGGTTTTGTTATAAGATTTCATATTTTTTACTTCCTATGGTTTGATTGTATTTATTGGTTGGATTTTCATGCAATTTGCTGTCAGTGAATTGGTTAGCTTTTGGATAGGCGGGAAGGGGAGGAATGAATAGTGCCAAATGTTTTGAAAATCATGATGCAGCCCCAATTCAATTCTTATAAATTCATGTTGATAATAAAACCACCCCCCATGACATCTTGTATGCAACCGAAACCAATGAAAGTTGTTATTAATGTTCTATTGCCTTTTTGCATGCAAGTTGTTTGTTAAAATGTCTAAGAGATAATGTTTTGACTTAAACTTCCAATTTCTCATTCATTGATTGCAGATTGGTTGGCTTAAATTAGCAAAAACAACTATCTGAATTGAAAATAATTCTATCACATGACTTAAATAATTCATCATTCTATGTGTTTTGCCTTAAAGTTTGAATTCTGCTATGCCTTTGCTATGTTTTTTAATGTAATTTAAAACTGGGTACATGTGATAGGATGCACGTATATGCAATAGGACACATGTTATGTGACACCCCAAAAACCAGGGGTCATTTATAAGTCCGTTGATCACCCATCAACCCGCGGAAATACCCGTGGATGCCAGTTAACCAGACACCGCAGCACCACATCCCCTTTGCCGGGATAAAAAAAAAATATAAAAAGTCTATATGTTTTTGATTGATTGACCCATCCGAGGTCCAATATACCACCATTGACACTATTATTACCCATTTATAACATTGGAAGGAAAGAAATACATAGCCAAAAGCTTGGCAAAACAATTTAAAAATTTCTGATTTTTGGAAAGCGTACTGGTACGGCGTACCGGTACACTGTGCCCACTGGTCCACGCCGTACCGGTACGTTGAACCGGCATACCGGTACACTCGGCCTACTGGACCACGTTGTACCGGTACACTGTATTGGTACACTTTGCTCTATTTTGCCTGTTTCACCTATTTTTCATTTTCAATCCATTCCAAACCTTTCCACAACCATCCCACACTTATATAACATGTATTTATACATCAAACATAGTTGGTACAAGTTCTATTACAATTATTTGCATGTAGTTACATGTCAAAGACTAAGTTTTCATAATTAGTTTACAAAAACCCAAAGTAAAGCCACATATCGACCTCTCTTCATCCTTGGGGCCCCCAGTAAGTGTCATCCACCGGTGTGTACCTCGCACTTGAAATGTTTTCCCATATAGGGTGAGCTACGCTCAATAGAGTATCTCCTACAGAGGCTACTCCTCAACCTAGATGCATATGAAATGTTCACATACAACAATTTACGAGCAACATTCTTTTCAATTAAGAAAATGCAATCCCATGGTAGGAATTCTCATGTCATGCTATGAATTGAGATGAAACTCACTCATGCAACTTCCAACCCCGAGTCCTCATCGACTCCCACAACACAATGCAATGCACTTGTGAAGTAAATCTGTCATAGACGTAAATCTATCCAACAATTGTTTTAAATAAAAATCATGTATTTATAAACCAAATCATTGTTGGATGATACCCATTGAATGAGTATGTTATAAAAAAAAATCAAGTGTCTTTGTTGGGTATCGGATTCTCGGAGTCTCACCGCCGGTTCCGTACACCGTTACACTTTTCTGGAATTTCACTACTGGCAAGTGTATGAACCATGTGGCCGGATCTTGCACCCGAGGGGGGATCTATCCTTTCTTGCTATACTCGACACAAGTTTTCCATGCAACCATGCGACTCAAGGGGATCTTCGATCCAACCTTCCCGAGTCCACTTATCAAACACCAAGTATGGTGCTTGATCACCCATACGCACACACCCACACTCATGACTCATGCCCATGAATGTGATGCCAATTCTATGCCCAAATTGCAATGCATGCCAAGTGAGCAATTTCCACATATTAGAATGTACCATGGCAATTTATATCACATGCATATAATCACCAATATCCATCACATTGTCAACATATCAATGAACATATATCAACAAACATAACAAGCATGTTATTACACAATTTATGTCCAAAACACACTTCACTCACAAGAGCACAATATAAACACATAGCATGCCCATGTAATACAAAATTCCAAAAAATTACACAAGTAACTTCCACAACTCAAGTTCAAGCTAGAACTTGATTCAAACCATTTCTATACCCATTTCCTCTTTCCCGTAACAATGGACTATTTTCCATAACAAAAGACAAGGCATATGTAGTTCTATACCCCTAGTCATTTCCTATGGACATCATAGGTTGTAAATAACCAACGTAGGAAGGAACCCTACCTCTTGGAGCGTGAGATAAAGTGTGGAGAACCTCAAGAACACCTCCCAAGCCCCAAAGCTCTTGATTTCCCCAAAGTCTTCTCTTGGATCTTCGGTGAAATCCTTCGTTCTTGGTGTTGTTGTGTAGCCCTCGTCGATGTGATCGACTTTAACTCTTGGTCCGAATGATTCCGACCTACGGAACTCTGCGGATCGAAGGAAAAAGCCTTGAATTTTTGATTTTTCTTCTCCTCTCTCTCTCACATGTTTACACACTAGAAAATGCAGATTATTCTGCCTAAAAATCAGATATTTACCGATATTTATAACCCTTGATGCTTGGTGCACGTTGCGCCACACTCCCCCCATGTCCGGGTCCGTTTTCGCCCCGAAACGATTAATTTCATCCCGGTTTAAGTTCAAATTAATTTTATTTGAACTTTAATTCAATTATAAGGAAATTTTATAATTTCCATTTTTGGGGACCTTTGTGAGGTCATTCGACACACAGTCGTCTCATAAAACGCGCAAAATTCGACTATCTCGGAATTCGACGAATATTGATAGAGCAACTAGATTTCGCGAGACGAATACAACGGTGAGGTTCGTTTCGTCATCCGAGCTCTAGAGAAATACATATTTTAAATGCGCATTATAGTGACAAATTACCATTTTGCCCTTTTTCAGAAAAAGTTCAAATTTACCCGGGTTCTATATGTTAATTTAGGTGAAAATGTATATTAATTGATTGGTTTTGAAGTTGAGTGACCCATGTGATAAAATGCATCATTCATGATCCAAAGACTTTATAAAGTGGTGAAATTGTTATATGTTATTTAGAAAGTTTCTAATTATCTTAATTTTTTTGGTGATTGCTAATTTAAAGGATCTCAATTTTAATAAAATAGGATGAGAATTTTCCGGGGGAGCATTTAAGAGCAAAAGGAAATAATTCCTTAATTAGAGTTTTTGGCAATGTGGGACAATTTTTAATTCCTTAATTCCTTTATTTCTAAAGTTCAAGATTCTTGAATAAATCATAGTTTAAATTTCTCAAAGATGTAGCAACTTACTTGGACTGCTCCATCAAATGGGTTAACTATATTGGACATATATAAGGGTGAAGAAGAAGAAGAGACATTATAATTTTTTATTTTTTATACAGATTTATGTACGAGAAGCTATGATTCCTCTTATTATCTACACATATTTACATAAGTGTAAGATAAGTGAGACACGAGGCCATGTGTTATTGAAATATGGGGTGACTTTTTGTTTTTCTTATTTTTTTTAAGGTTTTGGACTTGAATTAGACACGAGGCCCTATTTTATATTATAGATTTTTTTTTACGTTTGGTGGTCTCACATTGTGTGTCTAATTCATAAGGCATAATTTGAGTTTATGAATTATCTATTGCACAGGATGTGTGCATTTATGATATGAATACTTGGCTTTGTATTTCTGAAGTTTTGTTAGAAAGCTTTGTTAGAGAGCAAGTGCATTTCTCGCATCACCTTCCCCCTCTCACTTCTATTGTACTCTCTTAGGTCTCCCTCTCTGTCACGGCTTTCCTTTCTATTGTCCTTCTATTTTCTTTTATTCATGCCTCTCTCACATCTCCATCTCTCGCAACTCTTTCGGTTTCTAAGTTCTTAACTTTTGAATATATTTTGTGTGCCATAGCATTGTGTTTGTGTTTGGAGAATTGCTTTTGAATCTTGTGGCACAATATCTTCCAT
The DNA here is from genome assembly GCA_951799425.1 of Ilex aquifolium. Taxonomy (NCBI): domain Eukaryota; kingdom Viridiplantae; phylum Streptophyta; class Magnoliopsida; order Aquifoliales; family Aquifoliaceae; genus Ilex; species Ilex aquifolium. The sequence goes on from OX637400.1 coordinate 17,513,688, forward strand.
CTATTAATTGGTTACTGGATATATTTAAGAGTGTTGTTACCGAACTAGGCTAAGTTAATTGGTTCTATGTTTGATCTTTTTTTTCTGTTCTTTTTTTTTTTTTGTGCTCTAATTTTTTCATAAAATTAAAATGTTATTTGTAGAGATTTGAAAAATGAGGATAAATTTTTCAATTTTGCCGGTAGGGCACTATTCATGCATCATTTGCCGGCAGGGCACCGCATATGCATCATTTAGGCGTAGGTTATGTTTATGAGCATAATTGGAGTATGCCATAGAAGAGAAACATGCTTAGAATGTTAAAATACACCTACTGTGTAAATTTGAGCCAAAACGGAAATAGTTTCAAAAATTACACAAAAATGGTATCTCAAGCGGTCTAGGTGGGACCGGCCAAACCCGGCCACTATCAAAAATATATTTTTTTGAAAATTTTCATTTAAAATAATTTTAAGAACTTTAGTTAAAATTAAATGTCGAATTGAGGCGTTTCGGGACGAGTTGTAGTGTAACGGGGTCCCGGATTCATCAAGGGCAAAAGGGTCATTTTGCGCCTTTGCCCTCCACTATAAATACAGACCTTTTAGTGTAAAAATATCAGTATTTGGCCTGGAGATAGAGCAGTACACGTTTTTGGAGGAAAAGAGAAGAAAAACCCTAAGTTCTTCAAGCTTCAAGCCACCAAAACTCATTCCTAGGCCAAGATTCTTGCAAGACTCCCTTCTAAGAAATTGTTCATCTCAACAAGAGCTATATTCTCACCGATCGGTTCGGCTATAAAGCGAACACAACTCCCTTGGTTTGAGAAAAACCATTTTAGGTATGATATTTTGCTAAGTTGGGAATAGATTTAAGTTTTCTTGCCTTTCTATGTGTTGATTGAATGATTTAGGTGTTTACTTGATGTTAGAAAATCACTTAGATGGTAGTTGCTTTGAAAACTTAGAGTTAGTAGTTTAAGTACTTTTATGTTCTTTAAGTTTCTTGAAAATTTGTTGTTATAATAAAGGTGTACCTAGCTTATGTGTTGGATTATCATATTCTAGCTTATGTTCATGTAGAGAAACTCTTGTGGTTTGAGAGTTATGAATTATTCCATGAGTTGATAATTTGTGTATTTGTATTTTCCTTGAGAATTTGTGAAAGTAATGAACATGAAACTTGATCATATGTTTAATCCATTAAATGGTGCTTCACATTCATGTGGGTAAAGTGTTGTGAATTTGAAGTTATGTTTTACTTTATGAATGAGGCATATTTTAAGTTACACACCATGTGTTTGATGAAATGTTCCATAGAATTTACATTGAGAAAAAATCATGGCATCTTGGCATACATGAATCCTTAGAACATAGTGGGGGTTGAGCACTTGGTGCTATGCATTATGAGGGTGTAGATCCTGTGGTGAAAAACCCAATATCTGGCCAATGACAGTACTCGTGGGCCGACGGGGGCGGACCGTGAAGCGAGACATGGGTGGCATAGAGTTGCATGGGTGTGTCATGCATATTGACATTGCATAGCATTGAGGGATTACGGGGTTATAGATTTTAAAATGTACACTTGGACATGCCACGCCTTAAATTTGTTCCTAGCATTAGTATTTTGTCATACCAGTAGTTGAGCTGACCCATTCGTGGGATATCATATTACAGATGAGGCTCCCGGTACTTGAGACTTGAGGAAGTCTTAAAGGAAGGAGAGAAAAATGGGCTTGAATGAATATTTGGCCTTTGGCGCATATTTTGTATGTATGGGCATAAGCCCAAATGACTTGTATTTCAATTTAACAAAGTAATGGATTATAGACATTGAGCCATTTTAAAGTGTAAGGGTGTAAACCCAATTGATATGTAGGACATCTTTATTTAATTAGTATCATATGTGTATGTTGAGAACAATGGATGTATGTTTAATTTACGTGGGATGTGGCCACCGAGTGAGGGTGGGTTGTGATATATTTATGTATATGAAAATTGTGAATATTAGGTGGGAAAAAGGCTTGGAAAACAAAGGAGGTTATGTCAAAATTTTATGAAAAATTAAAAGACTTGTTAAGTGTGTAAAACACCTTTTAAATAGGTGGGAATGATGTCAAAAGGGGGGGGGGTGGTTTAGAAACCTTGAAGAAATAGGCTAAAAATGGAAGAAAAATGGCTTGAAAAAAACTTTGGAAAAATGTGGGAAATCAATGAGAAACCAATTTATCCAACCTAATGACCTTTCATTTAATTTTCTTCTTCCTTTTCACTCGCTTCCCGGCTTTGTGGAAATTCAGGGCGCGACAACTTGGTATCAGAGCTTGGGGATTAGATCTTACATGGGAGTTGTAGGGAAATGAGTACACTGATATTGGAGATAGTTAGGAGACATGTGTTGTGACAAAGAAATTATTTTTACGTCATGAGTTTTGGATGTCATAGAGAGTATTAGTGTATTTTATCTGAGAATGTATGAAAGTAAGAAGGCTTCGATGTATGATGATTTATGATGTTATAACTTTTTTAGGTTATGTAAATTTTCATTATTTTGTCTGGCCCTTAGTTGCTTTAATTTGTGAAGTCAAAGATGTGTGGTAATTCAATTTTGTTGCTTGGAGATAAGGTCAACTGTGGCGTTCTTTATATAATTTTGGTTAGGTGAAGTTATTAGAATTGATAGAGATGTTAAGAATTGCAGAAAGATTGAAAATTTTGATTTGGATATGTCTTCCATTAGGGTGACTAAGAGACTATAAAATAGTACAATGTTCAAATACAATCAATTGGAGGGGTATGGTAAAATGAATAAGTATTTGGGTCGATTTTGGAATGAGAGTACAAATTGTGATTTTGCTTCTGAGTGGATTAGAGGTTGTTATATGACCATTTATTTGAGGTTATTAATAGTGGTTTGAAATTAGTATGAATAGTTGGCTAGTGTTGCTTTGGGTAAAAAGAAAATTTTAATGTTAAGTGATGACTTAATTCTTGTACAATTGGGTTTTAAGAATTACTCAGAAAGAATATGATTGGAAGATCGTGGTGCAATAATTGATGAATTATATTAGATAACTTTTGTAACACCCCGAATTTTCTTTTATATATTTATAGAGATACATATATATATATAGTAAATAATATTTGAAAAGATGTAGATATATGTAGTGATATAAGAATAAACCGTAGGAATAAATGCTATGGAGACAATTTGATTGGAGAAGTTACGTGTCGAAGATGTTTAAACTTGGAAAGGGTGATTAGACAAGTTTCTAAAAGTTTGTAGGTAAAAATAATGATTTCATTGAATCCGGAAGGTAGAAAAACATTGGGAGTGGTAATATGGGGGTATTGGAAGTTAGGAAGTATTTTGGAGTTAAAACACATTTTAGAGAAAATTTGGGTATAAAGGATTTTGGACACGGTCTACTATTTCGATCATAACTTTTTATTCTTAATTCCAAATGACCTGAAATTTTGACAGTAGATAGTAGACATCTAGAGCTACAAAAGTGTATCTAATGGAAATTTTCCAATTCGACCTCTAAATGGGTCAAAAATGGCATTGGAAGTGGAAGTAGAAAAATCTGGGTAGTGACTACCGGTAGCCAAAATAAGCTACCGGTATCTAAATTCAGCTACCGGTAGCCAATGGTCCAGTAAGAATCAGCTACCGGTAGCCAACCGGTAGCCGATGGTCCAGTAAGAATCAGCTACCGGTAGCCAACCGGTAGCCGAGGGTCCCGTGTGTCCGAGCTACCGGTAGCCAAAAGCAGCTACCGGTAGCCACTGTAAAAATCCGAATTTTCTGTTCGCGAACCCTCGATTTTTCCTCCACTATAAATACATTTTGTCACCTTCTTAGCCTTCATTACACCACTCCAAACCCTAGATAGCTTGAGAGGAGAAGAGAGGAAGAGAAAAACACATCCAAGAGAGAGAGATTTACATCATTTGTGAAGATCAAACCCTAGATTTCTCAAAAATCTCACTTCCCCACCCATTTCTTTTCTTCTATTCTTCAATTACTCACATCCAAATTTCTTGAAACCCTAGGAGGACGAAATTAAGCGGAAAAAGGAAGGAGAATAGGAAGATTTTGAAGCTTGGGTCTTAGATTGAAGCTACAACTAAGAGGTAGGGGTATTTCTCTCATTTCTCATACATTGAGGCTAGGGTTGTATATTTATGTATGTCTCTCACTTGTCTTCTCATATATATGATATGTAGTACATCATTCTTGATATTTTTGCAATAAAGGACATGTTTCAAACATTTTGGTGGTTGGGTAACCATGGAACCATTCTTTTTCACAATCCAACCCGAGTTTTGAAGAAAATGGATTTTTCCTCTTAAATTCCTTTTGTCTTGGTTACCAAACTTTAGTGTTTTATCTTGTACAATAAAATGATGTTGCTAATGATCTCTTGTTCATTTTCTTAAAATTATGCTATGGTACATGGCTTGGGAAATTGGGGAATTTGATAATTTCTTGGGATTGTTTGTGAATAGAGATATTCTTGGTTTCCTCTTTTGTATGGTTGCTTGTGATGGACTTGAATTACTTACGAGATATGCCGTAGAGTGTAAATGTCAGTCGAACCCAGTGGGGGGAGATGGTTCTTGCATTCGTAGTGGGTTGGTGTTTGTCAACACAACCGCTATCGTACGCCTGGAGTTCGAACTAGGGATGGTATACCTTTCCTGGGGAGGGATTCCAAAATGATTGTCACAAAAACGATATCTTTCCTAACCCCTAATTACTATCCCTCAATGTATGCAATGTATGGACGGGGGAGAAGAATTTCTTCCCCTAGGGATAGTGTCCAAAGGAAGGGCAATGAGGAAAGGGAAATGGGAAGATGTAAGTATAGGATATGTGTGCACAAAAATGCTCCCCAATTGCAAGGAGACTTTCGTGTGTCGTGAGTTACTTGGAAGAGTATTCCAAGGTCGTATCCACAGGGAAGGTAGTGAATCAAGGTTGAAATGATTTGGTAAAACACGAAAATGTAAAATCTTTAGTCTTGAAAGTTGATTGGTGAATTTTATGCTAATGAAAATGTAATGATAATATAAATGTTGGCAATTCCAAAAGATCACTCCAATGGGTATACCACCTCAACTCAAATCACTCCTCCTATTGAGCATGAATGAACGCTTGAATCACGGAAAGCCGAGGATGGCATCGATGAGTATCTAAGCATGAATCGTGACTAAGCCTACGGTTTATCAAAGACTCATCGACACATCCATCTTCTATCCGGTCAAAACGAACCATTTGACTCTAAAGGGAAAGAGGAGAAATAGTTGAAATGGTATCCCCAAGGGAGATCCCTCTTGGTCTTGCCAACTAGAGGATTTAGCTACTCATACTTGGAATGGAAATAACTATGTAATGGAAAAGCATTCAAATCTATGAACTTCTAAGGTGGCTAAATATCAGGATTTATGAGCTAAAAGAACATGTATTTAAACCCATTGCATAGCTATGAAAGATGAAATACTTGAAGCATTAATGGTGAAGCATTAAATGAACATTGAACTAACAAAACATGAAGGAAAAAACAACATTCATGGCATTCAATGAACTACTAAGAGTCTTACTCAAGATTACAAGGCAATGCAGTAGAAGAAAATGCAAAAATCACAACTTTCTCTCTCTAGAAACTACTGTTCATCTTCTTCTCCGCCCAGAGTTTTTCTCTCTAAAAAAACCTCTTACCCAATGCTAAGTGAATAATAATAACTCCACCCTGGTCCTGACCATCCTTGGAGAAAACTTCTTTGTCCCAAAACGTGCCTGGGTCAATCCCTGTAGTTCCCTGGTGTCACTCCTTGCAGTAGAGCTGAGTCTGGAATATGGAAATGCAGAATGTGTTCTGCAACCCCCAGCAGGTCCCCTTTTTTCTCCCTTTAATTAAAGCCATCTTGTAATCCATATCAATGCAGGGGTGAAGGAAGCTTCAGGGTGTGTAAGAGATGTCAGGTAGCATGTAGAAGGAATGCATGTGGGACCCTCCAAGTTGCAAAGTTGAGTCGCAGGCTGTCTGGAGAAAAGTTGCAAAAACCTTCCGGAAGGTAGACATGAACCTACCGGAAGGTCGCTGAAAGAACAATTAAATGAAAAGAATCAAATGCAAGAACTTCCGGAAGGTCGACATCAGAAACAAAAATCTTCCGGAAGGTTCAGTCCAGTAGCCAAAACCTTCCGGAAGGTTCATTCCAGTAGACAAAACCTTCCGGAAGATTTTGGCAGTCAAAAAGAAACCCAAGGCAAAACCTTCCGGAAGGTTCATTCCAGTAGACAAAACCTTCCGGAAGGTTTACTCCAGTAGCTAAAATCTTCCGGAAGGTTCATTCCAGTAGACAAAACCTTCCGGAAGATTTTGGCAGTCAAAAAGAAACCCAAGGCAAAACCTTCCGGAAGGTTCATTCCAGTAGACAAAACCTTCCGGAAGGTTTACTCCAGTAGCTAACATCTTCCGGAAGGTTCATTCCAGTGGATAAAACCTTCCGGAAGGTATTAGCTGTGAGAAAGTCATCCAGGGCTTTTTAACAACACCTTCCGGAAGGCCGACATACACCTTCCGGAAGGTTTTCTGACTGTGAGCAAAAATTGGATTTCTTTCTCCTCCAAACCTTCCTTAAAGCTTCCCCATATACTCCATTAGCCTCATACAATACCATGGGGGTTTAAGTTATGTCATTTACATCATTTTACATGCATTCACCCAAAATTCCATCAACCCATATTCAAAACTAAAACACTCCCATTTATTGACAAAAAGAAGTGAAACAAAAGCACGTTAGCACACAATACATGTCATTGTTATGTGCTAATCACACCCCCCAACTTGCGATTTGCTAGTCCCTAGCAAATATAATTTCCAGTCCCAAACCAATATGCACACACACTTTCATAAAAAATAAAGAAACACAAAAAGGAACTCAGCGAAGTAAAATCAACTAAATCATATTGCAAATATGGTTTTAACTTTGTTCAACTACAATCAACCCATTGTGGTATTTCATAGAAAAGTTCATTACAATGTGAGCATAATCACAACAAAAACGGCCAGAACCCTAAGACACTTCTACAGGCCGACACCAAAAAAAAAGTAACCCTAATTCTCTGCTCCACCCTTAACAGACACAACAAACAAAAACAAAGAAACACAACCAAATCCAGCCTCTACTTCTCACCACCACCATCATCATCATGATCAGGGGGTAGGTCAAAGTCACTCTCCCCCTCAGTCTCGTCCTCAGACTCCTCATCAGTGTCTCCAATCTCAACCATGGTAGAGGCAGAAGGATAGGGGGAGGTTGAGCTACCCTGGCCCGGAATGGGGTTCCCTGGGAACTTACGCTGAAAGAGCTGTGTCATCATGGCAGCGATCCCCTACACCGTCTCTTTCATCCCACGCACCTCATTCTTGATTCCTTTAACTTCTCCCTTAATTCCCTGCACTTCACCCACCAGCGCATCGAGGCGCTGTGGAATAGCATGATCGGGAGTAGGTGCAGGGGCTGGTGCTGTAGGAGGGGCTTCAGTAGAAGTTCCCGCATCAGACGGCTGTGGCTGTGGCTATGGCTGGGGCTGGGGCTGTGGTCCTGGATCCCTGCTCCTCTCACCCTTAGCCCTGGCAGCCCTCTTCTGACTGCTGGCCATCCCAATTGCTCCAAACTCTGGCGGGAGCAGCTTTTCTTGGCCATAGTGCTTCACATTCGCCTGATCACACAACTTAGTGACCAAGTTGGGAAAGGGCAGGTTTGCCTTTGGCTTATCCATCCGGGCAAATTCCCGCATCTCCAACCAAATATAGTAGGCCACATCAAACGCCACCCCTGTCATAAAGGCATGCAGTAGAGACAACTTCTCCACGTTTGGATTTTTTTCCGAACCCCGGGGCATCAAGTTGTAATGTAGTACTTTGTTCATCACCCCATAAGTGTGCTTGAGGCCCCCGACGAATGTCGTTCCCTTAAACGTTGTCGGATCCTCATACGTGAGGTTCACATACTCCTCAAGTGTTTTGTTCGCATCCACGTTGTGTGGGTAGACAGGGGTGGATGCGGGAGGTCTAGCATACCCCATTGCCATGGCAATTGTATCAGGGGTGACCTCAAATGATTTCCCCCTCACATTAGATTTCAACTTCCTCTCATCATCCCCAAAAACAAACAATTTCTGATAAAATTCTCGACACATTCCCAGGTTGTACCCCTTCACCTCAACAAACCAAACACCCAAACCCCGTTCCTCAATAATTTTCACAACCTCATCCGTAATACCAAGGGAGATTCGATCAACATACCTCTCACATGTCACACCTTTTTCCTCAATCCTTTTTCTTCTTTCATCATGCCTTGCCTTTGTCCTACGCTCCGCCTTTTCCTGAGAGCTAGGACCTTCCCCGGTCCTTTTCCTAGAAGCTGAGCCAGAGGGGGGTGGAGACTCGGGGCCAGTCCTCTTTGTCTTGGCCATGAGTGAGACGAACACCCCAAACCCCAAAGCGATCATGAACCACGACCATATGCTTCCAAGGGTCCCCCATGCGTCCATAGTTGCCTCATTCAATCGAGCCATGGTAGGTGAGTAGGGTGATTTGGAGAGGAGATGGAAAAGTGGTGAATTTTGGGGGAAAAACAAAAACTTAGGGTTTTACAAGAATTCCTTGGGATTTCGGCTCAAAAGTTCCAAGATTCACCCTTAATCAAGGGAAAATAGAAGGTAAAGATGATTGGATAGGGGTTTCGAAGCTCAAGGAGGGAGGAGGAGGAGAGGAGAGAGTTTGGGCAAGTCGGATTTTAGAAAGGCAATGAAAGGGTTTCCGAAAAATTTAGATTTAAAACCCTTGTTTTTTTGGGTTTCAGACTCGATCTTCCGGAAGGTCTATGTAAACCTTCCGGAAGGTTTTACTTACTGCCTGATTTAAAACAACCAGTAGGTAAGATCTTCCGGAAGGTAGATGTAAACCTTCCGGAAGGTTTTACTTATTGCCTATTTTAAAACAGTCAGTAAATAATATCTTCCGGAAGGTATATGTCGACCTTCCGGAAGGTTTCACTCTCTGGAAAATCAAGCACTTCCAGTAGGTAACATCTTCCGGAAGGTCGATGTCGACCTTCCGGAAGGTTTTACTTACTGGCAAACCTTCCGGAAGGTTTTGCCTTTACAGCAAAACCTATCCTTTATTCAACAGAATCACTTCCAAACCATTCTTACTCCATTCCAACCCCTCAAGTGCCTATCTAAGGACATCTAAGCCACCCACAACTTGGATCACATCAATCAACCACTATCGATCATCCCCACATTACTTCAAATATCTGAAACTTGAGAAATATTTCCTTATTCTTGCGAGCATGGAGCTTTTTAAACAAATTTCTCAATTGAATGAACTAGATGCACATGAGCAAAACCATAGTCCCCAATGCTAGTCAGAAGTATGCACCTACCAATTAATTTTCAACTCGTGTGCATGTGAATTTAAAGAAGTAATTTGGGCATTTACGAAATAGAATTCACATTCGACAGGCTATACAAACTCAGTTTCAATGCAAAACTCACCAAGGGACACTCTTAATCAATAATCGCACTCACGTTATACAGGTATGCACTCCATGTGTACATGTGATATAGAATCTTGTATTCAAAACAAAGTGCTCACATGTAATCCAAAAATGAAGTTCATATGTGAAAATGAAGCAACCTTGGCATAGTCTCATGAATAGAATATTAGTGCATTAGGTAGTAAGACACAACTTGTCATTTTCTTTGAATTTATGCGCCTCCCATGCTTCTCTAGATCACCTAGGACTTTTAAAGGTTATAATGGGGCCTTGGGGTGATATATAGGTAAAAGAAATGACGGATTTAGGATAACAAAGAAGATTGTTCCGAGTGAGAGACATTTGTCTTAGATAACCACTTCCCTTTTATGGGATTTTGATTTTTCTCACCATCATCACACCCCTTGCTTATTTTCTTTATTCTTCTAAACATCATTCTTTTCTTTTGATCACTCTTTATTCTTTTCACCCCTTTTTCTCCTTTTCTTGGATTTTCATTCAACTCTTTGAGTTTCAAATCATTCCTCCCTTTTGTTGGAGTTTCCACACCATACTTTCTTCTCTTTTGCACTCACTCATATTCAGCTCTAGGAACAACCACAGTGAGGTAGATTTTTATCCTCTTGCATTGGCTTGGTCAAATGTGTGGCATAGAAATGAATTTTAAAATGGGCTCAATCACGGCACTAGGGATAAAATTTCCTCAAGAAAAAGAAAAGGGCTAAGGCTCAATGTATTCAACAATGGCCTAAGATCACTTCCAGGTCCACATGAGAGAAGCATTACATGATCAAGACAAATCAGTCTACTAACCAAATGCAACCAACCAAAACAAGCATAATGAGACTATTGAACAAACTTGATATCAAAAATTGTTCTTTGAGTAAACGTAAGTTCCCTCCAAAAAGGTTTGGCACTAAAGCTCTCATGGGTCTTTACTCATCTCCACTGCTTATGTCAAGCTTAAAACATGAATCCGACCCGTAAATTACTGAAATTACAAATTCAGGAATCACATACAAATAAGTTCGAAAATCAATACATATGTGATACTTATGCATAGGATCCATTTCTATAGTAAGCTCATGTGCACAAAGTTCACAACAACGATCAACATGTCATCCGGTTCATACTCGCTTCATAAGGGAATACAGATCAACTTAAAGGTATTTTCCATCAAAAATTTTCAAAATTTCTCACATATTTTGTACTAATGCGACAAAAGAATAATACTTCCCAACAACCTTGGTGTACATACAAATGGTGCACCTCACCCCCCAACTAGAATCATGCATTGTCCTCAATGCAACAAAAGGATATAGTATGCAATGGAAGACAATAAAAGATAAATAGGGTAAGAGAACACCTCGCAATTGCGCTTTTGACAAAAGCACCAAGATCTGGATCCAAGAGAAAACAAAGCTATACACCAACAACAAGTAAGTGACATGAAATAAAAACATGACATAATTAAAACAACAGAAACTGTACATGCAAACAAGGGTCCACTTGTTAATCCTCAACCACGTCCGGATACACCGGGTCGGTTAACTCTTCCTCCACCACTTGGTTTTCAAAGCCCTCAAAGAATGGCTTAAGTCTTTGGCCATTTACCTTGAATGTTTGGCCATCTTTGAGGTTGGTAATCTCAACAGCTCCATTGGGGTAGGCCACCTTGACGATATATGGGCCATCCCAACGGGATCTTAACTTTCCGGGAAAAATGGAGAGGCGGGAATTATACAAGAGTACCTTTCGCCCGGGCTCGAATGATTTCCTCACGATGGAGTTATCATGAAAGATTTTCGCCCGTTCCTTTGAAATTTTAGAACTCTCGTATGCATCCCGCCGAATTTCTTCCAATTCATTCATTTCTAACATCCTGTTTTTACCCGCCATTCTCATATTGAAATTTAGAGTCTTGATGGCCCAATAGGCCTTATGTTCCATTTCTACCGGCAGATGGCAAGCCTTTCCATAGACAAGCCGATAGGGAGACATGCCCAAAACTGTCTTGTAGGCAGTACGATATGCCCACAGGGCATCAATCAATCTCTCAGACCAATCCTTCCTATTGGGGTTAACTGTTTTCTCAAGGATGGTCTTGATCTCCCTATTGGCTAGCTCGGCTTGGCCATTTGTTTGTGGGTGATAAGCGGTGGATACTTTATGTGTAACGCCATATTTGAACACTAAAGATGCAACTGGCCTGTTACAGAAATGTGATCCACCGTCACTAATCAAAGCACGAGGCATCCCGAACCTCGAAAAAATGTTCTCTTTCAAAAACTTGACCACAACCCGGTGGTCATTAGTCTTTGTCGGGATAGCCTCCACCCATTTGGACACGTAGTCCACTGCCAGCAGAATGTATAGATAGCCAAACGACATAGGGAAGGGACCCATGAAATCGATGCCCCAACAATCGAATATTTCTATCACAAGTATAGGGGAGAGGGGCATCATATTCCTTTGGGTCACACTCCCCAACCGTTGGCATCTATCACATTCTTTACAAAATGAAATGCAATCCTTAATTAAAGAAGGCCAGTAGAAACCTGATTGGAGAATCTTTGCAGAAGTTTTCTTGGCGGAGAAATGGCCACCACAGGCTTGGGAGTGACAGAAGGCAAGGACGTTCCGCTGCTCATTTTCAGGCACACATCGCCTCATGATTTGGTCCGGACAATACTTGAACAAATACGGATTATCGAAGTAGAAGTACTTCACATCGGCCATAAATCTCCTTTTATCCTCAGAGCTCCAGTGTGGTGGGATTTGTCCTGTTGCAAGGTAATTGCAAATGTCAGCATACCAAGGACAATGAGAATGAATGGACAATAACTGCTCATCAGGGAACAAGTCTGGGATAGGGATGTGCTCATTTGTCTCTTGTGCCACCAGCCGGGATAAGTGATCCGCCACAACATTCTCAACTCCCTTCTTGTCTTTAATAGTCAAATCAAATTCTTGCAGGAGGAGGATCCACCTAATGAGTCTTGGCTTCGCATCCTGCTTAGATAACAAGTACTTTAAGGCAGAATGGTCAGTGAAGATAACAATAGGTGAACCAATGATATATGAACGGAATTTATCAAGAGCAAACACTACAGCTAGCAATTCTTTTTCAGTGGTAGTGTAATTCATTTGTGCCTCATTAAGTGTCTTGCTAGCGTAGTGTATAACATGCGGTCGATTGTCCTTCCTCTGACCAAGCACTGCGCCGACCGCGTAGTCACTCGCGTCGCACATAAGCTCGAAGGGTAGATCCCAATTGGGTGGTTGCATGATAGGAGGCGTGACAAGCATGCTTTTTAGTTTCTTAAAAGATGCCTCACACTCATGCGACCACTCAAAAGGAACATCCTTAGACAGTAAATTGGTCAGGGGTCGGGCCAATGCACTAAAATTTTGAATGAACCGGCGATAGAAACCTGCATGGCCCAAAAATGACCGGATTCCCTTGATGGTTGTCGGCGTGGGAAGGTTGGAGATGGCCTCCACCTTGGATCTGTCCACTTCAATGCCCCTTGCCGACACTATGTGACCCAACACGATCCCTTCCGTCACCATAAAGTGACACTTCTCCCAATTAAGCACAAGATTCTTCTCCTCACATCTCTCCAACACCTTCTCCAAATTTTCCAAACACCCCTTAAAGGAGTCCCCGAAGACTGAGAAGTCATCCATAAACACCTCGACAATCTTCTCCACCATATCACTAAAAATCCCCATCATGCAACGTTGGAATGTTCCAGGGGCATTACATAGCCCGAAAGGCATGCGACGATACGCAAAGGTACCGTAGGGGCAAGTGAAGGTGGTTTTCTCCTGGTCTTCAAGGGCAATCTCTATCTGATTGTAGCCAGAGTATCCATCTAAGAAGCAATAGAAAAGATGCCCCGCTACCCGTTCTAGCACTTGATCGAGGAATGGAATTGGAAAGTGGTCCTTCTTTGTGCACAAGTTGAGCTTCCGGTAATCAATACACACTCTCCACCCAGTGATTACTCTTGTTGGAATGAGCTCATTCTCCTCGTTTTCCACCACGGTCACACCCGACTTCTTGGGGACTACTTGTGTGGGACTAACCCACTTACTGTCGGCAATTGGAAAGATGATTCCCACGTCAAGTAGTTTCAAAACCTCATCCCGTACCACATCCTTCATGATCGGATTTAATCTCCTTTGTGGCTGGCGAGATGGTTTTGCATCTTCTTCAAGGTAGATCCGGTGTGTGCAAATGGTAGGATTTATCCCCTTGATATCCGCAATTGTCCACCCAATTGCTCCCTTATGTCTCCGCAGTACCTCTAAGAGATCTCCTTCTTGCTTTGCATCCAATGTCGAACTAATCACCACCGGGAATGATTCATCTTCCCCAAGATATGCATACTTTAAGTGGGAAGGTAGTGGCCTCAATTCCAAGGTAGGCTTTTGTACATCGGATGGAAATATCTTCTTCTCTTGGTGTGGGAGTCTTTCAAATGTTGGGATCCACTTATCCACCCCTTTCAACTCTTCCATGCTCACTTCCTCATCTAACTTTACAAGTTCAACAAGGTCCTCCTCCATGCAGTCCAACATCCCTTCTAATTCCACTTGCTCCTCAATCAACGTGTCGATTCTATTGATCTCGTTCACCTCCACATCATCCCCAGGTTGTTTTGCTAAATTGAACACATTCAACTCCATGGTCATGTTCCCAAAAGCCAACTTCATTAGACCATTCCTGCAATTAATCACAGCATTAGCGGTAGCAAGAAAAGGTCTTCCAAGAATAACGGGGATTTGGGAATTAAGGTTAGCAACCGGGTGTGTATCTAATACAATAAAATCGACTGGAAAGTAAAAATTGTCAACTTGGACAAGCACATCTTCCACTACTCCCCTTGGTGTGCGTATGCTCCGGTCCGCCAGTTGAAGTGTAACTGAGGTGGGCTTCAACTCTTCAAGCTTGAGTTGTTGGTACACGGAGTAAGGAAGAAGATTGACGCTCGCCCCCAAGTCAAGCAATGCTTGCTCAACCCGGCAATTCCCAATGGTGATGGCAATTGTTGGACAACCGGGATCCTTGAATTTTGGAGGAGTGTTGGTCCTCAATATGGAGCTCACTTGTTCGGTGAGAAATGCCTTCTTTCGGACATTCAACTTCCTTTTCACCGTGCATAGGTCCTTCAATATCTTGGCACATGACGGAATTTGCTTGATGGCATCAAGGAGCGGGATGTTGATTTTCACCTGCTTAAACAAATCCAAAATGTCAGAATAATTAGCCACCTTGACAGGTGACTTCAACCGATGGGGAAAAGGGGCAGGTATAGAAGGAAAGCATAAACCATCATCAATCACATGTTCTTTATCAACCCCATCTCTCTCACTCTTTTCACTCGACTCACCCTTGTCGGCCTCACTTTCTTTGGCCTCACTCTCAATATCTTTTTCTTTTGGCAATGCGGCCTTTGGTGTCAACTTTGGCACCACCATCTTTTCAAATTGTTTACCACTCCTAAGTGTGGTGACAGCTTTGAGTTGCTCAAAACCCTCCTGGGAAGTCTCGGCCAACTCAACCACATTTTGACCTTTGGGATTTTGTTGGGGTTGAGAGGGAAATTTTCCCTTCTCTTGTTGAGACAACCCAATGGCATTGGTGATCTTGGTGAGTTGGGCCGAAATATCCTTATTGAAAGTGGTTTGGCTTTGGATGAAGGCATGAACCACATCTTCTAGACTCCGTTTATGAGGTGGTTGGTAGCTGGAAGAACTAGATGGGCCTTGTCCGGAAAAATTCTGTGGGGGAGGGTTGGATTGGTATCCTTGTGGATTGGACCGTGGGTATTGGGAGCTTGAAGTTTGCCCCTGACCTTGATGTTGGGATTGGTACGGACCTTGCTTGGGAGGTGCAGGAGGTGTATATGTGTTTGAGCCATACGGAATGGGGTTCTCATTCCTCCAACTGAAATTAGGGTGATCACGATACCCCGAATTGTAAGTGTTGGGATTTGGAGGAAATGATTGCCTTGGTTGGTTGAAGGCATTAACTTGGTCATGGTATGCCTCCTTAAGTGCCGGGATGCTCGGACACTCCGATGTGGAATGCTCGACACCACCACAAACAGAACAAACCTCCTCGGCTCTTGACACATGAGAGACATTTCATCTCCTCTCTACCTCAAGGCTATCCACTTTCCTAGACAATTTGGAAATTTGGGAAAGTAGATCCTCACGGTCTTTTAAGTCATACACCCCCCCCCCGTGGTGGTTGACTACTACCCGGCATTGTCCTAGGTATGTCATCCGGATCCTGAACACCCCAAGTTTGTGTCTTTTCAGCGAGGGTACCAAAATAGTCTAGGGCCTCATCGGGATCTTTGTTCAAGAATTCACCATTGCACATCATATCTATGAATTGTCTATGGTTTGGGGTGATTCCTTCGTAGAAGAAAGTCACCAATTGCCATGAGTTAAAACCATGATGTGGTATGGAGTGAAGTAGATCCTTATAACGATCCCAACATTGATAAAACTGCTCATTGGGTTTTTCAGAAAAGTTTTGGATTTCCTTTTTCAAAAAGGTGGTTCGATGAACTGGGAAAAATTTTTTTAAGAAGAAGGAGACAATGTTATCCCATGACAGCATAGTCCGGGGTCCCATGGAATCAAGCCACACTCTTGCCTTCCCATCCATAGAGAAAGGGAACAATTTCATCCTGGCTATCTCTTCCAAATTGTGATTTGGGAGAAACGTTGCAACCATTTCCTCGTAAGACCTTATGTGGTTATACGGGTTTTCATTTTCAACCCCCCTGAATTTGGGGATTAGTTGCAACATCCACGGTTTCAACACAAAAAGGTGATGTTGGACAGGGAGACGGATGCATGATGGTGTGGTGCTACGGGTAGGTTGAAGGTACTCTTGCATAGTTCTTGCCTCAAAATCAAGTGGGTTATTCCCTTCATTCCTTGGTGGGGGAAAATGCGCTTGTTGGTTGGGCATTTTAGGTGGTTGAACTCCCCCACCACCTCGCATATTTGGGTTGACACCCACATTGTCAAATTGATCGGGAGGGGGATAGTGTAATCTTGGGTCATGCTCCCCATGTTCGGGTATTCCCCCACCCCTTTGGTCATTTAGGTTTGCACCTATATTTTCAACATTGTCACCCACATTCTCGGGTGGGTCTTGGTCGATGTTCATGTTGGGTCCTAAGGGTTGTCTAACTAATCGGTGATAGTCGTCCCTTCCCCACATGCAACAAAATATCTATACAAATGAAATTATCCACAAACAAGAATATGTACACGAAACAACGTACCTCAGCCCGTGATGAAGATCACGGGACTTACCTTCGTTGTTCGGAAATCACTTCCTTGATTTGAAACTTGCCTTCCCCGGCAACGGCGCCAAAATGATTGTCACAAAAACGATATCTTTCCTAACCCCTAATTACTATCCCTCAATGTATGCAATGTATGGACGGGGGAGAAGAATTTCTTCCCCTAGGGATAGTGTCCAAAGGAAGGGCAATGAGGAAAGGGAAATGGGAAGATGTAAGTATAGGATATGTGTGCACAAAAATGCTCCCCAATCGCAAGGAGACTTTCGTGTGTCGTGAGTTACTTGGAAGAGTATTCCAAGGTCGTATCCACAGGGAAGGTAGTGAATCAAGGTTGAAATGATTTGGTAAAACACGAAAATGTAAAATCTTTAGTCTTGAAAGTTGATTGGTGAATTTTATGCTAATGAAAATGTAATGATAATATAAATGTTGGCAATTCCAAAAGATCACTCCAATGGGTATACCACCTCAACTCAAATCACTCCTCCTATTGAGCATGAATGAACGCTTGAATCACGGAAAGCCGAGGATGGCATCGATGAGTATCTAAGCATGAATCGTGACTAAGCCTACGGTTTATCAAAGACTCATCGACACATCCATCTTCTATCCGGTCAAAACGAACCATTTGACTCTAAAGGGAAAGAGGAGAAATAGTTGAAATGGTATCCCCAAGGGAGATCCCTCTTGGTCTTGCCAACTAGAGGATTTAGCTACTCATACTTGGAATGGAAATAACTATGTAATGGAAAAGCATTCAAATCTATGAACTTCTAAGGTGGCTAAATATCAGGATTTATGAGCTAAAAGAACATGTATTTAAACCCATTGCATAGCTATGAAAGATGAAATACTTGAAGCATTAATGGTGAAGCATTAAATGAACATTGAACTAACAAAACATGAAGGAAAAAACAACATTCATGGCATTCAATGAACTACTAAGAGTCTTACTCAAGATTACAAGGCAATGCAGTAGAAGAAAATGCAAAAATCACAACTTTCTCTCTCTAGAAACTACTGTTCATCTTCTTCTCCGCCCAGAGTTTTTCTCTCTAAAAAAACCTCTTACCCAATGCTAAGTGAATAATAATAACTCCACCCTGGTCCTGACCATCCTTGGAGAAAACTTCTTTTTCCCAAAACGTGCCTGGGTCAATCCCTGTAGTTCCCTGGTGTCACTCCTTGCAGTAGAGCTGAGTCTGGAATATGGAAATGCAGAATGTGTTCTGCAACCCCCAGCAGGTCCCCTTTTTTCTCCCTTTAATTAAAGCCATCTTGTAATCCATATCAATGCAGGGGTGAAGGAAGCTTCAGGGTGTGTAAGAGATGTCAGGTAGCATGTAGAAGGAATGCATGTGGGACCCTCCAAGTTGCAAAGTTGAGTCGCAGGCTGTCTGGAGAAAAGTTGCAAAAACCTTCCGGAAGGTAGACATGAACCTACCGGAAGGTCGCTGAAAGAACAATTAAATGAAAAGAATCAAATGCAAGAACTTCCGGAAGGTCGACATCAGAAACAAAAATCTTCCGGAAGGTTCAGTCCAGTAGCCAAAACCTTCCGGAAGGTTCATTCCAGTAGACAAAACCTTCCGGAAGATTTTGGCAGTCAAAAAGAAACCCAAGGCAAAACCTTCCGGAAGGTTCATTCCAGTAGACAAAACCTTCCGGAAGGTTTACTCCAGTAGCTAAAATCTTCCGGAAGGTTCATTCCAGTAGACAAAACCTTCCGGAAGATTTTGGCAGTCAAAAAGAAACCCAAGGCAAAACCTTCCGGAAGGTTCATTCCAGTAGACAAAACCTTCCGGAAGGTTTACTCCAGTAGCTAACATCTTCCGGAAGGTTCATTCCAGTGGATAAAACCTTCCGGAAGGTATTAGCTGTGAGAAAGTCATCCAGGGCTTTTTAACAACACCTTCCGGAAGGCCGACATACACCTTCCGGAAGGTTTTCTGACTGTGAGCAAAAATTGGATTTCTTTCTCCTCCAAACCTTCCTTAAAGCTTCCCCATATACTCCATTAGCCTCATACAATACCATGGGGGTTTAAGTTATGTCATTTACATCATTTTACATGCATTCACCCAAAATTCCATCAACCCATATTCAAAACTAAAACACTCCCATTTATTGACAAAAAGAAGTGAAACAAAAGCACGTTAGCACACAATACATGTCATTGTTATGTGCTAATCAGCAATGCCATGGGTATGGTATACGCCCCTTTCCAAATGTGCTTGTGATTATTATGGGTGGACTAGGCATAATCGTTGAGAAGATTCAGGAGAAACGATCAACATACATGGCCTTGAGGATGAACTAGAATACCTGGGATTGTTATAGTATCTCTTGGGGGTTATTGTTCATTCTACCAGAAACGGTTTCGACAAGAGTTTTGGGGTAGTATGGGATGCCCCAAGAACTTGTGGGAAATAGTTTATGGTGGAGATGGATTATAAATTATATATGAGTATTGTTCATTGCACCAGATACGGTTTATGTTTTGGAAATCGATTATTAATTGTATATTGGTTCCACTCACTCATGAATTATTCTTGATGCGTAAACTTGAGATCTGATAAATTGTCCATGTTTTCCTTCAAAAGCTCTATATTATATTTGTGAAACGAGACCGACCCGTTTTATATGTTTTTTTTAAACCTTGTTGGGTTTGGGAGAAATTTTCTACAGAGCTTCGTGCTCACCCCCTACAGTTGAACATTTTTCAGATTATACTCTTGAGGAGGATTTGGGAGTCTAGGAGCCCGCACATTGGGAGACTCCGATCGACAGGAGCGTGGATCTCGAGGTGGACGCTTAGAGCGACCCTCTCTTTTGTACTAGACTAGAATATTCTTTTGAACACTGTAAAGTCTAGTCTAATTTTGCTACTTTCCGCTGCGCTATAATAGTTAAATTATTGGGATGTAAATGCCATTGTTGGGCATATTCTTTTGGATGTTATTGTATGTGCTTAAATGATGAAGTAAATTCTTTTGGATATTAGGTTGTGTAGTTGCTCTCATGATTGTAAATGGTTTTAGTATGTAATGCCGTCCAGGGTGTGTTTTGGGGCGTTACAACTTTGCTTGAAGATTAATTGAGAATGAGATGGTAAACCTTTGAAGGGAAAGAAATATGGAGTAAGGAAATTACTCATTACATGAAAGGGTAGGCAGAGCCAGACTACTTAGGGTCGTGTTTATGTAGTGGCCACACCAGAGGCATCTACTTCTGGACCTTTAGTGGTTCAAGGTACATTCCTTGTGTTTAGTTCGTGGGCCAGCTTACTGATAGACTCGGGTGCATCTCATTCATTCATATCTACCATGCTTGCCATGACATTGGGGTTGGATATAGATCGGTTAGATCCACCATTGCATGTTGACACCCCAGTTGGGGGTAGTGTGATATTGACGAGGATCTGTAAAGATTGCCCGATAGAGATAGCAGATCGTATCCCTTTTTTTTTGATTTCATTCTACTTGACATGTCTGGTTTTGATATTATTTTGGGGATGGATTGGTTGTTTACTTTCTGGGCGAGTATAGATTGCTATAGGGAGAGAGTGACAATGTGTACTCCTGAGGGAGATAGCTTTTATTTCACGGGAGATCGTGGGGATTTCTTAGTTCCACCCTTGTATGACTTGAGGAGCTGGGGAGGTCATAGTTACATGTTGGCTAGTTTGGTAGTAGATGGAGGTAGGACTACAGAGAGTGTGTTACCACCCGTAGTCGATGAGTTTCCAGATGTCTTCCCGGATGACTTGACTAGTCTACCGCCGAGACGAGAGATAGAGTTCACGATAGAGCTTATCTCAGGCACTATGCCTAATTCCATTCCACCTTACCGTATGGCTCCAGCTGAGTTGAGAGAGATGAAGGAACAGTTGACTGATTTGCAGGGTAAGGGTTTTATTTGTCCTAGTACTTCTTCGTGGGGTGCTTCGGCACTATTTGCGAAGAAGAAGGATGAGACATTACGTTTGTGTGTGGACTATAGGAGGCTGAACCGGGTCACTATCAAGAACAAGTACCCGTTGCCGAGGATAGATGAATTGTTTGATCAACTTAGGGGTTCGAGATGTTTCTCGAAGATAGATCTTAGATCAGGGTATCATCAATTGAGAGTACGGGAAGAGGATGTGGCGAAGACAGCTTTTCGCACTCGTTATGGCCATTATGAATTCGTGGTTATGCCATTCGGTGTGACGAATGCCCCGGCGGCATTCATGGACTTGATGCATCGCATTTTTAGTCCTTATTTAGATCAATTTGTTGTGGTGTTTGTTGATGATATTTTGATTTATTCACCTTCTGAGGATGAGCATGCCTTTCACCTACGGACAGTGTTACAGATTTTGAGGGAACACCGTTTATTTGCTAAGTTCTCGAAGTGTGAGTTTTTGCTTCAGGAGGTGCAGTTTCTAGGCCATGTTGTATCAGGTAGTGGAGTATCTGTGGATCCTTCTAAGATTGACGTTGTTATGAGTTGGGAGAGGCCGAATAGTGTGTTTGAGATTCGGAGTTTCTTAGAATTGGCAGGGTACTACCATCGGTATGTGGAGGGGTTTTCTCGTCTTGCCGCGCCGATGACTCATCTGACGCGCAAGGGCATTAGATTTGAGTGGGCAGATGACTGTGAGCATTCATTTCAAAAGCTAAAGAAGAGGCTGACTTCAGCACCTTTCCTGATTATACCTAAGGGAGGTATTGGCTATACCATTTATTGTGATGCTTCACGAGAGGGATTAGGTTGTGTGTTGATGCAGGAGGGTAAAGTTGTAGCCTATGGTTCTCGCCAGTTGAAGAATCATGAGCAGAAATACCCCACACATGATTTGGAGTTAGCTGCTGTCATTTTTGCACTTAAGAGTTGGCGACACTACTTATATGGGGAAAGGTTCGAGATGTTCTCAGATCACAAGAGCCTTAGATACATCTTCACGTAGAAGGACTTGAACCTTCGGCAGAGGAGATGGATGGAGTATATGGAGGACTATGACTTTGACCTTCAGTACCATCCTGGGAAGGCCAATGTCATAGCAGATGCACTTAGTAGGAGACCTAGGAGCACTATAGCTAGCATTGCTATTAGGGAGTGGGAGATGATGGGAGACATCGGTGAGTTTGACTTAGACCTTGCAGCGTTTGAGGGACATGCCACACTATTCAGTGTTTGTGCCCAGTCTACACTGTTGAACAAGGTTATTGAGGCACAGTTACAAGACACAGAAGCAGGGCAGATTCGAGCACGAGTTGCAAGTGCCGAGGGCTTTGAGGGATGGACAATTCATTATGACCTTAGCTTGAGATATATGGGTAGAGTCTTTGTACCAGAGTCTCTTAGGGCTGATGTCCTTAGAGATTTCCATCATTCACGCCTAGCAGTACACCCAGTGGGCACTAAGATGTACCATGATTTATGCCGCCAGTATTGGTGGACGGGGATGAAGGGGGATGTGGTGCAGTTTGTATCGAGATGTCTCACGTGCCAGCAGGTTAAGGCTGAGCACCAGAGACCTGGGGGTTTGTTACAGCCATTGCCAGTGGCTGAGTGGAAGTGGGAATTTGTTACCATGGATTTTGTGATGGGTCTTCCGAAGTCACCTAGAGGTCACGATGCAGTTTGGGTTGTTGTTGATAGGTTGACGAAGTCCGTACATTTCCTGCCGATTAGAGCGACTAATTTAGTGGATGTTCTTAGTCGGTTGTATATCCGAGAGATAGTACGACTACATGGGATTCCTGTTTCCATTGTTTCAGACAGAGACCCACGTTTCACTGCACGGTTTTGGCAGAGTCTTCAGACAGCCTTGGGGACTCAACTACTGTTTAGTACTGCTTTCCACCCTCAAACTGACGGTCAGTCAGAGCGTACTATTCAGATACTTGAGGACATGCTTAGAGCATGTGTTATGGACTTCAGGGGTAGCTGGGAAGATCACCTTGCTTTAGTGGAGTTTGCCTACAACAACAGCTATCAGTCTAGTATTGAGATGACACCTTTTGAGGCGTTGTATGGTAGGTCGTGTCGTTCACCAGTATGTTGGACTGAGGTAGGGGAGACAGCTTCTTTAGGGTCTGACATAGTCCGTGTGACCACGGACAAGATACAGGTGATTAGACAGCGTCTGTTCACGGCACAGAGCCGCCAGAAGAGTTATGCAAACAGGAGGCGGCGACCTCTATCATTTGATGTTGGGGGACATGTGTTCCTCAAGGTAGCCCCACGGCGGGGATTGAGGAGATTCGGGCATAGCGGGAAACTGTCGCCGCGGTTTATAGGACCATTTGAGATCCTTGCGAAGGTTGGTGAGGTGGCCTATAAGCTAGCATTACCGCCACAGCTATCTGGGGTTCATGATGTCTTCCATGTGTCGATGTTGAGGAAGTACGAGCCTGACCCTTCACATGTGTTAGATTCGGCAGATCTTCAAGTGGAGGGCGATGTTTCTTATGATGAGAGGCCAGTGGAGGTATTGGACACGAGGGACCAGGTTTTGCGGGGCAAGACCATCCCTTTAGTCAAGGTTCTTTGGAACCATCACGGGGTCGAGGAAGCTACTTGGGAGCGTGAGACTGAAGTCCGTGTTAGGTATGCAGAGTTGTTTATTCATAGAGGTACATTTCTAAATTTCGGGACGAAATTTCTTTAAGGGGGGAAGGATGTAGAGATTTGAAAAGTGAGGATAAATTTTTCAATTTTGCCGGTAGGGCACTACATATGCATCATTTAGGCGTAGGTCATGTTTAGGAGCATAATTGGAGTATGCCATAAAAGAGAAACATGCTTAGAATGTTAAAATACACCTATTGTGTAAATTTGAACCTAAACGGAAATAGTATCAAAACTTGGACAAAAAGGGTATCTCGAGCGGTCTAGGTGGGACTGGCCAAACCCGGCCACTATCAAAAATATATTTTTTTGAAAATTTTCATCTAAAATAATTTTAAGAACTTAAGTTAAAATTAAATGTCGAATTGAGGCGTTTCAGGACGAGTTGTAGTGTAACGGGGTCCCGGATTCATCAAGGGCAAAAGGGTCATTTTGCACCTTTGCCTTCCACTATAAATACATACCTTTTAGTATAAAAATATAAGTATTTGGCCTGGAGATAGAGCAGTACACGTTTTTTGGAGGAAAAGAGAAGAAAAACCCTAAGTTCTTCAAGCTTCAAGCCACCAAAACTCATTCCTAGGCCAAGATTCTTGCAAGACTTCCTTCTAAGAAGTTGTTCCTCTCAACAAGAGCTATATTCCCACCAATCAGTTCGGCTATAAAGCGAACACAACTCCCTCGGTTTGAGAAAAACCATTTTAGGTATGATATTTTGCTAAGTTGGGAATAGATTTAAGTTTTCTTGCCTTTCTATGTGTTGATTGAATGATTTATGTGTTTACTTGATGTTAGAAAATCACTTAGATGGTAGTTGCTTTGAAAACTTAGAGTTAGTAGTTTAAGTACTTTTATGTTCTTTAAGTTTCTTGAAAATTTGTTGCTATAATAAAGGTGTATCTAGCTTATGTGTTGGATTATCATATTCTAGCTTATGTTCATGTAGAGAAACTCTTGTGGTTTGAGAGTTATGAATTATTCCATGAGTTGATAATTTGTGTATTTGTATTTTCCTTGAGAATTTGTGAAAGTAATGAACATGAAACTTGATCATATGTTTAATCCATTAAATGGTGCTTCACATTCATGTGGGTAAAGTGTTGTGAATTTAAAGTTATGTTTTACTTTATGAATGAGGCATATTTTAAGTTACACACCATGTGTTTGATGAAATGTTTCATAGAATTTACATTGAGAAAAAATTATGGCATCTTGGCATACATGAATCCTTGGAACATAGTGGGGGTTGAGCACTTGGTGCTATGCATTATGAGGGTGTAGATCCTGTGGTGAAAAACCCAATATCTGGCCAATGACAGTACTCGTGGGATGACGGGGGCGGACCGTGAAGCGAGACATGGGTGGCATAGAGTTGCATGGGTGTGTCATGCATATTGACATTGCATAGCATTGAGGGATTACGGGGTTATAGATTTTAAAATGTACACTTGGACATGCCACGCCTTAAATTTGTTCCTAGCATTAGTATTTTGTCATACCAGTAGTTGAGCTGACCCATTCGTGGGATATCATATTACAGATGAGGCTCCCGGTACTTGAGACTTGAGGAAGTCTTAAAGGAAGGAGAGAAAAATGGGCTTGAATGAATATTTGGCCTTTGGCGCATATTTTGTATGTATGGGCATAAGCCCAAATGACTTGTATTTCAATTTAACAAAGTAATGGATTATAAACATTGAGCCATTTTAAAGTGTAAGGGTGTAAACCCAATTGATATGTAGGACATCTTTATTTAATTAGTATCATATGTGTATGTTGAGAACAATGAATGTATGTTTAATTTACATGGGATGTGGCCACCGAGTGAGGGTGGGTTGTGATATATTTATGTATATGAAAATTGTGAATATTAGGTGGGAAAAAGGCTTGGAAAACAAAGGAGGTTATGTCAAAATTTTATGAAAAATTAAAAGACTTGTTAAGTGTGTAAAACACCTTTTAAATAGGTGGGAATGATGTCAAAAGGGGGGGGTGGTTTAGAAACCTTGAAGAAATAGGCTAAAAATGGAAGAAAAATGGCTTGAAAAAAACTTTGGAAAAATGTGGGAAATCAATGAGAAACCAATTTATCCAACCTAATGACCTTTCATTTAATTTTCTTATTCCTTTTCACTCGCTTCCCGGCTTTGTGGAAATTCAGGGCGCGACAACTTGGTATCAGAGCTTGGGGATTAGATCTTACATGGGAGTTGTAGGGAAATGAGTACACTGATATTGGAGATAGTTAGGAGACATGTGTTGTGACAAAGAAATTATTTTTACGTCATGAGTTTTGGATGTCATAGAGAGTATTAGTGTATTTTATCTGAGAATGTATGAAAGTAAGAAGGCTTCGATGTATGATGATTTATGATGTTATAACTTTTTTAGGTTATGTAAATTTTCATTATTTTGTCTGGCCCTTAGTTGCTTTAATTTGTGAAGTCAAAGATGTGTGGTAATTCAATTTTGTTGCTTGGAGATAAGGTCAACTGTGGCGTTCTTTATATAATTTTGGTTAGGTGAAGTTATTAGAATTGATAGAGATGTTAAGAATTGCAGAAAGATTGAAAATTTTGATTTGGATATGTCTTCCATTAGGGTGACTAAGAGACTATAAAATAGTACAATGTTCAAATACAATCAATTGGAGGGGTATGGTAAAATGAATAAGTATTTGGGTCGATTTTGGAATGAGAGTACAAATTGTGATTTTGCTTCTGAGTGGATTAGAGGTTGTTATATGACCATTTATTTGAGGTTATTAATAGTGGTTTGAAATTAGTATGAATAGTTGGCTAGTGTTACTTTGGGTAAAAAGAAAATTTTAATGTTAAGTGATGACTTAATTCTTGTACAATTGGGTTTTAAGAATTACTCAGAAAGAATATGATTGGAAGATCGTGGTGCAATAATTGATGAATTATATTAGATAACTTTGCTTGAAGATTAATTGAGAATGAGATGGTAAACCTTTGAAGGGAAAGAAATATGGAGTAAGGAAATTACTCATTACATGAAAGGGTAGGCAGAGCCAGACTACTTAGGGTCGTGTTTATGTAGTGGCCACACCAAAGGCATCTACTTCTGGACCTTTAGTGGTTCAAGGTACATTCCTTGTGTTTAGTTCGTGGGCCAGCTTACTGATAGACTCAGGTGCATCTCATTCATTCATATCTACCATGATTGCCATGACATTGGGGTTGGATATAGATCGGTTAGATCCACCATTGCATGTTGACACCCCAGTTGGGGGTAGTGTGATATTGACGAGGATCTGTAAAGATTGCCCGATAGAGATAGCAGATCGTATCCCTTTTTTTTTGATTTCATTCTACTTGACATGTCTGGTTTTGATATTATTTTGGGGATGGATTGGTTGTTTACTTTCTGGGCGAGTATAGATTGCTATAGGGAGAGAGTGACAATGTGTACTCCTGAGGG
The DNA here is from genome assembly GCA_951799425.1 of Ilex aquifolium. NCBI lineage: Eukaryota > Viridiplantae > Streptophyta > Magnoliopsida > Aquifoliales > Aquifoliaceae > Ilex > Ilex aquifolium. The sequence continues at coordinate 17,540,647 of OX637400.1, forward strand.
AGATAGCTTTTATTTCACGGGAGATCGTGGGGATTTCTTAGTTCCACCCTTGTATGACTTGAGGAGCTGGGGAGGTCATAGTTACATGTTGGCTAGTTTGGTAGTAGATGGAGGTAGGACTACAGAGAGTGTGTTACCACCCGTAGTCGATGAGTTTCCAGATGTCTTCCCGGATGACTTGACTAGTCTACCGCCGAGACGAGAGATAGAGTTCACGATAGAGCTTATCTCAGGCACTATGCCTAATTCCATTCCACCTTACCGTATGGCTCCAGCTGAGTTGAGAGAGATGAAGGAACAGTTGACTGATTTGCAGGGTAAGGGTTTTATTTGTCCTAGTACTTCTTCGTGGGGTGCTTCGGCACTATTTGCGAAGAAGAAGGATGAGACATTACGTTTGTGTGTGGACTATAGGAGGCTGAACCGGGTCACTATCAAGAACAAGTACCCGTTGCCGAGGATAGATGAATTGTTTGATCAACTTAGGGGTTCGAGATGTTTCTCGAAGATAGATCTTAGATCAGGGTATCATCAGTTGAGAGTACGGGAAGAGGATGTGGCGAAGACAGCTTTTCGCACTCGTTATGGCCATTATGAATTCGTGGTTATGCCATTCGGTGTGACGAATGCCCCGGCGGCATTCATGGACTTGATGCATCGCATTTTTAGTCCTTATTTAGATCAATTTGTTGTGGTGTTTGTTGATGATATTTTGATTTATTCACCTTCTGAGGATGAGCATGCCTGTCACCTACGGACAGTGTTACAGATTTTGAGGGAACACCGTTTATTTGCTAAGTTCTCGAAGTGTGAGTTTTTGCTTCAGGAGGTGCAGTTTCTAGGCCATGTTGTATCAGGTAGTGGAGTATCTGTGGATCCTTCTAAGATTGACGTTGTTATGAGTTGGGAGAGGCCGAATAGTGTGTTTGAGATTCGGAGTTTCTTAGAATTGGCAGGGTACTACCATCGGTATGTGGAGGGGTTTTCTCGTCTTGCCGCGCCGATGACTCATCTGACGCGCAAGGGCATTAGATTTGAGTGGGCAGATGACTGTGAGCATTCATTTCAAAAGCTAAAGAAGAGGCTGACTTCAGCACCTTTCCTGATTATACCTAAGGGAGGTATTGGCTATACCATTTATTGTGATGCTTCACGAGAGGGATTAGGTTGTGTGTTGATGCAGGAGGGTAAAGTTGTAGCCTATGGTTCTCGCCAGTTGAAGAATCATGAGCAGAAATACCCCACACATGATTTGGAGTTAGCTGCTGTCATTTTTGCACTTAAGAGTTGGCGACACTACTTATATGGGGAAAGGTTCGAGATGTTCTCAGATCACAAGAGCCTTAGATACATCTTCACGTAGAAGGACTTGAACCTTCGGCAGAGGAGATGGATGGAGTATATGGAGGACTATGACTTTGACCTTCAGTACCATCCTGGGAAGGCCAATGTCATAGCAGATGCACTTAGTAGGAGACCTAGGAGCACTATAGCTAGCATTGCTATTAGGGAGTGGGAGATGATGGGAGACATCGGTGAGTTTGACTTAGACCTTGCAGCGTCTGAGGGACATGCCACACTATTCAGTGTTTGTGCCCAGTCTACACTGTTGAACAAGGTTATTGAGGCACAGTTACAAGACACAGAAGCAGGGCAGATTCGAGCACGAGTTGCAAGTGCCGAGGGCTTTGAGGGATGGACAATTCATTATGACCTTAGCTTGAGATATATGGGTAGAGTCTTTGTACCAGAGTCTCTTAGGGCTGATGTCCTTAGAGATTTCCATCATTCACGCCTAGCAGTACACCCAGTGGGCACTAAGATGTACCATGATTTATGCCGCCAGTATTGGTGGACGGGGATGAAGGAGGATGTGGTGCAGTTTGTATCGAGATGTCTCACGTGCCAGCAGGTTAAGGCTGAGCACCAGAGACCTGGGGGTTTGTTACAGCCATTGCCAGTGGCTGAGTGGAAGTGGGAATTTGTTACCATGGATTTTGTGATGGGTCTTCCGAAGTCACCTAGAGGTCACGATGCAGTTTGGGTTGTTGTTGATAGGTTGACGAAGTCCGTACATTTCCTGCCGATTAGAGCGACTAATTTAGTGGATGTTCTTAGTCGGTTGTATATCCGAGAGATAGTACGACTACATGGGATTCCTGTTTCCATTGTTTCAGACAGAGACCCACGTTTCACTGCACGGTTTTGGCAGAGTCTTCAGACAGCCTTGGGGACTCAACTACTGTTTAGTACTGCTTTCCACCCTCAAACTGACGGTCAGTCAGAGCGTACTATTCAGATACTTGAGGACATGCTTAGAGCATGTGTTATGGACTTCAGGGGTAGCTGGGAAGATCACCTTGCTTTAGTGGAGTTTGCCTACACCAACAGCTATCAGTCTAGTATTGAGATGACACCTTTTGAGGCGTTGTATGGTAGGCCGTGTCGTTCACCAGTATGTTGGACTGAGGTAGGGGAGACAGCTGCTTTAGGGTCTGACATAGTCCGTGTGACCACGGACAAGATACAGGTGATTAGACAGCGTCTGTTCACGGCACAGAGCCGCCAGAAGAGTTATGCAAACAGGAGACGGCGACCTCTATCATTTGATGTTGGGGGACATGTGTTCCTCAAGGTAGCCCCACGGCGGGGATTGAGGAGATTCGGGCATAGCGGGAAACTGTCACCGCGGTTTATAGGACCATTTGAGATCCTTGCGAAGGTTGGTGAGGTGGCCTATAAGCTAGCATTACCGCCACAGCTATCTGGGGTTCATGATGTCTTCCATGTGTCGATGTTGAGGAAGTACGAGCCTGACCCTTCACATGTGTTAGATTCGGCAGATCTTCAAGTGGAGGGCGATGTTTCTTATGATGAGAGGCCAGTGGAGGTATTGGACACGAGGGACCAGGTTTTGCGGGGCAAGACCATCCCTTTAGTCAAGGTTCTTTGGAACCATCACGGGGTCGAGGAAGCTACTTGGGAGCGTGAGACTGAAGTCCGCGTTAGGTATGCAGAGTTGTTTATTCATAGAGGTACATTTCTAAATTTCGGGACGAAATTTCTTTAAGGGGGGAAGGATGTAGAGATTTGAAAAGTGAGGATAAATTTTTCAATTTTGCCGGTAGGGCACTACATATGCATCATTTAGGCGTAGGTCATGTTTAGGAGCATAATTGGAGTATGCCATAAAAGAGAAACATGCTTAGAATGTTAAAATACACTTATTGTGTAAATTTGAACCTAAACGGAAATAGTATCAAAACTTGGACAAAAAAGGTATCTCGAGCGGTCTAGGTGGGACTGGCCAAACCCGGCCACTATCAAAAATATATTTTTTTGAAAATTTTCATTTAAAATAATTTTAAGAACTTAAGTTAAAATTAAATGTCGAATTGAGGCGTTTCGGGACGAGTTGTAGTGTAACGGGGTCCCAGATTCATCAAGGGCAAAAGGGTCATTTTGCACCTTTGCCTTCCACTATAAATACATACCTTTTAGTATAAAAATATAAGTATTTGGCCTGGAGATAGAGCAGTAAACGTTTTTTGGAGGAAAAGAGAAGAAAAACCCTAAGTTCTTCAAGCTTCAAGCCACCAAAACTCATTCCTAGGCCAAGATTCTTGCAAGACTTCCTTCTAAGAAGTTGTTCCTCTCAACAAGAGCTATATTCCCACCAATCAGTTCGGCTATAAAGCGAACACAACTCCCTCGGTTTGAGAAAAACCATTTTAGGTATGATATTTTGCTAAGTTGGGAATAGATTTAAGTTTTCTTGCCTTTCTATGTGTTGATTGAATGATTTATGTGTTTACTTGATGTTAGAAAATCACTTAGATGGTAGTTGCTTTGAAAACTTAGAGTTAGTAGTTTAAGTACTTTTATGTTATTTAAGTTTCTTGAAAATTTGTTGCTATAATAAAGGTGTACCTAGCTTATGTGTTGGATTATCATATTCTAGCTTATGTTCATGTAGAGAAACTCTTGTGGTTTGAGAGTTATGAATTATTCCATGAGTTGATAATTTGTGTATTTGTATTTTCCTTGAGAATTTGTGAAAGTAATGAACATGAAACTTGATCATATGTTTAATCCATTAAATGGTGCTTCACATTCATGTGGGTAAAGTGTTGTGAATTTAAAGTTATGTTTTACTTTATGAATGAGGCATATTTTAAGTTACACACCATGTGTTTGATGAAATGTTTCATAGAATTTACATTGAGAAAAAATTATGGCATCTTGGCATACATGAATCCTTGGAACATAGTGGGGGTTGAGCACTTGGTGCTATGCATTATGAGGGTGTAGATCCTGTGGTGAAAAACCCAATATCTGGCCAATGACAGTACTCGTGGGATGACGGGGGCGGACCGTGAAGCGAGACATGGGTGGCATAGAGTTGCATGGGTGTGTCATGCATATTGACATTGTATAGCATTGAGGGATTACGGGGTTATAGATTTTAAAATGTACACTTGCACATGCCACACCTTAAATTTGTTCCTACCATTAGTATTTTGTCATACCAGTAGTTGAGCTGACCCATTCGTGGGATATCATATTACAGACGAGGCTCCCGGTACTTGAGACTTGAGGAAGTCTTAAAGGAAGGAGAGAAAAATGGGCTTGAATGAATATTTGGCCTTTGGCGCATATTTTGTATGTATGGGCATAAGCCCAAATGAATTGTATTTCAATTTGACAAAGTAATGGATTATAGACATTGGGCCATTTTAAAGTGTAAGGGTGTAAACCCAATTCATATGTAGGACATCTTTATTTAATTAGTATCATATGTGTATGTTGAGAACAATGGATGTATGTTTAATTTACATGGGATGTGGCCACCAAGTGAGGGTGGGTTGTGAGATATTTATGCATATGAAAATTGTGAATATTAGGTGGGAAAAAGTCTTTGAAAACAAAGGAGGTTATGTCAAAATTTTATGAAAAATTAAAAGACTTGTTAAGTGTGTAAAACACCTTTAAATAGGTGGGAATGATGTCAAAAGGGGGGGTTTAGAAACCTTGAAGAAATAGGCGAAAAATGGAAGGAAAGTGGCTTGAAAAAAACTTTGGAAAAATGTGGGAAATGAATGAGAAACCAATTTATCCAACCTAATGACCTTTCATTTACTTTTCTTCTTCCTTTTAACTCGCTTCCCGGGTTTGTGGAAATTCAGGGCGTGACATTATTTACATCAAGTATCCTCATTTTTCTATCCCTAAAATCAGCTCTTGAATTACACAGAGAATCGAACTTTATCAAGCAAAAAATGTCTTTACCGAAATACTGTAAGTTAATTGGTTCTATGTTTAGTCTTTTTCTTTTTTTTTTCTTTTGCATATGTTTTTTCACTCTAATTTCTGCTTGAAATTGTTTATGTTGGAAATCTATATATTTGAAATGTTTTATAGTGTGATTGCCCAGAGCCTCGGATGGGTAGTCATGTCTTTGGTTTTACGCCAATGTGAGAGGTAAAAGATTGGACTTGGAAAGATTGTGCATTGTGTACATGTTAGAATTCTGCCAATGGGTCATCTATCAAGAGTGCATTCAAAGCCAAATCTATTGCCTATGAGGCAATGAATCATGAAATAACTAGAATTCTAAAGAATATTAGAAACATTCAAAGCCAAAGCTCCTCTTAAATGTGGTAGCACTTAAATATCGCCTTCAAAGCTAAAGCCAAAGCTCTTGCTTTGAAGAGAGCAGGCTCAAAAAATTTCGTTGATTAAATATTAGCGAATTTTTTTATTTTTTTCTAGATTAACAAAGTGTCTTCAGATACAGACATTTTTTTTAATGTCATAGGTTTGCAAATTCCTATGAATTAACTTTTGAGTAAATTTTTCTGGGCGCTACTATGAGTTCTAATTATGTATATAGTTTCAAGCATATTAATTTTATTGATTTTCAATTTAAATTTATGTAACTGAGTTTTCTCTGTCTCTTCATTGAAATTTATTTTGACGAGAATCTTTATACAGGTAATGAAAAGATGTCTTGGGGGTTAATTTGCTTAAATTTAAACTGATGTGATATGTTCTTTTTTTAGTTTGTTTCCATGCTCATTATATTAATTATGTCAATTAATTTTTTTTTTTTAATTTTCATGGGAATAGATGTATCATACTTGAAATGCTTTAACCTATACTTAAAGTTTAGCTCTTTTCCATAGCTCGCTCCATGTGGAAGACTATAAGATGCATGAAAGTGGTGAGGAGATTTGAGGTAAGGTGGGATAGTGTAACTGTGACGCCCCAAAATCCGGGGGTCCTGTATTAACCGTTGACAACCCATCAACCCGCGGAAATACCCGTGGATGTCGCTTAACCCGACACCACATCAATAACATCCCTAAACTGAGGTTATAATCCACAATGAAAATTCGGTTCAACATTCAGTTGATCCAACCCCAGTCCAACTCCCCATGATTCATATCCCATTAGGGTCCAATTTGATCATTGGAGGGAAGGAAAAACATAGCCCAAAGGCTTGACAAAGAAAACGAAAATAAAAAAAAAATTTCTGAGTTTTGGAGGGTGTACCGGTACGCGTACCGGTACGCTGTAACTGGACATCGGCGTACCGGTACGCGTACCGGTACACCCTCCAAAACTCAGAATTTTTTTTTTTATTTTCGTTTTCTTTGTCAAGCCTTTGGGCTATGTTTTTCCTTCCCTCCAATGATCAAATTGGACCCTAATGGGATATGAATCATGGGGAGTTGGACTGGGGTTGGATCAACTGAATGTTGAACCGAATTTTCATTGTGGATTATAACCTCGGTTTAGGGATGTTATTGATGTGGTGTCGGGTTAAGCGACATCCACGGGTATTTCCGCGGGTTGATGGGTTGTCAACGGTTAATACAGGACCCCCGGATTTTGGGGCGTCACAGCTTGGTATCAGAGCATAGGCCATAGATCTTATGCGGTCTTGTGGGAAATGAGTCTATCATCTTCCATTGCAAGGGAGAACGAGGTTTAGAGCCCTAGGTAATTCGAAAACCTAAGCTTGATGGGCATTGGGTCTAGACCATTGCATGCATTGTGCATTTCATCTTATGTGTTTAAATGCTACATGTTATGTGCTTTACTTGCTATGTGCTATATGAATTGTATGCATGATGAATGTGCATAGTGAAAAATATTCTAACCCTAGTGTTTAGAAAAAAATAAATGAACGGGGATAGCTTATGACGGAATTGTCTAGTAGTGAGTGGTATACGCATTACTAGGGAGACAATGAGAAGAATTCTCAACGTTTCAATTTTGATCCCTACTTTGGGATACTAAGTTAGTACTCGTTTGCTATCTGGCTTATGTAGATGGCTAGTCGAGGAAGGGGACGCCGAGGCGGTGGGGGAGACAATCAACCACTACCGCCCTTTGACCATCGGGCCTTTGTTGAGGCTATGGGTGCTACGGCTGTTACTATTGCACAGGCTAGTGCAGCAGCTGCTGCCATTGTGCAAGCCAGTGCAAACCTGAGCCAAGAGGCTCACACTGTCCAAAAGCGTTTAAGTACCATGAGTCACCAACGCTCAGGGAAAAAGCAGAAGACAACTTACCAGGCGGGCCAAAAGACATGTTTCTACTGTCTACAACCGGGCCATGTGAGGAAGAATTGTCCCTTGAGGCAAACCTCACGAAATTTCGAGATGTTTCAATCTCAGTCATCTGTGGGACTCACCCAAGCACACTTTGTTACTCCCTGTCCCATTATGGATCAAGGAGATCTGTTCCAGCTACAGGGTGTTATCCAAACCCCTGCTCCTTCACGTGCGGAGACTCCACAATCCGGATGGATGAGTCAAGATGTGGGCCAACGTAAATCCTCCCAAGGCGGGAGAAAACGGAAACCTTCCTATCAAGCAGGCCAAAGAACTTGTTACTATTGCCATCAACCGGGTCACATGAGGCGAGAATGTCCTCAGAGGCAAGGATCCCATAGCTATGGGGTGTCTCCGTCCCAGTCATCGGTGGGACAGCCACAGACCTACCTTGTTCCTCCCTACCCCACTGTGGACCAGGGAAGCCAGTACCGGTTTCATGGTACATTTCTTATTTTCTGTTTATGGGTACACATGTCACTTGATTTGAATGTGCACATGTCACGTACCGTTATCTTCATGTTCTTGTGCATGATGTGGTTTTATATATCGCAATCCTGGAAGGGTTCTTATGAGGAAATTTAACCCTAAGGGTTAGGATATGTTTTGATTGGAGATGTTGGGAATATGAGTTAGGGATCTCATGGATTCTACTCACCGTGGATCTTAGGGTCATGGACATGTAGGAGTTGATGTCATCCTTGGAATGAACTGATTGACAACACACGAGTTGTCATTAAGTGTGATCGGGAGAAGGTCACAGCTTACACACCGGAAGGTGTTTGTTCTAGGTTTCAGGGGGAAAAGCATAACGCTTTACCTCAAGTAGTTATGACTCTAGATGACACGGGCAGTTGATGGGTTGGCTGGCAAGCCTTACCCTAGAGGGCGAGGAGAGACAGGAGTTGGGTCTACTTCAGGTTGTGTATGAGTACGAGGTTGTTTTCCGGACACGTTATCGGGATTACCTCCACCTAGGGATGTCGATTTCGCCATAGAGTTACATCCGGATACTTCTCTTATTTCTATGATTTTGCAAAAAATGGCACCTGCTGAGTTGCAAGAACTCTAGGTCTCATAGCAAGAATTGTTGAACAAAGGGTTCCATAGACCGAATGCTTCACCTTGGGACGCTTCAGTATAAATTGCCAAATTATATAGGAGCCAGCTCCTATTCTGATTATTCCGGATAGGGGACATAGGTACACAGGATATTGTGATGCCTCTAAGGACGGACTTGGATGCGTCTTGATGCAGTCCGGGAGAGTAGTAGCTTATGGTTCCCGGCAGTTAAAGAACCACGAGCAGAATTACCCCACGCATGATATGGAGTTGGCGGGCATTGTCTTTGCCTTGAAGGCTTGGCGCCACTACTTATACGGTGAACAGTTTGAGGTGTTTTCAGACCATAAAAGTCTGAAGTACATTTTTACACAGCGGGACCTCAATATGAGGCAACGCAGGTGGATGGAGTTTTTGGAGGACTATGACTTCACTTTGCATTACCACTCCGGTAAGGCAAATGTGGTAGCTGACGCACTCAGTCGGAAGCCACGGGGAGTCTTGGCTAGTGTGGCTTCCCGAGAGTGGCAGATGCTCGAGACTGTGGGACAGTTCGGGCTATGTTATATGAAACAGACTCAGGGTACTTTGGGAAGTTTGGTGGCTACACCTTCCCTACTGAGCAGGGTTGTTGAGTCCCAGAGTCAGGACACGAAGTTGTTGTCCATCCGGGACTGTGTACAGGCTGGTACGGGTGACGAGGGCTGGACCATTCACTCTGATGGTAGTCTTCGGTATCGAGGAAGGGTTGTGGTTCCTCAGTTGGCAAATCTGAGAGAGGAGATCCTTAGGGAGTTTCATTGCTCTCGTTTCGCGGTTCATCCAGGGGGGCACAAAGATGTATCATGATCTTCGTCGCCAGTATTATTGGAATGGGATGAAGCGACAGATTGGCAAATTTGTTAGTAGATGTCTCACTTGTCAGCAAGTAAAGGCTGAACACCAGAGACCGGCAGGGTTACTCCAGCCATTGGAGGTAGCTGAGTGGAAGTGGGAACATATCACGATGATTTTGTGACTCACTTGCCACGGACATCGCGGGGACATGACGCGGTATAGGTGGTTGTAGACCGGCTTACGAAGTCGGCACACTTATTGGCTGTGCGGATGACCTTCACACTGGAGGAATTCTGCAGGTTATATATACGGGAGATTGTCCAGTTGCATGGGGTAACCATGTCTATAGTATCGGATCGGGATCCCAGGTTTACGGCTCATTTTTGGGAGAGTTTCCAACGAGCCATGGGGACACAGCTGATGATGAGCACTGCTTTTCACCCCCAGACAGATGGTCAGTCAGAGAGGACCATCAAGACCTTAGAGGACATGCTGCGGGCATGTGTCCTAGATCTCAAGGGTAGCTGGGAAGATCATTTACCCTTGGTAGAGTTCGCCTATAACAATAGTTATCAGGCGAGCATACAGATGGCACCCTATGAGGCACTATATGGGAGGCCATGTCGATCTCCAGTTTGTTGGACAGAGGTTGGGGAGAGACCTGCTATGGGTCCGGATTTGGTTAGAGACACCTCAGAGAAGGTGGACTTTATACGGAAGCGTCTTCTCACGGCTCAGAGCCGGCAGAAGAGCTACGCCGATAGACGACGGCGACCTCTAGAGTTTGAGGTGGGAGATCATGTCTTCTTGAAGGTTATGCCTAAAAGAGGAGTGGTCCGGTTTGGTAAGCGGGGGAAACTGTCGCCGAGATACATCGGGCCCTTTGAGGTACTTGAGAGGGTGGGTACAGTTGCTTACCGGTTGGCGTTACCGCCAGATTTATCGAGTGTTCACGCGGTGTTCCATGTCCCTATGCTCCGGAAATACACCCCAGATCCGACTCATATGGTGGATTGGGGCGAGCTTGTTGTTGATACGGATGGGACCTTCGAGGAGGGACCGGTGCGTATCATGGATAGCCAGGATCAGGTTTTTGCGAGGCAAGACCGTGAGGCTAGTGAAGGTGCTGTGGCAGCACCGGGGAGTGGAAGAGGCGACATGGGAGCGCGAGGACGCCGTACGTGCCAATTATCCTTTCCTGTTTGAGGATAGGGGTACGTTTTTATAGTCATTTACTATTACATGACTGTAGCATATGCATGAGACTGCATGTATGTATGTGTGTGAATTTCGGGGACGAAATTCTTTTTAAGAGGGGAAGAATGTAAAACCCGGGAAATTTGAACTTTTTCCACAAAGGGCAAAATAGTAATTTGCCACTATAATGCGTATTTAAAATACTCATGTTCTAGACCCCGGATGAGGAAACGGAGTTCTCTGTTGGATTCGTATCGCGGAAACGAGTCACCTTGTCAAATTTCATCGAATTCCGAGATAGTCAGATTTTGCACGTCGTTCGAGGCGACTGCGTGGCGATTTACCTCACGAACGTCCCCATAAATAAATTTTATAAAATTTCCTTAAAATTAAGTTAAAGTTCAAATAAAATTAATTTGAACTTAAACCGGGATCAAATAAATCGTTTCGGGACGAAATCGGACCCGATTAAGCGAGAGACACGTGGCGCGACGTGGGCCGAGTATTTAAAACTATAAATAGGGGTAAATATCTTAGAAAATCAGATTTTTGCCCACTTGTGTCTTTGTTTGGCCGGCCAAGAGAGAGAGAAGAGAGAGAAGAGAGAAAAGAGAGGAAATTGATTGTCTTCAAGCTTTCTCCGTCGATTCCCGGACTTCCGTCGCTCGGAATCCGTCGAGCCAAGAGTTAAAGTCGATCCTCTCGACGAGGGCTTCGAATACGTACCAAAAACAAGGCGTTTCACCGAATATTCAAAGGGAGAAATTTTGGAAACCAAAGCTTTTGGGCTTGTTTTGGTGCATAGAGGTTGTTTACACTTCTATAGAGGTAGGGGTTATTCCTATCTTGGATCATTCTACCCTAGGTGTAGCTAGATTAGAGATATATATATATGCATGTGTAATGATGTATACATGTGTTTATGGTTATGAGAATGAAAAGGTGAGCATGAAATTGGCTTAGGCTTGTGGCTAGCTAAATTTTGATATGTGGAAGTTATATGTGATTCACTATAAAACTTGGTGATATTGAAGGCAATGCCTTGTGTGTTGGAAGTTGTTGCTTTGCTTAAAATGAGAAAATATGTTAAATGCCTTGGTTGATGAAATGAGATTCTTTCAATGTTATTGTGATAACATGTTTATGTGTAGAGATGATTAAATTTATACTCTATGTTGTCAAGACATGAATATGATATTGGTAGTTATATGCACTTGATATAATTGCCATGAAGTTACGATGATGTAAGGAAATTATATGCTTATGATCTAAATTCCATGGTATGTGGATATATTGCTCATTTTACACCATTGTACATGGAGCATGTTCATGGCATCACATTCATGGGGCAATTGCATGAGTGTTGGTGTGTGGGAGATGCATAGATTTAATCAACACCTTGTTTGGTGCTTGGTATGTGAGCTCGGGAAAGTCGGGATCAAAGATCCGACTGAGTTGCACGGTTGCATTGCATAAGGAAAACTTGTGTCGGGTAAAGCAAGTAGGGCTAGACACTCCCTCGGGTGAAAAACCCGGAACCACTTGGTTCAGTCACTTTGCCGGTGGTGAAATTCCAGAAAAGTGGCATGCCCACGGAGCCGGGGTGAAATTCCAAAATCCGTTGCCCAGGAAGACACAAGATTCTGTTGTATAAAAAAAAACACCCATTCAATGGGTAGATTCCAATAATGATCGGGTTTCATAACGATCATTGGAAGGATTTTTCTGTCAATAGACGGGTTGCATTACACTTTGGCGTTGCATTGTGTTGTGTGAGTCGGTGAGGACTCGGGTTGAAACGCATGGGTGAGTGTCACTTCATTCCATGGCATAGCATTGTTGCATTCCATCATAGAATGCATAAGTATGAGAAATGTTTAGTTATATGTTTATGTGAAGATTACATGAGCATGTGCATCTAGGGGAAGAGTAACCTCTATAGGTTTATCTCTACTGGGCGTTGTGCTCACCCTATACGGGAAACATTTCAGGTGTGGGGTTTACACCGGCGGATGGCTCACTTGGAGAGCATCAAGAATGAAGGGGGCCGGCTTGTGGCCTTAGTTAGAGTTTTTGTAAAAACTTTTGTATAAATTCTATTTTGATGTGTAAATTATGGAATTAAATGTAATGGAATTTGTATAAGTTGTGTATTATATGAAAAATCGTATTATACATGTGTTGGATGAGTTTAGGAATGTATTAAAATGGATTGGAAGTGAAAAACAAAGAAAAAAGGCAAAACTGGCAAAATCGTACCGGTATGCGTACCGGTACGTAGACAGACAGAAGACAGAGCGTACCGGTACGCGTACCGGTACGCCGATGTCCAGTGGGTACAGCGTACCGGTACGCGTACCGGTACACCCTCCAAAACTCAGAAGTTTTTTTTATTTTCGTTTTCTTTGTCAAGCCTTTGGGCTATGTTTTTCCTTCCCTCCAATGATCAAATTGGACCCTAATGGGATATGAATCATGGGGAGTTGGACTGGGGTTGGATCAACTGAATGTTGAACCGAATTTTCATTGTGGATTATAACCTCGGTTTAGGGATGTTATTGATGTGGTGTCGGGTTAAGCGACATCCACGGGTATTTCCGCGGGTTGATGGGTTGTCAACGGTTAATACAGGACCCCCGGATTTTGGGGTGTCACAGTAACACCCCAAAACACACCCTGGACGGCATTACATTCTAAAACATTCACATCATGAGAGCACTAGAATAATCCATCAATAAATAAGACTTCATAAAGTCATCCATAAAATTTACAGTATTATTCCAAAAGAATAGACCCATTTTGGCCTTTACATTCCCAAAATCACATAATGTAGCGCAGCGGAAATAACAAAAGAAAACTAGACCTTACAATGTTTCAAAATGAATATCCTAGTCTAGTACAAAAAGGAAAGGAGGTCGCTCTATGCGTCCACCTCGGGGTCCACGTTCCCTTCTACGGGAGCTTCCCAATGTCACGGCTCGTCAGTTCCGAGCTCCTCCTCTAGACAAAGACCTGAAATATGTTGTTTGTAGGGGGTGAGCACGAAGCTCTGTAGCAACATTCCTCCCAAACTCTAACAAGGTTTATAAAAGCATATAAAATGGCCGGTCTCATTTCGCAAATAGCATATATAATCTTGGAAGTAAAACAGGGACATTTTAGTAGATCTCAAGTTTAAGGAACAACAGTAATTGAATGAATAAGTGAAACACTATACATTTAGCAAACCATTTCCAAATATAATCCAGTCCCCATACACAGTTTCCAACAATTCTTTCGGTAGGTGGCATACTTTAGGGTAACCTCCACCTCCGTTTAGATCGTCTTTGATTCTCAAGCATCCTTACAAGGAACCTCTTGAGAATGGGTAAGCATCCTTACCAGGAACCTCTCACAAATCATTACATGGCTTCCCAAGCATCCTTATAAGGAACCTCTTGGGAAGGGGTGATCATCCTTATAAGGAACCTCTCACAATTCATTACATGGCTTCCCAAGCATCCTTATAAGGAACATCTTGGGAAGGGGTGAGCATCCTTATAAGGAACCTCTCACAATTCATTACATGGCTTCCCAAGCATCCTTATAAGGAACCTCTTGGGAAGGGGTGAGCATCCTTATAAGGAACCTCTCACCCATGTTCATCCAAACAACATTCCATAATTTCAATACCAACACTTATCACACATATCCAACATTTCCCCCAAATCCACAACTTTCGCAAGTGATATTTCCCATAAAACATAATTAAGAAAAAGTACATGAGATCATCAAAAGTATCATTTTATTGTTCAATACAAATCGCTAGAGTTTTGAAATCAAGAACAAATGAATGATCAAGCTTTGGAACTCAAGAACAAAGGACAAATCAAGTCTTGAATCCCTAACAACAAATATCAAGCTTGAAATCAAGAATAAAGGGTAAATCAAGTCTTGAATCCATAACAACAAATATCAAGCTTGGAATCAAGAATAAAGGAACAATTAAGTATTAAAATCGACAACAAACGAATATCAAGATTGAAATCAATAACCAAGGATAAATCAAGAGAAAACCCACTTCCCTCGATGAACTAGGGCATACAAGAGGTTTAGTGATTACCCAACCATCACATAGTTTAATACAAGGTAATAATTGCAAGAATAACAAGAAATGATGAATTCATAGCAAGTATATATGATTGAGAGTCAAGAGAATGCATATATATAGTAGCCCTAACCTCAATGTAAGAGAATGGAAGAAAACCCCTACCTTGAATCCAAGAGTTATAAGCTAACCCAAGCTCCAAAGATCTCCTTCCTCCCTTCTGCTTCTCCTTCTTGTCTTCTCTTAGGGTTCTAAGAGATGTGGGTAAGGGTGTAGTGAATGTGTATAGGAAGAGAGGAGAAGAATGGTGTTCTTGAGGAATTTTGGGTTTGATTTCTAAGAGGTGTGAATCTATCTTGATCTTGGTATTTTTCCCTTTCTTTATCTCCTCCTAGGGCTCTAAGATGTTTGTGGTGAGGATGAGATGAAGAATGGGGCAAATAGGGCTTGGAATGGGTGTTTTAAAACCCAAAATCCCGACTTTTTACTGTTCGGGAAGGCTCCAGTCAAAGGGTACCGGTACCGGGTACCGGTACCAATTAGTTACTGGTTCGGGGGTACCGGTACTGTTCGGTACCGGTACTGGGTACCGGTACTGTTTGGCTGCTTCGACTTCCAGGGTAGTTTTGACCCCTTTAGAGGTCGAATTGGAAAATTTCCAAGAGATACACTGTTGTAGACCTAGATGTCTACTATCTACTGTCAAAATTTCAGACCAATTGGATGTAAGGATAAAAAGTTATGGCTAAAATACTAGAAGGTGTCCAAGATACTTTTTACCCAATTTCACTCTAAAGTGGGTTGTAACTCCAAAATACTTCCTAGCTTCCAATACACCTCATATTACCTCTCCCAAGGTTGTTCGACCTTTCCGGATTCAATGGAAGCATTATTTTGACCTAAAAACCTTTAGAAACTTGTCTATTCACCCTTTCCAAGTTTAAACATCTTCGACACGTAAACTTCCCAATCAAATTATCTCCATAGTATTTATTCCTACGGTTTATTCTTATGTCACTACATATATCTACAGTTTTAAAACAATTATTTACTATATATCTATATACATATATAAAAGAAAAAATGCGGGGTGTTACAGATAGGTCAAAGATTCAAGTTCTTCCCAATCTCCTCTCTCTTCATGCTTTTTGTTTTGTTGTGTAATCCTTTGATCTTTCATTCCAGTCTCTAATTGAATTATTTGAAATTCACTTTCTTTAGGCCTAACGATTTGAGTACATATTTAGAAACCAATGAACAAATATCAGGCCTACTGTTGATTACTTGGTTCTTTCTTGAAATTATCAGAGAGCTAGGGAACATCCACACACACACCAGGTTTTCACTAAAAAATAAGTGAGCATATGGTGTGTTTGATATTCGTTTTTAACCAAATTAAATGTCCAGAAATAAGAAATTTGTTTGGTCTTATGTTGTTGTGTGGGTGTTAGGCAATCTATCGTGAATTATAAGCGAGAATTTAGGGGTTTTTCGTGGAATCAACTTTTTTTTTGTTTAAATTTTTTTTGTCGATCCATTTTTATTTTAGCTTCTTACTCAAGTTTTTTATGGACCAATTGATACGTCCTTATTAGACAGATAGTAGAAGCTAATTTCCCAAATACAAAGCGGTTGACAGAGGATTTTGAGTTGGGAAGGTAAATAGCCCAACATTATTTTTGGAGAGCTGGTTTTAGCATGCTTACTTTATCAAAGTATAGGAAATTACTTCCGATTTTTTGGTTTAAACCTGCATAACTTTATTTTGATTTTAGGGGCATATTTGGAATGATCTAATTATTCTTAGGGGAATCCAATTTTTCTATTCTCCTTAGCTTTGTAGTTTCTTAATTGGGAAGGAAACTATGCCAATTTGTTTTGAAAATATGACGCCCCAAAATTTGGGGGTCCGTTGATCACCCATCAACCCGCGGAATACCTGTGGATATCGTGTAACTCGATATCACACCATTGTGTCCCATTTACCGGGATCCATAATTTAACAAAATCGGAAAGAGTCTCCTTTGTACGGGGAGCTCTACCCAAAACCCAACCTGTACAATATACAATAACATGACCCATTCGAGGCCCAATATAACACAATGATCGCACCGGGTCCATTTATGAGTAAAAATTGACCACACCGGGTCCATTTATCCATACTCAGATAAAAACATGCAAGGTTATATTAAAAACAGGCCATATGAGTTCAATTACAACTCTCTTACGTAAAATTACATGCCAAAACTAGTTTGCTCCAAAAGTTTTACAAAAGGAGTTATAGAAGCCACAAGTCGGCTTTCTTCACCCTTGCGGCCCCGAATGAGAGCCGTCCACCGGCGTATATCCCGCACCTGAAATGTTTTCCCGTATAGGGTGAACCACGCTCAGTAGAGTAATTCCTACAGAGGCTACTCCCCACCTAAGTGCACATGCAATGTTCACATTCAACAATTCATATTCACATCAACATTCCAAGTAAGAATATGCAATTCTAGGTTGGAATTCTACATGCCATGCTATGAAATGAGATGAAACTCACTCGTGCATCATAACTCGAGTCTTCACCAACTCCCACCACACAATGCAATGCCAATACGTAATAAAATCCGTCATTGATGAATTACATCCAATGATCACTTTGAACTAAAATTAATGTATTTATAAACCAAAACTTGTTGGATGTTACACCTTGAATGATCATTTCATAAACAAAACCATGTGTCTTTATGGGTAGCGGATTTTGGAATCACACCGCCGGCTCCGCAAGCCTATCTACACTTTTTGGACTTTCACCGTCGGAGTGTATGAACCAGTAACCGGGTTTTTCACCCGAGGGAGTGTCTAGCCCTTCTTACTATACCCGACACAAGTTTTTCCATGTCATGCGACCATGCGACTCTTTTGAACCTTGGTCCAATGGTACCGAGCCCACTTATCAATCACCAAATGTGGTGTTTGCTTTCAACCATGCACTCACACCCATGGAATGCGATGTCCCCGTGCATATGCAATGTAATGTACCATTGCATGTCAATGTCATGTCTAATATGTAGTGAATGTCACATGGACAACTTAAATCACACATTTCATCATGTATCATGGACAATCATATCTTATGCATATAACCTCCAAAAAAAATTGATCTCAATGTCAATATATTAATATACATATATCAACATTTTATCTAACAACAACAACCAAGCATGTCATTACATAATCAAGCAATAAAACCCTTAATCCTCAAGGCCTAATGTAAACATATAATATGCCCACAAAATAGCCCACATAATAGCCCCTAAACAAGCCATATAACGGCCCCGAAACAAGCCACATAACAGCCCCAAAACAAGCCATAAAACAACCCCTAGACAAGCCATAAAACAGCCCCTAAACAAGTCATAAAACATCCCACAATTTCAACCCAAAACAGTCCCTAAAACAGTCCACAATTTTAACCCAAAACAGTCCCAATTTCAGCCCCTTAACAGCCCACAATTTCAGCCCCTAAACAAGCCCAAAACAGTCCCTAAAACTGCCACATAACAACCCTTAAATCAGCCCAAAAGGTAGGAATAAAAACCAAGTAGGAAGAACCCTACCTCTTGGAGCGTAGTAGAAATGGTAGGAAGCCTCAAGAACACCTCCTAAACATAAAACCTTTGATTTCTCAAAGTCTCCTCTTGGATCTTCGGTGAAATCACTTGTTTTTGGTGTGGTTGCATAGCCCTTGTCGCGGTGATCGACTTTAACTCTTGGTCCGAGTCGATCCGAGCGACGGAACTTCGAAAATCTTGGATTGAAGCTTGAAGAACTAACTTTTTTCTTCTCTTTTCTCTCTTCTCTCTCTTTGGCCGGCCATGATGGTGAACAATGAGATATTTTCCTTCAAAATATCATATTTAAGTCGATATTTATAGTCGCAAATGTGCGGTCCACATTGCACCGCATATTTCCTACTTCCGGGTCCGTTTTCGTCCCGAAACGATTCATTACATCCCGGTTTATGTTCAAATTAATTTTATCCAAACATTAATCCAATTCTAAGGAAATTTTATAAAACTCGTTTTTGGGGACCTCCACGAGGTCATTCGCCACCAGCCACCTCAAACCACGTGCAAAAATTCTACTATCTCGGAATTCGACGAAATTCGACAGGGTAACTAGTTTCAGCGATACGAGTCCAATTGAGAAGTTTGTTTCCTCATCCAAGGTCTAGAGAAAGGTGTATCTCGAATCCGCACTATTGTGACAAATTACTGTTTTGCCCTTTTTCAGAAAAATTTCAAATTTACCCGGGTTTTACATTCTTCCCCCTTTAAAAGAATTTTGTTCCCGAAATTCACACATACATACACATACAATCGCATGCATATGCAACAATCATTTAATATTAAATGACTATAAGAAAGTACCTCCATCCTTAAATAAGAAAGGATAATTGGCACGTATAGTGTCTTCGCGTTCCCATGTTGCCTCCTCCACTCCTCGGTGCTGCCACAACACCTTTACTAGCCTCACGGTCTTGCCTCGCAAAACCTGATCCCGACTATCCATGATACGTACCGGTCCCTCCTCGAAGGTTCCATTCGCATCAACGACAAGCTCGCCCCAATCCACCACATGAGTCGGATCTGGAGTATACTTCCGGAGCATAGAGACATGGAATACCGCATGAACACTAGATAGATTTGATGGTAACGCCAATCGGTAAGCAACTGTACCTACCCTCTCGAGTACCTCGAGGGCCCGATATACCTCGGTGACAGCTTTCCCCGCTTGCCGAACCTGACCACTCATCTCTTAGGCATCACCTTCAAGAAGACATGATCCCCCACCTCAAACTCTAGAGGTCGCCGCCGTCTATCGGCGTAGCTCTTCTGTCTGCTCTAAGCCGTGAGAAGACGCTTCCGTATCAAGTCCACCTTCTCCGAGGTGTCCCTAACCAAATCCGGACCCGTAGAGGTTCTCTCTCCTACTTCCGTCCAACAAACCGGAGATCGACAAGGCCTCCCATATAGTGCCTCATAGGGTGCCATCTGTATGCTCGCCTGATAACTGTTGTTGTAGGCGAACTCCACTAAGGGTAAGTGCTCTTCCCAGCTACCCTTTAGATCTAGGACGCATGCCTGTAGCATGTCCTCTAAAGTCTGGATGGTCCTCTCTGACTGACTGTCCGTCTGTGGATGAAAAGCAGTGCTCATCATCAACTGTGTCCCTATGGCTCGCTGGAAACTCTCCCAAAAATGACTCGTAAACTTGGGATCCCTATTCGATACTATAGATACGGGCACCCCATGCAACCGGACAATCTCCCATATGTACAACCTGCAGAATTCCTCCAGAGTGAAGGTCATCCGCACAGCCAAAAAGTGTGCCGACTTAGTAAGCCAGTCTACTATCACCCACACCGCATTATGCCCTCGCGATGTTCGTGGCAAGTGAGTCACAAAATCCATCATGACATGCTCCCACTTCCACTCAGCTACCTCCAAAGGCTGGAGTAATCCCGCTGGTCTCTGGTGCTCAGCCTTTACTTGATGACACGTGAGACATCGACGAACAAAATCCCCAACGTGTTTCTTCATCCCTCTCCAGTAATACTGGCGACGAAGATCATGGTACATCTTCGTGCCACTTGGATGCACCGCAAAACAAGAGCAATGGAACTCCCTAAGGATCTCCTCTCTCAGATCCGCCGACTGGGGAACCATAATCCTTTCCCTATACCGAAGACTACCATCCGAGTGAATGGTCCAGCCCTCATCACCTGTCCCTGACAGTACTCGATCCTTGATGGACAATATCTCTGGGTCTTGCCCCTGAGACTCAATCACTCTGCTCAGTAGGGAAGGTGTAGCCACTAAACTTCCCAAAGTACCCTGAACCTGCCCATGTAGCGTAGCCCGAACCGTCCCACAGTCTCGAGCATCTGCCACTCCCGGGAGGCCATACTAGCCAAGACTCCCCGTGACTTCCGACTGAGTGCATCAGCCACCACATTTGCCTTACCGGGATGGTAATGCAAAGTGAAGTCATAGTCCTCTAGAAACTCCATCCACCTGCGTTGCCTCATGTTGAGGTCCCCCTGTGTAAAGATGTACTTCAGACTTTTGTGGTCCGAAAACACTTCGAATTGCTCACCGTATAGATAGTGGCGCCAAGCCTTTAAGGCAAATACAATGACCGCCAACTCCATGTCATGTGTGGGATAGTTCTGCTCGTGGTTCTTTAACTGTCGAGAAACATAAGCCACCACCCTCCCAGACTACATCAAAACGCAACCAAGTTCGTCCTTCGAGGCATCACAAAACATCGTGTACCTCTGTCCCCTTTCTGGGACTATCAAGATAGGAGCTGAAGTAAGCCTCCTCTTCAACTCCTTGAATGCCTTCTCACACGAGTCATTCCACTCAAACTTGACCTCCTTCCGGGTCAATCTCGTCATAGGTTCAGCTAATCGGGACAAGTCCTCAATGAACCTCTTGTAATACCCCGCCAATCCCAAGAAACTGCGTATCTCGAAAACTGACTTCAGTCTCTCCCAACTCATAACTGCCTCAACCTTCTCCGAGTCCACGGATACACCCGAAGCCGACACCACATGCCCCAAGAATTTCACCTCAGTCAACCAAAATTCACACTTGCTGAACTTGGCGTACAACTGATGGTCTCTCAAGGCCTGGAGAACAATCCTCAAGTGACCCTCATGTTCCTCCTCAGACTTGGAGTAGATCAAGATGTCGTCAACGAAGACCACAACGAACTGATCTAGGTAGGGTTGGAACACCCTATGCATGAGATCCATGAATGCCGCTGGAGCATTCGTCAATCCGAATGGCATCACTGTGAACGCAAAATGTCCATATCGCGTCCTAAACTCTGTCTTAGGAATATCCGCTTCCCGAACCCTTTACTGATGGTAACCGGTGCGGAGATCTATCTTGGAGTAGACCCGCGCCCCTCTCAGCTGATCAAATAAATCATCAATCCTCGGCAAGGGTACCTATTCTTGATAGTAACCCTATTTAACTACCGGTAATCTATGCATAGTCGAAGGTTCTTGTCCTTCTTCTTGGCAAACAACACCGTAGCGCCCCAAGGTAAGGTGCTCGGCCTAATAAAGCCCCTGTCCAACAATTCCTGTAATTGAACTTTGAGTTCTTGCAACTCAACAGACGCCATTCTATGCGGATTCATAGAAATAGGAGATGTACCAGGGTGTAACTCAATGGTGAAGTCTACATCCCTATGTGGAGGCAATCCCGATAGTTCATCCGGAAAAACATCCTCATACTCACAAACCACCCGAGGTAGACCCAACTTCTGTCTCGCCTCGTCCTCCAGGGTAAGGCTTGCTAGCCAACCCATCAACTGCCCGTGCCATCTAGAGTCGTACACGGCTTGGGAAAAAACATCGTGCTTATCCCCCTGAAACATAAAACAAATACCGTCTGGTGTGCAGGCAGTGACCCTCTAACGATAACAATCAATGACGACTCGGTGTGCCGTCAACCAGTCCATCCCAACGATGACATCAAACTCCGACATGTCCATGACCCTAAGGTCCACGGTGAGTAGAATCCCCGAGATCTCTAACTCACAACCCCGACATATTTGATCAACGCTCACCCTAGCTCCTAGGGGAGAACTCACATGTAGTGGCTCTTCCAAGGTTTCAACTTCTAAGCCCAAATCTTCCACACATGATGCAGCAATAAAGGAATGAGATGCACCAGAATCAAATAATACCCTTGCCCATAAGCGAGAGAGTAGAAATGTACCCTGAATAATCGACTAATCTGCAGGCTCAGTCTGAGGTGTGATGGCGTAGACACGCCCCTGGATCCCTGAAGTCCCGGCTTGTGAGCCCTAGCCTCGACCTCGACCCATGCCTTGGCCTATCTGGCCTGATTGTGAAGTAGTTGATGAACGCATAATATTGCATATTTGAAGGGCTCATTACATGCATTATAACTCAACTTTTGCATTTAAATACTTAGTGTTAGCCAAAATTGTCTATAATGTTGATATTTTGATGTTGAAACCTTTTATAGCTTAAATGATTGATTTTAGGACATTGCAACCTTGATGGATGTGTGGTGAAGGCATGGACACAATACATGAAGAATTGGAGGCTTAAAAGTGAAGAAATCAAGAAGGCATTGGTGCTTGGGAACAAGGGCACCAGCTGCAGCAACAATTGGAAGCACTGCCTCGGAATTCATCCATTTTGACCATGATCTACTCAGAATTTGGAAAAGTTCAAAACACGAAAGTTGTAGATTTTGGTGTCTTTTGTTTGGTGTCAAAATTTCAGCTCAATCTAACGGTTAGATCAAGAGTTATGCTGATTCTACCGAAGGTGGTCCAGTGCAGAAAAACAGTACCGGTACTCGGTACCGGTACTCCGGACCTTCTGGTCGCGAAAACAGCCTGTAACTCAACTTTGAGGCTTGGGGGTCCCACCTACACTTCTCCCACGCCTATCCCAACATTTCCTTACACATTTGCAGGCCTCCTACACTCAAGTGGAAGACTTGGAAGGCCAATGCATTGATGGAGGATGGGAGAGAAGTGGGCTGCCAGGGCTATGATCTCCTAGCCTGTCAAGCCATCCATTCAGCCCTCTCTTGATGGGAGCTCCTACACACAGCTAGGGGGGAGCCTCTTGGACGTTTTGGCAAGTCTCCCACACACCATTATATTCAGCATTACACAAGCTTGAAAAGGGAGTTGGCTACCTAAGCTTAGTTTTAGTTCCATGTAGAAGATGATGAATAGTGTAATGTAAGTTTATGTTTTTGCATTTTCCTTTCCATTTCAATTGTTGTAAGCTTTAAACTTCTTGTAATCTTCATTCCTTGCACTTTAATCTTAGTTGTTTCAAGTTTATTCCAAGTTTACTTGCATGTTTTAGATTTCACCATTGTTATATAAGTGTTCTTCATTTTCAAGCTTTGAAATAGGTTTTGAATATTTCTCTTCATAGCTTTAGATTTCTTGTTGTAAGTTAATTTTCATGCTTCATGTTTTCATTATATGTCTTTACATTATGCTTGTCTTTCATTTTTATGTATGATTAGCTAGGATTTAAGTTGGTTAATCCAAGGGAAAATTCCTCTTGGGGATTCCATTTCAACTCTTCTTCTTTCCTCCCTTTTGAGTCAAATGGTTCGGTTTGACGGGGTTGAGAGTGGATGAGTTGGTGAGCCTTTGATATTCCGTAGGCCTAGTCACGGTTTATGCTTAGATTACTCACCAATCTCGTCCCTAGCTTCCCCCGAATCAATCGTTCATTCATGCTCAATCGGAGGAAGACTTTGAGTTGGCTTGACATTCCCATTGGAGTGAACCTTTGTGGTTAATCAACACTTGCTTTATTTGCATTTTCATTCACAAACCAAACACAAAACTCAAATACAAGATTTTACACTTTCTTTTCACTTTTGCAAAATCACTTTCACAAAACTCCCTTTCCTTCCCTGAGGAGACGACCTTGGAATATTTTCCAAGTAAAACACACGACCACAAAAGACTCCTTTCGATTGGGGAGCATTTTTGTGCACACCGCATCTCATTCCATCTATTTTGTTCATTCCACAATTCCATCCACCACCATTCCGTTGTTGCCTAATCTTTTGCATCATTCCGAGTGAGAGTGACACTCACCCATTCCTATAAGCCATACACACATTTAGGGATGATGTTTAGAGGTTAGGATACAACAACGCGTTTTCCAATAAATCATTTTGGCGCCGTTGCCGGGGAAGGTAAAGCGTTGAGTTCAAAGGGTGATTTTGGGCGGCATGGTAAGTCTCGTGATTTTCATCACGGGCCAAGGTATGTCGTTTCTTTTGTAAATATTTTGTTTTAGTTTGTGTTTTGTATTATGTCTTATAATTATTATGAAAATGTATCAAATGCCCCTTATTATGAAAATGTGTGTGAGATTTGTGATGACCTTGGGCTCATCTCTTGTATGTGCCAAATAAATTATCCGGTTCAAGACTTTGCATGCGAAAATTTTTACCGCAACCATTATGATTCACCGTGTTATTCGAGTTATGGTTGGGAGAATGAACCGTATAATTTTTCATCCAATCTCACACCACCAAATGAATTCTCCCACTATCCAACATATGGGAACTCAACCGGAGTAGAATTGGAAAATGTTTGGTGTGATTTTATGCAATCCCAAATGGAATGCAATGCCCAAATGGAATGCATTGCCCAACAACTTAATGCATTGACTAATGCTACAATTGTTATGCATGAAGAATAACAACTTGAGCATAGTCAATGTATTGAGGATGACCCCCCCAATGAAATGCATATGGATGTTGAATCTCCCACCACTATAGATTGTGAAAATTTTGATAAAGTTATTATCTCACAAGAGGCTAATGAGCCCAAGGTCATTTTTCCATCTAAGAGTGGTGGTGAGATTCATATTTCTCAGATTGGGGAGGGCATTGCAATGGAGTCAAGTGTTGAAACTTGTAAAGAAAAATTGTATACTCCATTTGTGGGATTGCATAAACTTGCCTACACATCTATTTGGTTGAGAATTTTTAATCAACATCCTTTATATGTTTGGATAGATGGTTTAAGAAGGGCATTGATGCAACAAAAAAATTTTAAAATCAAAAAAATCCATGGGCGTAAGGTCATATCCGAATTGAAGCCGGATTGACATGAGCCCTTGTTGTTTTGTTTCCATGTACATAGTAGTTAGATCTCTTTTATTGTCATATTTTTATTTTTCATGTCGTTGTAGTATAATGGTGAGTATCATTGTAGTGAAGTTTTTAACATAAAACTTGTTTAAGAATCAGGAAGCATGCAAAGCAGAACAGTACCGGTACTCGGTACCGGTACCAAATGGTACCGGTACCCAGTACCGGTACTAAAAGTCTACTGGAATCGCAGTACCGGTACCCAGTACCGGTACTAAAAGTCTACTGGAATCCCAGTACCGGTACTGTTTGCCTGACAGACCCAATCTCTGCAATGCTGCTCCACCTGCTTTGAGGGCATCACCAGCATTTCTCCCCCATGTTCTAGTCTAAGTTGGGGGGTGTAAATGGGCTTTGTGTGTTTCATTTTCTCTTTTATGTTTATATATATATAAAAAAAAAAAAGGGTATCTCATTTCCCATTTTACCTTCATTGTTTTCATTGCATGATTCCTTGTGCATTGAGGACAATGCATAGTTTAGGTTGGGGGGTGAGGTGCACCATTCACATGTTCCACCACTTTGTGTATAGAATAAGTTGGAAATGTGAAAATTTTGAAAAATTTTCGACAATTTTTGTGAAAAATAGTCAATATTGAACTATATTCCTCTATCCTAATTGTTATGGGATTTGTGAATTGCTTGATCTTCATTTTGAACTTTGAATACATGAGCACATTATAGAAGTTTATCCTATGCTTGAGTATCACATATGTGTTTTCTTTCAAACTCAACCATTGTGCACCTTGAATGTGTAATTTGGACAATTTACGGATTGAGTTCACATTTGAGTGCTTGACATGAATAGTGGAGATGAGTAAGTACCCGTGTGAGCTTTAGTGCCAATTCTTGTTGGAAGGAACTTACATTTACTCAAGGAACAATTTTTCAAATTCCAAATTTGTTCAATAATCTCATTATGCTTGTTTTGGTTAGGTGTATTTGGGTAGTTGATTGACTTTGTCTTGATTGTACAATGCTCTCCCATGCCTATCTAGAAATGATCTTAGGCCATCTTTGATGCTTTGAGCCTTAACCTTTTTCTTGTGAAATTTTATCCCTAGTGCCATGATTGAGCCTTAATTGAATTCGTTTCTATGCCACACATGTAACCAAGCCAATGAAAATGATAAATATCTACCTTACCTTGGTTGTTCCTAGTGCTAAGTTGGGTGATGATAAAAGAAAAGGAATGATGGTGTGAAAAATCAAACAAAAGGGATGAAGGATGTTGAAACTCAAAAGAGTTCAATGGAAAAAGAATGAAAATCCAAGAAAATGAGAGAAAGGGAGTGAAAAAGGAGAAAAAGAATGAGAAAAAGAAAAGGGAAAAATGTAAAGGAAAAGAAAGAAAAGAAACAAAGGGTGTGGTGATGGTGTGAAAATCAAAATCCCATAAAAGGGAAGTGTTTTTCTAAGATTAAGGTCATTCACCCGGAGCAACCCTCTTTGTTATCCTATATCATTCATTTCCCTTACCACAACATCACCCCAAGGCCTCATTACAACCCATGAAAGTCCTAAAAGATCTAGAGAATCATGGGGGATGCATACGTTTAAAAGAACAAGAGAAGTTGATTTTGCTATCTAATGCCCTAGCATTCCTTTCATGCGATTATGCCAAAGTTGTTTCATTTTTATGCATACTTCATTTTTGGATTATATGTGAGCATACTTTGTTTTGTGCACAAGATTCCATCTCACATATACACATGGAGAGCATGCCCGGATAATCATAGTGTTATTCATTTTGAGAGAACACCCTTGGTGAGTTTTTGCATCGAAGCTTAATGTGGATGGCCAAAGTAAATGTGAACTCCATTGTGTAAATGTTTAAATTACATGTTCATTTCACACACACACGAGTTTTGAAAGGAAATGTGTATGTGGATACTCTAGAATAGCATTTACGGCTATGATATGTCTCATGTGTGATTTGTTCGGGTGTTTGAACCAAGTTGTTTTTAGTATCCCATTGCTAATTAAGATAAGGGAATATATTTTAAATATTGGATACTATGAAAAGAAGTTTGTAGGTACCTTCACTGGAAACCTTCACGAGACAAAACTCGTCCACTAGGGATCACCTAGGGGTTTAAAGGCTTGTTGCATGTGCTAAATGCAATATCGGAATTAGTATAGTTTTATTTTTTGTTTTCTTGCTTTTTACATTTTGTTTGCTAGGGACTAGCAAAGCTTAAGTTGGGGGGTGTGATGAACGCATAATATTGCATATTTGAAGGGCTCATTACATGCATTATAACTCAACTTTTGCATTTAAATACTTAGTGTTAGCCAAAATTGTCTATAATGTTGATATTTTGATGTTGCAACCTTTTATAGCTTAAATGATTGATTTTAGGACATTGCAACCTTGATGGATGTGTGGTGAAGGCATGGACACAATACATGAAGAATTGGAGGCTTAAAAGTGAAGAAATCAAGAAGGCATTGGTGCTTGGGAACAAGGGCACCAGCTGCAGCAACAATTGGAAGCACTGCCTCGGAATTCCTCCATTTTGACCATGATTTACTCAGAATTTGGAAAAGTTCAAAACATGAAAGTTGTAGATTGTGGTGTCTTCTGTTTGGTGTAAAAATTTCAGCTCAATCCAACGGTTAGATCAAGAGTTATGCCGATTCTACCGAAGGTGGTCCAGTGCAGAAAAACAGTACCGGTACTCGGTACCGGTACCTAGTACCGGTACTCCGGACCTTCTGGTCGCGAAAACAGCCTGTAACTCAACTTTGAGGCTTGGGGGTCCCACCTACACTTCTCCCATGCCTATCCCAACATTTCCTTACACATTTGCAGGCCTCCTACACTCAAGTGGAAGACTTGGAAGGCCAATGCATTGATGGAGGATGGGAGAGAAGTGGGCTGCCAGGGCTATGATCTCCTAGCCTGTCAAGCCATCCATTCAGCCCTCTCTTGATGGGAGCTCCTACACACAGCTAGGGGGGAGCCTCTTGGACATTTTGGCAAGTCTCCCACACACCATTATATTCAGCATTACACAAGCTTGAAAAGAGAGTTGGCTACCTAAGCTTAGTTTTAGTTCCATGTAGAAGATGATGAATAGTGTAATGTAAGTTTATGTTTTTGCATTTTCCTTTCCATTTCAATTGTTGTAAGCTTTAAACTTCTTGTAATCTTCATTCCTTGCACTTTAATCTTAGTTGTTTCAAGTTTATTCCAAGTTTACTTGCATGTTTTAGATTTCACCATTGTTATATAAGTGTTCTTCATTTTCAAGCTTTGAAATGGGTTTTGAATATTTCTCTTCATAGCTTTAGATTTCTTGTTGTAAGTTAATTTTCATGCTTTATGTCTTCATTATATGTCTTTACATTATGCTTGTCTTTCATTTTTATGTATGATTAGCTAGGATTTAAGTTGGTTAATCCAAGGGAAAATTCCTCTTGGGGATTCCATTTCAACTCTTCTTCTTTCCTCCCTTTTGAGTCAAATGGTTCGGTTTGACGGGGTTGAGAGTGGATGAGTTGGTGAGCCTTTGATATTCCGTAGGCCTAGTCACGGTTTATGCTTAGATTACTCACCAATCTCGTCCCTAGCTTCCCCCGAATCAATTGTTCATTCATGCTCAATCGGAGGAAGGCTTTGAGTTGGCTTGACATTCCCATTGGAGTGAACCTTTGTGGTTAATCAACACTTGCTTTATTTGCATTTTCATTCACAAACCAAACACAAAACTCAAATACAAGATTTTACACTTTCTTTTCACTTTTGCAAAATCACTTTCACAAAACTCCCTTTCCTTCCCTGAGGAGACGACCTTGGAATATTTTCCAAGTAAAACACACGACCACAAAAGACTCCTTTCGATTGGGGAGCATTTTTGTGCACACCGCATCTCATTCCATCTATTTTGTTCATTCCACAATTCCATCCACCACCATTCCGTTGTTGCCTAATCTTTTGCATCATTCCGAGTGAGAGTGACACTCACCCATTCCTATAAGCCATACACACATTTAGGGATGATGTTTAGAGGTTAGGATACAACAACGCGTTTTCCAATCAATCAGTAGTAGGGGCCTGTGCAGCACCATTGGACTGGTACTGGCTCCCCTGACCCGTGGTGTGGTAGGGAGGAACAAACTGAGTCTGTGAACGTCCCACTGATGACTGGGACTGGGGTGTCCCATAACTCTAGGATCCCTGCCTCTGAGGGCAATCCCGTTTCATGTGTCCAGGCTGGTGGCAATAGAAACATGCTCTCTGCCCTGGCTAGCTAGGAGCCCTGAAGTGTCTCCCACCTTGGGATGATTGACCCTGGCCTTGGCCTTGATAGCCGCGACCCTGTCCCTGAAACCCTTGCGGAGTAGAATTCCTCTGCTTCTTCCCCGATGTCACGCCCCGAATTTCCACAAACCCGGGGAGTGAGTGAAAAAGAAGAAGAAAAGTAAATGAAAGGTCATTAGGTTGGATAAATTGATTTCTCATTCATTTCCCACGTTTTCCCAAAGTTTTTCAAGCCATTTTTATTCCATTGTTAGCCTATTCCTTCAAGGTTTCTAAACCTCCATTTTTACACCACTCCCACCTATTTAAAAGGTGTTTTACACACTTAACAAGTCTTTTAATTTTTCATAAAATTTCGACATAACCTCCTTTGTTTTCCAAGCCTTTTTCCCACCTAATATTCACAATTTTCATATGCATAAATATATCACAACCCACCCTCACTCGGTGGCCACAATCCATGTAAATTAAACATACATCCCTTGTTCTCAACATACACATCTAATTGCCCCAATATACACATATGATACTCATTAAATAAAGACATCCAACATATCAATTGGGTTTACACCCTTACACTTTAAAATAACCCAAGGTCTATAATCTATTACTTTTCCAAATTGAAATACAAGTCATTTGGGCTTATGCCCATACATACAAAATATGCCCCAAGGGCCAAATATCCATTCAAGCCCCTTTTCTCTCCTTCCTTTAAGACTTACTCAAGTCTCAAGTACCGGGAGCCTCATCTGTAATCTGATATCCCACGAATGGGTCAGCTCAACCGCTGGTATGACAAAATATTAAAGCTAGGAACAAATTTAAGGCATGGCATGTGCAAGTGTACATTTTAAATGCTACAACCCCGTAATCCCTCAATACAATGCAATGTCAATATGTATGACACACCCATGCAACTCTATGCCACCCATGTCTCGCTTCACGGTCCGCCCCCGTCAGCCCGCGAGTACTGTCATTGGCCAGATTTTGGGTTTTTCACCGCAGGATCTACACCCTCATAATGCATAGCACCAAGTGCTCAACCCACACTATGTTCCAAGGACTCATGTATGCCAAGATGCTATGATTTTTCTCAATGTAAGTTCTATGAAACATTTCATCAAACACTTGGCGTATAGCTTAAAATATGCCCCTTTTATAAAGTAAATCATAACTTTAAATTCATAACACTTTATCTACATGAATATGAGGCACAATTCAATGAATTAAACATGTGATCATATTTCATGTTCATTACTTTCACAATTTCTCAAAGAAATACAAATACACAAATTACCAATTCATGTAATAAATCATAACTCTCAAACCACAAGAGTTTCTCTACATAAACATAAGGTAGAATATGATAATTTAACACATAAGCAATATACACCTTAATCATAGCAACAAATTGTCAAGAAATTCAAAGAACACAAAAGTACTTAAGCCATTAACTCTAAGTTTTCAAAGCAACCACCAACTAAATGATTTTCTAACATCAAGTAAACACCTAAATCATCCAATCTACACATGGAAAAGCAAGAAAACTTAAATCTATTCCCAACTTAGTAAAACATCATACCTAGAATGGTTTTTCTCAAACCAAGAGAGTTGTGTTCGCTTTATAGCCGAACCGATCGGTGAGAATCTAGCTCTTGTTGAGAGGAACAACTTCTTAGAAGGAAGTCTTGCAAGAATCTTGACCTAAGATTGAGTTTTGGTGGCTTGAAGCTTGAAGAACTTAGGGTTTTTCTTCTCTTTTCCTCCAAAAACGTGTAATGCTCTATCTCAGACCAAAAACACTGATATTTTTACACTAAATGTCTGTATTTATAGTGGAGGGCAAAGGGGCAAAATGACCCTTTTGCCCTTGATGAATCCGGGACCCCGTTACACTACAACTCGTCCCGAAACGCCTCAATTCGACATTTTATTTTAGCCAAAGTTCTTAAAATTATTTTAAATGAAAATTTTCAAAAAAATATATTTTTGATAGTGGCCGAGTTTGGCCGGTCCCACCTAGGCCACCCGAGATACCCTTTTTGTCCAAATTTTGAAACTGTTTCCGTTTAGGCTCAAATTCATACAGTAGGTGTATTTTAACATTCTAAGCATGTTTCTCTTCTATGGCATATTCAAATTATGCTCCTAAACATGACCTACGCATAAATAATGCATATGTAGTATTCTACGGCAAATGATGCATGAATAATGTCCTACCGGCAAAACTGAAAATTTTATCTTCAGTTTTCAGATCTCTACATCCTTCCCCCCTTAAAAAAAAAATTTCGTCCCGAAATTTAGGAATGTACCTCTATGAATGAACAGCCCTGGGTACCTAGCGCGGACTTCAGCCTCACGCTCCCAAGTAGCCTCCTCGACCCCATGATGGTTCCAAAGAACCTTGACCAAAGCGATGGTCTTGCCCCGCAAAACCTGGTCCCTCAAGTCCAATACCTCCACTGGCCTCTCATCATAAGAAACATCGCCCTCCACTTGAAGATCTGCCCAATCTAACACATGTGAAGGGTCAGGCTCGTACTTCCTCAACATCGACACATGAAAGACATCATGAACCCCTGATAGCTGTGGCGGTAATGCTAGCTTATAGGCCACCTCACCAACCTTCGCAAGGATCTCAAATGGTCCTATAAACCGCGGCGACAGTTTCCCGCTACGCCCAAATCTCCTCAATCCCCGCCGTGGGGCTACCTTGAGGAACACATGTCCACCAACATCAAATGATAAAGGTCGCCGCCTCCTGTCTGCATAACTCTTCTGGCGGCTCTGTGCCGTCAACAGACGCTGTCTAATCACCTGTATCTTGTCCGTGGTCTCACGGACTACGTCAGGCCCTAAAGCAGCTGTCTCCCCTACCTCAGTCCAACATACTGGTGAACGACACGGCCTAAGAGACTCTGGAACAAAGACTCTACCCATATACCTCAGGCTAAGGTCAGAATGAATTGTCCATCCCTCAAAGCCCCCGGCACTTGCAACTCGTGCTCGAATTTGCCCTGCTTCTGTGTCTTGTAACTGTGCCTCAATAACCTTGCTCAATAGTGTAGGCTGTGCACAAACACTAAATAGTGTGGCGTGTCCCTCAGACTCGGCAAGGTCCAAGTCAAACTCACCGATGTCTCCCATCATCTCCCACTCCCTAATAGCAATGCTAGCTACAGTGCTCCTAGGTCTCCTACTAAGTGCATCTGCTACGACATTGGCCTTCCCAGGATGGTACTGAAGGTCAAAGTCATAATCCTCCATATACTCCATCCATCTCCTCTGCCGAAGGTTCAAGTCCTTCTGTGTGAAGATGTATCTGAGGCTCTTGTGATCTGAGAACACCTCGAACCTCTCCCCATATAAGTAGTGTCGCCAACTCTTAAGTGCAAAAATGACGGCAGCTAACTCCAAATCATGTGTGGGGTAGTTCTGCTCATGATTCTTCAACTGACGAGAACCATAGGCTACCACTCTACCCTCCTGCATCAACACACAGCCTAATCCCTCTCGTGAAGCATCACAATAAACAGTATAGCCAATACCTCCCTTAGGTATAATCAGGACAGGTGCTGAAGTCAGCCTCTTCTTGAGCTCCTGAAATGAATGCTCACAGTCATCTGTCCACTCAAATCTAATGCCCTTGCGCGTCAGACGAGTCATCGGCGCGGCAAGACGAGAAAACCCCTCTACAAACCGACGGTAGTACCCTGCCAATCCCAAGAAACTCCGAATCTCAAATACACTCTTCGGCCTCTCCCAACTCATAACAGCGTCAATCTTAGAAGGATCCACAGATACTCCACTACCTGACACAACATGGCCTAGAAACTGCACCTCCTGAAGCCAAAACTCACACTTCGAGAGCTTAGCAAATAAACAGTGTTCCCTCAAAATCTGTAACACAGTCCGTAGGTGAAAGGCATGCTCATCCTCAGAAGATGAATAAATCAAAATATCATCAACAAACACCACAACAAATTGATCTAAATAAGGACTAAAAATGCGATGCATCAAGTCCATGAATGCCGCCGGGGCATTCGTCACACCGAATGGCATAACCACGAATTCATAATGGCCATAACGAGTGCGAAAAGCTGTCTTCGCCACATCCTCCTCCCGTACTCTCAACTGATGATACCCCGATCTAAGATCAATCTTCGAGAAATACTTCGAACCCCTAAGCTGATCAAACAAGTCATCTATCCTCGACAACGGGTACTTGTTCTTGATAGTGACTCGATTTAGCCTCCTATAGTCCACACACAAACGCAATGTTTCATCCTTCTTCTTCGCAAATAGTGCCGAAGCACCCCACGGAGAAGTACTAGGACGAATAAAACCCTTACCCAGCAAATCAGTCAACTGCTGCTTCAGCTCTCTCAACTCAGCTGGAGCCATACGGTAAGGTGGAATGGAAATAGGCATAGTGCCTGGGATAAGCTCTATCGTGAACTCTATCTCTCGTCTCGGCGGTAGACTAGTCAAGTCATCCGGGAAGACATCTGAAAACTCATCCACGACGGGTGGTAACACACTCTCTATAGTCTCACTCCCATCTGCTACCAAACTAGCCAACATGTAACTATGACCTCCCCAACTCTTCGAGTTATACAAGGGTGGAACTAAGAAATCCCCACGATCTCCCGTGAAATAAAAGCTATCTCCCTCAGGAGTACACACTGTCACTCTCCCCCTGTAGCAATCTATACTCGCCCGAAAAGTAAACAACCAATCCATCCCCAAAATAATATCAAAACCAGACATGTCAAGCAGAATGAAATCAAAATAAAGGATGCGATCGGCTATCTCTATCGAGCAATCTCTACAGATCCTCGTCAATATCACACTACCCCCAACTGGGGTGTCAACATGCAATGGTGGATCTAACCAATCTATATCCAGTCCCAATGTCATGGCAAGCATGGTAGATATGAATGAATGAGATGCACCCGAGTCTATCAGTACGCTAGCCCATGAACTAAACACAAGGAATGTACCTCGAACCACTGAAGGTCCAGAAGTAGATGTCTCTGGTGTGGCCACTGCATATACACGACCCTGAGTAGTCTGGCCTTGCCTACCTCCCCTTTTTTGTCCCTGCTGACCCCCTCCCCTCTGTCCGGGAGCTCCAACACTCTGTGCGGAGGGTGCAGACTGAAAATATGGTGCCGGAGGTCTATGGCCTAACTGTGGCTGTGGCAGAGGCACCTGAGTATGCTGATAGTAATGTGGCCTCTGCGAGCTCTGTGAAGCCTGCCCCTGAGGACAGTTGGCCCTAACATGGCCTGCCTGGTGACAAGTGTAGCAAAGTTGTGGAGCTCTCCACCCCTGACCCTGTACCGGTGGTGGAAATGACCCCTGGCTCGATCCAGCTCCGCGCCCCTGGCTAGGATCTCTCTGGGGGCAATCAGCCATTCTATGGCCAGGCTGTCCACACTGATAACAAGTAAGGGGCCTCTGAGGTACTCCCCCCTGGAAAGAAATAGGCATAGAAGGTCGAGGAGGTAAAGACTGGGTAGGTTGCTGCGATGTCTGTGCAAAAGAAGCACTAGTCCTATACCTCTTCGCTGGTCCCCTACCAGTGTAAACTGGGACAGATGTAGAAGTCTGAGCTGTAACTGCCCCACTCTGCGTTCGGGACTCTCTAATCCCTCTCAGGTCGGCCAACTCCCTCTCAACCTTGGTGGCCCTCATCACTGCCTCATCGTATGTCTCCATAATGTGGTCTGCCAGTCTATCCCTGATGGAGGTCTTCAACCCCCTAACAAAGTAAAGGACCCTCAGTCGTTCCTCCCGAATAACATGTGGGGCAAATCTCCCCAATGCAGTAAATCGAGACTCATACTGAGTCACCGTCATGTCCCGTTGTAGAAGAGCCATGAACTCATCCATGTACCCAATCCGTGCAGTCTCAGGAAAATAGTGGTCATTGAACATGGCCACAAATGCATCCCATCCCTCCCCGAAACTGTCTATCCGGTGAGTAGCTATTCTCCACCACTGGCTAGCTAACTCAGTAAACTGGAAGGAGGCACACCTGATCCTCAAATGGGGCTCTATGATCGCCTGTGAGTCCAGGATCCTGGTGATATGCTCTAACCACTCCTCGGCTACTAGAGGGTCGGGCTGTCCAGCAAACGTAGGGGGTCTCATCCTCTGGAATACCTTCATCACGTGGGTATCCCTGGTCTCGCCACCTGCAGTCCTAGTCTCCTGCATGGCTCGAAAACACTCATGTAAAATGGCCGCCATATCTCTGGCGCCAATGCTCTGCTCCACCTCCTCTGCTGGGGTAGGTGCAGGAGCATGAGGAACGTCCTCCTCAGCTGTGCTATGAGCAGGAGCAGCAGCTCGAGGCCTACCACGCCGCGGTGGTGCCGTCGCTCTAGGCCTACCGCGCCTAGGTACTACAGGTATAGCAGGAGTCCTCTTTGGTGGCATGTGTCTACAAGTCCAATAGGCATTTAAAAATTATTACCTCTTTTCACATTAGACATATGCATTTAAAAGAAGAAGAAGTACGTACATGTCAACAACTCACACTTGACAAACAATAACTACAACATGTCTTAACATAATGTTCACCAAAATTTAAAACCATGTGTAACAACCCTATAGTGTTCAACAACACCCCACAGTCCCTAGGTATTCGAACCTATGCTCTGATACCAAATTGTCACGCCCCGAATTTCCACAAACCCGGGGAGTGAGTGAAAAAGAAGAAGAAAAGTAAATGAAAGGTCATTAGGTTGGATAAATTGATTTCTCATTCATTTCCCACGTTTTCCCAAAGTTTTTCAAGCCATTTTTATTCCATTGTTAGCCTATTCCTTCAAGGTTTCTAAACCCCCATTTTTACACCACTCCCACCTATTTAAAAGGTGTTTTACACACTTAACAAGTCTTTTAATTTTTCATAAAATTTCGACATAACCTCCTTTGTTTTCCAAGCCTTTTTCCCACCTAATATTCACAATTTTCATATGCATAAATATATCACAACCCACCTCACTCGGTGGCCACAA
Organism: Ilex aquifolium; assembly: GCA_951799425.1. Classification (NCBI taxonomy): domain Eukaryota; kingdom Viridiplantae; phylum Streptophyta; class Magnoliopsida; order Aquifoliales; family Aquifoliaceae; genus Ilex; species Ilex aquifolium. The sequence goes on from OX637400.1 coordinate 17,577,489, forward strand.
TCCATGTAAATTAAACATGCATCACTTGTTTTCAACATACACATCTAATTGCCCCAATATACACATATGATACTCATTAAATAAAGACATCCAACATATCAATTGGGTTTACACCCTTACACTTTAAAATAACCCAAGGTCTATAATCTATTACTTTTCCAAATTGAAATACAAGTCATTTGGGCTTATGCCCATACATACAAAATATGCCCCAAGGGCCAAATATCCATTCAAGCCCCTTTTCTCTCCTTCCTTTAAGACTTACTCAAGTCTCAAGTACCGGGAGCCTCATCTGTAATATGATATCCCACGAATGGGTCAGCTCAACCGCTGGTATGACAAAATACTAATGCTAGGAACAAATTTAAGGCATGGCATGTGCAAGTGTACATTTTAAATGCTACAACCCCGTAATCCCTCAATACAATGCAATGTCAATATGTATGACACACCCATGCAACTCTATGCCACCCATGTCTCGCTTCACGGTCCGCCCCCGTCAGCCCGCGAGTACTGTCATTGGCCAGATTTTGGGTTTTTCACCGCAGGATCTACACCCTCATAATGCATAGCACCAAGTGCTCAACCCACACTATGTTCCAAGGACTCATGTATGGCAAGATGTTATGATTTTTCTCAATGTAAGTTCGATGAAACATTTCATCAAACACTTGGCGTATAGCTTAAAATATGCCCCCTTTATAAAGTAAATCATAACTTTAAATTCATAACACTTTATCTACATGAATGTGAGGCACAATTCAATGAATTAAACATGTGATCATATTTCATGTTCATTACTTTCACAATTTCTCAAAGAAATACAAATACACAAATTACCAATTCATGTAATAAATCATAACTCTCAAACCACAAGAGTTTCTCTACATAAACATAAGGTAGAATATGATAATTTAACACATAAGCAATATACACCTTAATCATAGCAACAAATTGTCAAGAAATTCAAAGAACACAAAAGTACTTAAGCCATTAACTCTAAGTTTTCAAAGCAACCACCAACTAAATGATTTTCTAACATCAAGTAAACACCTAAATCATCCAATCTACACATGGAAAAGCAAGAAAACTTAAATCTATTCCCAACTTAGTAAAACATCATACCTAGAATGGTTTTTCTCAAACTAAGAGAGTTGTGTTCGCTTTATAGCCGAACCGATCGGTGAGAATCTAGCTCTTGTTGAGAGGAACAACTTCTTAGAAGGAAGTCTTGCAAGAATCTTGACCTAAGATTGAGTTTTGGTGGCTTGAAGCTTGAAGAACTTAGGGTTTTTCTTCTCTTTTCCTCCAAAAACGTGTACTGCTCTATCTCAGACCAAAAACACTGATATTTTTACACTAAATGTCTGTATTTATAGTGGAAGGCAAAGGGGCAAAATGACCCTTTTGCCCTTGATGAATCCGGGACTCCGTTACACTACAACTCGTCCTGAAACGCCTCAATTCGACATTTTATTTTAGCCAAAGTTCTTAAAATTATTTTAAATGCAAATTTTCAAAAAAATATATTTTTGATAGTGGCCGAGTTTGGCCGGTCCCACCTAGGCCACCCGAGATACCTTTTTTGTCCAAATTTTGAAACTATTTCCGTTTAGGCTCAAATTCACACAGTAGGTGTATTTTAACATTCTAAGCATGTTTCTCTTCTATGGCATATTCAAATTATGCTCCTAAACATGACCTACGCATAAATAATGCATATGTAGTATTCTACGGCAAATGATGCATGAATAGTGTCCTACCGGCAAAACTGAAAATTTTATCTTCAGTTTTCAGATCTCTACACCCGAGCTAGAAGAAAAAGGTTGGCTCTCTTTCCTCTTATCTTTAACACCCGCCTCCCGGATGTTCCGTGCGTCGTCCACCTCCCTCTCAATGGCCATAGTAATATCGACCATCAAGTCCAAGTCTTACAGGAGAAGACCTACAATTTTTCTCCGGATGGACAATTTTAGGCCATCCTCAAACTTCCTCACTTTGGCCATGTCTGTGGTCACATACTCATCGGCAAAACGGGCTAATTCAGTGAACTTAGCCACGTATTCGAGCATCGTCATCGTCCCTTGCTTCAGGTCTAGGAACTCCCGAGCTTTTGCATTCCGGGCAGAAGCCGGGAAGTATTTGCCCATGAAGAGCTCACGGAACTCTTCCCAAGTCGTTGCCTCCAAGTCCCTTGAGGCTTTGACCCAATCCCACCACACTTGGGATTCCCCCTTTAGCTGGAATGCAGCTAGCTTTATCCTAGTGGCATCGGAGGTGATCTCCATAGCCTCAAAGATCTTGCCGACTTGTCGGAACCAATGATTAGCTACCATCGGGTCCCCTCCTCCATGAAGGTTGGAGGATGGTGTGCCTTGAACCTATGGAGGTTTTTTGGCCCTCCTTGGCTCATAGTTGCACTAGCCTGTGCAATGGTGGCAGCCGCAGCACTCACCTGTGCAATGGTAGCAGTCGCAGTACCAATAGCCTCTATGAAGGCTTGTTGGTCAAAGGCCGGTGGTGGTTGGTTGTTGTTCCGCCCACCGCCTCGGCGTCCTCTTTCTCGATTAGCCATCTACATATGTCAGATAGCAATAGAGTCTTACATAGTATCCCAAAAAAATGGGGATCAAGTTTAAACTTTGAGATTTCTCTCCTTGTCTAACTAGTAGTGCATGTGCCAACCACTAATAGACATCAACATCCCGAACCATCCCGTTCATTCTTTTTCCGAACCCCCAAGGTTATGTTTTCTAATCCTAGTGTTCCTCTTTTTCTATATACATTTTATCATGTATATAATTCACATAACACATAGCACATAATCATGTAACATATTAGAGAACAAAACATGAAATGCACAATGAATGCAATGGTCTAGACCCATGCCCATCAAACCTTAGGTAATCGTATACCTAAGCTCTGATACCAAGCTGTGACGCCTCAAAATCTGGGGGTCCGTTGATCACCCATCAACCCGCAGAATACCTGTGGATATCGTGTAACTCGATATCACACCGTTGTGTCCCATTTACCGGGATCCATAATTTAACAAAATCGGACAGAGTCTCCTTTGTACGGGGAGCTCTACCCAAAACCCAACCTGTACAATATACAATAACATGACCCATCTGATGCCCAATATAACACAATGACTGCACTGGGTCCATTTATGAGTAAAAATTGACCACACCGGGTCCATTTATCCATACTCAGATAAAAACATGCAAGGTTATATTAAAAACAGACCATATGAGTTCAATTACAACTCTCTTACGTAAAATTACATGCCAAAACTAGTTTGCTCCAAAAGTTTTACAAAAAGAGTTATAGAAGCCACAAGTCGGCTTTCTTCACCCTTGCGGCCCCGAATGAGAGCCGTCCACCGGCGTATATCCCGCACCTGAAATGTTTTCCCGTATAGGGTGAGCCACGCCCAGTAGAGTAATTCCTACAGAGGTTACTCCCCACCTAAGTGCACATGCAATGTTCACATTCAACAATTCATATTCACATCAACATTCCAAGTAAGAATATGCAATTCTAGGTTGGAATTCTACATGCCATGCTATGAAATGAGATGAAACTCACTCGTGCATCATAACCCGAGTCTTCACCAACTCCCACCACACAATGCAATGCCAATGCGTAATAAAATCCGTCATTGATGAATTACATCCAATGATCACTTTGAACTAAAATTAATGTATTTATAAACCAAAACTTGTTGGATGTTACACCTTGAATGATCATTTCATAAACAAAACCATGTGTCTTTATGGGTAGCGGATTTTGGAATCACACCGCCGGCTCCGCAAGCCTATCTACACTTTTTGGACTTTCACCGTCGGAGTGTATGAACCAGTAACCGGGTTTTTCACCCGAGGGAGTGTCTAGCCCTTCTTACTATACCCGACACAAGTTTTTTCATGTCATGCGACCGTGTGACTCCGTTGAACCTTGGTCCAACGGTACCGAGCCCACTTATCAATCATCAAATGTGGTGTTTGCTTTCAACCATGCACTCACACCCATGGAATGCGATGTCCCCGTGCATATGCAATGTAATGTACCATTGCATGTCAATGTCATGTCTCATATGTAGTGAATGTCACATGGACAACTTAAATCACATTTCATCATGTATCATGGACAATCATATCTTATGCATATAACCTCCAAAAAAAATTGATCCCAATGTCAATATATTAATACACATATATCAACATTTTATCTAACAACAACAACCAAGCATGTGAATACATAATCAAGAAATAACAACCTTAATCCTCAAGGCCTAATGTAAACATATAATATGCCCACAAAACATCCCACATAATAGCCCCGAAACAAGCCACAAAACGGCCCCGAAACAAGCCATAAAACAGCCCCTAGACAAGCCATAAAATAGCCCCTAAACAAGTCATAAAACAGCCCACAATTTCAACCCAAAATAGTCCCTAAAACAGTCCACAATTTTAACCCAAAACAGTCCCAATTTCAGCCCCTTAACAGCCCACAATTTTACCCCCTTAACAGCCCCTAAACAAGCCCAAAACAGTCCCTAACAAGAGCCACATAACAGCCCTTAAATCAGCCCAAGAGGTAGGAATAAAAACCAAGTAGGAAGAACCCTACCTCTTGGAGCGTAGTAGAAATGGTAGGAAGACTCAAGAACACCTCCTAAGCCCAAAACCTTTGATTTCCCAAAGTCTCCTCTTGGATCTTCGGTGAAATCACTTGTTCTTGGTGTGGTTGCGTAGCCCTTGTCGCGGTGATCGACTTTAACTCTTGGTCCTAGTCAATCCGAGCGACGGAACTTCGAAAATCTTGGATTGAAGCTTGAAGAACTAACTTTTTTCTTCTCTTTTCTCTCTTCTCTCTCTTTGGCCGGCCATGATGATGAACAATGAGATATTTTCCTTCAAAATATCATATTTAAGTCGATATTTATAGTCGCTAATGTGCAGTCCACATTGCACCGCATATTTCCTACTTCCGGGTCCGTTTTCGTCCCGAAACGATTCATTACATCCCGGTTTAAGTTCAAATTAATTTTATCCAAACTTTAATTCAATTCTAAGGAAATTTTATAAAACTCATTTTTTGGGACCTCCACGAGGTCATTCGTCACCCAGCCACCTCGAACCACATGCAAAAATTCGACTATCTCGGAATTCGAATAAATTCGACAGGGTAACTAGTTTCCGCGATACGAGTCCAATGGAGAAGTCCGTTTCCTCATCCAAGTTCTAGAGAAAGGTGTATCTCGAATCCGCACTGTTGTGACAAATTACTGTTTTGCCCTTTTTCAGAAAAATTTCAAATTTACCCAGGTTTTACAGAAAAAATAGTGGGGACTAGATTAATTTTAATTTTTTTAATTAAATCAAATTAAAGAAAGACTATTTTAAATTGACAGATTTTTTTTTAGATTGCAAAGTGTCTTTAGGCACAGGTTGTTACTCTTTAATGCTACAATTCATTTACACATAAAAATTGTAACTATCAATGACTTGGAAAAACTAATTAGCTCAAGTTTGAAGTCCACTTGAAATCTCATTGACATCTATGTAAATCACTATACATAATTATTTTTGGATTGAGTTATCTTAGTGACTGAAAAGTAGATTTTTGATTTGTTGTCTTGCGGTTTTGTTTTAATGGGTTTGTGTGTTTGTAGTGGATTTTGTCATATACATTTGTTTAAGAGGAAATTTTTTTTTGTTTAAGATGAAACCTTGATAAAGAAAATAAATTTAAAGCATGTATGAATTTTTTAAGGCATGTCTATGATGGAGAATTATTATATTTTTCTTTGTTTTTTTATAGGTACTTGCGTGGATTTGAGGCTTTTTATTGAGAGTTGAATTTGATGGAAATTTTGAAAGACAAACAAGTGAACTTTCTTTTGTATGCTCAAAATCTATCAGCCCCTTTATATCTCTGTTTTTCAAGTAGACTTAAAATATGTACTCGATAATTATAACCATTATTTTTTTACTGTGGGTCCTAGCATTTATGGGACCCACTACCTATTCAATAGTTGTGATTATCAAGTACATACTTTTTATTAAGTATACATTTTAAGTCCACATTTTAAATCTAAATTTCTTATTAACATTGAATAAGTAATCTAAATACTGCATAATGGTGAATTAACTTCTTACATAGCATTGTAATTTGTAATTCAATTTGTGAAAAATTTTGTAATAAAGTTGAGAGTAATATTAGACTGACAAAAAATTCCCTAGTTTGTGTGCCTCGATTATCGAGATGAAGTTTTAACAATACCACTCTACTCCAAAATTACACGAGGGTTATATAACAGTATTTAAATCATTGGTATGTAGAGTTCTATAAAAGAAAACAACAATGTGATTAATTTTGGTTATTTTTACAATCTATAATTTTGTTGATTTTCAACAGTAAAAGAAAACAACATACATTCTTTTACAATTCATAATTTTGTTGATTTTTACTATAAACCTCAGATAGAAAATAGCTAAGGCTGTTCTTGGGGCAAAGTCAGGAAATTATTATAGGGTGAACACAATAATAAGTTCATTTTTTTTTTCCAATTAAACGCAGAAGTTCATAAATTCATTTTTAATACATAAAAGTTCATTAAAAATAATAAGTTAAAAACTGATATACATAATGTGTACAAAAAAAAAATAATAAAACTTCTTAACAAGAATAAGATTAATTATTGTTATTACAACTGACTATAATGAGTATGAGGTGAAAATCTCATGTACGGTTATGTACAGTGGTAGTAAGGGTGACTTATCTGTCAACTTTTTCACTATCACCCCAAAAAAACCAAACTCTGTCTTACGTAAAGTTGCCAGAGTACGATTAACCTCTGGATTTGAAATCACTGCTTATATACTCGGTTTTTAACATTTGAAAGCATTACAAATCAATTTCATCAACATATTATTTTTTCTATATACAAAATAATGGCAACAATCTTGCATTTATTTTCCGGTAGTTTATTACATAATAACACACATTTTATGCAATAATAAAATAACTTAATAATTTTTAAAAATTTACGAAATGACCATAATATATCTAAATTTTTTTAGGACATATTCGAAACATATCTAATAATTAAGAATAATGTTAGTTGCATCTAATTTGAGATTTAATTGGTAGGGAAACCAATGGCTTATGGTCATTGGATGGATAGTGGACTTTATTAAATATTGGGACTCACTAGCCCCTATTAGGCTTAATATTTATGATATCCCATATTTCATATAAATATAAATGATATTAAATTTATAGTATTTTTTTAAATGATTAAAATGATGAGAGAAACTTCGAATCGTTGTAAAAGGAATAGTCACGTAAGTTTGAGGTACGAGCGTATTGACTTTTTAGTCAAATTTAATTTTTAGAGGTGTTTAAGGTTGATAAGGGTAACTAAGTAAATATATTAATTTTTTTTAGGTCAAAATAACATTACGATTGAATCCGGGAGGTCCGAAAACCTTGGAATAGACATTTAGCGCATATAGCGGTTCGGAGGGGTAAAATGGTAACTTTATTGTTTCGGGTGTAAATTGACTTTGATTTTGAGATAAATCATAAAACTAAATGTTTTTAGGTTAAAATAACATTAAAAATAAATCCGAAACGTCTAAAAAACCTTAGGGTAGTCATAGAGATCAAATTTGAGATATTTAGTGGCAAAACCGTAATTTCGGAGAAAAATTCTATTTTTGGTCCTATGAACAGTAAAATTCGGGATTTGCTGGTTTTAAAACACCATTTTCAGCCCCATTTGTCTCATTATTTCTTTCCATTCTCACCCAATTCCTCTTAGAACCCTAGGACAAGATAAAGGGAAAGAGAAGAGGGAAGAACAAGGTCTCTAGAGCTTTGGTTTTTGTTTGAAAATCTAAGAACATTACTTGGGATTCTTGGATCCACTTGGACATTTGAAGGTGGAGCTTGAGTTCTTGAGTTTTGAGGTAGGGTTTTCCTTTCTCTTGCATATACATTGATGCATCTCATGTATGTTCTATATCTATTTGTTTAGTATGAGCTAAATACATGCTATGGGTCTTAATTAAATGATGAGTTTACTATAAATTTGTAAACCTACATGCATTAAATGAATTTGGGTATTGTGGGTTTGAAACCCTAACTTGATTTTTGTTATGGGTGTTTGATTGAACTTAAGATTTTGGATTCTTTAGAATATATGTGATTTTATATATAATGTATTTGATTTGTCTCTTAAGAATGAGTATGTTCCTTTGTAAATGTGTATTTGGAGATTTTATGTCTATCATGTGTTTGATAAAATATCAAAGTGACTATAAGTATTGAAATGAAAATTTGTGGAAAGGGGTATTGATTTTAATGATGTAATTGAGTATATTTTACCATGATTTGGGTATTGTTGAGTTATTTTAAAGTATGAAAATGGTGGTGTTGATCTATACAACTTCTCAATAATTTAATTTGCTATAAAAGGGTAAAAATTGTATTTTTGGTGTGTATATGAGTTATTTTGAAAATGTGTTATGTTCGAAATAGAAATGTGAGATTTTGTAAAACTATGTATTTTTTTTAAAGTGTCAAAGTTGTGGTTGGTGTTGAGAATGGAAAGAGATCATGAAAATATGGTTTGGAATTTGTATGCTCGGTATCAACAAGCAGAAGGTTAGTAGTGTGACGCCCCAATCTCCGGGGGTCCTATATTAACCGTTGACCACCACATTTGCCTTACCAGGGTGGTAATGCAAAGTGAAGTCATAGTCTTCTAGGTACTCCATCCACCTACGCTGCCTCATGTTGAGGTCCCGCTGAGTGAAGATGTACTTCAGACTTTTGTGGTCCGAAAACACTTCAAATCGTTCACCATACAAATAGTGGCGCCAAGCCTTTAAGGCAAAGACAACGGCCGCCAACTCCATATCATGCGTAGGGTAATTCTGCTCGTGATTCTTCAACTGTCGAGAACCATAAGCCACCACTCTCCCGGACTGCATCAAGACACAACCCAGTCCATCTTTGGAGGCATCGCAATATACCGTGTAGTTTTGTCCCCTTTCTGGAACAATCAAGATAGGAGCTGAAGTGAGCCTCCTCTTCAGTTCTTGGAATGCCTTCTCACACGAATCATTCCACTCGAACTTGACCTCCTTCCGGGTCAATCTAGTCATAGGTGCGGCTAGTCGGGAGAAGTCCTCGATGAACCTCCGGTAATACCCTGCCAATCCCAAGAAACTACGTATCTCGAAGACTGACCTTGGCCTCTCCCAGCTCATAACTGCCTCGACTTTCTCCGGATCAACTGATACCCCCGAAGCCGACACCACGTGTCCCAAAAACTTCACCTCCGTAAGCCAAAATTCACACTTGCTGAACTTGGCGTACAACTGGTGGTCCCTCAAGGTCTGGAGAACAATCCTTAAGTGACCCTCATGCTCCTCCTCTGTCTTGGAGTAGATCAGGATGTCATCAACAAACACTACGACAAACTGATCTAAATAGGGCTGGAACACCCTATGCATGAGATCCATGAATGCCGCTGGGGCATTCGTCAACCCAAATGGCATCACCGTGAACTCGAAATGCCCGTACCGCGTTCTGAACGCCGTCTTAGGGATATCTGACTCCCTAATCCTCAACTGATGGTAGCCCGTGCGGAGATCTATTTTTGAATAGACCCGCGCTCCCATCAGCTGATCAAACAGATCATCGATCCTCGGCAAAGGGTACCTATTCTTGATGGTGACCCGGTTCAACTGCCGATAGTCTATACACAATCGAAGGGTCTTATCCTTCTTCTTGGCAAACAGCACCGGAGCGCCCCAAGGTGAGGTACTCGGTCTAATAAAGCCCTTGTCCAATAATTCTTGTAATTGGACTTTGAGTTCTTGCAACTCAGCTGGCGCCATCCTATGTGGAGTCATAGAAATGGGCGAAGTACCCGGATGCAACTCAATGCTAAAGTCCACATCCCTATGGGGAGGTAATCCCGGTAACTCGTTCGGAAAGACGTCCTCATACTCGCACACCACCCGAGGTAGACCCAATTCTTGTCTTGCCTCGTCCTCCAGGGTAAGGGTCGCAAGCCAACCCATCAATTTCCCATGCCATCGCGAATCATACACGACTTGAGGCAAAGCATCATGCTTTTCCCCCTGAAACTTGAAACAAATACCGTCTGGTGTATAGGCGGTGACCCTCTTCCTGTCACAATCAATAACGACCCGATACGCCGCCAACCAGTCCATCCCAAGGATGACATCGAATTCCGACATGTCCATAACCCTAAGGTCCACGGTGAGTAGAATCCCCGAGATCTCTAGCTCACAACCCCGACATATCTGATTCACACACACCCTAGCTCCTAGGGGTGAATTCACATACAACGGCTCTTCCAATGCATCAACCTCTAAGCCCAAATCCCTCACACATGATGCAGAAATGAATGAATGTGATGCACCAGAGTCAAATAATACTTTAGCCCATAAACGAGAAAGTAGAAATGTACCCTGAATGACCGACTGGTCCACTGGCTCAGCCTGAGGTGTAATGGCGTAGACACGCCCCTGGGTCCCTGAAGTCCCGGCCTGCATGCCCTGTCCTCGGCCTCGACCCATGCCTTGGCCCATCTGGCCCGACTGCGGAGTCCCCGCTCGAAAGGTGGTAGGGGCCTGAGTAGCGCCCTGGAACTGATACTGGTTTCCCTGGCCCATGGTGGGGTAGGGAGGAACAAGGTGTGTCTGTGATTGTCCCACTGATGACTGGGACTGAGGTGTCCCATAGCTCTGGGATCCTTGCCTCTGCGGACAATCCCTCTTCATATGCCCCGGTTGGTGGCAATGGAAACATGTCTTCTGGCCCGCCTGGTAGGTAGTCCTGAAGCTTCTCCCGCCTTGGGAAAACTGACCTTGGCCTTGGCCTTGATAGCCGCGGCCCTGTCCTTGTTGTCCTTGTGGAGTAGAAGTTCTCTGCTTCTTCCCCGAACTAGAAGAAGAGGATTGGCCCTCCTTCTTCTTATCCTTTGCACCCGCCTCACGGATGCTTCGAGCATCGTCAACCTCCCTGTCAATGGCCATAGCTGTCTCGACCATAGAGTCCAAGTCTTGCAGGCGGAGGCCCACAATCTTTCCCCGGATGGATAGCTTCAACCCATCCTCGAACCTTCTTACCTTGGCCATATCCGTGGCCACGTAATCATCAGCAAATCGGGCTAATTCGGTGAACTTAGCCACATACTCCATCACCGTCATTGACCCTTGCTTCAAATCTAGAAACTCGCGGGCCTTTGCATGTCGAACGGCCGTTGGGAAATATTTACCCATGAAGAGCTCCTTGAACTCTCCCCATGTCATGGCCTCTAGGTTCTTCGAGGCCGTCACCCAATCCCACCACAATTGGGCTTCTCCTTCTAGCTGGAATGCAGCTAGCCTTATCTTAGTAGCGTCTGAGGTGACCTCCATCGCCCCTAAGATCTTGTTGACTTGCCGGAACCAATGGTCGGCCACCATCGGGTCCGCCCCTCCCATAAAGACTGGAGGTTTGTGTGCTTTAAACTGTTGGAGGTTACTCGCGCCTCCATGTCCGGCATTTGCACTAGCTTGTGCAACAGTAGCCGCCATCAGGCCCATGGTTTCCGTAAACGCTTGTTGATCGAAGACCGGTGGTGGTTGGTTATTGTTCCGCCCACCGCCTCGACGTCCTCTTCTTCCACTTGCCATCTACACACAAGTCAAATGGCAATGGCACAACAACTTAGTATCCCGAAGTAGGGACCAAAGTTAAAACATTTAAATCTTTCTCATTGTCTCACTAGTAGAGCGTATGCCTCCAATAGTGGACCCTTACGCTTTGAACTTTCCCGTTCATTTGATTTCCCACTCCCAAGGTTAAGTTCTCTAACCCTAGTGTGTCCATTTCCATACACATTTTACCATGCATATTATACACATACCACATATCACATAACATGTAGCAATTTAAGCACATAACATGTAATGTACAATGAATGCAATGGTCTAAACCCATGCCCCATCAAGCCCTAGGTAAATCGTATACCTATGCTCTGATACCAAGCTGTGACGCCCCAATCTCCGGGGGTCCTATATTAACCGTTGACCACCCGTCAACCCGCGGAAATAACCATGGATGTCACTCAACCTAACACCACGGTAGTAGCATCCCCTTAACCGGGATCTTAATTCACCATTGTTAACCGGATTCGATTAAACATTTGTGAAAAAGGGCAAAACGGTAAATTGCCACTACGTACAGGTTGTAAACCTGAATTTTTCTAGAACTCGGATGACGAAACGGACCTCACCGTTGGATTCGTCTCGCGAAATCTAGTTACCACGTCAAATTTCGTTGAATTCCGAGATAGTCGGATTTTTCGCGTTTTACGAGACGAACGGGCCCCGGGTGACCCTGTACACGAAATTTTTATAAAATTTCCACGTTTGGGGAAATATTAGAGACAAGTTAAAATAAAAATATTTTGAACTTGAACCGGAGCGAAATTTAATCGTTTCGGGGTTAAAACGGACCCGGGAAATAAGGGCCGTGTGGCGCGTTGTAGGCCAAGTATTTAAAGAGTATTTAAAGGGGAGAAAATCAGATTTTCTCCCCATTTTGTTCAGCCGATCAGCGTGAGAAAGAAGAGAGGGAAAGGGCTTGGGTTCTCCATCTTCTCTCTACGATCTACGGAGATTGAGAGCTCAAATCCACTCGGGCCAAGAACAAAAGTTGTTCTCCTCGCCGAGGGCTACAAAACCATACCAAGGAGGTAGAGTTTTGGAGTGATTCGAAGAACGGGAAATTGGGAGAGTGAAGACTCCACCTCGTTTGGAGTTCTCGGAGCTTCTCAAAGTTGTTCTCTACGCTTCAAGAGGTAGGGTTCCCTCCTACCAAGGTTTATTCCACACCTAGAATGCTTAGGTGAAATGGGTAAATGAATAGATATAGATATATATATATGTATGTCATTTGCCTATGGTTGTGAAATTGGGTGAAATGGGTTGAAATCAATCCTAATTGGATTGGTAATTAGAAGTTTCTAAATGAAATTTCTAGGATTGAGTATATGAAATTAACCCAATGTGACTCTTGGGCTATATGAAGTGTGGGCATGCTATGTGTTTATCTTGTGCTTGAAATTGAAGTATGTTATCTCTTGATAATGTGATGACATGCTTGGGTGTTGATTAAGACTAAATGTTGATATATATACATGCTTGTGATATATTGACATTGTAAGGAAATATGGAAATTATATGCCTATGATATGATTTTGCCATGAAGTGTGAGAAATGTATTGTAAATGTTCATATGTCACTCATACCATATTGAACATTGTAATATTATTGAAATGGGACATCACATTTCATATGCACGGGAGCATTGCAATTAGTGGGTGTGTGTGCATGGTGGTTGTCTTCACCACGCTTGGTGGATGACGAGTGGGCTCGGGTAAGATGGGTTGATGACCTAATCGAGTCGCACGATTTGCACGGTTGTTAGGGTTGGGGTAGCAAGAAGGGCTAGACTATCCCTCGGGTGAGAGACCCGGTGATTGGATACGCACTCCGTTGGTATAAGAGTCCATAAAGTGTGTTGGTGTACGCGGAACCGTTGGTGGAAGTCCATGAATTCCGTGTCGGTTGGGTGCCGTTGGTGTAAGTCCATAAATATCCACCCCAAGAAAGACCCTAGAATGAAAAATCATTTGATGTGCAACATCAATGGCAGATTAGTACACATTGGCACTTGCATGTGTAGAGGAGCCGGGAAGGGCTCGGTTGATATGCATGAGTGAGTCTCACCTCATTCCATAGCATGACATTGCAATTTCCATCATTGAATATATTTCCTTGCTTGGAATGTTATGAATTGTGGTTTTGTGGCATGTGAACATTTCATATGCATATAGGTTGGGGAGTAGCCTCATTAGGAAATACCCTATTGAGCGTGGCTCACCCTTTGTGGGAAAAACATTTCAGGTGCAGGGTTCACACCGGCGGACGGCTCCCATTTCGAGCCCCAAGGTTGAAGAAAGCCGACTTGTGGCTTTTATTGTTGTTTTGTAAAAGCTTTTGAAAGGAATTCCATTTTGATATGTAAATGTATGGAATCAATTGTAATAGAACTTGTATAAACCATGTTTTATATGGAAATCCTTGTCAAACATGTATTTGATGAGTTGGGAAGGGTTTTGAATGGATTGGAAAGGAAAAATGGTTGAAAATGGCAAAACTGGGCAGAGAGTACCGGTACTGGGTACCGGTACTGAATGGTACCGGTACTGGGTACCGGTACTGGACACCGGTACCCTCTTTCCAGTGAGTTGACAGTACCGGTACCGGGTACCGGTACTGGACACCGGTACCCTCTTTCCAGTGAGTTGACAGTACCGGTACCGGGTACCGGTACTGAATGGTACCGGTACTGGGTACCGGTACTCTCTTCAAAATTTTCAGATTTTCACACTGCTTCGCCCTATTTTCAATCTACGTTTCCTTTCCCTCCAATGATGTAAATGGAGTATAAATCATGGTATATCGAATATTGGTTGAACCCAAATGAATAATCGAATCCGGTTAACAATGGTGAATTAAGATCCCGGTTAAGGGGATGCTACTACCGTGGTGTTAGGTTGAGTGACATCCATGGTTATTTCCGCGGGTTGACGGGTGGTCAACGGTTAATATAGGACCCCCGGAGATTGGGGCGTCACAAGTAGACTGTTGGGGCCCTTGAGGGGGGTTACCAAGGCGACTACTAGTCCTAGGGGGGATTGGTGATGGTAGTGGTTTTCGGTGACAGCCTGGGTGGTATCACAAGTTGTGTCCTACACATCCCCCCTGAAAAGTAAGAAGGGCGATGAGACCCTAGGGTACAAGACCCAAAAAGTTCCCCAGTGATGGTTCATTCATGAACCGGTGTTTGTTTGATGATATATGTCCGTATGGGTAGCATACATGGATTTTGGGTGCCAAGAAACCAATAGACCAATATGCCAACAAACTTCTTGAGTGGGGTGAGGTAAAGTGAGGTTGAGACGAAAGTACGTGGAGTTAATATTTTTGAAAAATACTCTAGAAAGAACAAGTTTATGAAATTGTGCTCAAAATAAGAAATGATTACTTTACCAGATTTGTTATACATATACTTGTATAAAGATTTCTCAGTTTGTACTTTATAAAATCAATAGTTTGGCATTATGTTTTAAGAAGAGAGGTTTTATAGTGTTATTTTGAGATTTGATTTCCATGTGGTAAATTCATTGATGTTTCACTTACGTATTTCAAATGATAGTACGTAGTGTACTTTCAAAAATGCTTACTACTTATCTTGTACCTACATTTATTGATAAATTATTTCTTTGCCTATCAATATGTGTAAACCCCCACATGTTTATATTAATATAGTAATATAATTGTTTAGTAATTCTAATATATGGAATGACGTAAGAATGAACCATATAGACTATAAGAGTAGAAATAAATACTTGGGGGACGAATTGATTGTGAAGTTTAAGTTTCGAATGTGTTTAAGCTTGGGAAGGATTGTTAGGTAAGTTTCATATATTTTGAGGTTAAAATAAGATTTCCATTGGATCCGGAAGATCGAGAAACATTGGGAGAGGTATTATGGGATATATTAGAAGTTAGGAAGTATTCCGGAGATAAAACACATTTTTGATAGAACTTGGGCAGAAAGAAATTTGATACTTTCTTACTATTTGGATCATAACTTTTTAACCTGATTCCCGTTTGATCTTCAATTTTTATAGCAGATACTACACTTCCAGGGCTACAAAAGTGTATTTCATAAAAAAATTTCAAATCGACCTGTAAATAGGCCAAAACTTCACTGGAAGTTTTAGCAGAAACAGAAAGTCCGTTCGAACGTGAAAGTCCGTTCGAACGACGATTCATTCCAGTACTCTTGTCTGATGGAAAAGCAAAAGTACTGGGAGTAACTAACGTTCGAACGCCAATGATGTTCGAATGTGAGTAACGAATCAGAACATCATATTTACGTCGGTTGATCTTTTCTTCCCCTATAAATACATAAGGCTGCCTCCCTTAGCCCCAATACAACATTTCTAACCCTAGAGAACCTTAGAGAACAAGAACGAAGGGGAGAAACACATGATCAAGAAGGATTTGCACATTGAAGAGGATCAAAACTTCAAGTTTTTCAAGAACACTAAGGAAGAAGAAAGGTAGGGGTTTTCTTCCACTCTTGTTCATTAATGTTAAAGCTTATATATATACATGTTTTGACTCTAAATCTTATATATATGTATTGAAATCCTTGTTTCTTGATATTCTTGCAAATCTTACCATGCTTTGATGGAAGTTATAGCTTGATAGCCATAAAACCTTTGTTCTTGACATTCAAACTCTAGTTTTTCAAGAATTATGGATTTTTCTTCTTGATATTCATTTGTTCTTGATTTCAAAACTTGATATTCATTTTTTCTTGATATCAAAACTTGATATTCATTTGTTCTTGATTCAAAAACTCTAGTGTTTTGTTTGAAACAATTAAATTATATATTTTGATGATCTCTTGCTTATTTTTCTTGAGTTGTTATATTGGAAAAATACTTATGAAATTGGGGGTTTTTGAGATACTTGTGATTTGAGAAATTGGTTGATATTGTATCTCTTGTCTGGATGTTTGGATGAACATGGGTGACTATTGACCGGATATCGTAGAGTGGGTAGATGCATTTCTTGCTCCGAACGGGTTTGAATTTTTCCTATCACTCGTAGTGGGGTTGGTGCCTTGTGAGGACCAAACCACTATTCACTCACGTGGAATCGGGGCTGAGGGTTAGTATACTATTCCTGGGTTGGATCGTCCCTGCCGATGCGTTGGTATACGCCTTTTTTAAAGTTGTATATCCTTGCGAGGATGGGTGTGTGAGTGTGCGCCAGGATAATCTCAATATGTGTATTCATGCGAGGTCTTACATCATACCTGAGATACAAGTACATATACAGATATACAAGTTTGGTCAATGATACAAATTGGGGATATAGATCCAAATGTGGGCCAAATGGTTTATTGTTGGAAACAGTTTAATGTTGGAATGGTTTATTGTTTGGAAATTGGTTTTACTCTTCATTTACTTTATTGATATTGCTTAAACTTGAGATCGGTTGAACTGTCACTGTTTTCTTTCAAAAGTTATATATGATATTTGTGAAATGAGACCGACTTTTTTTATATGTTTTGAAAACCTATTCGAGTTTGGGAGGATTTTCCTACAGAGCTTAGTGCTCACCCCCTACAAACAATATCTATTCTCAGATTTCGGTTTAGAGGAAGAATTCAGAGTCGAAGAGCAGGTAGCTTGGGAATTTCAATTGGATGGAAACATGGATCCCGAGGGGAATGTCTAGAGTTGCTCTCTTTATGTCCTAGATTAGGAGATGCATTTTGAAACAATGTATGAATGATATTTTGTTTATTCCGCTTCAAGATTATGGTTGATTTTTGGATGTAATGGTCGTGGTGTGGCATATTCTTTTGGGATGATGTTATAGATATTATGTATGATGAATGAAACTTTCTTTATCTATGGATTTTATTAGTTGCTCTCATGATGTGAATGGTTTTAGATAGTAATGTCGTCGAAGGTGGATTTTGGGGCGTTACAGGTTTGGTATCAGAGCCTAGGAATTAGGTCTTACATGGGAGCTATAGGTTATGGATTACCACTAGAACGGTAGGACTAGGTCGAATGAATTGTCGACCTAAATCTTATGCAAGCCTTATGCTTTGGATTAAGGTGATAGTTAGGGTGTCTAATACATCAAGGAAACTAAATTGTAAATTGATGTGCAGGATGGACGGTAGACGTGGACGTGGACGTGGTCGTGGAGGTCAAGCAAACCCACCACCACCACCATCTCCAGATGCCATGAATGGCCTTTATCAATACCTAAGGGAGCTAACCACTCTGGTACAACACCAGAATGGAAATAACAACCACAACGGGGGGTTGCAACCATTAGCTCCTGTACCGGGCAAGGGGGACGACAATAGAAGGATGATAGTTCTTAGAGAATTCTTGAGGCAACACCCACCTACTTTTCAAGGAAGCTCTCACCCTTTGGAGGTGGATAAGTGGATTCGCCGGGTAAAGAAAATGTGTGATAGCATGGGAGTTGCAGAGGATCTATGGGTCGGCCTAGCTACTTATCTACTAGAAGGGGAGGCAGATCATTGGTGGGACTCGGTGAAAAGAAGGAGGAACACTGGTGCTTTTACTTGGGAGGATTTTGATCATATCTTCCAAGACAAGTATTTTCCTGAATCGGTCAGGGACAAAATGAGTGCGGATTTCCTGGCTCTAAGACAGGGTGTCATGACGGTGGCGGATTATGAGAGAAAGTTTGATGAGCTATCCCGTTATGCCATGGAGTTCATATCTACTGAGGCCAGGAGGGCTAAATGATTCGAGCAGGGCTTGAGGCCTGCCATTAGGGAGAAACTTGTGGCTCACAAGATCTAGGACTATGGGGATCTTGTTGATAGAGCTGCACTGGTGGAGAAAGACACCGAAGACAACCAAAGACGACAGAACTTCGCGAGGGGAGGTCCGATCAGGACTGGTGCTAGCAGCAGTGGAGCACAGAGGGTGGCACCATACCGTCGCCCAGAACAGGTGGTTAGACAGAGATTTCAGACAGCTCGAGGAGCTAGGGTTACTCAGAATAGAGCAGGCACTAACCCGCGTCAATGCTTCGCATGTGGAGGATTTGGGCACTTCAAAAATAAATGCCATCGTTTCCACCAAAGACCAATCAAGCAGTAGAACAGGTTAATGCACATAAGCCACCACTACCGAAGCCACTACATTAGAGACCGTTAGGAGCTATAGCACCCGGCGGTGCCAATCAAGGGAGAGTGTTTGCTTTAACCCAACCGGAGGAAAATTTTTCCAATGCAGTTGTAGAAGGTATTGTTCTTCTCTATAATTCTTGGGCCCGAATTTTATTTGATTACGGTGCTACTCATTCCTTCATACGCACTACATATGCTATTAAATTGGGATTATAACTTGAGAATCTAGAACATGCCTTGAGTATTGACATGCCTACTGGAGAACGGTTGGATACTAGGAGGGTGTGTAGAGATTGTGTGCTTCGAATTGGGGAGCAAGAATTGATTGTAGACTTGATTGCATTAGACATGAAGGGTTATGATATAATATTTGGAATGAACTTGTTGTCCACTTTCCGTGATGTAATGGATTATTTTCGTAAACGGATTTCATTTCAATTACCGGGAGGGGTAGTTTTTAGTTTCATTAAGGACCGAAATTTTTCCCATCCATTTCCCATTATGGGCAATAAATTCTTGAAAGCTAAGGCGGGGAGCCATTTGAGTTTCTTGGCCAGCTTAATGGGAGATGATTGACATAAATCCCATTCAGACATGGTGTTAATAGTGTCAGACTTTCTGGATGTCTTTCTAGATGAACTACCCGGGTTACCCCCACAGAGAGAGATTGAGTTTAGGATTGATCTATATTCGGGAACCGAACCCATATCCATTGTTCCCTATAGAATTGCACCTTTGGATTTGAAAGAGCTAAGGAAGTAGTTGGACCAACTATTGGCTATTGGGTTTATCCGTTTAAGCACTTCACCTTGGGGAGCCCCGGTCCTCTTTGTAAAGAAGCATGACGAAACACTTCGGTTATGCACGAATTACCAAAGGTTGAATCGAGTGACAGTGAGGAATAAATATCCATTGCCACGAATTGATGATTTATTCTATCAGCTGAGGGGTTCTAAGTATTACTCTAAGATTGATCTTTGCACAGGGTACCATCAACTGCGGATCAAGGAGGAGGATATTCCTAAGATAGCTTTTCGTACTCGGTATGGTCATTTTGAATATACGGTAATGCCGTTCGGACTGACTAATGCTCCTGCAGCCTTTATGGATTTGATGCACATGGTATTCCGACCGTATCTAGATCAGTTTGTTATCGTGTTTATTGATGACATATTGATTTATTCACGGACACAAGGGGAACATGAACGCCATCTCTCCATTGTGCTACAGACATTGAGAGAGCATAAGTTGTATGCTAAGATGAGTAAATGTGAGTTCTGGATGAAGGAAGTGAAATTCCTTGGCCATGTTGTGTCAGAACAGGGTGTAGTTGTTGATCCCGCGAAGATTGAAGTCGTGATGAAATGGGAACCACCGAGGAATGTGACTGAAGTACGTAGTTTCCTAGGATTAGCAGGCTACTACTGGAGGTTTGTGGAAGGGTTATCAAAGCTCGCGATGCCGATGACCCGCCTTACGAAGAAGGGGGAAAGATTCTTGTGGACTCAAGAGTGTGAACTAGCCATTCGCACCTTGAAGGAGAGGTTGACAACAACTCCTATCCTCATTATTCCGAGCAGTGGGGAAGGATATGATGTTTACACAGATGCTTCGTTACGAGGCTTGGGATGTGTGCTAATGCAGTAAGGTAAGGTAGTTGCTTATGGCTCGAGACAATTAAAGATTCATGAGCAGAACTATCCCACTCATGACTTGGAGCTTGCCGCTGTGGTTTTTGCTCTTATGTTATGGAGGTGTTACGTGTATGGAGAAAATTTTCAAGTGTTTTCTGATCATAAGAGCCTCAAGTATATATTCACATAGAAAGACTTGAATCTTCGGCAAAGAAGGTGGATTGAATATCTAGAAGATTACGATTTCACACTCAACTATCATATAGGGAAGGCTAATGTAGTAGCAGATGCACTTAGCAGAAAGTCTCGGGATGAAATCAATGTTCTTGCTGTTAATAGGTGGAAGATGATTGATGCTTTGGAGGAATTCGATCTATTGGTGGATAGACAAGAGGATCGACCATGCTTATTTAATCTTATAGCTCAACCATTTCTCCGAAAAAGGATTGTGGAGTTGCAACAATTAGATAGAGAGTTGGGAACTATCCGGGGTAGATTGGTGAGGAATGAGATTGTGGAGAATTGGTCTATACATAAAGATGAGTTACAATTTCGTGAAAGACTATGTGTACCAAACGATGACCAAGTAAGGGAAGAAGTGTTGAGTGAGTGCCATCGTTCAAAATTCTCCATACATCTGGGTAGTACTAAGATGTATAGAGACACGAAGCATCAATATTGGTGGAAAGGGATGAAACAAGACGTGGCTAAGTACATTGCAAAGTGCGCAATATGTCAGCAAGTGAAGGTGTAGCATCAGAAACCTGGAAAATTACTACAGTCCTTACCTATCCCAGAGTGGAAGTGGGATCACATCACCATGGATTTCGTGTCTGGTTTTCCATGGACATCACGAGGGCATAATGTCGTATGGGTCATTGTAGACAGACTCACCAAGTCCGTTCATTTCTTGAGCATGAAGACCACTGACACTTTAGAGACCTTGAGCAAGCTTTATATCCGGGAGATGGTTAGATTACATGGAGTTCCACTCTCTATTGTGTCGGATCGTGACTCTTGTTTTGTGGCGCAATTTTGGCAAAGTCTACAACGAGCTATGGGAACAACGTTGCACTTTAGCACCGCCTTTCATCCTCAAACGGATGACCAATCCGAGAGGGTGATACAAATTTTGGACGACATGTTACGAGCTTGTGTGTTGGACTTCAAGGGAAGTTGGAGTGATCATTTTCCGTTGGTGGAATTTGCGTATAACAATAGTTTTCAATCTAGCATTGACATGGCACCTTATGAGGCATTGTATGGGAGACCATGTAGGTTCCCGACTTGTGGGTTAGAAGCTGGAGAGCGTAGTTTGTTGGGGCCAGAAATTTTTCGGGAGACTACTGAGAAAATTTGACTAATTAGGAAAAGACTACGTAGGGCTCAAAGTAGACAAAAAAGCTATGCGGATAGAAGAAGAAGACCATTGGAATTCCAAGAGGGGGACTATGTGTTCCTCAAGGTGTCACCCAAGAAGGGAGTGTTTAGATTTTGCAAGAAGGGGAAATTGGCCCCAAGATATACTGGACCATTTGAAGTGATCAAAGCGGTGGGCAAAGTGGCGTATCAACTTCGGTTGCCAACCCAGTTGTCAGGGGTACATGACGTGTTCCATGTGTCAATGTTAAGGAAGTGTCAATCGGACACAACACATGTCGTGGATTTGATGAAATTGAAATTCAAGATGGAGCAACATATGAAGAACAACCAGTGGAGATTCTCGATATCAAGGAGAAGGTGCTTCGCAATAAAGTAATCCAACTGGTGAAAGTCTTGTGGCAACATCATAGTGTGGAGGAAGCTACATAGGAACCAGAGCTGGAGATGTGAGAGAAGTACCCTCATTTGTTCTCTACTTAAGGTAAGTTTCGAAAACGAAACTTTCTTTAAGGGGGGTGGATTGTAAACCCCCACATGTTTATATTAATATAGTAATATAATTGTTTAGTAATTCTAATATATGGAATGACTCGAAGCTTCTTTCAAGGCACTGCCCGGTGCTATTTTTTTTTTTTTTTTTTTTTTTAAAACCCACCATAAGGCTGTTTTTTTATTATAAATAAAGCTTTTGTGCAAGTTACAATACTGACAAGCTTTTGTGCAAGTTACAATAAACAATTGAGAACTTGCACTGCTTAGACTACTGAACAGTCACGTGAACAGTGACTGTTCAGCTGCTCCATCCAGCTGAGGGATACAAAAGTAAAATGGGCAGTTGAAGGGATCCAAGGTCCATGAGCAGCTGCTATTTGATCTGGCATGAGCTGGGATGAGCTGATGGGAAAGCTAAAGGAGCTAAAGCTGTCAACGGGCTGATCTGCCATTGGCCTGTGAGCAAAAGCAGTCTGATGAGGAGACTGAAAAGACTTCTGATACAACTCAGAATATCTCTGAGAAACCCAAAAGCTCCCAAGAGAAACTCGACAGCATCCATGGCTAGCTCCTCCTTCAAGTGTAGAAGACGAAGAACGCTCCATAGTATCTTGCCATTTGACAGCAACATAAGAGCCACCAAATCTAGCATCCTTACTTCGAAACAGGTGCTGTCTTGCTCGTCCAAGCTTAAGATTTCTGTTTTTTATAAATTCTGTTGTGAACTTGCAATTAACTGTAGAGTCCAAATTAGGACAGTGCAGAGAACCTCTTACGAACTGCCTTGATCCCACGCTGGTCATGCTGCAGTAAAAGCCTGATTTGAAGATGCAAGTCTCCTTGATTCGAGTATAAACGAGAGGCTTGACCCAGAACCCCTTGATTCGCCAGAGCATCTGCAACCGAGTTTCCTTCTCGATAAATATGTTGTATTTGAAAGTCCATAGGCTGTAGAAGAGGAAGTATTTGATTCATGAATGCCCACAAATGCCAGGATGGCGAAGATTTTTTGGTAATCATGTCCAATAAGACCTGAGAGTCAGTCTCAATTACCCAAGGATAAACCTCTAAGCCATAATTATAGATGAGGGAAAGACCATCCAGTAAAGAACGCATCTCAGCTTCCATATTTGTACATCTACCATAGGAGTAAGAACCTGCTAGAACAAACTGACCCCAATGATTGCGTATGATCACCCCACCCCCAGATAAACCTGCCCGGTGCTATAAGTTTATGAATTAAACACTTTTAACATGTTTATTTTGTTTTTTGTGATTTGGTAATTTTGAGTTCTATTTTTTCTTTTCCAGTTTTGAAGCGCTTCCGTAATTTCTTTGAATCAAGAAGCAAAGGACTCGCTCATCATCATGTGGTATATTATAATTATGTTCACCTTTTTTTTAATGTCATTCTTATGAATAATGTCTAGGTTATTCATTTTTTGTGAACACAATTTCATTCGAGTCGTTTGTGTGTGATGCAATAACAAAGCTAAAATTTATCATTGTGTTTGGGTTTGTTTAGGTGGCTCACTTGAAGAGAGATTTATAATTATTTTGAAAGTTGCTTAGCTTGAACTCTTTACTATTGAACTTTTGCGCCTTAATGGTGAATTTGATGAGCATACAATGAGTTTATTTTTTTTAATTCATATTTTTGGCTCTCGATCATTGCAATATTTTTTTTTGAGCATACATGAATGTTTTTGAATTGGTGAATATTTTTCGATAAAAGAATTGGAGAATATTTTTATGGAGGTGACAGTTGTTTACGAATTGGAGAATTTTTTCCATGGAAATAGTTGTATTCATTGAAAAAAAATTCACGAAAATTTTCACACAGACACCCACAATTAGTTTTATTTGCACCGAGCCAAGGAATTTGAGTCGTGTTGGGTAATAGTGAGGCTAGGCCTGTGAGTGATCATGACTCACACATCGCACACCAACACACAAACAAACACAATGTGACACCCCAAAATCCGGGGGTCCGTTGATCACCCATCAACCCGCGGAATGCCTATGGATATCGTGTAACTCGATATCACACCGTTGCGTCCCATTTACCGGGATCCATAATTTAACAAAATCGGGTAGAGTCTCCTTTGTACGGGGAGCTCTACCCAAAATCCAACCTGTACAATATACATTAACATGACCCATCTGAGGCCCAATATAACACAATGACCGAACCGGGTCCATTTATAAGCAAAACATTGACCACACCGGGTCCATTTATCCCTACTCATATAATAACATGCAATGTTACATTAACATAGTCTATAAGAGTTCGATTACAACTCTTTTACACATTACATGCCCAAAACTAAATTACAAGTCCAAAAATATAATTTTTTTAAGTTTGTTTTACAAAAACAATACATTAAAAGCCACAAGTCGGCTTTTCTTCATCCTTGCGGCCCCGAATGAGAGCCGTCCACCGGCGTATATCCCGCATCTGAAATGTTTTCCCGTATAGAGTGAGCCACGCCCAGTAGAGTAATTCCTACAGAGGCTACTCCCCACCTAAGTGGACATGCAATGTTCACATTCAACATTTCATATTCACCTCAACATTCCAAGTAAGAATATGCAACTCTATATTGGAATTTACCATGTCATTCTATGAAATGAGATGGAACTCACTCATGCAACTTTAACCCGAGTCCTCACCGACTCCCACAACACAATGCAATGCCAATGTGTATGAATTCGTCAATTGACAAAAAATCCACCCAATGATCGTTTGAAATAAAAGTTGTTTTATTATAAAACCAAATCATTGATGAGTGTTACTCATTGAATGAGTACTTTATAAATCAAAATCTTGTGTCTTGTTGGGCAACGGATTTTGGTATCTCAACCACCGGTTCCGTAAACACCAGCACTTTTCTGGAATTTCACCGCCGGGAAGTACCTGAACCATGTGACCGGGTTTTGCACCCGAGGGAGAGTCTAGCCCTACTTGCTATACTAGACACAAGTTTTTCCATGCATGCAACCGTGCGACTCAGTCGGATATTCAATCCAACTTTCCCAAGCCCACCCTTCAACCACCAAGAATGATGTTTGAATGAACCATGCCCAAACACACACACACACCCACACTCATGCCTAAGCCCATGAAATGGATGCCTCCGTGCAAATGCAATGTAATGTGTCATTGCATGTCAATGTCATGTCCCATATGTAAGGAATGTCATAGGGACTTATTTAACACATAACAATCCAATTACATGGCAAATCATATCCTAAGCATATAATTTCCACAATTTATCACATAACTCAATTCCATGGCAAATTATAGCACATGCATACAATTTCCATGATCATCATAATGCTAATATATCATAAAACATATATCAATGTACCCATTTCCAATTGTAAATCACACACTAAGCATATGATTTCAATTTTCCCAAAATAGCAACTTTGGTCATTCAAGGCATTCTATCAAACACCTTCAAAGCAACCCATCGTTGTTATCACACAAAATTGTCCACATAACATCAAGTGCCAAGAAAATACACAAGTACTCCCACAACACAATCCATAAGCAAGTTACTAAGCATGTTACTAAGCATGTTACTACATAATCAAGCAATAACACACTTAATTCTCAAGGCATAAAGTAAACACTTAGTATGCCCACAAAATAGCCCCAAATCAGGCCATATAGCAGCCCCAAATCAAGCCACAAAACAGTCCGTATTTCAGCCATATTTCAGCCACAAAACCGCCCCAAAATAGGCCCTAAAATAGCCCCAAAAACAGTCCGTATACAGCCCCAAAAACAGTCCCTAATTAGTGCACAAAACAGCCCCTAATTAGTGCACAAAACAGTCCATAACAGTCCATAATTTCAGCCCCTAAACCGGCCCTAAAACAGCCCCAAAGGAGAGGAATAAAACCAAAGTAGGAAGAACCCTACCTCTTGTAGCGTGTAGGAAGTAGTAGAACTTCCAAGAACACCAACCAAAGCCCAAGAACCTTTGATTTCTCCAAAGTCCCCTCTTGGATCTTCGGTGAAATTCACTTTTCTTGGTACGTACGCGTAGCCCTCGTCGAGGAGATGAACTTTGACTCTTGGCTCGACGAATTCCGACCGACGGAACTCCGGGAATCTTGGATTGAAGCTTGAAGAACTTACTTGTTTTCTCTCTTTTCACTCTCTTCTCTCTATAAGTGAGTGTGTGTCAAAAATCCTTGGGGCATTTCATCGAATAGCTTATAGGTCTACACTGATAATGCTATTATGTGGGTGTTTGTCAATGTGAGTGTGACATTTTCTATTTTAGCAGGTGGCTATGGGCGTGTGTATTGTGCATCACTGATGTGTATGTGTGTATGTACGGGTTAGGGGCAGAAGATTTGAGATTGGGAGAGAGAGGCAGAAGTGAGATTGGGGAAGATTTGAGAGATTTCGGAGGAGAGAGAGAGAGGCGTGAGTTAGGCAATTAACCTTGATTAATGGTAAGAAAATTGGCCTTGATCGGTGGCGATGAAGGAATGAGGAAGAGAGATTTGGGGAAAGTTAAAATCTCTGATAATTAAAAAAGGAAACGTTGTTGGGCAGGAAAACAAAATTCAGTACTCACTGTAGACCGTTGGATCAGTATTTATGAGATGATCTGAACCATCTTTTATGTTGGAATTACGTTGTCTGTTAGATGTGTTTATGTTTTATCTCAAAACGATTTAGACCTCTCTTTATCTCCAAAATTCAAACTCAGCTCTACTTTATTATATATATAAATATATATATATATAATAAAGTAGAGCTGAGTTTGAATTCTAAAACATATCTTGAGCTTTTCGCTGTTCAAATCAATTCTAAGTAAAACATAAGTTATATCAAAGGGCCATGTTATCTTAAATTTTGTACGGCTCAGATCACCTCAAAAAAACTGGTCCAATAGATGACATTCACTACTAAATTTTGTTTTCCCGCCCACATGAGTTTCCATTTTTGGATCGATGGTAATTCCTCCAACTCTCCTTGATTCATGCCACTCTTGCCGGAGATCCCCTTCTAACTACAACCCCTCTCTCTCTTTCTGAGTTCCTAAAATCTCCCAATTTCCATACCGGACATCCCCTTTCCATACCGGCGATCCCCAAATCTCCATGTCTCCCAATTCAAGCCCTAGAAATCAGCCCCAAATCTTCATGTTTTTCCCCAAATCTCCTCTCTCCCTCGGTATCAAAGCCACTAAATCTCCAGCTCTCTCAGTCATTGTCTGCTTCTCTCTCTGCTGCTTATATCTTTCTTCGTTGCCCATATTGCACGCACAGGTATAACTCTCTGCTTTTCTCTTTGCCTCTCTCTTTCTCTCTCTCTGTCTAGGGTTCATCAAATTGGCCTTTGTATGAGATTGAACCACAATACTTACTCTGCTATCTGGAGAAACATTTGTAGAGATACAACATCGTTTGTTCATAGGTCTTCCATAGAGCTTCTCTATTTTTTTTTTTTTTGGAAAATCTGAAGGCACTTTGTGCTTAGGTTTTCTATAGTTTTTTTAACCCTATAAATTGGAAGTTAAAATTGGGATTAGAGTAGTGATGGTTGCCATATTATTACTGTTAGTTTTCTGGATTTTTTTTTTTGCATTTCCAGATTCAATGTCTCTTGAATGGGGTCAAACCTTTTGATGTTTGTGTTATTGAGGTATAAACAACTTCACACTCCTATAAATCTTTTATGATATTGTTTGTGTTTAATTAATAAAGTGTGTGATAATGAGCTGTTTTTGTTTCTATTTTTCTACTATAGTTAATGTATTTAGTTTAGATGATAGGACATGGGTAAATGGATACCTCTTTGTTTTGGATTTGGAAAAGGAGTTGTTTACATGTTTATACATTGGAAGAATAACTTAGAATGATGTGACCTGGGAACTTGGAAACAAGTTTTATAAATGCATACATCATATTGTTTTGGGTTAAATTTTTCCTAATTTTACATGTTTTGGTTTATATTTGGTCTACATTTTACATGATATGTTGGGTAATTGATTCGGCTCCAAACCTCTCTTTATTGTACTCTACCGTATTGGTAGAGATCATGGTGATTTGATTTTTTTTATTTTCATGAATGTGGTAGTAGTGGTCCATAAATGATGGCTAGATTGGTTTAGAGTCGTGTGTAATTAATCTTGTTAAGGGTCATGTTCATTTGAGTTTTGGTTATTGTTCTATTCACATTGTCAAGGATGGTCGTTGGAGATTGTAGCCGGAATTTATGGCATCTACTGTGGAGAATGATATAAATGCACATTGGTAAAGTGTTACACAGGGGTAAAATGGAATCTGCCCTTAATGTTTTGTATTAGTTTATTTCCCAGCTTTCTTTCATGTCTCTTTCCCTAATTTCGTATATCTTGCATAGTTGCACCCAAATGGTTTGCACAACTTTCTTACATGATTGTGTGTGTGTCTATGTGGAGAATGTTTTGAATTGATTTGTGATGGTTTTTGGGCAGGAATTAAGTTTTAGGATATAATGTTGTTGCTTCTTGATCCCAATGATTTTCTGTAATTAATTTTTTTTTTTGGTTTTTTTTTTCATTGATTTGAATATTTTGTTGAATTGTATGCTCTATAACATGAAGGGTTTTGTCAGGTTGATTTCCTATTATGAGTGGCATGTTTGTGGTTAAAGACATTGAACATTGAATGGTGATTTGAACACAAGAATTTTCTCGATATTGGTTGTAACAATTTTAGAATTGGTAATTAGTTCTTCAATCAATCACTCAACACCAAATCACCCTTGGTTGAGTTGTTTAACTATGGCTAAACATGAAATGGAGCACCAGTTATATAATGGCCTTTTGTGTACATCTATATAATAAATCAGCTAGCAAGTTGAATTTTATTTCCTATACATTTTCCCCCCAAAAAACATCACATCATCTAATTATATCACATGTTCAATGATTTAATATTTAGTTAATTTATAGTTTAACATAACTTTTATTTCATATATTATTCATACATGATAGCATACACATGTTAAAAATTTATATCGAGTTATGTATTTTGAAAAAAAAATTGACTCTATTTTTAAGAAAATAATAGGTAGAAATTAATTTTAAATGATGTAAGCAAAGAAATTAACTTTAAATTTAGTATAGTGGGATCAATTTTTTGAACGTTAGAATCTTATG
Organism: Ilex aquifolium; assembly: GCA_951799425.1. NCBI lineage: Eukaryota > Viridiplantae > Streptophyta > Magnoliopsida > Aquifoliales > Aquifoliaceae > Ilex > Ilex aquifolium. The sequence continues at coordinate 17,607,043 of OX637400.1, forward strand.
TTTCATTGTGTCTTCAGGCACGGGTTCTGACTAGCCTATATAATAAAGTAGAGCTGAGTTTGAATCTCAAAACTTATGTTGAGCTTTTCACAGCTCAGATCAATTCTGAGCAAAAGATAAGTTATATTCATAGGTCCATGTTATCTTCAGTTGTTTTGCGGTTTAGATCAACTCATAGATATTGATCTGATGGATGATATTCACTATTAAATTTTGTTTTCCCACGCACATGCCTTACTATGCATGGATCCCCATATTCACGCCTTCTATCTTGCCCAAAATTCACGCCCAGTGCCTCTCATTTCAGAATTAACTCCTCTCTTTCTCCAAATTAATCCAACTTTCAATTTTTGAATCCCTTTAATTAATTCTTCGGCACCCACGTTTCAGGCCTGAATTATTTTAATTCGTCCCTCATCCTCTCTTCGTTCTCTCTCTCTCTCTCTCTCTCTCTCTCTCTCTCTCTCTCTCTCTCTCTCTTAGCTCCCTCTCACACCACCACTCCACGCCACCAGCTCCTAGCTGTGGCGACCCGACCTCCGGCATCACTCTCTCACAACACCAACCTGTGCCACCACCTTTACTCCTGTGAACAAGTAATTATGCCTCACTCGCTCTGCATTTCTCTCTCCTTGTCTCCACCGCCATGCAATGCCACAATTATCTCCCACCACAGCCATAACTCCCCTTCCTCCTCTCGCCCCACTGCCACAGCTGCCACCACAGCATTCACCATAGCCATTGCCCCATCACTCCCTTCCTTCTCCCCACAGCCACAGCCATAACCCCACGAAATTTTAATTGGCACTTGAAGAATTCTTGGCTTCGTTGTGTGGTATAATTGTTAACAGCATAATGTATGTTTGATTAAATGACTCGATGAGTGTCTTAGATCTAATTTGTTTTAATTCCTCGCTTTGGATTTGATAAGATCGTTCAATAATCTACGTATTGAATATGAATTTGATTTATTCTTATACTCAAGGATCTCGAAAGGCGGGCGCACCACGAATGTGAATTTTTTTATAATTCCAATAGTTTCAAACTTTCATGCTTTATTGGTTCTTTGTTCATGGGAAAGGAATGATGCCCATACTTTGTGTTTCTTTGATAACAGTCAAAAATGGTTGAAAGTAAAGAAAAGATAAAAAAAAATAGAGTATGATTTTCTATTTGTCTCAAATTAATTTCCATTTTTCTGATTCATTATGGGTTGTTGATTTTGATCCTTGACCCAGGGCTCTTTTGATGATTGAATGTGTGAAACCCCGGAAAATTTGAACTATTCACAAAGGGGCAAAACAATAACTTGCCACTATGAACGGGTTGCGAACCTGAATTTTTCTAGAGCTCGGATGACGAAACGGACTTCGCCGTTAAATTCGTCTCGCGAAATCTAGTTACCCTGTAAAATTTCGTCGAATTCCGAGATAGTCGGATTTTTTGCATTTTACGAGGTGTACGGATCTCGGGTGACCCCAAAAACGAAATTTTTGTTAAAATATGGAGAATTTGAAAATAATATAATTAAAGTTCATAGAAAATATTTTGAACTTGAACCGGGACGAAATTTAATCGTTTCGGAGAAAAAAAACGGAACCCGAACGAAAGGGGGTGTGTGGCCAATTATGGACCACACAACTTAAAATATAAAAAGGGGCTAATAATCTGAAAAATCAGATTATTCAACCCATTCTCTGCTGAACCGTGAGAAGTGAGAGAGAAAGAAAAGAGAAAAAGAAAAAAACTCACATTCTCTCCACGATCTACGGAGGTCGGGTGCTCAAATCGACTCGGGCCAAGAACAAGAGTTGTTCTACGCGACGAGGGCTACGTGTGGGTACCAAAAACAACAAGTTTCACCGAAGGTGAACGGGTGGGGGTGTACGAAAATCAAGATTCGAGTTGTATTTCTTTGCTCGGATTCCGTCGAGCTAGAAGGGAGAAGTGATCACGTCGACGAGGGCTACGCGTGGGTACCAAAAATGAAGATTTTCACCGAAGGTGAAAATTCGGGATTTGGAAAAATCAACTTCGAGTTGGGTTTTCGGGTCTTGGGAGCTTCCTACGGGATTCTCACGCTACAAGAGGTAGGGGTTCTCCTACTTGGGTTGATTTCTTACCTAGAAATACCTATGATAAATGGGCTGGATATATATATATATATATATATATATATATATGTATATCTATATATATTGACCTATGTATACATATATTTATATGTATATGGTTATGGAATAATGAAGATGGTGGGTAGGTTGTTAGAAAATTACACTTGCCTATTGGTGGAATTTAGGTAAAATAATTTTATCCTAAATGGGTATGTAGAAATTGCCTATTGGAATTTCTTGAATTATGTGAAAATTGGGCATGATATGTGTTACCATGTTGTTTGCCTTGAAGGTGTTTGACAAAATACCTAAATGGATTGAAATTGTTATATGATAAATAACATGTTATGCCTTATGTGGTAAATGAAAATCATATGTGTACGATATGATTTATGTTGAAATTGTGAATGTCAGATATATATTTTGATATATCAATTGTTGTGATGAAGCATGGAATTTATACGTTTATAATGTAAATTGCCATGGAATGGAATTGATTATGTTAATTTAGTCCATATGGCATGCATTACATATGAACCTTGCATGAGAGAAGCAATGTGTCATTACATTGCATATGTACGTATGCACGGGGAATTCACATCATGAGTGGTGTGTGTGTGTGCATGTTTGTTGTTAATACCATATGTTGGAATGTGGTAGAGACAGTTCATATGACATTCATTACATATGAACCTTGCATAAGAGAAGCAATGGGTCATTACATTGCATATGTACGGGAACATCACATACATGGACATTGTGTCATAAGGATGTTGTGCATGGGTGTTTGTACCACAATCTATGTGGTATTAAATGCATATGGTCATGAAAATTGCTCATTGGCATTATTGCATATAGAGCATGACATTGGTAACTCCATTCATGGACATTAGTCATTAGTGGAGGCATGTGTAGGTGGTGCATGGTTAATCAACACCTTGTTTGGTGCTTGATATGTGGACTCGGGAGAAAAGTGGATCGACGATCCTTTTTGAGTCGCATGGTTGCATTGCATAAGTAAAACTTGTGTCTAGGTATAGCAAGAAGGGGCATGGCGACTTCCTCGGGTGAAAGACTCGGAATCACTTGGTTCAGTCACTCCCCTGAGGTGAAATTCCGGAAAAGTGACATGGTGTACGGAACCGGCGGTGTAATTCCAAAATCCGTTGCCCAACAAGACACAAGATTTTGATATAAAATATACTCATCCAATGAGTATCATATTTTCCGTCGAAGACGGGTTCATTACACATTGCATTGTGTTGTGGGAGTCGGGAAGGACTCGGGTTGTGTTACATGATTGAGTCTCATCTCACTCATAGCATGTGGTACACATTGGCATTCACATTGTGTGTGTGGGAGCCGGGAAGGGCTCGGGTCGAGTACATGAGTCTCATCTCATTCATGGGGCTTAGGTAGCCCGGTTTAACATACATGGCATTGACATGTAAAGGGAGTCAGAGTGAACTCGGGTTGAGTGCACATGGGTGGGTCTCACCTCATTCATGGCATGACATTATAGCATTACATCATTTAATTGTATATTATTTGATGGAATGGTTACGGATTTATGGATGTTGCATGTGAACATTTCATATGCATATAGGTTGAGGAGTAGCCTCTGTAGGAAATACTCTACTGGGCGTTGGCTCACCCTATACGGGAACACATTTCAGGTGGGAGAGATACACCGGCGAATGGCTCCATTTTGGACCCTCATGCTTGAAGAAAGCCGCATGTGGCTTTACTTAATGTTTTGTATAATTACATGTTAGAAACTATATTTTGGGGCATGTAATGCGTAAAATAATTGTAATAGAACTTATAAAGACTATTGTTAGATTAGTCTTTCATGTTTTGATTTAAGTATGGTTAATTGGACCCAGTGTGGCCAATGTTTACTTATACATGGACCCGGTGCGGCCATTGCTTTATATTTGACCTCGGATGGGTCTGGTAATTGTGTATTGCACAGGTTGGGTATTGGGTAGAGCTCCCCATACAAAGGAGACTTTGCCCAAATTTCGTTAAGTTATGGACCCCAGTAAATGGGGCATAACAGTGTGATATCGAGATACTAGGTATCTACAGGTATTCCGCGGGTTGATGGGTAATCAACGGACCCCCGGATTTTGGGGTGTCACAGAATGTGCGACTGCGGTTTATCTTTCCTCAATTATCTCTAATCTCAATTGGGTATGTGCAAGTTTTAGTGCTTTCATAACTATTATTTTAAATCCGTAATTTTTTTCTCTGGCCAAATGTCAGTGGTGTTATTACAGAAAATTAATTTCTGCTTGCTTGCATTGTTCATAGTGTTAGTCAACATAGTGATTTACCTATTTGATATGTGTTAATTGTAGATATCCAATTTTTCTATCAAGTTGTTAGGAAATGAAAAGAAAAGAAAATTATGATTCTTTGGTATTATGTGGATTGATTTCTTGAATTGTTTACTGTTCTAATAAACTCTGATAGGAAGAGCAGGGTTGTCTCAAAGAAATTCACTCACCAGTTGTTTGGAAATATTTTAGATCCAAGGCTTATTGGGAGGATGAGCCAACCTAGGTGGTATTATGAATCTCTTTATAGTTGTTGCTCCAGAATCAAGGATCTTAGTTTTGTTTGTGCTTGAATGGATGGTTTTGGATTGCATCTTTTGTGGCATTTGTTTATCGCTTATTTCCAAAAATGTCAATTTTGATTTTATTTATTATTTGTGTAAATTTTTTATTTGAAATGCCTAATTTGTATTCTAGGTGTGCAATGCAACTGTTACTTAGTTTGTGAAACGGTGTTTGTTGATTGTGTCTGTTATAGGGAGTGCCATTGAATTTCTTTTATGCGTGTTATTGGATGTTGTAACAACTTATACCAGCTAATATATATTTTAATTTATTTAAATAAATTCTAATTTACGTGAATTTAACGATTTACTAGATATGATGACATCTTCATGAGAAAAAGCACTTAAAAAAAAACCAGAAATAATCAACACTTTTTTGAATTGAATGGGTTGACATTGCGAGACAATAGTTTGTTTTAAATAAAAAGGGAGCAATAGCTTGTTAAAAGCCTAAAGGTTGTCCCACAACAACCAGTCACATACCGAGATTATCGAGACCAAGACAAAAGTGAATGAAAGGCAATGGAAGTAATATCAAAAGGTTGGTGAACCTTTTCTCAAACTTTTGTTTCAATTGACTTGCATTCAAGTAGTTCCCAAAGACTCAAGAGTACGGTTCATTGTTTTCATCTCTTGGTGCTTTTAACCCCATGTTCGATGTATTGAAAGGCAAATTGGAGCTAATTCATTGAGAAAGACTCAAAAGTAGCACGACTTACCTATATGTTCAATTTGTGTGATTCTTACCTTATTTTATTCCTCTCATTATTGTAACTATTTGTAAGAAACTAACCCTTGGGCCGAACATTGATAAACATAACCTTTATTTATTTTAGCTTTTTGAGTCACGATGAAGGTTTCTTGGTATCAGTAGTAAGGAAAATTGAGTTTGATTATTGTGCATTGCTTATTTGGCATAGTATTGTTTGGAGCCCATCAAGGAACAATGGTCTCGATATAGTCGTTAGTTCCCCATATCTCTTATAATGATTTCTATCAGGTCAACTCTATTTAACTATTACTATATAATAGTACCACATACACGTGCATGCAATTAATTGAGATTGTTATCTTGAATGAATGTTTGCATGAATGTAGTTGGCAGGAGTTGTTACTTACTAGAGGACCCAAAGTCCATTCCACCCAAGGAGAGAGGTTAGTGATTTTGATTCTCTCACTTTCATCTGGTTGATTTTTTTACTATTTTTGAGAATATTCAAAATCGTTTATCGAGTTCAAAATGAATGTTGAAGGGAACTATTATGGGTTTTACAATTTGTTATTTTATTACTCAAGTATGTCGGAATCCTTAATTGTAAACAATTCTTTGACCCTGGACATTAATTCCATACTCTGCGACATTAATAGTAACCTTTGAAATTGTTATTTTTTGCTTTACTTCATGTGCTTTAGTCGGCACAATGTATGAGGTATTTACTAGCGATTGACATAGGCGACGCATGAGATTTATAACCCGGTGCCTTCAGGTACGAACAATTACTAGTATATATATATATATATATATATATATATATATATATATATATATATATATATATATATATATATATATATATATAGGCGACGCATGAGATTTATAACCCAGTGCCTTCAGGTACGAACAATTACTAGTATATATATATTATTGTTTTTGTTTGGCATGTTTCTGTTCATGTTACTATTCTTGTTGAACATGTTACTACTGTTATTTTCCCAAATATTAATACTTAATGTTATTATTTTTTGTTTTTGAATATTATTATTATTTTGTGTTTAAATGTTACTTTTTTTAATGTTACTATATGTATGTGTGTGTATATATATGAGAGAGAAATAAATAGTCATATTCTATATATGGATATAGATAGCTATGAGAGAGAGAATTTTAATGTTAGTCAAACTCCTAAAATTTAGGAGTTGTTAGTTTTCAAATTTATTTTAATTAAACATAATTACTAGGGGTAATTTGGACAATAGAGATCAAAATGGACTTAATATTAAACAAGTTTTCTTTATGGACTTATCACCAAATAAATCCACAAAAGGGGACCGGCCTCAAAATTTCCTTAAATTTTAAGCCCTTAGTTCAGTTGCATGTTTCGAGGCCCTTTGAATGGACTAACTTTTTAAAGGTCCAATGTATTTCACAAGTATTCTACATATAGCCTTCTAGAAAGGCCTAAAATGTAGCAAAACTTTCTAAAATCACCTAAAAATAATGACTTATATACATCAATGTGGAAGTTTCTGCGGGAATAAGAAGCGTGAAGTACATTCACAAGTATATTTACAAAGTTGATGATCATACCACTATGGTGTTGGGAGGAGAAAATGAGATCTAACAATATCTAGATGCTAGGTATATTGCACCTCCAAAAGCTACTTGGCGATTATTTAGTAATCCTATGCATGAAGAGATTTCATCTGTTGTACGTTTGGAACTTCATTTACCTAGGATGTATCATGTTGTTTTTAATACGACCGAACAACTTGATACGGTCATTTCTAGGGGTGCACAACAAGATTCAACGCTGAAGGGATTTTTTAAGTGTTGCACTTTAAATGAATCTGCACGTGAGTTAACTTACCAAGAGTTTCCACAAAAAATTACTTGGAATAAGAAAACACATAAATGGACACCTAGACAAAGGGGGTATGCAATTAGTAGAATGTATTTTGCTAGCCCAAATTTAGAAGAACGATTTTACCTGTGTTTGTTATTAATTGTAGTCAAAGGACCAACATCATTTGACAACTTATGCTATGTACGATATTTTCAAAATAGCATGCATTGCAAGAGGATTTCTGGAAGATGATGGAGAATGGGTACAATGTATGCAGGAGGCTTCTACCATGAAAACGGGATACCAGTTAAGGAGACTGTTTAGTATTATTCTCACAGAATGCTCTCCGTTGTATCCTCTTGAGTTATGGAATAAATTCTCGATGCATATATGTGATGACCTACAACACAAGATTCGTACAATATTTGGCATTTCTAATCCTACTCAGGATCAAATTGAAGATTATGATATATTTCTGTTGGATCAGTTACTCTATGAGTCAGGCTAAAATTTATTTGACTTTCCACCCATGTCCCAACTGATTGGGAATTGGAATGCAATAGTTGGTAAAAGACTGTTGTTTAAGCATCAACAACTCCAACATGAAGCGCAACAGTTGGATGTACAAAATAATGTTGATCGTCTCAATGATGCACAACATGCTGCTTATACTGCAATCATTTCATCAGTAATTGAAAATAAAGGAACTACTTTTTTCTTGAGTGGGGGTGTTGGCACGAGAAAACCGTTTCTGTATAATACAATTGCTAACAAAATGCGTAATTGTGGATATATCATCATTACTGTAAAACCCGGGCAAATTTAAACTTTTTCTTAAAAAGGGTAAAATGGTAATTTGTCATCCTAATGCATATTTAAAATACTCATGTTCTAGACCTCGGATGAGCAAACGAAGTTCACCGTTGAATTCGTATCGCGAAAACGAGTCACACTGTCAAATTTCGTCGAATTCTGAGATAATCGGATTTTTGCACGTCGTTCGAGGCGACTGCGTAGCGAATGACATTTTAAAGGTCCCCAAAAATATTTTTTATAAAATTTCCTTAAAATTAAGTTAAAGTTCAAATAAAATTAATTTGAACTTAATCCGATGTATAATGAATCATTTCGGGACGAAAAACGGACCCGAAAATCGAAAATATGCGGTACGATGTGGACCACACATTTGTGCCTATATATACCCTCTTAAATCAGCTTTTTGAGAGAAGAAATATCTCCTCCTTGACTGAAACCAGTCGGCCAAGACCAAAGAGAAAGAAAAAAAATTTCTTCAACCTTCCCGCTCCGATTCCGAGAGTTTCGTCGGTCGGAATCCGTCGATCCAAGAGGCAAAGTTCATCTTCTCGACGAGGGCTACGCGTACGTACCAAAAACAAGAGATTTCACTGAAATATTCAAAAGTGAAGATTTGGGAAATCAAGAGTTCTTGAGTTGTTTTGGTGTTATAGGAGTTTTCTACACTCCTATTGAGATAGGGTTTCTCCTACTTGGGTTGATTTCTACCCTAAATGTCCATAGGAATGGTTGGATGTATGTGTTATATATATATATCTATCAATTGCCTATTAATATGGAAATGGGAAAGTGAGCTTAGAAATGGCTTAGGCCAACTTCTAGCTTGACTTTGATGCATGGGGGTTACTTGAGCATTTTCTTGTAACTATGTGAAATTGTGGGCATGATATGTGTTTAACATGAAGGTGCCTTGAAGGTGTTGATTAAATGCCTTGAATTATGATATTTAATGTTGTGTGACAATATTATGTGATTACATAATTTATGCATGAAAGGTGTTTGATAAAATGCCTTGAATGTGAAAAGTGTTATCTTGATGAAATTGAAATAACATGTTGAGTTGAGTTAGGTGATAACTTGTGAAAATCATATGCTTATTGATATATTGAGCATGATGATGATGTATGAAAGTCATGTGTATATGACATACATTTCCATGGGATATGATGATAAGTGTTATATGTTGCTCATGTGGCATTCATTACATGGGACATGACATGGATAAGCAATGGTTCATTACATTGCATTTGCACGGAACATCTCATCACATGGGTGTGTGCATGGTTGTTGTCAATACCACACTTGGTGATTGACGGAAGGCTTGGGAAAGTTGGGTCGAAGGCCTAGCTAAGCCGCTTGGTTTCATGATAACTTGGGTCGGGGTTAGCAAGAAGGGCTAGAATATACATCGGGTGAAAGACTCGTTGATAGGATTCGCACTCTGTTTGTGTAAAAGGCCATAAAGTGTGTCGGTATACGCGGAACCGTGGGTTGAAGTCCTGAAATTCCGTGTCGGTTGGGTGCCGTTGGTGTAAGTCCATGAATGCCCATCCCAAGAAAGACCCTAGTTTTGTAAAATGTCATTGATGTGTAACATAAATGGCGGATTCATACATTGGCACTTGCGTGTGTTGGGGAGCCGGGAAGGGGTCGGATTGAGTGCATGAATGAGTCTCACCTCGTTGCATGACATGTCATAAGAAATTTCATATCTGAGTTGCATAAACATGATTAGAATTGTTGTGGATAATTGAATATTGCATATGAGCATTCCATGTGCATCTAGGTAGGGAGTAGCCTCTGTAGGGAAATTTTCTACTGAGCGAGGCTCACCCTATACGGGAAACAATTTCAGGTGTGGGGTTTGCACCGGCGGATGGCTCCCATGTAGAGCATCAAGGGTGAAGGAGGCCGACCTGTGGTCTTAGTGCATGATTTTGTAAACCTTTTGATTAACATGGTTTTGACTTGTAAAGTTTTCATGAATAAATGTAATAGAACTTATATGGGCTATTGTTAAACTAATCTTGCATGTTTTGATATAAGTATTGATAAATGGACCCTGTGTGGTCATTGTGTTATATTGGGTCTCGGATGGGTCATGTTAATGTATATTGCACAAGTTGTATTTTGGGTAGAGCTCCCCGTACAAAAGAGATTATGCCCGAATTTCGTTAAAATTAAGGACCCCGGTAAATGGGGCATGACGGTGTGATATCGAGTTACTCGGTATCCACGAGTATTCCGCGAGTTGATGGGTAATCAATGGACCCCCGGATTTTGGGGCGTCACAATTACTGTGACTTCATCCGGTATTGTATCTTTATTATTAATGAGAGGCTGCACAACACATTCAACATTTTGTACCCCATTGACTGTGTTTGAAAATTCAATTTTTGGGTTTACCAAGCAATCGATGCATACAAAATTGTTCAGATCGACTAAATTGATAATGTGGGATGGAGTTTCTATGCAAAATATGTATTGTGTTGAGGTAGTGGATCTTACATTTCAGGATGTCTGTGATAACCAAAATCCATTTGGGGGTATCACTGTTGTTCTTGGAGGAGACTTTCGACAAATCTTGCCAGTTATATCAAAATGAGTCCGTGAACAAATTGTTGGTGTGTCATTGAGGCAATCTGCATTATGGAGGAATGTACATGTTTTGACTTTGGGATTAAACATGCGTTTAACTAACACAAATTCAGAAAATGCTAAATTTGAAAAATTCTTAATGAATGTAATATTTCATTGATCATTAGTTATATAACATATTATTTGGAATTACTATTATTATTCTTATTCTCTGATTTTACTTCTAATTTTAGGTTGGAACCAATCCACAAGAAATTATGGAACTTCCACCAACAATACACAAGTGTCATACTCTTCAAGAATTGATATTTAAAATCTATCCACGTTTGTATATGATTGGTTCAGTAACCCCAGACTTCCCAACCGAGCGCACAATTTTTTCTGCACAGAATGATGACGTTAGTGTTATAAATGCTGCGACAATGAATATTTCACCAGGACAAACAATTACATATTTAGCTTCTGACAAAATAGCCGACAGTAATGTACTTGATCGATCCATCACGAATCGATATCCTAATGAGTATTTAAAATCACTAGACCCTTCTGGGTTACCACCATTCAAGTTAGACTTGAAGGTAGGTTGCCCAATAATGTTGTTGAGAAATATAGCGCTGAAGGATAGGCTATATAATGGCACGCGATTAATGATTATTAGATGTGTCACACACGTAATTGAAGCTCAGATTTTAACTGGAGATAAATTTGGCAATTTGGTTTTCATTACAAAAATATATTTGCCACCAACATCTCTAGAATTGCTTTTTTCAGATGACAAGACGTCAATTTCCTGTTCGATTGACATACGCTATGACAATCAAGAATCAACAAATCTCAAGGACAGTCTGTAAAATTCGTTGGGGTCGATCTACACACACCAGTGTTTAGCCATGGATACCTGTATGTGGCACTATCCAGGTGCACATCTTCTGATCGTATAAGTGTCATTCTTCCTGAAGATGGGTCGAATTGCACAACGATTATCGTTTACCCCGAAGTTCTGTTGTAGGACTTCCTATCTAATTGCAAATAAATGGTACAATTTCATTACAAATTTATCTCTATTGAAGACGAAAAATTAAAATAATCAATGCTTTGATTAACTTTGTGATTTAATATTTGTAGGATTGATGTGAAATGACAAGAGATATGAAAAGATTAAATAAAGCTACATTGCATCAATGGGGACATGATAATAAGGTAAACTAAGTCTTGCATTCTTGCAATGAAACATATTATTTTTAGATGTAATCAATTTTACTAAGATTTATTTTGTTCCTCTGTTTTTATATAATTAGGTGATTGTGTATTCTCCCAACTTGGTGTTTACTGTATGTATTGATTACATACACGCTCAAGGAGGTGATGAATAAAAAATACAATCACAAGCTGCAAGGTTAAACTATTCAATTAATGTTTTATGAATAAGACATACTATTTTAATATTCTTTGAATTTAATTCATATGAATGAATTTATATTTTTTTTCTACTTTCTTGATTTAATTGTTGCATGTTTATGATTCAAGAATAATATTGCAGAAACCTATAATAACATGAACATTTTAATTATTCTATTTCCCTTATTGTTGTTGGTGTGTTGTTATTCTTATTATTACAATATTATATCACATGTTAGTAAAAAAATATTTTGTTGTTGTAATATTGGTTAATTGTTGCTAATTTTATTATTATTAATTTAATTTGTAACTTTTATATTATGTACAGACACATTGAACGTCCTCCTATCTATGTACGTCGTAGTATGCGTTTGACAGTATCAAGCATAGTAGATAAATTTGAAAATGATTCTTTTGAAGATGGAACCCCAATCTTAGAGTTTGAGTTGGAAAAAATTAAATTAGGTCGTATGCTGCAAAATGTAAGGAAAAACATAAGTGAAGATTATATTATGCAAAAAATAGCAGAGACTTTTCCTATCACTTGAGAGAATAGCAGAGACTCTTCCTATCACTTGAGATTCTGCAAAGGAATTTTTTTTTAATCACGACCGACCAACTTGTGCAGTACGATTTATACAATTATTAGCAAAAGCGGAGCGCAATATCCATCCACTGTGGGTACAGTTTGAAACATAGAAAATGGATCCACAATCAAATGTCATAGACCATATAAAAAAGAAAGAATTATTATATTACGAACTGAAACAAAAAGGTTTCAGTCCGAATAATCCAATTATGTTTTATGTTGTTGTTAACATGCTTCCATTTACATGTCGATTGACTTCATTCATACGAAGTTTGAGAATGGCTTCCTAGATATGATAGAATTGGAGGATCTGTTAGAGGATATCGAAAATGACTTAATATGTTTACGAGCAATAGAAGACGTGGAGGCTCAACTGAGAAACAATGAACATCAGAACCTATGAAGCAATACTTTTCAGGGTAAATTGCACCAATGGTCCCTGAGGTTTACCACTTATTGCACTATTGTTCCAAAAGTTCTAATTTCGTCAATTTCGTCCTCCATGTTAACATATTGACTCACTTTGGTTCTTACCCCTAACGGTCGTCCAAATAATAGACAAAAAATGTCAGGTGCCTCGCACATGGGACTTTTGAGGGCTATTTTTGGTATTTTACTACTATTTATGCATCCAAACATAATTATCCATTATATGTATATATTAAACATGAACCCAAACTCCCACTATCTTCTTCTTTTCTTTTTTCTCCTCTCTCCCTCACACAGGTAGTATCATTCTCTCCACTAAAAAACGTAGTCATCATTCTCTTTCTCCCTCTCTCTCCATTCCCAAACCCAACATATCTGAACCCCAACACAAACACAACAGAAAATCACAAATACACACCCACACCGTTACTGTGTCTCCACCCCTCAAACCCAAGACATATAAACACTAACACAAACACAACAGAACATAGAGAGAGAGAGATGCAAAGGAGTGATGTATTCTTTGCCGGAGAGGGTGTGGAGAAGATCGACAGCTGTTGTGGTGGCAATAAAGGCTTTGAATTGATGAAGAATTTGGTATGAATTGGGTATTGCTCAATTGAATTCTGATTGTGAATTTCTATATAGATCTCCCTCCTGAATTGTGTCTCGTTTTCTAAAATTTTGTTGGGGACATGAGAATTAATGGGTCTACTGTGGTGGTGGGGGGGGGGGGGAGTGAGATTTGTTGTGGTGGAGGTGGGTTTTCTGGGTTGGCTTGTGAGTGGAGGTGGAGGTGGAGTTGGAGCGAGATCTTTGTTACTCTCTTTATGCCGGGTTGTGTGTGTGTTTGTGTGGTCTGTGTGTGTGTGTGTGTGTGTGTTTGTGTGGTCTCTGTGCATGTGTCGAGTCTTTGTGTGGCCTGTGTGCGTGTTGGTGTGGTTTGTGTGCGTGTGTCAAGTGTTTGTGTGTGAAGAAGGAGATGAGAGAGAGAGAGAGAGAGAAAAAACGATAGAGAGATTAATTGGGTTGAGTGGTCGTCACCGGTGGGCTGCCGTTGTTGGGGTTAGCAATAGAAGAGACGAGCTGGAGAGAGAGAGGCCGCTGATTAAGAGAGAGCGAGAGAAAAGAGCATGGAGAGAGAGAATTGGGGCTGCAGCTCAGGTGGGGGAAGGCGTGTGATTGCCGGAATCAGGGGTTTACAGGCAGTGTGGGGAAGAAGGAGTGTGGCGAGTAATGGTGGTTTTTTGTCCTTTAGACTTATTTTGAGTTTCCATTTTTGCCCTATATTTTGAATGCACAATGACAAAAACACCCATTAACATTCCCATGTGCGAGGCACATGGCATTTTCCGTCTATTATTTGGACGGCCCTTAGGGGTAAGGACCAAAGTGAGTCAATGTGTTAACATGGAGGACGAAATTGACGAAATTAGAACTTTAGGGACGAAAGTGCAATAAGTGGCAAACCTCAGGGACCATTGGTGCAATTTACCCTACTTTTCAGGTAAATATGTTTTCTCAATCTTTTTATTATTTGAATGTGGATGAATTGATAAAAATATTTGTATGTTTTTCTCTAAAAACATCTAAATATAATTTTTTTTTTTATAGGCTATATTCATTCTTTTGGAAGCTGGTAGAATTTCAAATAGCAAAATTTATTTTTTTTGACTGTATTTGTGAACTTATTTTTATTATATAGATGGTTGCATTTTTGGGCAGTTTTTTGTTTGAGATATTTATTACATGGATGTATTGAGTTTATAATTAAGTTCTGTTATTGAATTGGATGATGGTAATAGTGAGGAATACATGATTCTTATAGATGAGAAATATTTTATTAATTTCATTTATTGCTTAAAAATTGTAAATTTGATTTGGTTCTGTTAGTATTTTTTTTCCTGAGTTATTTGTTTATGTGGTATTGCTTTGGGGAGTTTTTTGTTCATTTTTATGACAGTTCCTATAATATGGGGACAAGTCATTTTAAAAGAAGAATTTGTATGAATGTTTTCAGAACATTTTTTTATTAATTTTCATAATTACTTGCGATTTTTTTGTTTATTATATAGTGCCTTTAAGCACGGACAATGACTAATATTTATATAATAAAGTAGAGCTGAGTTTGAATTCTAAAATTTATCTTGAGCATTTCGCAACTTAGATCAATTCTGAGCAAAATATAAGTTTTATCCAAAGGTCTATCTTATCTCTAATTTTTTTGCAGCTCAAATCAACTCAAAAATATTGATTCGATGGACTAGATTGAAAGAATAATTTTGTTTTCTCGCTTACGACACCTTCCATTTTTAATTACCCAAATAAATACTCTTTCGTTTCCACATTCCATTCACAACTCAGTGACTTTCATATTCACTCATTAATTTAGAGGCAAATCTCCCACCAAATTATACACATATTTTTCCCAAATTATGCCTAGCTTAATTCATTCACTCTTTCTATGGTAAGTAATTTATTCTCTTTAGTATATGGATATTTATTTTTTGGATTATACAGTGACGATTTTTAAATTCATTACTGATGAACTGGAGTGACACATTTGATTTTAGCATTTCACGAAAGCTATTTTTTTTTTTCATTTATGATTTCATCAAGTTAGTGAATGATTTTTTTTGTGTTATGTAACTTCAATTTTTTTATTAATGCAAGCAATATAGAATTTTAATTTTTTAATATAAAGAGAATGAGAAATAGTAGCTTGAGTTTGGGGACTACTGTGTATTTAGATAATGAGTAAATAAGTCGCCCTTATTCTAATTTTTTAATTCAAGTAAAATATTTTCAATATTCCATTTAATTCTCTATGAAAACAGAGTTTTACGAATTATCCCTGTGAGTGGAAGAGCATTTTTGAGAGATTTATATTGTGAAAGACCGTTGTGTGAGTCATTTTTTTTTTAAATAAAAATTTGTATTCTTTACTATTTTGATTATACAAATTGTGTATACATATTGATATTATCCAAGGGTCGTATTTTTTGAGTTTATTGTATCGATTTTTTTTTGAATAGTGGATCTATGTCAGTTGGTATTTTGTGTTACATATTGTTTTTAAGTGTAAATTTTTTTTTTAAATAGTGTCTTCAGACACATACAATAACTAGTATATATAATAAAGTAGAGCTGAGTTTGAATTCTAAAACTTATCTCAAGCTTTTCGTGGTCCAGATCAATTATAAGCAAAATATAAGTTAAATCCAATGGTCTATCTTATCTCTAATTTTACGCGGCTCAGATCAACTTAAAAATATTGATCCAACGATTCAAATTTACTCGATTTTTTTTCCCGGAGTGAAAACACGCTTAGAGAAAATTTGGGTAAAAAGGAGTTGGGACACCTTCTAGTATTTTCGTCATAACGTTTTATCCTTAAGTCCAATTGATCTGAAATTTTTACAGTAGATAGTAGACATCTAGGGCTACAAAAGTGTCTCATGGAAATTTTCCAATTCAACCTCTAAATGGGTCAAAACTGCCGTGGAAGTTACAGCAGATAAAGTGTACCGGTACTGGGTACCGGTACCATACAGTACCGGTACTGTGTACCGGTACTTCGACTCCAGAAGGTTTGGGGTACCGGTACTGAGTATCGGTACCATACAGTACCGGTACTGGGTACCGGTACGATCCGTCTGACGCCCGCCGAACAGTAAAAATCGGGATTTTGGTGTTTTAAAACACCCTTTTTAGCCTCATTTGCCCCATTTCTTCATCTCCCTCTTACCCTAACCCTCCTAGAAACCCTTAGAGAGAAAGAGAGAAAGATAAAACTCAAGATAAAAAAGAAAGACAAAGGGTTCACAAGTGATTCAAGACTCAAACCCTAGGTTTCTTCAAGAGCATAAGGTAGGGGATTTCTTCTCTTTCTCTTACATTGATGTTAGGGTTAATAAATATGTATGTTTTGATTCTTAATGATATGTATTTGCTATGGCTCCATTGTTTCTTGGTTCTTTTTCAATTGTTAACATGTTTTACACAAAGTTAGGGTTGTATACCCATGAAATCCCTCTTTTGTTTGAAAAACTCTAGTTTTCAAGAGTGATGGGTTTTCCTCTTGAACTCTTCCTTTATTCTTGATTTCAAAATCATAGTGTTTTGTGTTGAGTAATAAAATGATATTGTTGTGATCTCTTGCATTTTCTTTGTTGGTTATTGAAAATGTCTCATGCTTAAATTGGGAATTTTTAAGATATTCTTGTAAATTGTGAAATTGGGTTTGGTATTGTATCTCTTATGAGTGTGGGATGACCATGAGTGGCCTTTGACGAGATATCGTAGAGTGGGTAGACGTGTTGCTTGCTCTGTGGGGGTTGGCATTTCTCCTACCACTCGTAGTGGGGTTAGTGCTTTGGTAAGACTAAACCGCTATTGCTCACGGGTGTCGTGTAAGAGGGTTAGTATACTAATGTCTGGGTTGGATACGTCACTGCCATTGGTGTGGCATACGCCCTTCCTAAAAGATGGATATCTTTGATAAAATTTGTGTGGGTGTGTGTGGGTTAGATATTACTCAATGTGTCGATTCATGGGGTTTGCCTTACATCATGTTTGAGATACATATACATATTGATGGATTGTTGTATTATTGTGGAAAATGGTTTCCTACAAGGACTTGTGGGAGTATGGGATTCCACAAGGTCTTGTGGGAAAATGGTTTATATTCTGGAAAATGGATATGTATTGGATCTTGGTTTCTTTTACTGTTTATGTAAATTACTGTTGCTACTTAAACTTGAGATCCATTTTAAAATGTCCCTGTTTTACTTCAAAGATTATGTATGCTATTTGTAAAATGAGACCGGCCATTTTATATGTTTTTATAAACCTTGTTTGAGTTTGGGAAGATTTTGCTACAGAGCTACGTGCTCATCCCCTACAATTAATATTTTTCAGATTTGGCTTTAGAGGAAGAGCTCGGTGTGAATGAGCCGGGCCTTGGGGAAGCTTCCTTGGAGGGGTACCTAGATCCCGAATGGGACAACTAGAGATATAGCTTATTTTGCTCTAGACTAGGGGATTTATTTCTGAACAATGTAAAGTCTAGATTCTTTTGAAACTCCGCTGCGATATATTCATGTAATTCTTTTGGGGAATGTAATTGCCATATCTGGCCTATTCTTTTGGGATAATGTTAAGGATAGTATAGATGGTAAATAGAAATTTTATTGTTATTGGATGGTTAAATGGACCCTGTGTGGTCAAGTTAATAGAATTGCACAGGTTGTGATTCTTGGGTGGAGCTTCCTGTACAAAGGAGACTCTGCCCAAATTTTGTTAAAATTAAGAATGTTTCTTATTTGATGGATATATATTTAGTGCTCTCATGATGTGAATGTTTTAGAATGTAATGCCGTCCAGGGTGGTATTTGGGGTGTTACAAAACTGGGGATTTTGTTTTGGGGTGTTTGGATTGAGGAGTTGTTGATAGAAAATTGCCTAAAAAATTTTGGGTGCAACTGGCAGCCCATTAGAGAGTATGAGACGTAGAGGAGCAGTGGCTGTGTGAGTGCTATAAATTTTGAATTTCAAACTCTATTTGTTTGCAATTTTGGTTTCTCAATTCTGTTTGTTTTCGATTTTTTTTCCATGGTTGTATTTTAATCAAAGAGAAACCGAATGAAGGGGTTGGATCTTTGTGTTCAATTGTTTTAGTTTGATATAATTTTTAGCATAACATGTGTTTGATGAAATGTCTCCATGAGAGTCTTCTGATTTGATAAGATTGTTCGATGATCCACATTCATGTTTGAGTTGCTTTTCATGTCATGCTATGGTGAAGGTGCGTCGAGTTCCATGGCGTGATCTCAATAGATCATCATTGCAACCACAATTCTAGTGATGGAAAAGAACTACTTCTTTTAGTTGATTTTTCTTGCAATAGCAAGCTGCTGGGTGGAAACCATTTAGCATGTTCGTGATGATTGTTCTGTGAGCAACATTTTCTATTTGGTTTTTTTTTTCTTTCTGTGTTTAAATTATTGCTTTTCTGGTACTTTAAGAATTTTGGAGAAGGGTAATAGATGGATTATTAAATATATTTCCTTTTGGAGAATGGTAATAGGCAAGACACACATAACTTACTGCACCACCTCACTTTTTTTTTACTATGATTTGGACCCTTTTGGAATATCTGGGGTGAGTGATGTGTTTGAGTTTGTTTGATGATCATTGTATGATAAGAAATGTTATGCACTTTACTTAGCAATGTTTTCTAAAGAATATTATCGTTTGACTCGATTCATTAACAATGTCTTTGTCATGGTAGGAATTTCGTTTGAAGTATGTTGTTTGAGTTTTTTATGTTAGCTCACACATCTTATAATGTGACTTCTAGATGGTTTAACTTGAATTTTTTATTGGCCAAAGATCCATGGACTCCAAAAGAATTTAAGTAAACAACTAAATTGAAGTCAACACAGTGATTCTCAAATTTTTTTTTTTTTTTTTTTTTTGTGGCCCTAACGTGCTTCAAAAATGTTGTTGTAGAAGTAAGGACGCTCTATCTTATTTGCTTGATATAGTGAGAAATGATCATAAGGCTTTTGTAATTGCCACTCATCTAAATCTAATTAGATGCAGGTGATCACCATTCTCATGATCATGTAGTGTGGTACTTTTAGACATTGCACATACCATGGAAGGTTGGAATAGATGGCTATGCGATGCATGTAACGCCCCAAATACCACCCTGGACGGCATTACATTCTAAAACCATTTATACCATGAGAGCACTAATATAATTCATTCATAAATAAAAGTTCATTCACCATATCTAATAATTACAACATTATCCCAAAAGATCAAGCCAAAATGTGGCGATTTCATCCTAAAAGATCCAAAGTTAATCTAGCAGCGGAATGACAAAAGATTATCTTTTACATGTTCCCAAAATAACCCTTCAATCTAATACAAAGAAGGACCGTCGAAATATCCCTCTCAGGATTCCCCATACTTGTCTTCTAACCGATCCTCTTTTACAGCATCACCTGAAAAATGTGTGGGTTTGCAGGGGGTGAGCACTAAGCTCTGTAGGAAAATTCTCCCAAACTCAAACAAGGTTTAGAAAACATGTAAAACAAGTCGGTCTCATTTCACAAATATCATATATAACTTTTGAAGTAAAACCAGGACATTTAAATAAATCTCAAGTTTAAGGAACAACAGTAATTGAATGAATAAGTGAAACCACTATACAGTTAACAAACCATATACAAATATAATCCAATCCACCATACACTGTTTGTAACACCCCGCATTTTTCTTTTATATATGTATATAGATATATAGTAAATAATTATTTTAAAACTGTAGATATATGTAGGGACATAAGAATAAACCGTAGGAATAAATACTATGGAGATAATTTGATTGGGAAGTTTACGTGTCGAAGATGTTTAAACTTGGAAAGGGTGAATAGACAAGTTTCTAAAAGTTTTTAGGTCAAAATAATGCTTCCATTGAATCCGGAAGGTCGAACAACCTTGGGAGAGGTAATATGAGGTGTATTGGAAGCTAGGAAGTATTTTGGAGTTAAAACCCACTTTAGAGTGAAATTGGGTAAAAAGTATCTTGGACACCTTCTAGTATTTTAGCCATAACTTTTTATCCTTACATCCAATTGATCTGCAATTTTGACAGTAGATAGTAGACATCTAGGGCTACAAAAGTGTATCTCTTGGAAATTTTCCAATTCGACCTCTAACGGGGTCAAAACTGCCCTGGAAGTCGAAGCAGCCAAACAAGTACCGGTACCCAGTACCGGTACCGAACAGTACCGGTACCCAGTACCGGTACCCCCGAACCAGTAACTAATTGGTACCGGTACCCAGTACCGGTACCCTTTGACGGGAGCCTTTCCGAACAGTAAAAATTCGGGATTTTGGGTTTTAAAACACCCATTCCAAGCCCTATTTGCCCCATTCTTCATCTCATCCTCACCACAAACATCTTAGAGCCCTAGGAGGAGATAAAGAAAGGGAAAAATACCAAGATCAAGATAGATTCACACCTCATAGAAATCAAAACCGAAATTTCTCAAGAACACCATTCTTCTCCTCTCTTCCTATACACTTTCAATACACCCTTACCCACATCTCTTAGAACCCTAAGAGAAGACAAGAAGGAGTAGGAGAAGGGAGGAAGGAGATCTTTGGAGCTTGGGTTAGCTTACAACTCTTGGATTCAAGGTAGGGGATTTCTTCCTAATCTTTTACATTGAGGCTAGGGTTTATGTATATATATATGTTATTCACTCTCATCCTTATATACATGATAAGAAATACATGATTCTTGTTCCTCTTGAAATAAATGCCATGTTTTGAACATTGTGATGGTTGGGTAACTATTAAATTTCTCTTTTTCATCTTCAAACCTTGGTTTTAAAGAGAAATGGACTTTTCCCTCTATTTTTCCTTGACATTGCTTTCAAAACTTTAGTGTTTGATATTGTACACCAAAATGTTACTTATGATGATCTCTTGCTCATTTTCTTCCATCATATTATGAAACATTATATTAGAAATTGTGGAATTTGGTAATTCTTTGAAATGTTGATGAATTGAGAATATTTTGGTTTCCTCAATTGTATGGTTGTTGTGAGGGACTTGGATTGCCTTCGAGAGATGCCGTAGAGTGTTAGAGGTTAGTCTATCCCAGTGGGGGTGATGGTTTCCTAACACTTGTAGTGGGATGTCATGTGGTAATGCGACCACTATCGTTCACTGGAGTTCGAACAAGGGATTGTATACTTTTCCTAGGAAGGGACTCGTCACTGCCATTGGGATGGTAGACGCCCTTTCCTATAGTGCTTGTGATTATGATGTAAATAGGTGGACTAGGTATAATCGTTGGGTAGATTCATGAGAAGCAATCAACATACATGGTACGGGGATGAACCAATATACATGAGAACATGAGATTATTATTATTGTTACGGAATGGTTTCCAACAAGTGCTTATGGAGGTATGAGACTCCACAAGAACCTGTTGAAAATGGTTAGGGTGATAATTGTGACTGAGTTTTACGGTTCATTTAAATTATTGCGAACATTTAAACTTGAGATCTATTTAAAATATCCTGCTTTTCCTTCAAAAATTGATATATATTATTTTCGAAAATGAGACCAACCGTTTTATATGCTTTTCTAAACCTTGTTTGAGTTTGGGAAGATTTTGCTACAGAGCTTCGTGCTCATCCCCTACAATTAATATTTTTCAGATTTGGCTTTAGAGGAGGAGCTCGGTGTGAATGAGCCGGGCCTTGGGGAAGCTTCCTTGGAGGGGTACCTAGATCCCGAATGGGACATCTAGAGATATAGCTTATTTTGTTCTAGACTAGGAGATTTATTTCTGAACAATGTAAAGTCTAGATTCTTTTGAAACTCCGCTGCGATATATTCATGTAATTCTTTTGGGGAATGTAATTGTCATATCTGGCCTATTCTTTTGTGATAATGTTAAGAATATTATAGATGGTAAATAGAAATTCTATTGTTATTGGATGGTTAAATGGACCCCGTGTGGTCAAGTTAATAGAATTGCACAGGTTGTGATTTTTTGGTGGAGCTTCCTGTACAAAGGAGACTCTGCCCAAATTTTGTTAAAATTAAGAATGTTTCTTATTTGATGGATATATATTTAGTGCTCTCATGATGTGAATGTTTTAGAATGTAATGCCGTCCAGGGTGGTATTTGGGGTGTTACACTGTTTCCACAAGTTCTCGCAGAATCTCATACTTCTCAAGACTCTTATAGAAACCTTCTATGGTAAAGTGAACAATAATCAATATACAATAGATAATCCATTCTACCATAAACCGTTTCCAACAAGTTCTCGTGGAATCCCGTACTTCCGGAAACTCTTGTCGAAACCATTTCTGGTACAATGCACGATAACCCACACTGTATGTCCGACATAACCCACGTTACTAATCCGTTATCATTAGTGCTAGGAAATGTTCGTACCCACACGGCGTACAAAGACGTCTACCCACACCATGTGGTAGGAAAAGTTCATACCCGCGTGGCATACAAAGCCGTCTACCCCCTACATGATACCCGGCCAATAGTAATCCATGTTCGTATCGTACAACCACGCAAGAGATAAAATACCAACAACTATCTCACATAACCAACAATTACACAAGTCTCCAAATCCACAACTTTCGCAAGTGATATTTCCCATAACAAAAATATTTAAGAAAAAGTACATGAGATCATCAAAAGTATCATTTTATTGTTCAATACAAATCGCTAGAGTTTTGAAATCAAGAACAAATGAGTGATCAAGCTTTGGAACTCAAGAACAAAGGACAAATCAAGTCTTGAATCCCTAACAACAAATATCAAGCTTGAAATCAAGAATAAAGGAACAATTAAGTATTGAAATCGACAACAAACGAATATCCAGATTGAAATCAATAACCAAGGATAAATCAAGAGAAAACCCACTTCCCTTGAAGAACTAGGGCATACAAGAGGTTTAGTGATTACCCAACCATCACATAGTTTAATACAAGGTAATAATTGCAAGAATAACAAGAAATGATGAATTCATAGCAAGTATATATGATTGAGAGTCAAGAGAATGCATATATATAGTAGCCCTAACCTCAATGTAAGAGAATGGAAGAAAACCCCTACCTTTTAAGCCAAGCTATAAATACAAGACCCAACCTTCAAAACCTTTTTGTTCTCCTTCCTTTTCCTCTTAATTTCCTCCTCCTAGGGTTTCAAGAGATTTGGGTGAGATTGGGTGAAGAAGGGAAGAAAATGAAATGGGTATAGAAGTGGAATCTTGAGGAATTGAGGGTTTTGATCTTCAAGAATGGTGTAAATCTCCCTCTATATTTGTGTTTTTCTCTCCCTTTCTCTCTTTCTAAGGCTACCTAGGGTTTGGAGTGGTGAAATGGGGCTTAGAGAGGTGTAGGGATGTATTTATAGTGGAAGAAATGGAGAAAGACCCGAAGTCGGATCGGGCTGGGATTTATCAGGCGTACCGGTACGCGTACCGGTACGGTCCAGCTTCTGGAGTTCTGCGTACCGGTACGCGTACCGGTACGATTTGACTTCCAGATTTTTGTTTCAACTTCCAATGCGATTTTGACCCATTTAGATGTCGAATTGGAAATTTTTCATGAGATACACTTTTGTAGCCCTAGATGTCTACTATCTACTGTCAAAATTTCAGATCAATTGGAGATCACAATAAAAATGTATGACCTAAATACTAGAAGGTGTCCCAACTCCTTTTTACCCAATTTCTCTCTCTAAAGTGTATTTTAACTCCGGGACACTTCCTAACTTCCAATACATCCATATTACCACTCCCAATGTTTTTCGACCTTTCGGATTCAATGGAATCATTATTTTGACCTACAAACTTTTAGAAACTTGTCTAATCACCCTTTCCAAGTTTAAACATCTTCAAAAACTCAATTCACCCCGAAAGTCAATATGCTTGGAACTCAACTTCAAAAATAAATATTCTAACAATGATTCTAAGTTTCTATGATCACTTTATCTATCTTAGGAGAACTCTTAAGATAGTGTTAGTCTTTATTTAATTTTAATACGGGGTGTTACAATGCAATTGGAGAGTTTCATCTTCTATTAATCATGCATGATTGGTTTATACTAGCTATGTTGTCATTGAATCCCAACTAAAAGGTTTGTATTCCTAGATGAGCTGTAATTTCCATTTCTAATGAAGTTTTCTACTAGGTTATATGAGAAAAAGAGGAAAACAGATAATTGATTAGTGTGCATATGTGAGTGAAAATGCTTATTAGCTGTTACCATTGCCTTTTGTTTTGATCAAACTGTTACCATTGCTCATGTAACATTACATTGCTCATGTAACATACTAGAATGACTCAAGCCATAGAGTGTGAGGATTGACACAATTGTCTTTGGTCACTAAATGCATCATTGTCGGTTGCCAGTAGATATGGAAAACATACATTTTTAGTGATTATTTTACTCTAGATGGATTGAGATGGGTTTACTGGCAATTAAGGTTTGATTGCTTCAACTATGAGTGCAAATAACGTATATTTGGGATTCATATATACTGGTGCAATGTATGGGGTATATATCTAATTGATGTTTGGACAATTCAATATGGATTTTTCAAAATTGTCTGTTTTTTAGTGCAATTTGTTCAAGAAAAATTATTTGCAACTATTTGAAAATTTCATTAGCACTTTTTTTTTTAATGGTATATAGTGCTTTTAGGCATGGACAATTACTAGTATATATATGAGAGATAAATAAATAGTCTCATTCTATATATGGATATAGATAGATATGAGAGAGAGAATTTTAATATTAGTCAAACTCTTAAAATTTAGGAGTTAGTTTTCAAATTTGTTTTAATTAAACATAATTACTATGGGTATTTTGGACAATGGTAATCAAAATGGACTTAATATTAAACAAGTTTCATTGATGAACTTATCACCATATAAGTCCACGAAGGGGTTTCAAGCCTTTAGTTCAGTTGCATGTTTCAAGGCTCTTTGAATCGACTTAAGTTTTTAAAGGTCTAATGTATTTCACAAGTATTGTATATATAGTTTTCTGAAAAAACCTAAAATTTAGAAAAACTTTCTAAAATCACCTAAAAAATAATGACTTATCTATACTATTTAAAAATGTTAGCATCTATGAGAAAATTTTGATTTCTTAATTTATCCTTAATTATTATTATAAAGTCAATTCTACTCACATATTACTTTTATCTAATTTTTTATTTTTATACCTATTTGACTTTTAAATTCTTTTAGACTCTTTTACTAGTAGAATTTGACTTCTAAATTTTTGTGTAGTTATTTATTAGTAGTATGCTTACATACAGCTTTTATATCTATATCTATTTATATAAAAAAATTAAGTACAATCTATATTCTATTATTACATACATGTTGTTGGCCGATCGAATTTTGCTATCATATTTGATTTTTTTTTATGTAACAATATTATAATACAAATAATACGTTACAATTTAATCAATCTCTTTGACAAAAAATAGAATAATATATGGGCTCGTTTGAAATTGATTATGAGGAGATTAAATATTAGATTGTATTATTTTTTATTTAATCGGGCCTAATACTTTGTTTGGTAAGAAAATTTGATACCGTATTAATTTCAAAAATGTATACTTATCATATATTTTTTATACGATAGATCTGTATTATGGAGGTCTTTTAATACCACCAAGAGAGGTGGTATTATAAGCCAACTCAAACGTATTATTCTACACATTTATTATTATAACCCCTCAAGTGATAAAATCAAGTTGTCATCAATGTAACAAACACTGATTGAGGGTATTTTTGTTAATTCAACATTGATACGATAAAATAATTCTCTAACCAAACAACCGATTGGATTAAATAACTATTATTCAACGCTTATATTATATATTGTCAAAAATTAGATAAAATTACATATTATTCTAATACCATATTTAATATTGTCTTTAATCCATATGTATTGTATTAGACTATATTACTTTATTTAATCCATTCATTTTTAATTCGGCAACCAAACGAGCCCTATTTAGATGTGCAAATACTTAAGAATAACAATCTTACAATGACTCTTTTATTAGTATCATTTGACTTCTAAATGCTTGTGAACTCATATCTATATCTATTTATATAAAAAATTAAAGACCAATTTATATTTTATTATAATATACATGTTGACGGATTGAATTTTACTATCGAATATATGTCACATTTGATTTTTTTCTTTTTGTTCAACAATATCGTAATATTATAGTACAAACAATAGTTTACAAATATTCAAGAATAACAATCTTAGAATGAAACTTCACAATGAAGAAAAAAGAAAATGTTTAAAAAAGCTGAAAAGATACCCAAAAAATGACAAATTAGGTACTCAAAGAAGGATATAATATATCAATAATTAGGTTTAACAATAATTAATATAAAATTTAGTCAAATAAATCACAAATATAAGATAAATTTTTTATTATAAATTATTATTTAAATATATTCACATGCATAGCACGTCGTGCATTACTAGTAGCATTAAAAGTAACAATCACTCTCAAACCCTTTTCACTCTCTCCCTCCCACTCTCATTGCTTTCTCTTTGTCGTTATCTCTAGCTCTCCCACTCTCTCTTTAAGAATGTATCAATTTATTCATTTTTACGATCTTGAGTTCACAATTTGTACCAATCTATTCTATCATCTAATGTCATCCAATCCCAAAACCACTAAAAAGTTAGAACTAAATTGCCCTACAACTCCCTATAAAATGTCTAATAATCATATAATGTATTTCGCCAGTTCAAAAAAAATATAATGTATTTCGTATTATAATTCTAAATATTAATAGGAACTTCATGTAAAATTGTCACTTTAGACTCCAATTTATGTTAGGCTGCCCTTGAAGACTACTAATATTTAAATAATACAATAATATAGGTAAATATGTATACTATTATGAACATAATTAAACTTGAAAGAAGTGAGTATGTTTGGACAAAGAAAAAATAATTTGCAAAAATAATCACCTAGGGAAAAAATAATTTGATGTTTAGTCTTAGTACAAATTCAATTATAAATAAATTCCATGGTATAAAAAACGTCAAATATCACTTTGATACATAAATCAGTGGATATGTATTAAAAAAATATTCTTTTTCCGTTCATTTTTTTGTCAAAGTCTTTGTTTATGATGAAATTGTTTAAAAATTTGATACCACATGTTGTGTCAGAATTTCTGTATATAAGATGCAGCCCCCTAAGCCTAACATTCTACTTTCATCCCTAGAAAAAAGTTGTGATCATTACTCTTGAGAGTGGAACAAAACAGAGAAACACAATATCGATGAGATTATGTCATTCGTCTTGAAAGTTTATATTCACGGATGTGGTGCAACGACAAAAGTTCAATGTAAACGACGAAATTACAAAGGATTCTCGAAACGAAAAAGTATTCTTCATTGTAACACCTGTTTACAATGTAATCGAAATGAATTTTCAAAAAAAAAAAATCCTATTTTTTTAATTGGGTCAGATTTTCTAAAAAGGGTTATCGAAGTTTGCATCTATGGCGTTGTCCCCAAACTACTAAACATCTTTGTCCATGAGCTCCAAGCCTAGGCTATCGAGCAAGATCGATGTTCCATGCACCCATGACATTTTTTCAAATAAAATTCAAAAGTGGTTAATTGGAATGAAATACACAACATGAACAATATATAATTCACATGTCATCGCTAAAAGGGTATCATTAATGACGAAAATAACTTGGTCACTAAAAAATTTGTCACTAAAGCCCATAATTGTTGTAGTGACTCCTACGAAGAGATGCAATATATGTCAACTAAAATGAATCTCATTATGAACCTAAGAAATTAGTTCTCATCCTATTCTATACATCGAATAATTGATAAGCAAAAAAGCAACAAATTATGCACCACGATCGCATGTTATACTTTCCACTGATTTATTAGGAACTATATGACCCTGCAATTAGAAGATAAAAAAAAAAAAATTAGTATATGCCCCGTTAGATTTATAAATACAGCTAATTTCATATTTGAAAGTTCAACTAGGAAAAGAAAGAAAAAAAGCAGTGAGGCAGGTAGGAAGAAATGATCATGGGACAATTGGCTTGAAGATTGTTAAACTCCAGAAAATTATGTTACTTAGAACTAAATTATTTATTTAATTTATTAATTTAATTCATCGTAGTCATTAGATGGAGTCTATCATCAATCCAACAACTATAGTAAGATTAGGTTAATAAATCAAGTCTGAATAACATTATTGTCAGCCCATTTTTTAGAGTTCAATCAAGTGGAAAACAATTGAATACATCATCCTAAATAGCTCGAATTTACCAAAAAAAAAAGGGGAAGAGGGAAAGATCAATAAACCTGCCGGGTAAACTAGAGGGAAAATGCTATTTGTATGACCCAATCTAAGTACATAATCAATTATAATCCAACTTTGAAATTCACAAAACTAATATGTAATAAATTAGGTCACGGAATAAATTACAGAATTACCTTAAATTATTTGTAGAAATAAGTTAAGGAGTAATTATCTCAGATTATGGAGGAAGTCAAACGTAGTATATTATAATTGGAAATTATATATAGGATTTTTGAGGAAATCAAACGTAGCACACTGACTACAACTTACCAATTTACATACAATATTCTTTACATTTGTTTTCGTTGTCCTTGTGTCATTTCTTGACTTTGGATGCTCCCAGGAAAAAAAAAAAAAAAAAAGCTATTCAAAAACTAGTTCCAAACATGTCGCATTTTCAGTGAATATGCTTGAGTTCTACTCATGATTGAATATATTTCTCCGTTGAACAACAAGTTCAAGCACTTCTTTCTTTTCTTTTTCGATTCTAACTTTTTATTTACTTCAGTATAAGGATAACTGACATAAAATTAGTTCGTTCACGTCTTCTTGAATGGTTGGAGTCGAATGGTGGATCAAATTCTTGAGCTCTTTACCATTAAGATAGAATTTTAGGGAAGAATGACTATAGACTAAGGTCACGGCACAGTTCTTAGAAAACAAAGATTTATTTATATACTTTCTTGAAAAGAAAAAGGATGAAAATATAAATATAAAGATATTTACCTCAAAGATAGTATTGTTGGTTGAAATCAATAACAGATTGCTGAGGCAGAATACCAAGAGAACCATTTTCTCTCTCTTGCCTTACTTTCTCCATATTTTGCACAGCAAAACCATGTTGGCATGAATCTACCAAAGAATTCCCATTATCATGAATATAATTATAAGCATCCTTATTAACCACTCCACCAAAATCCATCTTACTATTACTATTCCATCCAATAAAATCTGGTGTTGATTTGTGCGCCAGACCCACTTGACATTGGCTTTTATACAGTTTAAGTTCCTCATAAAGCTTCATGTACTCACCGAACGAACCGAGCACGGGATCTTTTTGCCGGCATAAAGCTTCCCATATGAGTGAATCTGATGCACGTTTCCGATCTTCTTCCTTGACATTCTTCACCATTTTTGTTAAATTGCTCACTCCAAACACCTTGTGGACGGCCTCAAATTCTCGAGTTTTATTCACCGGAAAAAAATTTGCTAATGTACAATTATCGGTACACTTCTTTCTTTGATGCTTGCATGATGCACAAGCAGGCGTGCCATTATTCCTTTGCATCTTAAATCAACTATATCAATTGAACAACAAAAACCAAATTCGTTTATTATTAGCCAGAAACATCAAAATATAAACCAAATCTATATAACATCAATTAATGAAAAATAATGAAAGAATATGAGTAAAGAACACACCTTATATACTCTTGTTTCAAAAAGAATGAAAAGAGTGCCTATATAAAATAACACGACATCTCAAGATCAGTAGAGAATTGATGAAAAGCGTAGAGAGTGCACAAAAAGATTGTTACTCTAAAAAATAATGGATTTTTATGTATAGTTGATAAGGTTGTAGGTAGAT
Organism: Ilex aquifolium; assembly: GCA_951799425.1. NCBI lineage: Eukaryota > Viridiplantae > Streptophyta > Magnoliopsida > Aquifoliales > Aquifoliaceae > Ilex > Ilex aquifolium. The sequence goes on from OX637400.1 coordinate 17,637,711, forward strand.
CACATGAACAATAAGGTTTGAAGGTAATTATAGGATTGAAAATCGATAGTTATGGAAAGAGAGATCTGGTTCAGCATAGTAATTGCTATAAAAGTACAGCATGTGTATGTAGGGAGAATATAGCGTGTAAAGAAAGTTTCTTATAAAGTCAAAACTTGCATTGAAATTTAACGTAGGCCAATTGTGTGGACTTTATTTATGGCGGTTAGAGTTCCAACACGAGGCAGAATGCAAGAGCCCAAGATGGTGAATGTACTGACTAATAGGTTTTGTTTTTGATATCGATTAAAATTCATTTTCAGAAGAATGTGCCGCGAGCCCATTGGCCATATTGTAAAGACAATTTCTGGACTCTTTATCAAATTCATATTTAGTGAATTTCTATTATCTATGCTTACATTTTTTTTTTCTATGCTTACATTTGAAGAATTGGTGAAAATACTCACATTTATAAGGACTAGTAATGCACAACGTTGCAGGTGAGCAATTTAAATAAATTTTTTTTTTTTGTTGAATCTATGAAAATATAATTTTTATGTGTACTTAATGATAAATTTAGTATCAAAAAATTAATCTATATTTTCTTTCTTATTAAACCTAATTATTGAAAAGAATTAAATATAATATTTATTTGATCTTAGAATCCAATTTAATAACAATATGTATATATAACAATATAATATAGATTTATCTTTGTTTGTTCATTTAGATATAGATATAGATATGAAAATTTTTATGTAAGTGTACTGCTTATAAAGGAGTCCAATAGAATTTAAAAGTCAAATACAACTTATAAAAGAGTTCAAAAGAACTTGAAAATCAAATTACGTATAAAAAAAAAAAAATATGACGGTATAAGGATATAATTAATTTTATTAAAATTATGCTAATAATAAACGACGTGCGTTGCACATGAACATATTTAAATAATAATTTTTTGTTAAGCTTATCAAAAATATAAATTATATGTGTAATTGAATTAAATAAATAAATTATGTTCTGGAGAATTAATTATTATTTTACTTTTTACTAAACCTAGTTATTAATCTATACATGTATTATACTGTAATTTGAGTTATTAGAGTTACTATTGTAATTAAACACCTAAAGTTATAAAAATAAGTATAGCGAATGGCTAGAGACCTAATGCTATATGGTTAGTAGGAGGCGTCCATGGGCCGGGCCGGGTCGAAGTAGGCCCATAAAATTTTTTTGGGCCATGCTTGGATAGGGTAGGCTCAAGCCCTTATTTAGACGAATTATCAGGCAAGCCGAGCCAGGTAGGGGTAGACTACCTGCAGCACAACCCGCCACTCATTAGCCGGGCCTTGCAGGCCTGCTGGGTGGACATTTTTTTATATACTAGTTATTGCACACGTGCGTTGCACGTGAACTATTATAAGTATAAAATATTATAGATAAAATTGAGAATCACTTTTCTCAAAATTAACAATTTTGATAAACGTTGATAATTAATCAATTTGAAACACATTTAAGACACTGTAATATGATAGACTTGACTTGTACCCCTCACCAATCATAAGATTGTGAAATAGGTATTATTCAATAATGATAATAAACATGAGCGACATGGCAATGAAATTTACATGACAATATAATAAGCTGAATAAACTATGTGTAACATTTTACAACCTAAAAAATTTTCGAGAACAAATTCCAACTTCATCGTAAGCTAACGATTTTCTACTGTTAATACTTTAATATGAAAGTGAAAAAATTAGGATTTAAGATGAAAACTAAGAAAATATCAGAAAGACATCACAGAAGCATAAACCTTTTTTCATGAGTCAATTCAATGGCTTTTGTATGTAATGTTTGCACATGGGTCTTCACTTGGGGAATGCCTCTTGGTTACCTACTTAGCACAAACCTAACTTTATTTTCATAGGTGAAGGATACACACACCAAAAAAACAAAAAAACTACTGATGTGAAGGATAAATTTATAATTACCTTAGACTTTGATCCTTCAATATTTTCAAAAAATAGTCAATTTTTTTTTTCTACAAAACCTGTTTTCATGCAGGGTTTGCTTAAGGGTATGCTGTGTTTCACTTTCAATAATATTTATCTTTGATTTGTGTTTTTGGCTTTGATGCTTTGTGATTTGAAGTTAAGCTAACAGAGTTTATATACACATCGGGTACGACGTTGACAACTTACAAAGTAAGATTTAAGCTTTCAAACTATGAATACAAACAACTAGTAAGCAAATCAATGATGAGTAATAGGCCGGGGCATGAAGGTTAAATGAACATGTGCAAATCTACATACACACATTACCAAATAGGCAAAAGATGATTTCAAGAGGGGAGCATATGCAATCAAATTTTTTTTTTTTTTTTTTGCTTTTGTGATACCTATATCAACCTCTTCTGACAATACTTTTTTCCCTAAGCAAAGATGCTATTGTTCCTTGCTCAAGTTTTACATTGAACAACAAATCGAAAAATGTAAGTGAATAAAAATTTGAAGGAAATTGCCTATATCCAATTAGTCAACTTGGAATTAGGTAGCTTTCAATGGCTACCAAATCTAACACTTGGCCTAACCAGCTTTATCCTATAATTGTCTCAAATACATTCAAAATAATAATACTAAAATATATAAATGTTATGTTACACCCCTCTAACAGCTGCAATTTTCAATATAGTTAGTGATTGAACATGATATCACAAGAATAGATCCTATATTAAAATACATCGTCACCTTGCGCTTGCTTGGTCTAAAATCTAGCATGTATGTGAGTGGGCAACTTAGTACCGTCTCTTCCGCCATTGCATGTTGTCATTCATGGCCTTAGTAGTAGACTGACACTTGACACTGAAAAAGTAGAGCCATGAACAGAAGAATGCACAAATAATATAAAGTGCCTATAGGTGTGGTGTCCGTTAGCCTGGAAAGCCTCCATTCCTCAATTTGACTGAACCAAGACGACATGGAAACATAGGATAACACTTCATTTGAATCTCCTCCTATTTTTATTTTCTTTGCTATGTTAACACTCAAAAACAAGTTGTAGATATGCATTCAGAGATCACAATACAAGAATTCTTACAACCACATTTACGAACCTCAACATATTCAAGCACTACATTCTTTGCAAATATGTATAAACATTCATTAATGTAACTGCATATCAGGGACTTAATTTATCTCGCTTCCAGATTTGCAATAGAAGCCATTCATAGTATGAACACAAAACAACAGTTTGATTAATTAGTTTTTCAACATTTCCAACTTTCCAAACGATCTATTCACATACACAATGCCCCTGAGAGAGAGGGGGAGGGAAATAGATTCATATACATACAGGGCCTAAATACATTGAACTCTAAGAAAAACAATAAAAATGACCTAAATGAACTGTTTAGGGAATCACCTAATTTTTTTTTCGGGAAGTAATTTCAGTAATCAAAAAACATGTAAACCATATATTCTATGGATACTTACAAAAAATATCTAACAAAAAAACAAAATCTGTGAAAAGGGTGGGATGGTGGGCCATCTATTGCAATAGTAGATGACCTACCATCCACAAAAACATAAACCATTGGCTAATATGGACAATCCACAAGTAGAACAAAAAGGAAAATGTTCCTTAATAGTGCTAAATCAACAAGCAACCTCTAGCCACCAATCAACAAGCACCAACAGTACCCATATGCACAACCAGCAAACATCAGCAACCAAAACAGGAAAAAAAAAAAAAAGAACAAAACAGAGCAGCAAACACCAAATTAATTTTAAGTATCAGCCACTATTTTAACTACTTACTTAAGTTTTAGACCTTACACATACCATGAATTTTTTAAATTTAAACTAAATTGTTTCAAGAATCACACTTCAATCAAAACGTAAAATTTTTGTTCACTCTCTACCCGTTAAAGCAGTATTATGTTTTCACAAGGCAAACATAAATAGGGTGTGTGAGTGCGCGTGCTTGAGAGAGAGAATGAGATAGAGAGCAGATGTGTATGAAAAGAAAGTATATGGAAAACCTCAAATTCTTCATTCTTCAAATTCCAATTGCCAATGGACATATTCATTGCAGTTTCAAAAAATAATTTATAGAGAGAAGGAAAGAAATTAACAAGAGAAGTGGAAAGATATGCATGAAAAATCTAATAGAACTCTTAAAAGTTGAAAATGTTGGCTTCTGTGTTCATGTATATGTGGGATCAGAAGAACCCATTCCTTTAAATTGATCTTACCTACAACACCTGACCAACAAAAGTGATATATCTAATGTTAATCAGAAAGAGGATCATACATTGGAATGCTCATGTAAGAGTAGAAGCTTTCCAACCTGCAACAATAGACGCCGTTGAAGTAGGACATAGAATTTTAAGCTATAAACAAACAAATGAAATGAGAATAATATTGAGGATAGAGGGTCCAATTTTATTCACTTTCCTCTTTCTTTTTTTGCACATAATATATATGAGGCCTGCAATCTCTGTACCTGGTATGTCTCTTCCCCCCAAATTTGTGGAGCTTAATAACATGAGAATTTACATGAAATGAAATGACCATGGCTACCATCAAACCAATCACACCTCCTATCCAAACAGTGAGAGGAACCATAACAATATCAAAACATACACGTTGTTCATTCCGATGGTCAGAACAAAGCCCACTTGAACTCATGAATCTACCATTTTCAAAACAAGTAAAATAAACTCCAATTAAAACTATAAAGTATCACATTATTGAGTTCAAGTGGGCTTTATTTTACTAATGTCAAACCCACCACTGTACAAAAGCTTTCGCCAACCACTTGTATTCACTCTGTGTTCAAAGAACCTGAAGCGAGGAAATTAAATAAACAAAGCAACACATGAAACTGCTCATTTACCACAAACATGCATACTCTAGAAAAATAATCAAATCCAACTGTTGGTTTTGGAAATTAGAAAGAATTCGATATTACCATAGTTAAACAAAGGAAATCAATAGGTAAACTGAACAAATTAATGACTGATATGAGGTTTACATACCTAAATAAAGATGATATCCAAGAGATCTGAGTTGTTTTCTGGGTGGAGGATGGGCTTGACAACGCGCAGACAGCCCTTGGGTCGTTTGTCGAGAGGGGTAGCGAGGACTAATTCTAATATCGATGATTTTTGCTACATGTGTTGGCTCCATCTGATTCCAACTGTTATTTTAGAGGAAGAGCAAAAGTCCCATTAAAGGAAGCTGTTTCTATGTTATGGGTAGACCGAGAACGATTGGTGGGTGAAGGGTATGAGAAAAGAAGAGCCGAAGAGGTGTGTGGGAAATGGATAGCTTAAACTCACAGGTTTTGTAGGAAGTTGGGCTTAGGAAGGAGATGATGCGACGACGATAATTTATCAACAAGAGAGCATTAAAGAGAGAGTGAGGGAGACGGGGAAGGTGAAAAGAGGGGGTGTGTCTGGCTGTATTTTACGGAGTCCTGAATGTGTAGGGGGGAGAGGGAAAGCTAGAAAGGTGAAAAGCGGTGTGATTTATTTTGCCTCCCAGTATTGAATTTGCATGTGTGTGTGTGTGTGTGAGAGAGAGAGAGAGGGGGGGTAGGTGAAGAGACAACAAAGGAAACAGAACCATTAGGCTAACATAGGGGTGATCAATTATTAGGAGGTTTAATATGCAATTATCTTTTGATGGATAAGGATGTCATACTTGCATTACTAAAGGATAAATGTGGAAAAAAAATGTTTTTCAAATATATTGATATTTTAAAGTAGTATAGATATACAATTTCATTTAAAAAAAATTTAACTTAATATTTTTGTAAATTATGTTTTTGAATTAAAAGTATAGTCAAAATGAACAAAAAATAAATAATGAATAATTTTATTTATGAATTTGAGGAGAACCTAAATTTTTTTTTTTGAATTGAGCATTGATTGCACTTACTCTTTTTTTTAGAAGCATATATTGGCACCAAATTTTTAAAGTTTCAATGGTCAACTTTTTTTTTAAAACAATTGGTTGGAAGGGCAAATGGGCTCAGCAGGCTCTTGGGCCGAGTTTTTGCGGGCAGACTCATGGGCCAGGTTTCGAGTTTGAGGGTAAGCCCAAGCCCTCTCTTGAAGGATATTGGGCTCGGGCTCGGGCTCAAACGAACCAACTATCGGGCTTATCAGGCTTCGAGCCTATTTTTTCGGGCCAAGTAATGGAACCCATGGGCCAACCCGACTCATGGACACCCCTAATTGTAAGAAGATTATTGATAGGACATGAAAATAAAAATGATGAGATTAATAAAGATATGTGGGGTATGATTGGCTTAACATTATTAAATAGGGATAAAATAGGATCAAAAATTTTTCATATATGTTAAAATTTATAAGTTGTATATATATAGATAGATAGATAAAAGACATTTGGCTCTCCATGAGAGTCTTGCCCTCTCTCTTCACATGGTCAATAAGTGGATTCATGAACCATGTGAAGAGAAAGGTTCGACGGAGAAACAGTGGATGTTGAGGGTTGGATAAAATTCCCATCAATTTGGATTTTACCTTCTTCAATGAGGTTTTGAACAAAATGCCTAAGAGCTATGTTGTTAGGTGTGTTTGGTTTAAACATTAGGAAGGACAAGATTGGACAAACTCGTCCATCCCATACCCATCCATCCGGCCCTTGGACTAATTATAGTAATAATGTCTCCTTATCCCATATTTGTTCAAGTATTAATAAGTAGTGGGCCCCATATTTATCCCATCAAATACTTTTTTTGGATGAAGTATTGAATAATGGTATAAACATTAAATTACTAAAGAACCCTCTAGATAACAAGTGATATTTATATCCTAGATATTCTTGCGTGTAAAACTATATTTTGCACAAATACTCCTCAACCGGAGTATTTAGACCCACTAAATAGGTGAGTTTATTAAATAGACTATATGTGGGTTTAGAAATACTATTCATCCGGGCCAGGAGTATTTTTAGGTGATAATACCGAACCCAAAATATGTATCCAAACATGGGTATAATTGGGATAAGGTGGGCCCAGACATATTTTTTCTAATCCCTTTTTTCTAATACCTAAAGCAAAGTGCTATGCCCAACATATAACGATTGAATTTTCAATTTTGGGGGCATAACCTAGAGGCTTAGGTTCTGGAGGTGTTCGGTTGATAGGTAGGCAAGTCTATCATATTTAATACACTTCATTTATCAAAGAGAACCCAGTCAGTAAAAGAAGTCAATTGTCGACGCCGAACCAGGCACTCTTCCTAAACTAGAAGACGGAACAAAAGGAGCGATTTGCAGGTGGGGATCGAGAACGTCTCTATTTTCCTACTAGTGCACTACTTCGTTCTGGTTTTATACCTAACATAGAAAGATTATCACACCAGTGGCTATCGATTCTGTATCACTCATCATTGAGTCATCAATCACTTTATAAGTTTTTCTTTGCTCGACTTTAGCCTCTGTATGAGTATATGTATATGTCTCTCTATCGTCTGGTATCTTTCTTTATCGTTTGCATCTATAAGGCTTTAGAGTACTTATGAGTGGGAGTAATCTCCTTGCTATTGTAAAGCATTGTAGGTAAGAAAAGAACAGAATGAACTAGAATGCTTACATTTGTTGGGTTCATTTGGGTCATAATAACTCTTAATCTCCATATATATAGTCTAATTAGAGGTTTTTTATATTTGCAATCTATTTCTGTATGAAGGAAAAATTCAGGAAAGCCTCCTATTGTATAAGAACTTTTTATGTTCTCCTTATTGAACATATGGCAGTAACTATTAACATTTTATATTTAATCATTCTAAAGATATAGAAAAATCATGATTAAATCTACATTATTAATTAAGGATAAAATTGAAAATTAAAAAACTTATTGTTTGTCTTGACACAAATATATAAAATGTAGGGTCTCTTTGTTTGTATGCATGACTAATATTAACATGAATATCAAATAATACATCCCTTACTCCTATAGTCATGTATGATGAAAATACTGTGCAACGAAAAATCAATGATTTTTATCACTGTTTGTGCAATGTTTGAGAGAAAATACTCTGATCAACCTCCCCAAATGAAACTTAACACACAGACAAAAAAAGTTAAAGAAATATAGATAGGTAGGTTTGTAGATGAATATGAGATAACAATACCTGTTTATGATTGGTTGGTTGAACATGTTCATTGATTGCACTTATAGAACTCTCAATTAAATTAATCGAAGCAAAATCTTCAATCAAAGCCTTTTTAAATCCAAATCTATACATTAAAAGAACAAAACCGTACATGAAATATAAGATGAAACAGATTAATTCTTAGCCATAAAATCTTTGATTTCATTTGTGCTCCGTATTAGATAATGCTCTTTGTGTATGCATAGATAAAGGAAGTCACATTTGAAATAAAAAGGCAACTTAATATATGTATACACAAAAAATTAAAATACACAGATGCATACATATAAGAGAGATCATATTGTGGAGATTAAACAAGAGGACTTTGAAGAGAGAGACTCGTTTACCTTGTCCATCATTTTATAAAGGAAGCAAAATATTGATGTTTGAATGGAAGGTCTTCAGTTAATATGTAATACATTGATCATTGATGGAAAAAGAATTGATAGAGTTTGTATTGGTTTGTGGTGTAAAAGAATGGAGAATATAAAGTGGTTCAATTCATTGAACATTAATTCTTAAAATTTGAAGAGTCTATAAAGTGATCCAAGCTTAATTGATAATTGATCCATATATCAGTTAGAAATTTAGTTTTCAAAAACTTAAATTGATTATAATTACGCTAATTATTGGATCAGGAATTAAATAGACTTTGCAATAATAATCAAAGACATATTGTAAAACCCGGGAAAATTTGAACTTTTTCTGAAAAAGGGCGAAATGGTAATTCTCCACCCTTATGCGTATTTGAAATAATCATGTTCTAGACCTCAGATGAGGAAACGGAGTGCGCCATTGGATTCGCAACGCGAAATCTAGTAATCACTAGAAATTTCGTCGAATTCCGAGATAGTCAGATTTTTTGTACGTCGTTCGAGGCGACTACGTGGCGAATGTAATTTTAAAGGTCCCCAATAATGGATTTTATAAAATTTCCTTATAATTGGATTAAAGTTCCAATAAAATTAATTTGGACTTAACCCGGGACTTAATGAATCGTTTCGGGACGAAAAACGGACCCGAAAGTCGAAAATATGCGTTGCAATGTGGACCGCTCATTTGCGACTATAAATATCGGCAAATATCGGATTTTTTAGCCAAAAAATGACTCAAAACCAGTGTGTCTTCAGTGCTGGACGTTGGGGAGAAAAGAGAAAGAAAAATTTTGATCTCCAAGCTTCCCGCTCCGATTCCGGGAGTTCCGTCCGTCGGAATTCATCGATTCAAAAGGCAAAGTTTATCTACGCGACGAGGGCTACGCGTGGGTACTAAAAACAACAAGTTTCACCGAAGGTGAACGGGTGGGGGTGTACGAAAATCAAGATTCGAGTTGTATTTTTTTGCTCGGATTCTGTCGAGCTAGAAGGGAGAAGTGATCACGTCGACGAGGGCTACGCGTGGGTACCAAAAATGAAGATTTTCACAGAAGGTGAAAAATCGGGATTTGGAAAAATCAAGCTTCGAGTTGGGTTTTCGGGTCTTGGGAGCTTCCTACGGGATTCTCACGCTATAAGAGGTAGGGGTTCTCCTACTTGGGTTGATTTCTTACCTAGAAATGCCTATGATAAATGGGCTGGATATATATATATATATATGTATATATATATATATATGTATATATATATGTATATATATATATATATATATATATATATTGCCCTATGTATACATATATTTATATGTATATGGTTATGGAATAATGAGGTAAATGGGTAGTTTGTTAGAAAATTTCACTTGTCCATTGGTGGAATTTAGGTAAAATGATTTTATCCTAAATGAGTATGTAGAAATTGCCTATTGGGATTTCTTGAATTATGTGAAAGCTACGTGAAAATTGGGCATAATATATGTTACCATGTTGTTTGCCTTGAAGGTGTTTGATTAAATGTCTTGGTTGATGTAAATGTTGTTATTCGATGAAATTGAGATAACATGTTTAAGTGTGTTGAGGTACGTGAACTTATGCACTATGATATGCCAATATATGCTCTTTGATGTATTGACATGGTTAAGAAATATGGTAGTTATATGCTATTGATATAATTGCCATGAATTTGAACATGTAAAGTTGTGAATTAAATTGTCCATATGACATTCACTCCATATGGGACATGACATGGATATGCAATGGTGCATCACATTGCATTTGCACGGCATCATTCATTTTATGGGTGAGTGCATGGTTGACGTCGACACCAGGCTTGGTGATTGACGCGAGGAGTAGTCCAAGTTGCATACATTGCATATGGGACATGGTGAGGCATCACATTCATGGGATGTTAGCATGGGTGTGGGTGTGATTGTGCATGGATGATTGTACCACAATCTATGTGGTATTAAATGAATGTGGTTACGGGAATTGCTCATTGGCATTATCGCATATAGAGCATGACAGTGGTAACTCCATTCATGAATATTAGCCGTGAGTGGAAGCATGTGTGGTTGGTGCATGGTTAAATCAACACCTTGTTTGGTGCTTGATATGTGGACTCGGGAGAAAAGTGGATCGACGATCCTTTTTGAGTCGCATGGTTGCATTGCATAAGTAAAACTTGTGTCTGGGTATAGCAAGAAGGGGCATGGCGACTTCCTCGGGTGAAAGACCCGGAATCACTTGGTTCAGTCACTCCCCTGAGGTGAAATTCCGGAAAAGTGACATGGTGTACGGAACCAGCGGTGTGACTCCGAGAATCCGTTGCCCAACAAAGACACAAGAGTTTTGATTTATAAATGGTCGTTGAATGTATAACATCAACGGCGGATTTTACAACACACTGACATCTCATTGTGTGTGTGGGAGCCGGGAGGGCTCGGGTTGTGTTATATGATTGAGTCTCATCTCACTCATGGCATGTTATACACATTGACATTACGTTGTGTTGTCGAGCCGGGAAGGGCTCGGGGTGAGTGCATAAATGAGTCACATCTCATTTCATGATACATCAAACACGTTGGCATTAGCATTGTGTTAAGGAGCCAGGGAGGGCTCGGGTTGAGTACATGAGTCTCATCTCATTTCATGGGGCTTAGGTAGCCCGGTTTAACATACATGGCATTGACATGTAAAGGGAGTCAGAGTGGACTCGGGTTGAGTGCACATGGGTGGGTCTCACCTCATTCATGGCATGACATTATAGCATTACATCATTTAATTGTATATTATTTGATGGAATGGTTACGGATTTATGGATGTTGCATGTGAACATTTCATATGCATATAGGTTGAGGAGTAGCCTCTGTAGGAAATACTCTACTGGGCGTTGGCTCACCCTATACGGGAACACATTTCAGGTGGGAGAGATACACCGGCGGATGGCTCCATTTTGGACCCTCATGCTTGAAGAAAGCCGCATGTGGCTTTACTTAATGTTTTGTATAATTACATGTTAGAAACTATATTTTGGGGCATGTAATGCGTAAAATAATTGTAATAGAACTTATAAAGACTATTGTTAGATTAGCCTTTCATGTTTTGATTTAAGTATGGTTAATTGGACCCAGTGTGGCCAATGTTTACTTATACATGGACCCGGTGCGGCCATTGCTTTATATTTGACCTCGGATGGGTCTGGTAATTGTGTATTGCACAGGTTGGGTATTGGGTAGAGCTCCCCATACAAAGGAGACTCTGCCCAAATTTCGTTAAGTTATGGACCCCGGTAAATGGGGCATAACAGTGTGATATCGAGATACTAGGTATCTACAGGTATTCCGCGGGTTGATGGGTAATCAACGGACCCCCGGATTTTGGGGTGTCACAGTTTGGTATCAGAGCATAGATATACGATTACCTAGGGCTTGAGGGAAATGGGTTTACACCATTGCATTCCATGTGCATTCATGTTATGTGTTTTATTTGTTACATGATTATGTGCTACATGATTATGTGTTATGTGTAAATTGTATACATGGTAAAATGTATATGGAAAAAAAAGGAACACTAGGGTTAGAAAACATAATCTTGGAGGTTTGAAAAGGGATGAACGGGATAGTTCATGGGTTAAATGTCTACTAGTGTGAGACACTTGCTCTACTAGGTAGACGATGAGAAAATTCACAATGTTTTGAACTGAGTCCCTACATTGGGATACTAGTTATTGTTTTATGACAATTTAAATTGCATAAAGGAATTGGGCTTAGAGGTTGAAACATTAGAAGAGCCATTGTGGGTGAGTTCTCCCCTAGGAGATAGGGTGAGTACTAAATGGGTATGTCGGGAATGTGAGCTAGGATTCTTGGGGATTCTACTCCACGGACATGTTAGAATTTGATGTCATCCTTGGGATGGACGGATTGACGGCACACTGAGTCGTCAGTGATTGTGATCGTCAGCGGGTCACTGTTTTCACCTCGGAGTGTGTATGTTTTAAGTTTTAGGAGAAACGCATGACGTTTTACCTCAAATAAAGTATGAATTCCGTTGGTACGGACAGTTCATGGGTTAGCTAGCAAGCTTTACCCTAGGGAACGAGGTGAGACAGGAATTTGGCCCACCTCAGATGTTTATGAGCTTACGAATGTTTGCCTCCACGTAGGGATGTAGACTTCAGTGTTGAGTTACACCCCGGTATGTTGTCTACTCTATGGCTCCTCATAGAATGACACTGGTAGAGTTGTGAGAACTCTAGGTTGAATAAGGACTTCACTACCGAATGTCTCGCCTTGGGATGTTTCGGTACTATTGTCAAATTACAAAGAAGGTTACTTTACCTCGTATTCTAGTAGTCCCAGAAATGGCACAGAGGTACACGGGATATGTGGTGCCTTTACGAACGAACTTGGTTGAGTTTAGAACCTAGTCCGGGAGAGAGACGGATACATGTGGGACAGTTTAGACTGTATTGTTGTGACATATGCATATGGTTGAATGTGCACGTGGGTGTGAATTTCGAGGACGAAATTCTTTTTAAGGGGGGAAGAATGTAAAACCCGGGAAAATTTGAACTTTTTCTGAAAAAGGGCAAAATGGTAATTCTCCACCCTTATACGTATTTGAAATAATCATGTTCTAGACCTCGGATGAGGAAACGGAGTGCGCCATTGGATTCGCAACGCGAAATCTAGTAATCATTAGAAATTTCGTCGAATTCCGAGATAGTCAGATTTTTGCACGTCGTTCGAGGCGACTGCGTGGCGAATGTAATTTTAAAGGTCCCCAATAATGGATTTTATAAAATTTCCTTATAATTGGATTAAAATTCCAATAAAATTAATTTGGACTTAACCCGGGACTTAATGAATCGTTTCGGGACGAAAAACGGACCCGAAAGTCGAAAATATGGGATGCGATGTGGACCGCTCATTTGCGACTATAAATATCGGCAAATATCGGCAAATATTTTTAGCCAAAAAATGACTCAAAACCAGTGTGTCTTCAGTGCTGGACGTTGGGGAGAAAAGAGAAAGAAAAATTTTGATCTCCAAGCTTCCCGCTCCGATTCCGGGAGTTCCGTCCGTCGGAATTCGTCGATTCAAAAGGCAAAGTTTATCTACGCGACGAGGGCTACGCGTGGGTACCAAAAACAACAAGTTTCACCGAAGGTGAACGGGTGGGGGTGTACGAAAATCAAGATTCGAGTTGTATTTCTTTGCTCGGATTCTGTCGAGCTAGAAGGGAGAAGTGATCACGTCGACGAGGGCTACGCGTGGGTACCAAAAATGAAGATTTTCACCGAAGGTGAAAAATCGGGATTTGGAAAAATCAAGCTTCGAGTTGGGTTTTCGGGTCTTGGGAGCTTCCTACGGGATTCTCACGCTATAAGAGGTAGGGGTTCTCCTACTTGGGTTGATTTCTTACCTAGAAATGCCTATGATAAATGGGCTGGATATATATATATATATATATTGCCCTATGTATACATATATTTATATGTATATGTTATGGAATAATGAGGTAAATGGGTAGTTTGTTAGAAAATTTCACTTGCCCATTGGTGGAATTTAGGTAAAATGATTTTATCCTAAATGAGTATGTAGAAATTGCCTATTGGGATTTCTTGAATTATGTGAAAGCTACGTGAAAATTGGGCATAATATGTGTTACCATGTTGTTTGCCTTGAAGGTGTTTGATTAAATGTCTTGGTTGATGTAAATGTTGTTATTCGATGAAATTGAGATAACATGTTTAAGTGTGTTGAGGTACGTGAACTTATGCACTATGATATGCCAATATATGCTCTTTGATGTATTGACATGGTTAAGAAATACGGTAGTTATATGCTATTGATATAATTGCCATGAATTTGAACATGTAAAGTTGTGAATTAAATTGTCCATATGACATTCACTCCATATGGGACATGACATGGATATGCAATGGTGCATCACATTGCATTTGCACGGCATCATTCATTTTATGGGTGAGTGCATGGTTGACTTCGACACCAGGCTTGGTGATTGACGCGAGGAGTAGTCCAAGTTGCATACATTGCATATGGGACATGGTGAGGCATCACATTCATGGGATGTTAGCATGGGTGTGGGTGTGATTGTGCATGGATGATTGTACCACAATCTATGTGGTATTAAATGAATGTGGTTACGGGAATTGCTCATTGGCATTATCGCATATAGAGCATGACAGTGGTAACTCCATTCATGAATATTAGCCGTGAGTGGAAGCTTGTGTGGTTGGTGCATGGTTAAATCAACACCTTGTTTGGTGCTTGATATGTGGACTCGGGAGAAAAGTGGATCGACGATCCTTTTTGAGTCGCATGGTTGCATTGCATAAGTAAAACTTGTGTCTGGGTATAACAAGAAGGGGCATGGCGACTTCCTCGGGTGAAAGACCCGGAATCACTTGGTTCAGTCACTCCCCTGAGGTGAAATTCCGGAAAAGTGACATGGTGTACGGAACCAGCGGTGTGACTCCGAGAATCCGTTGCCCAACAAAGACACAAGAGTTTTGATTTATAAATGGTCGTTGAATGTATAACATCAACAGCGGATTTTACAACACACTGACATCTCATTGTGTGTGTGGGAGCCGGGAGGGCTCGGGTTGTGTTATATGATTGAGTCTCATCTCACTCATGGCATGTTATACACATTGACATTACGTTGTGTTGTCGAGCCGGGAAGGGCTCGGGGTGAGTGCATAAATGAGTCACATCTCATTTCATGATACATCAAACACGTTGGCATTAGCATTGTGTTGAGGAGCCAGGGAGGGCTCGGGTTGAGTACATGAGTCTCATCTCATTTCATGGGGCTTAGGTAGCCCGGTTTAACATACATGGCATTGACATGTAAAGGGAGTCAGAGTGGACTCGGGTTGAGTGCACATGGGTGGGTCTCACCTCATTCATGGCATGACATTATAGCATTACATCATTTAATTGTATATTATTTGATGGAATGGTTACGGATTTATGGATGTTGCATGTGAACATTTCATATGCATATAGGTTGAGGAGTAGCCTCTGTAGGAAATACTCTACTGGGCGTTGGCTCACCCTATACGGGAACACATTTCAGGTGGGAGAGATACACCGGCGGATGGCTCCATTTTGGACCCTCATGCTTGAAGAAAGCCGCATGTGACTTTACTTAATGTTTTGTATAATTACATGTTAGAAACTATATTTTGGGGCATGTAATGCGTAAAATAATTGTAATAGAACTTATAAAGACTATTGTTAGATTAGCCTTTCATGTTTTGATTTAAGTATGGTTAATTGGACCCAGTGTGGCCAATGTTTACTTATACATGGACCCGGTGCGGCCATTGCTTTATATTTGACCTCGGATGGGTCTGGTAATTGTGTATTGCACAGGTTGGGTATTGGGTAGAGCTCCCCATACAAAGGAGACTCTGCCCAAATTTCGTTAAGTTATGGACCCCGGTAAATGGGGCATAACAGTGTGATATCGAGATACTAGGTATCTACAGGTATTCCGCGGGTTGATGGGTAATCAACGGACCCCAGAATTTTGGGGTGTCACACATATTTGAAAATAATTTTTTTTTCACTTACCTGCCTTTTATTAGTAGTATAGATACAGATATATATATAGCATCTCCGACCATGACTCAAATTTTTACTCAAATTTAAATTAATATTTGAGTAAAAAGCTTGATTTGATATAAAGAACTCCAATGGGCAAACTCAAATTTAAAGAAGAAGAGACCTAAATTAAAATGAGGGCAAACCCAAATTTAAAAGGGAGTAAGGATGATCATTGGATCTTTAAAAGATGATGAAATCTCACCATTAAAGATTTGAGTAAAATTTTAAGTCTCCCTTTATTTGAGTAAAAAAATGATTTTCCCTTGATTTGGTGTAAGTTTGAGTCAAGGGTTTGAGCAAGTTTTTTGGACTTTTTTACTCAAATTTAAATTTGAGTCTAAATTTGTGTAAGGGTTGGAGATGCCCTAACATTGAGAAAATACTATAATTCTAGATATGGGTTATTTATCTTATATTGTTTTCTCATCATAAAATATTTCTCAAGTAATATCTTAATCAAATAGTGGGGTATTGATAATAGAAATATAAACTTACAGAAAGATGTCATTTATCTCAATTACGCATATATTTTATGTTCTTTTTTATAGAATTAATGCAAATTTTTATTACTTAAATTATTCACACGCAACTAATCTTAAAAGTACATTGCATGTCATTCAAAACTGTCCACTGACTTGAGAATTGTTAAACCATAACTTGAAATTTGTAAGAATAATTTAGAAAAGAGGAGGAATTATGAGGAAGGTCTAAAAAATGTTCAAAGTGGATCATTGAATATCTACTAGGGACGTAGAATATTTAAATAAAGGTTCTTGTAATGCTATGTAATTGAGCTACAAAAACTTCGAAAACGAGCGACAAGGGGATGTTTCAAGCACTAGCATATTCAACTATCATCAATTAGTTTTCTTTGGGATTCAATATGTGAAACCCGGGTAAATTTGAATTTTTGTGCATAAGGGCAAAATGGTCATTTGCCATCCTAATGCTTATTTGAAATACTCATACTCTAGATCTCGGATGAGGAAACGGAGTTCGCCGTTGGATTCGTATCGCGAAATCTAGTCACCCTGTCAAATTTCGTCGAATTCCGAGATAGTCGGATTTTTGCACGTCGTTCGAGGCGACTGCGTGGCGAATGACCTCACGAACGTCCCCATAAATATATTTTATAAAATTTCCTTAAAATTAAGTTAAAGTTCAAATAAAATTAATTTGAACTTAATCTGAGGTATAATGAATCGTTTCGGGACGAAAAACGGACCCGAAAGTCGAAAATATGCGGTGCGATGTGGACCACACATTTTTGCCTATAAATATCCAAAAAAAAAATCAGTTTTTTGGACAGAATATCAGCTGAACCTCAGCCTTGTTCAGCCGCCCAAGACCAAAGAGAAAAAAAAAAAATTCTTCAAGCTTCCCGCTCTGATTCCGGAAGTTCCGTCGGTCGGAATCCGTCGATCCAAGAGGCAAAGTTCATCTCCTCGACGAGGGCTATGCGTACGTACCAAGAACGAGGGATTTCACCGAAGATTCAAGTGGAGTCTTTGGAGAAATCAAGGATTTTGGGATTTTTCTTGGTGTTCTTGGTGTGTTCTTGAAACCTAGTCTTCATTTCAAGCTTCAAGAGGTAGAGTTCTTCCTACCTTGGATTAATATTTCCTTAGATGTTAATAGTTTAAGGGTTTGATATATTTATGCATATGGATAGACTTTTATATGTATATTTATGTTTATGGAAATGGAAAAATGAGCATATAAATGGCTTAAGCTAATTGCTAGCTTGATTTTGGGTATATGGAAGTTACATATGATTGACATATGTAACTTATGTATTGATATATATGTAGGTTTATGTTATGGAAATGGAAAAATGAGCATAGAAAAGGCTTAAGCTAATTGCTAGCTTGATTTTGATATATGGAAGTTACATGTGATTTATTATGTAACTTAGTGAAATTAAAGGCATGCTATGTGTTGTATAAATTATGCCTTGAAGGTGTTTGGTGAAATGCCTTGAGTATTTGGAAATTGTTGTTTTGATTGAATTGAAATAACATGCTTAAGTTTAACTTGTTGAATCATATGCTTATGATATGATTTATAATTGAATGTGCTTGTTGATATATGCATGTGTTAATATATAAACATTGAGATGAATATGGAAATTATATGCTTAGGATATAAATTTACCATGGATGTGTTGAAATTGTTCATGTGTTGTTCTTGGCATATTGAGTATTATGTTGTGTGCAATGGGACATGGCATTGCATATGCACGGAAGCATCTCATCACATGGGTGTGTGCATGGTTAATGTCAACACCACACTTGGTGATTGACGGTATGGCTTGGAAAAAGTTGGGTCGAAGACCTAGCTAAGCCGCTTGGTTGCATGATAAATTGGGTTGGGGTTAGCAAGAAGAGGCATGACGACCTCTCGGGTGCAAGGCCCGGTGATTTGGGAGATGCACTCCATTGGTGTAAGAGTCCATAAAGTGTATGGGTATGGAAGACCTTTGGTGTAAGTCCATGAATATCCAACCCCAAGAAAGACCCTAGTTTTGAAAATGTCATTTGATGTAAACATAAATGATGGAATGAAACACTTTGGCATTGCATCGTGTAGTGAGAGTAGGTGAGGACTCGGGTTGAAGTGCATGAGTGAGTGTCATCTCATTTCATGGCATGGTATCGTTGCATTCCAACTTATAATGCATATCCTTATAAGGAATGATTGTTTATATGTTGCAAATGAATGTTGCATGAGCATGAGCATCTAGGGGGGGAGTAGCCTTTGTAGGATCTACTCTACTGGGCGTTGGCTCACCCTATACGGGAAACATTTCAGGTGTGGGGTTTGCACCGGTGGATGGCTCACTTGGAGAGCATCAGGCTTGAAGGGGGCCGACTTGTGGCCTTATTTTGAGTTTTTGTAAAAGAGTTATGAAAACTTGGTCTTTGGCATGTAAATTATGCAAATTAATTGTAATAGACATTATATAGACTAATGTTAAAGTAATCTTGCATGTTTTGATATAAGTATGGATAATTGGACCCGGTGTGGCCAATGTTTACTTATAAATGGACCCGGTGCGGTCATTTTTTTTATATTGGGTCTCAGATGGGTCATGTGAAGTTAAATTGCACAGGTTGGGTTTTGGGTAGAGCTCCCTGTACGAAGGAGACTCTGCCCAAATTTTGTTAAGTTATGGACCCTGGTAAATGGGGCATAACAGTGTGATATCGAGTTACTCGGTATCTAAGGGTGTTCCGCGGGTTGATGGGTAATCAACGGACCCCCGGATTTTGGGGTGTCACACAATATGTTTACATTTCCTCCTTGGTATTTGTGGTGTAGAAGATTAGCGGTAAGACATTAAAGCAAGAATTTCATATGAAGTTCCTATCAATGTTTAGGATGATAATACATATAGGATTATTAGTATTTTGTAGAGAGTTAAGGTACGATTTAGTTTCAAATTTTTAGTGATTTTGACATCATAGGATCAAACGATAAAATGAGAGCAAATTATGAAGTCAAGCTCAAATGAATAATTTGATTGGAGTCTTAAAAAGAGACAAAGAGAGCGAGAAATCTAGACATAGGGACAAAAAACCAGTGCAAGTCGAGTGGTAGAGAGAGAAAAGACTTGGAGAGAGGCAATGAGAGTGAACGAAAAAGAGTGAAATAACTTTTTAGGCTTTTTTAGAAGGTTTTGTTATATTTTAGGTCTTTGTAGAAGACTTTATATTGATTTGTGAAATAGATTAGGGGTCTAAATTCGCTCCATTCAAGGGGCCTCAGAATATATAACTGAATTAAGGGTTAATAATTTATTTAGGGCCCTAAAATTTTAGAGCCCTAGGCGACTATTTTAATGATATGGCTCTAGGGTCGCCCCTATTGTGCCTCCTCCCATTCAAATGATCGAAGTGTCTGCGCGTCCCTCATTGTTGAGTCTTCGTTCATGAAACCAATTAAACGAGACAAAATTGATCATTGAATGATATTGTAACACCCCGCATTTTCTTTTATATATGTATATAGATATATAGGAAATAATATGTTGAAAATTGTTTTTTTAATAAAAATATGCAATTTTAGGTCATAGAACTTGTATTAAATAGGTTTGGTGTAGAAATATGTGTTGGAGAGGTTTGGGATGGATGGAGCAAAAATCTGTCAGTCAAACCGTACCGGTACAATAACGTACCGGTACCGCGTACCGGTACTATACCGTACCGGTACCGAGTACCGGTACGACTTACTCCAGTAGCTTAATCGTACCGGTACCGCGTACCGGTACGCTTTTTCTGACACTCGCCGAACAGTTAAAAAGTCGGGATTTTTGGGTTTAAAATACCACCTCAACCCTCATTTGCCCCATTCTTCATTCCACTCTCACCCTAAACACTTTAGAACCCTAGGAGAGAAAGAAAGGAAGAGAGAAACTCAAGATCAAAAGGGAAAAACACAAGATTTAAGGGTGATTCAAGATTCAAGCTCTAGATTTCAAGAACACCAAGGTAGGGGTTTTCTCTCACTCACTTACATTGAGGGTAGGGTATTTATATATGTATGCTTTGACTATCAAGAGTATATATATGCTATGGAATCATCATCTCTTAGGCTTTTTGGCAAAGATTACATGTTTTGAACAAAGTTAGGGTTTAATACCCATGAAATCTCTTCTCTAGTTTTAAAACCCTCATTTTTGGAGAGTGATGTATTTCCTTCTTAAATGCTTTCTTTATTATGGATTTTCGAAACCTTAGTGCTTTGTGTTGGGTAGAAAAATGATGTTATTGTGATCTCATGTATTTTCTTTGTTGGTTGTGGAATTGTTATATGATACATTTTTGGGATTTTGGATAGATGCTTGTAAATTGACATAAATGTTGGAATGGTATGCTTGGTTGGGTTGTGGTGATGTACATGAGTGAGAGGTTCCTTGTAAGGATGCTCATTCCTTCTCAAGAGGTTCCTTGTAAGGATGCTTGAGAAACCAAGCCTTGAGGGTGAGAGGTTCCTCGTAAGGATGCTCATGCCAAAAGAGGACAGTATGTGATTTCCTCAAGAGGTTCCTTGTAAAGATGTTTGGGAAACAATGTAGTGATTGGTGGGAGGTTCCTTGTAAGGATGCTCACCCATTCTCAAGAGGTTCCCGGTAAGGATGCTTGAGAATCAAAGAGGACCAAAAAGGGGGGTGGAGGTTACCCTAAAGTATGCCACCTACCGAAGGAAACAATATAGTGATTGGTGGGAGGTTCCTTGTAAGGATGCTCACCCCTTCCCAAGAGGTTCCTTGTAAGGATGCTTGGGAAACAATGTAGTGCTTGGTGGGAGGTTCCTTGTAAGGATGCTCACCCATTCTCAAGAGGTTCCCGGTAAGGATGCTTGAGAATCAAAGATGACCTAAAGGGGGGTGGAGGTTACCCTAAAGTATGCCACCTACCGAAAGAATCAAAGATGACCTAAAGGGGGGTGGAGGTTACCCTAAAGTATGCCACCTAACGAAAAAATCAAAGATGACCTAAAGGGGGTGGAGGTTACCCTAAAGTATGCCACCTACCGAAAGAATCAGAGATGACCTAAAGGGTGGGGTGGAGGTTACCACAAAGTATGTCATCTACCGAAAGAATTGTTGGGAATTATTTATGGCCATTAATGATTATTTGTATGTGGTGCTCGTTTATTCATTAAGTACTATTTTTACATAAACTTGAGATTTTTTTTAAATGTCACTGCTTTCGTTCAAATTATGTATCTATGTTATGTTAAAAATGAGACCGACCGTTTTAAATGCTTTTCTAAACCTTGTATGGGTTTGAGAGAATTTTTCTACAGAGCTTTGTGCTCACCCCCTATCGCTAACATTTTTCAGATTACCCGCTTGAGGAGGACGTAAGGGTCGAGGAGCCCGCTACTTGGGAGACTCCACTTGACGGGAGTGTGGATCCCGAGGTGGACGCATAGAGCAACCTCCTTTCCTTTTGTACTAGACTAGGACATTCTTTTGGAACATTGTGTCGTCTAGTTTCTTTTGTTTATTCCGCTGTGCTACTTTAATTAATTATTGAGATGTAATAGCCATAATTTGGGCTTATTCTTTTGGATCACTTTGTAAATATTGTGGATGACAAATGGAGTCTCATTTCTTAAGGAATTATATTAGTGCCCTCATGATATGAATGTTTTAGAATGTAATGTCGTCCAGGGTGTATTTTGGGGTGTTACAGATATGCAAGGATTAAAGATAATATTTGTGTTAATCCATATTTTATATATTTTGTTTCAATTTGTCAAAAATCTTGTGTGGACTGTAAAAAGGTGGTGAGATAGCTAAGATGTTTAATATTACAAAATGATGCAACTTAAATTTTTTTTTTTTGGGTAATTTAGATATCTAATATATAAAACATTATTTATGGGCTATCTCATACCCATGTTATTTGATTGTGACGATTCAATAGTATAGTCTATAGAAATTGTAAATATATATAGATCACAATGGCTAAATATACCTTTTTTAGCAAGTACATCCGCAAATTTGTTTGTCTCCCTTATGTCTTCTTTGACCCGCACTTCTCAAAATCTCTCAAGTAGCTCATCAAGAGCGCTTTGATATACTTTGAGGCCTATACTATAAATGAAGTATTTTATTTTTTAATATTAGCTTAAAACTTTTGAAATGGTGATAATTAGTCAAGTTTTATACTATAGCTTTATACATATATCTTTTCAATTGATCACAACTAATCTACCTAACTTTTTAATTTTATAAGATCTATTCTTGTTCATATAATTAATTTTAACCTTAATTTTTTTTTATTATATTGTGTTTTTTATTAGTGACAAATATATTAAGAATTTTTTAAAAAAATTAAATAGTTTTAAAAATGTTCTCTTTTTATTCAAATTGTTTTCTATACGAATGTTTATTTTCTAACTGTCATATTTACAAATCAGTTAAACACTTTTATAATAAAAAAATAATACGAGTTAAAAAATTTTAAAGTATAACACTTAATTTGTTGTCGTGGCTCACAAAATAAAGATATAATACATGGATTCTGGCCTAATATTGCCTACTAAACAATAAAACAAAGAGAATCAATAAATTATTGTCTCTGACCAAAAAAAAAAATTAATGTCTTTAATCTTTAATAATTTAGAAAAGTACTGCATTTGTAAGACAAAAGAGAGAGTGTGTGGGATTGGAAGGAGAAGGAATGAAAATAAACGGTTTGATAAATAAGGATAAAAGCATGGGATAACTATACAGTATATTTTGCACATTTTTAGCCTTTTTTTTTATCAAATTTAATTCTGTGTGTATATTTGATGAGGGTGTAGGTAGTTCATGAAAAATAAGAGTTACAAGTAATTATAACATGGAAAACCAATAACTAAGGAAACAAAATATTGAAATTGCTATGAAATTACAATATTGCGGGGTAGGAGAAGATAGATACCAAACAGGGCCTAATTGTTTTACGGGCATTTATTGCCTTCAACTCTCTTTGGCCATATTGTATTGACAATTTGCACTCTCTCAGTCTCAGTTTCAAATTAAGTGAGGTTCAATCACCTATAACTTTCAGGAATTTCTATCATCTTCATTTTGGTCCCACTATTAAAGAGACATGATGAAATTGAATTTGACTATAACTGACAAATCAAAAATGAGAGATATTGTTGTCTTTTATAGATACAAATTAAGAAAATAATCAAAATTGAGAGATATTTTTGTCTTTTTAAATAGATAGAATGATATTGACATAATAAAAATATAAATGAAAAATAAGATAAAAAGTTTATTAATGTCAAGATGTTTGAAAAACTATTGGATCAATATATTACTTACAATGTATACATTGAGACAACACTGTCATTTTAAATTAAAATGTGGACTATTTGATTTTTGTTTTCTTTGCTTATTATTGGATATATCTTAATTAATCATCTTAATTCCCTAGCATGGTATTGATAAATATAAATACAAACTTGAAAGTTTGAGAATTCAATTATCTTAATATACTTTAGGTTCTTTTTATAGATTTAATGCAAAAATTTTGGTACTTCAAATTGTTCCATGTTGTCATGACCTTAAAAGTACATTGCATTTCATTTGAGATTGTCCATTGACTCGAGAATTGTTAAATCTTAACTTGATATTTTGAGAATAATTTAGAAAAGAGAAGAATTATGAAGAAGGCCTAAAAAATATTTCAAAGTGGGTTATTAGGTATCAATTAGGGACCTAGAATGTTCCATAAATGTGTATTGAAATAAGTATTCATACAATGTTGTGCAATTGAGCTACAAAAGCTCCAAAGAGGAGTGAGAAAAGATGCTTCAAGCTCTAGCATAGTCATTCTTCATAATAGAATTATATCTCTAGATCAAGAATTTATTTTCCAATAAAAAATCTTTTTATTCTTCAACAACTATTTGAATACTTTGTTTACATTTACAACAAAAGGAGGGACTGGTACAACATTTGAGTCTTTGACTCTTCATGAAATCGCACCCTTTCTTGGGCAACATAATTTAGAAAAGCAATGCTTGAATAGATATATAAGAAAAGAAAGATGTTCAATTTTTTTTTTGTTTTATCAAAGACTCATCTTCTTTTATCGTTTTGTATGACATATATTTTGTACTTTTAAAGTTTTCCTTGAGATTCTTCACCATTTTTGTTATATTGCTAAGTTCAAAAATCTTGTGCACTACCTCAATTTGTTGGATTTTATTCACAAGAAATAAGGGTCCAATATTTTCATGATGCACAAGCAAGCTTGTTGTTGTTCCTTTGCATCTTAAATGAAGAGCAAATCTACCCTCAATTTTCTTGGTACACTATTTATACACAATGAATATACAAGTGAATGAATAATTTTTTTATTGTGTTAACCAACTGGGCTAGCTCAGTTGGCCAGAGCCTCTGGCTTCCCAGTGGGAGGTCAGGGGTTCGAAGTCCCCTGGGCACAATAGCGTGGCTGCTTGGTAGGACAAGACATCAGTTGCTTGGACGAACCGTATCCAAGTATCTGGTGTGGGTCTTGAGTCCCCGGTGAAACGCAAGTCCTGATTTAACTGGTGTATGAGTTGAGGGGCCGGTTCATACACCCGGGTTTGCCCTTGGTTCTACTCAGGTTACAAGTCTGAGTGACATAAGTGCACCTCTACTTGCTGAGGACAGGCCATGAAATTTCCTGTTACCCAAAAAAAATAATTTATTGTGTTACGGCTTTTCCTGATTCACATAGTATTGAATTTTTCTATTCTATATTTAGTGATTTTTGTTCAACTCCAAGGGATAGAGTTTGTCGTGTTGGAAGGGGAGTCCATTCAATTTTTAATGTCTGTTATGACAAAGGGATCACATGGATGCAAATTTGAATAGTAGGTTGCATGTACTTGAAAGTTTGAGTTAGTACGAAATAACTATGGTCCAAAGGAATGGAAATAGAGTCACTGGTAATAGAGTTGTAAACCCCCACATTCGTATCTTTATATAGGAATATAATTATGCTTTGAAATACTAATATATGTGATGATGTATGCATGAACTATGTAGATTGTAAGAGTAGAAATAAAAATGTTAGGCGAGGTAATAGGGTATGTATTGGAAGCTAGGAAGTATTCCGAAGTGAAAGCACACTTAAGAGAAAATTTGGGTAGAAAAGATTTTGGACACTGCCTAGTATTTGGATTATAACTTTTTATCTTAATGTCCATTTGATTTGAAATTTTGACAGTAGATAATAGACATCCAAGGTTATAAAAGTGTATTTCCCGAAAATTTTCCAAATCAATCTCTAAATAGGCTAAAAATTCACTGGAAGTTCCAGAAAAAACTGGAAGGTCGTTCGAACGTGAATAGACTACGAACGACAGTGAGTCCTAGTACTTTGGTGTTTGCAGAGCTCTGATGGAAATGCAGAAGTACTGGGAGCAACCAACGTTCGAATGCCAAAATGACGTTCGAACGTGAATCAATAATTTGCACTATTGACGTTCGAACGTCAAATGACGTTCGAACGTGAGTTATGAATTCTGACTTTCAGAATCGTGCACAAGGGACCATTTCACTCCCTATAAATACTTAAGGACACCTCCATTAGCCCCATTTCAACATTTCTAACCCTAGAGAGGCTTAGAGAGGAAGAAAGAAGGGAAAAACAAGAGATTTAAAGTGTTGATTCAAGTTGGGGAAAGATCAAATCTTCAAGTTCTTCACACAAAACTAAGGAAGAAGGTAGGAGTTTCTTCCTATTCTCTTCCATTGAGGCTAAGGTTTATATATATGTATGTTTTGACTCTAAATACTATATATATGATATGAAATCATTATTTCTTGATGCTCTTGCAAAGATTACCATGTTTTGAAGGAAGCTATGGTGGAATAGCCATGAAATCTCTTTTTATTGTCTTGAAAACCCTAGTTTTCAAGAAAAAATAGGTTTTTCTCTCAATTTTCATTTGATCTTGATTTCTAAAGTCCTATTCTTGATTAAATCATGTTTTCATCTAATACTTGTTCTTGTTCCAAGAAATTATGATTTTTTGGCAAAACCCTAAAATGTTGATATCGAAATTGTGAAGGTTTTATTGATATGATCTCTTACATATTTTAATTCCTTTATTATTGTAGTATATGGTGAATTGTATAATTGTGATACTTGAATTATTAACGGAAATGGTGATTGATTAAGATTGTGGTTGTTGAGAAAAATGTTGGTTTTATCTCTTGTATGGTTTGTTGTGACGGATTTAAATTGCCTTCGAGAGCTGCCGTAGAGTGTTAGAGGTTAGTCTATCCCAGTGGGGGTGAGATGGCTTCCTAACACTTGTAGTGGATTGTTGTTTGTGAGAACAACCATTATTGTTCACATAGGTTCGAGGCTGAAGGATGGTATACCTTTCCTGGGAAGGATTCGTCAATGCCGTGGGAGACGGTATACGCCCTTCCCAAAATGTCGGTGATGTGACACCCCAAAATCCGGGGGTCCCGTTGATAACCCATCAACCTGCGGAAACATCCGTGGATATCGCTCAACCCGACACCACATCAAGAATATCTTTAAGCTGGGATTATAACCCATAATGAAAATTCGGTTTAACATTCATTTGATTCAATTAAAGTCTCATACACCGTGGTTTGTACCCCATTAGGGTCCACTTTAATCATTTAAAGGAAGGAAATTCAAAGCCCAAAGATTTGGCAACACATTTAAAAATTTCAGATTTTTAGACTAGCTACCGGTAGCTGTTTATCGGCTACCGGTAGCCGAAACATTCTGGAGATCAACTACCGGTTGGCTACCGGTAGCTGAAACATTCTGGAAATCAATTACCGGTTGGCTACCGGTAGCTATTTCCTACTGGAAATCAACTACCGGTCGGCTACCGGTAGCTGTTTCCTACTGGAAATCAACTACCGGTCGGCTACCGGTAGCTAAAGGCAGGTTTTGCCCACTTCCTTAGTTTTTCATTTCCAACCCTTTTTAAACTCTTCCAAACTCATACCAAACATGTATAATGAAAACTCCCACATTATACATAGTCCATCCAATTCATATTACATACAACTTCATACATTCATAATTCAAAATATCATGTTTTACAATATTTACGGCCCCGTTTGGTAACGTTTTCGTTTTTTGTTTTTCTTTTTTTTTTTGATTTTTAGCGTAAACAAGAAAAAAAAACTCGTTTGGTAACCGATTTTA
The DNA here is from genome assembly GCA_951799425.1 of Ilex aquifolium. Classification (NCBI taxonomy): domain Eukaryota; kingdom Viridiplantae; phylum Streptophyta; class Magnoliopsida; order Aquifoliales; family Aquifoliaceae; genus Ilex; species Ilex aquifolium. The sequence continues at coordinate 17,665,593 of OX637400.1, forward strand.
TTTTTATTTTCTGCCACCGTTTTGTAAACGAGGGGCGATTTTCAAAAACCAAAAAAAGTCGTTTTCGGTTTTCGTTTTTCGTTTTCGAAAAACGAAAAACGAAAACGTTACCAAATCAAAAACAAAAAAAAATCGAAAAACGAAAACGTTACCAAACGAGGCCTACATGTCATAAACCATTTTAAAACAAAAGGTTTACAAAATCTTGAGGTAAGGCCACACATAGGCCCCCTTCACCCTTGGTGCTCTCCATGGGAGCCATCCCCCGGTGCAAACCCAATACCTGAAATTGTTCCCGTAAAGGGTGAGCACAACGCCCAGTAGAGAAAATCCTACAAAGGCCACTCTCCCCCTAGATGCACATGCTCATGAAATCATCACATAACCATATAACCAAGCCTTTTTTCATACTTATGCATTCTATGATGGAATGCAACAATGCCATGCCATGAAATGAGATGGAAACTCACTCATGCAACTCATTCCGAGTCCTCACCGACTCCTACCACACAATGGAAAGCCAATGTGTTTCCCTTCCGCCATTTATGTTCACATCAAATGACATCCTCCATTTTAGGGTCTTGTAAGGGGGTGGATGTTCATGGGCTTACACCAAGGGTCTCCAACCCACACGGAAGTCACGGGCTTACACCGAGGGTTCCGGATACACCCACACACTTTATGGGCCGAGCCAAGGGAGTGCGTATCCCAATCACCGGGCCTTGCACCCGAGAGGTCGTCATGCCTCTTCTTGCTACCCCAACCCAATTTTCTTTCATGCAACCATACGGTCCAAAAGGATCTTCAATCCCTTTCTTCCGAGTCCCTTTGTCAATAACCAAGAGTGGTGTTTGACTAACCATACACACTCACACTCACACCCATGACATGAGCCCAATGAATGTGATGTCATGACCATGCTCAAATGCAATGACTACCATATGAGCAATATTTTCCACACCCATGCATATAGCTCATGAATGTAATGCCAATGGTCATGCCCAATATGTAACATGAGTGATCAACACATATCTTCACATTCCATGGAATTTAAATCATAAGCATATAAATTCCATAAACCGTCATAAACAACATATCAATGAGCATATGTCAATACATCATTAACACATTTCAACATGTTATTCCAATGACCCCAAACAAATCATCTAAACAACCAACCAAGGCATATTATCAAACACCTTGTAGGCATTAAGCATATTATCTCATTTTAAGCAAAACAACAACTTCCAACACACAAAACATGTCTTTAATATCACCAAGTTATATAATGCATCACATATAACTTACACATATCAAAATTTAGCTAGCAACAAGACTAAGCTCACTTCATGCTCACCTTTCCATTTTCATAACCACAAACATATATATATACATATATACACATGCATATATATATATAGATACCCTTAAACTAGCTATACCTAAGGTAGAATAATCCAACGTAGGAACAACCCCTACCTCTTAGGAGTGTAGAAAACCCCTAAAAACACCAAAACCACTCCAAAACTTTGAATCTCTCAAGATCGCCTCTTTGGATCTTCGGTGAAATTCCTTGTTTTTGGTGTCCACGCGTAGCCCTTGTCGCGTAGATCACTTCTCCCTTCTAGCTCGACGAAATCCGAGCGACGGTTGTCGGAGAAATCGCCGGAGAAAGGCTTAAGAAAAACCCTTTTCTCTCTCCTCTCTTTCTCTCTCTCTTTGAACGGCTGAACAAGGCTCAAGTGGTTTAGAAAATCTGATTTTTCAGATATTTTAGCCCTATTTATAGTTTTAAATGTGTGGTCTACGTCGCACCACTCGTTTATTACATTCGGGTCCGTTTTTCGTCCCGAAACGACTCATTAAGTCCCGGATTAAGTCCAAATAAATTTTATTGGCACATTAATCAATTTATAAGGAATTTTAATATTTCTCGTTTTTGGGGACCTTTAAAAGGTTAATCGCCACGCAGTCGTCTCGATCTACGTGCAAAATCCGACTCTCTCGGAATTTGACGAATTTTCTGGTGGTTACTAGATTTCGCGTTGCGAATCCAATGGCGCACTCCGTTCCCTCCTCCGAGGTCTAGAACATATGTATTTTAAATACGTGCAGTAGTGGCAAATTACTATTTTGCCCTTTTTTCGAAAAAAATTCAAATTTACCCGGGTTTTCACAGGTGATGTACCCTACGGGGAATGATTAAGATTGTGTGGTTGTGATGGGTGAACGAGGTAGAATCGTTGTGTAGATTCTTGAGAAGCAACCAACATACATGAGAATATGGAATGATGTTACTGAATTATTTATGGATTGCTTTAATTTCTTGTAAGTTTATTCCTGTCATTGATTTACTGTATTCCGTACACTTGATATCATTACAACTATCATGGTTTTATTCTCAAAATCTATATATGCTATTTTCCAAAAGAGACTTGCCATCTTTTATTTGTTTTAAAACCTTGTTTGGATTTGGGAGGATTTTCCTACAGAGCTTAGTGCTCACTCCCTACAAACAACATCATTTTCAGATTATGACTTAGAGGAAGAGCTCATAGTTGATGAGCAGGTAGCTTGGGAAACTCAATTGGATGGAAGCGTGGATCCTGAGGGGAACGTATAGAGTTGTTCTCTTTATGTCCCAGACTAGAAGAGGATTTTGAGACAATGTATAGTTGATATTTTGTTTATTCCGCTGTAAGATAACAGTTGATTTTTGATGTACTTGTCATAGTGGGGCATATTCTTTTTGGATGTAATGGCCATGGTTTGACATATTCTTTTGGATGATGTTATAAATATTGTGCATAATGAATGAAATTTTCTTTACTTATGGAAATTATTAGTTGCTCTCCTGATGTGAATGGTTTTAGATAGTAATGCCGTCCAAGGGGGATTTTGGGGCGTTACAAGAGTCGCATCAAGTTTGGCTAAATATGCAAGATTCTTGGGGGTTCAATCATATGGCGAGAGTGTGCTTTGAATTTTGTAATGCCTTTTTTTTTTTTACGGTATTCCATATCAATAAAGTATACCGTTTCTATTCAAAAAAATAAAAATTCAAAGGAAATAATTTGCCAGTAATTAGCATATAATTAACCTCAATTTTTTATGGTTGAACATCTCCCGAGCCTAGTGATTGTTATGTTAATTATGTTTCAGCTGGATTTCAGTAGTATTAATATGCTTACTTTTTAATTTTCTAATTAATGGCTTTCATCTAATTCGCGAATTATTAGATGGAACTCATTCTCCCAACCAATATCTGAATACATTACAAATTAGAAATTTGCTTCGTCAATTTATCCCAATACAACTAACTCAATTGACAAACAGTAATGTTATGCTTACTAAGTTTTTTATTACAAGTGATGTGGCACAATCTACATCATTGAATATTTGATAGTGAAAATTGTGCCACGTCACTTGGGATGGAAAATTAGGTAAGAAATCTTGGTCAACATAATATTATTGATTGAAAAATCTAGTTGTAATTAGGATAATAATTAGATTTGATATTGGTGGATCTAAATCTAAATTCATGAATTAAGATATAACATATTTAAATTTGGATAATCAATAAAAAATATTAATTCATATTTGACTAGTCGGATTTGAATCAAAATATGATACCTTAACAAAACTAGTTGTAATTAGGCTCATCAAGCAATGTATATCACTTTTAGCCTTTTGTGTTTAAAGAATTTTTGTATATCAAATATGATGTAATAAATGTAAATTTATCATTTTACTTTTATTGATGGGAAGGAATAAAAATTGAAAGTTGTTATTAAAGTGTCCATCCTTAAGGAAATTTGTGGCTCCATCTCTATCATAAACCAACTAAATCAATCCAAAAGAACACCAAATTGGTTTATTAGTCACTAGAAAACATCAAAACCTAAGCAAAATATGGTAGACATGAATTAATGAAAAATAAAGGGGGAATTTAATTAAAAATTGTACCTTATATAAACTTTAGTTCGAAAACAATGAAAAGAGTGCCTATGTATAATAACACCACAGCAAAAGTTCGGTATAAAATTGATGAAGACCGAGCTATAGAGAGAACACAAAAAGATTGCTACTGTAAAAAATAATGGATTCGTGTGAAGTGTTTTTTTTTTTGGGTAAGTAAGAATTTCTATTAAGCAAAAGGATCACCAAGACCCCAAAACAATTACACCCAAAAGAATGGGGATGACAGGTCTTCTAAACAGAAAAGAAGAGCAACCATCCCTACCACAACAGGCCATCTATATACAAACAAAAGCAAGAAAAAAAGATCCATTGAGCAAAATCCACTCCAAAGAAAACGAGCAGAGTATACCCACTCCCACATCAAACAATCCACTTCACCATAAAACAGTCCAGAGCAGAGCCAGAAGAGAGAATTGGAATGCAGAGCCATCACATCCCAAACAGAAAATAAGCAGCGACGTTAAAGCTTATTTTCTGTGAAGTGTTGATGAGGGGTGTGGGTAATTCATGAAGAATAAGAGTTGCAAGTACCTAAAATATATTGCAAATCGTCCCCCTCAGTATAGAAATTGTTCGGGCAGTTACATGTTATTGTTATTATTATAATGAAATATGCGTTCAGGTTGACAAAACAAACAAAAGTAAAACAACATAAAAATTTAAACAGCGAAAAGAAAATAGGATAGAAAAACAAATTTGTGCGTTGCTGCCTGTCAACAACGGCTAAGGTCACAGCAAGCCCAGTCTCCAGTACTGCATGTCTGTAATAGGCCGGTGCCAAGCCGGTATCCATTGTCCAAAAAATATATAGAATATCATACGAACAATACTTGCATATGAAGAAGACATTGAGTTCATGGAGGGTGGGATATCTAATAAGAAGATAGTTCTTTTTTTTCTTTTTTTATTTTTTTTCTTTTTTAAATGTGGTGTCTTATGAAGGTTACTTGTTAAGTGTGTACATATATATAACCCGAACACAAAATGTAATTCTCACTTTTCCATATTAATTTAGTTTACTTTTTACTAAAATTCCTAATTTGTATAGAACTAAAGTATGTGGGTCGTAGGAAGATATCAGTGTAAACAAAGTTTCTTACAACAAGAAAACTTTCATGGAATTCTAAAGTAAGGCTTCTGGATTTTGAATTAGATTAGCTATCGGAATGAAGTCCAAGATGGTAAATATGCTAACTAATTTGAGAGGGTTTAATCTTAGCCATGGTGTTGGATTTTTAGATTTAGGACAAATTACATTTTGACCCCCTTAACTGTGTACTTAATTTTATTTTATTTGTTCTATTATTGAATTTTTCACACTAATCTCTCAACTACTTGAATTGATTTCACATTGTCCAAAATGCGCATGTCCTTTAGACAGAAATTATGAATATGTCGAGACAAAGTAAAACAAAATAGGGAGCAAAATGAAATAACTATTCGCTAAATTTATAAAAGATGTTAATCATTGAGGTAATGTGAAACAAAAAGCACTTGTAAGTGTAATATCAGGTGTAATGTGGGAAAAAAAAACCATAATTTAGAGGATAAGAATTTTATTTGTCCTTAAATGGACGAATGTATCATATAGGATCATCTTGAGTCTTAGTGGTACGGTTATCGCCTTCAGTAGTAGGGGAAGGTAGAAGCTTCTCAAACTCAGGAGGACCAAATCCGTATTTTGCGAGCTTCTCAGAAGAGATGAGCTCCTTAAAGTGCCTCATCTCACACTTGTCGATTTTAGCAATTTTGAGCTCTTCAGAAGGAGTCAACTCAGGACGAAATTCTTCTAAACAAAATGAGGTATCAACATCAGTAGAGAAAAAGATTCATCTAGAAGAAAGGGAACTTTTGCATAAGAAGAATGAAACTCACTCAAGTTCCTGGGTTCCCCACAAAGCTTGGGAACACGAAGGACATCTGAGGCATCACTAGAGTCTATCTCTCAAGCATCGTCTGAGCCATAAAAGAAATGCTCTTTCTAAGATTTGTGAGAAGACGGAGCACCTATGATTAGTGAATGGGCACTAAGTGCTTCAACTTTAAAAGTGTAAACCCAAGCGCAGGTTGAGCAAAGTAATATAATCTCGGAAGTCCGAGGTCGATCCCACGAGGAATTGTAACAAGGAACAATCACACAAACAACAAAAGTAATTTGAACGGAAAAGGATTTGTTTAGAAAGTTGTTGATTGGAGAAAAGTGATTTTTGGTAATTAAAACAGTAATAAATAAAATACTAGAGCATCAGGTACTCCCTCTCAACTTCATACAATAATAGTTAAAGACTCAAAGCTTGACTTGAAAGAGGAATTAAATGTCAGTTAACCCAATTAACAAGTCAAGTGATAAATCCAATGGTTATAATCAAATAACTACCAGGAACCTGAATAATCATTCAATCATATTATTCTATGAAATAATGTTAACCCTTCCAACATGGAATAACCAGTGATTTACACGCAGGGAAACTCAAGCAATCGATGTACGTGGCACAACAACTCAAGAATTTATACAGCATAAACACTTTGCTAAAATATTAGGAATTCAATTAACACAGTTTCATAAATCCTTAAGTACAAGAGTCAATAAAAATACCGTACTCCGTCGAGAGGTTTTCCCCTAGCCCTAGCTTAGCCTTCTAGCCAGACATGGTAAAGGATTCAGAAAATAGACTAAAACAAAGAGAGTAAAAAGATAGATCCCCCTTACAAAGTCCTAGGTTTGTATTTATAAATTACATTCCCCAGAGATTGCATCCCACTAGGACTCAAAGCTCGGCAGCAGAGGTTTGACACGCGTCCGGACGCGACTCTCTCAACCGTCCGGACGCGCCTTCCAGAATGGTCCTTGCTTCGTTTGTCAACTTTCTGCCAACCGCGTCCGGACGCGTATACTTCCTCCGTCCGGACGCGTGTTCCAGTGTAATCCTTCCTGAGCTATGCTTCCTTCCTTCTCATAGCTTCACTCCAATTGTGCACTATTAACCTGCAAAACAACACAACTCATCTTTTATTCTCCTAGCCTTAATCTTCAATTAAATCATCATAAATATCTCACTTTCACAATAAAATGATTAATATTACCTCTGACAAATGTAAATATTAGACCTGAATCACACCCCCCCACTTAGACCTTGCTAGTCCCTAGTAAGGCAGACAACTAACATGTAATACTATAAACAAAACAAAACCACTTTCGTAGGATTCACGATTGCATTTAGCATATGCAACAAGCCTTTAAACCCCTAGGTTTCCCCTAGTGGACGAGTATAGTCTCGTGAGGGTTTCCAGAGATGATACCCACAAACATCGCCCTTTGATCAAATATCTGAATAACAACTGTATAATATAAATTGCTACCGCACTATTGAAATTTTTAGATACAAAACTTTTTATAAGCACATGCAAAACAACATATAGAACTATGCGGTATATAATTGTATGCACTTATCATATTCTCATATAAACTCGTGTGTAGTGTGAATTAATTATACCAAGTCAGTAATTTATCTGGTAATCACCTCTACAACTATCAACTATTCGTCTCAATGCCAAATCTCACTAGATAATTCACTCATAAAAGATTCTCTCAGATTATAGTGACTATTCCCTCAAATATCACATGTGAGAAGAAGATATTTAAGTCAAAACAAAATAATGCTCACATGTCTATTAAAAAAACGTAATCCAAAAGAAAAAGATTTGACATAGTCTCATGAAAGGAAATCAACACACAATAAACAAATAATCACTATTCTCTTCCTTATTCACACAAGTCATGCATCCTCAATACACTCTTGAGATCAGATAGGACTTTATTTAAGGTTGTAATGGGGCCTTGGGATTAGGGTTTTGAAACGAAGGATATACAGGAATTCAAAAGACTATCCCGAGAGAACATGTATATTACACAACCAAACTTTTTTCCATAGCCTTTCACTCTGCATCCTTTAGAAGCACAATTTACATCACTTGCTCATATTTTTTTTCTTTTCAAACACATGCTTGCTATTTTTTTCTCTTTTTTTTTTCACATCTAGACATATTGTCTTTCTCTCTTTTTTTCAACTTTTTTTTTTTTTTTTTAGCAAGACATCTAATGCAAATATTCACAAGTATGCAAAACTCTTTTTTTTTCTTTTCTTTTCTTAACCAACATCTCCCAAATTACATAAACAATAAAAGTTCAATCTCAGGATAACCAAGGGTAAAAGATATTATTTTTCTCATTGGCTTGGTTATTATATGTTGGGTATAAGAAATAAAATTTTGCTTTAAAGGCTCAATCATGGCTTCTAGGGATAATAATATTCAAAGAATAAGGTTTAGGCTCAAATAATATCAAAGATGGCCTAAAATCATATCTCAAGAGCTTTTGCTAACACACTTCTCATGCAAATAATTCAAAGTCAAGCAATCATTCACAATATTGGTGTTAACCAAAACAAAAATAATGAGACTATTGAAGGAGATTAGCTGAATAAAAATATTTTTTTATTGAGTAAATGTACATAACCCTCCAAGAAAGATTGGAACAAAACTCACTAGGGTTTTCATGCATCTCCACTATATGTTTCAAGTTCTCAAGGTAACCTACCTAACAAATTTTCAACTTGGTAAAGTCTAAAGTGCACAAATTGTGAGTTTTTATAAGAACATGATATGAGATACAAAAATATAGACTAAAGTTCTATGTGATGCTTAAACAGTTACAAATTTAAAGTTAAGCAAATTATTTCTATATTGTGGTATCAACTTATTCATAGCAATGTTATTTAGATATTTGATAACACACCAAACAAAATATGCATTTTATATATATAATAATGAGAATTTTGAGTACAATGCATATTCAAAAGATAAAAGAAATCAAGCCTAACAAAAACTACCCAACATAGGCTTTGATTTCTACATAAAACTGGAAAATAAAAGAAATGATTTTGAAACCACCGGGACCTAGAAGAAATCATCCTAAGATGAGGGACCTGCCTGATCACGAGAACTACGTCCTAGCCCCCTCATCTCAGCCCTCAACTCTCTCATCTCCTTCCTCATCTCTCTCTGACCTCTCAACAACTCGAACAGAATCTGCCGGTCAGTCCTGGGATCAGTGTCTTCATCCACTGGCAAGTCAAAATCTTCATCGAAATTGAAGAGCTGATCCTAATCCTCTACCGGTACATCACCCTCAGCTGCAGCTTCCCCCTGCTGGCCCCTCATCCCCACTGGCCTCGCCACACTCCGACTTTTTAGAAGAGAGCCGGAGGTGAGTGCAACAACCTTCTTTGCCCTCTCCATCGTAGGGTCAATCACCACCCCCGCATTTTCACAGAATGCGGTAGCCAGACCGGGAAATGGGAAAGATGGCTTTTTAGGGTCAACAATGGCCCTACGCATTTCTGAGAAAATAAGAGAGGGGAGGTCTATGGTCTTGCCAGTGCCTATGGCATACAGAAGTCGGGCTCGGTCAGGGTAAATGTGATTATTCCTCAGCAAAGGAAAAATGTTGGAGACTGAAATTAGATTGAGAATCTTGTACTTATTGGTCAAGTCTCCCTGCTGAAGGAATTTCACTCCGTCAGTCCATACAAAACCTTGCTCGCCCATTAACTCCCTACCCACCTCATCTCCACTAAAATTCTGAGGGTATTCGGGGACAGCCACCCGAGCTTAAGTCATTTCAGTCAGTTGGGCAATGGCTGAGGCATCTATACTGATGTGCTTGCCTCGGACATAGGTGGTGAGCTGACCATTCCCGAGGTCATCGGCATTGCTGTAGAACTCCCTTGCCAGGATGGGAATGCAAGGCCAATCTCTACCCATAAACTCGGCCCACCCTCTAGATGTGATGATCTCTTGGATTCCTAATCGAGAGAAATCCTTGAGTTCAATCTTCCTCTCACAGACAAAGGGTTTGGAGGCATAGTACTTCTCAAATCTTACCCGCTCATCTAGTATTTGGAAACGTATGGGGTCAAATGTGGTGTCCTCATCTTCTTGGGTGCTTGATCGGGCTCTCTTTGAGGTGGAGGCTCTTGGTGGTGCCATAGTTGTTAGAGTAGAGCAGAGAGAAGTGGAAAGGGTGGGAATTGTTTGAAAATCGGTTTAGAAGTGTGCTGAACAAGTCTGACAACGCCTCTATTTATAGGTTCTCACACGCGTCCGGACGCATGGGGTGTTTCCGTCCGGACGCGGCTCAACTGCAGGCATTAATAGGCTTTGAATGACACGCGTCCGGACGCGTGGTGAGGTCCCGTCCGGACGCGTGTTCTGAATTTAAAACGAATAGCCTTCCCGTCCGGACGCGGTGCAAATCACCGTCCGGACGCGTATGCCAGTAAGTTCAGCCTATTCTTCCCCGTCCGGACGCAAACTCCAGAAGATTTTATACTATAATTCATGCGTCCAGACGCGAGTTCCAGTGAATTGATTCCTCTATACTTAGAAAAATTCACATTTTTCTTCAACTATTTCTCTCCCAAGTGATTCCCTTCTACTTCTAAAAATTTCTAAGGCCAAAAATAAGAAAATTATACTTAACTATAAAAAAAATAAACACAGTTGCATGTGCACATCAAATTCAAAAATTTTTATTTTTCAAAATTCAATATGCTTTGTATTATCAAGTAAATGCTCCACCTCCCCACTCAAAAATTTGCATTGTCCTCAATGTATGAATACATAGAGTAAGATCAAATAAGGGATAGAAAGAACATACCAGATGCGCGTAAAATGTGCTCATGCATCTGTAGAAAAATTAAAGAGAAAACAACATACACTAATATACAACAGTATACACCAAATGGTTAGAGACAGATTATTCATAGTGGGGATCCATCAATTCGATGGATTCCACTTCCACGATACCCTCCTCCAAGAATGGTTTCAATCTTTGCCCATTAACTTTAAAAATGTTTCCATTACTTGGGTTTTCAATCTCCACTGTTCCATATGGGAATACTTCCTTAACAACGTATGGACCACTCCATCTAGTCCGAAGCTTTCCTTTAAAGATGTGAAGCCTAGAATTATAAAGAAGAACTTTCTGTGCAGGTGTAAAGGTTTTACGCACAATATTCTTATCATGAAACACCTTCATGCGTTCTTTACTGATTCTAGAGTTCTCATATGCTTCATTGCGGATCTCATCAAGCTCATTTAGTTGTAATTTTCGTGCAGGGCCAGCTTGGTCAAAACTAAAGTTGAACATTTTAATGGCCCAATATGCTTTATGCTCTAATTCCACAGGCAAGTGACAAGCTTTTCCATAAATCAATCTATATGGAGACATACCAATCGGGGATTTATATGCAGTTCGGTATGCCCATAATGCATCGAGTAGTCGTAACGACCAATCTTTACGATCTGGATTCACCGTTTTTTCTAAAATGTAAGAAATTTCCCGATTAGCAAGCTCTACTTGACCACTTGTCTGTGGGTGATAGGGAGTTGCAACTTTATGTGTTACACCATATTTTTTCATCAAATTCTCAAAAGGCCTATTACAGAAATGCAATCCCCCATCACTGATAATGGCTCTAGGTATACCAAATCTGGACAAAATATTTTCCTTTAAAAATTTCAAAACAACTTTATGATCATTTGTCCGACATGGTATAGCTTCAACCCACTTAGAGACATAATCTATTCCCACTAAAATGTACATATACCCAAAAGATGGGGGGAAAGGACCCATGAAATCTATTCCCCAACAGTCAAAAATTTCTATAATCAAAATCGGGTTTAGGGGCATCATGTTCCTACGTGTTAATCCCCCTAGTTTTTGACATCGCTCACACACTTTACAAAAGTTATGAGCATCCTTAAAAATTGTAGGCCAATAAAAACCACACTGCAAAACTTTCGCAGCGGTCTTTTTCATAGAAAAATGGCCTCCACAGGCTCCCGCATGACAAAAAGATAGAATGCTACTTACCTCATTATCGGGTACACATCTCCGGATAATCTGATCTGGGCAATATTTGAAAAGATATGGGTCATCCCAGAAGAAACTCTTTACCTCGACTAAAAATTTCCTCTTATCCAAAGCAGTCCAAGCCGGTGGCATGTTACCTGTAACAAGAAAATTCACAATGTCTGCAAACCATGGTAATGAAGAAACTGCCAACAGCTGTTCATCTGGGAAAGTATCTTTGATCGGCACTGTCTCAATGGGCACATCACTCACCAGTCTAGACAAATGGTCAGCCACTACATTTTCTACTCTTTTTTTATCTTTAATAGTGATATCAAATTCTTGGAGTAGTAGGATCCACCTCAACAGTCTCGGTTTCGCATCTTTCTTAGTTAATAAGTATTTGAGAGCTGCATGGTCTGTGAAGATAACAATGGGGAAACCTACTAAGTATGACCTGAATTTGTCTAGTGCGAATACTACAGCCAATAACTCTTTTTCTGTGGTAGAATAATTCATCTGTGCACTATTTAAAGTCCTACTGGCATAGTAGATGACATGAGGCTTTTTGTCAATCCTTTGTCCTAAAACTGCCCCTACAGCATAGTCACTGGCATCACACATGATTTCAAAAGGAAGACTCCAATCTGGGGGTTGCATGATTGGAGCAGTGATAAGCATGCCCTTTAACTTATCAAAAGCCTCTTGGCATGCATTATCCCACTCAAAAGGTGTGTCTTTCCCTAGGAGACTGCAAAGTGGTCTAGATATGGAACTAAAATCTTTTATAAATCTCCTATAAAAACCAGCATGACCCAAGAAAGATCTAACATCCTTAAGGGCTTTAGGAATAGGTAAATCAGCGATTAATTCAATTTTGGCCTTATCCACCTGAATTCCCTCAGAAGAGACAATGTGACCAAGAACAATTCCCTTTTTAACCATGAAGTGACATTTTTCCCAATTAAGCACAAGGTTCTTTTCTTCACATCTTATAAGTACCTTCTCCAGATTAGCTAAGCAGTCATTATAAGAATCACCAAAAACAGTAAAATCATCCATAAAGACTTCAAGAAAACGCTCAACCATATCACTGAAAATACTAAGCATACACCTTTGAAAGGTCGCAGGTGCATTGCATAGTCCAAAAGGCATCCTTCGATAGGCGAAGGTGCCAAAAGGGCAAGTAAATGTGGTCTTCTCTTGGTCTTCTAGGGCAATTTCAATTTGGTTATATCCCGAGTAACCATCTAAAAAACAATAGTATAAGTGTGAAGCTACCCTTTCTAAAATTTGGTCCATAAAAGGCAAAGGGAAGTGATCTTTTCTAGTAACCGCATTAAGTCTCCTGTAGTCTATGCACATTCTCCAACCAGTAACTGTCCTAGTTGGCACAAGTTCATTATTCTCATTGGCAACTACAGTGACTCCAGATTTCTTAGGAACTACTTGTGTGGGGCTTACCCATTTGCTGTCTGCAATAGGGTAGATAATTCCTACATCTAACAGTTTCAACACCTCTTTTTTCACAACTTCTTTCATATGTGGATTTAGCCTACGTTGCATCTCCCTAGATGTTTTAGCATTATCCTCCAAATAAATTTTGTGGGTGCAAACCAAAGGACTAATTCCTTTTATATCAGCTAAAGTCCAACCAATTGCATTCTTATGTTCCTTAAGAAGATGTAACAACATACCTTCCTGTGCTGAATTCAATTGAGAGGAAATTATTACCGGATAAGTTTCATCATCTCCTAAAAATGCATACTTCAATTCTACCGGTAATTGTTTGAGGTCTAGCTTGGGGGCTTTATCCTTGGATGGTATTGGTGGATCAGTTCTTGGTGGGAGCTCCTCAAATCTCTGTCTCAACTCTCTCATTTCAAGTACCTGCAAAGAGTTTAATATATCAGTTGAAACAGAAATGTCGGCATTCTTTTCATCTATCTCTAACTCAGAATATTGTTCAAGCAAACATGCTTCAAGTGGATCAAACAAAGAGGAATCATACATTCTGCTTGGAACAATAGATTCAATCATGTTAACTTCATGCATATCCTCATCAATATTCCCAGGTTGTTTACACACGTTAAAAATGTTGAGCTCTAATGTCATATTCCCAAATGTCAATTTCATCACACCATTCCTGCAATTAATTAGAGCATTTGAAGTTGCTAAGAATGGTCTGCCTAAAATGACGGGAATTTGAGCACTAGTACTTAATACAGGTTGAGTGTCTAAAATTATGAAATCCACTGGAAAATAGAATTTATCAACCTGTACTAAAACATCTTCTACTATACCCCTCGGTATCTTCACTGAGCGGTCAGCTAATTGAAGTGTAACCGAAGTGGGTTTTAACTCCCCCAACCCTAATTGCTCATATACTGAATAAGGGAGCAAATTCACACTAGCTCCTAAATCCAGTAATGCTTGTTCAATTCTGTGGTTGCCTATAACACAAGAAATAGTAGGACAACCTGGGTCTTTATATTTTGGTGGAGTTCTATGTTGTATAATAGAAGATACCTGCTCAGTCAAAAATGCCTTCTTTTGCACATTCAATTTCCTTTTAACAGTGCATAACTCTTTCAAAAATTTTGCATAAGAAGGTATTTGTTTAATGGCATCCAACAAGGGAATATTGATTTTCACCTGCTTAAAAATCTCTAACATATCATTATGCACAACAGGCCTAGTAGAAGTAAGCAATCTCTGTGGGAATGGTGCAGGTGGAACATACTTTTCAGATTCATTATTTTCAGGCAGGCTAATCTTATCATCACTCTCCATGGGTTGAGAAATCTTTTCAAAGTCTTGAGTTTTCAAAGGAATGGTTTTATTAATTTCTTTCCCACTGCGGAGTGTAGTGATAGACTTTACATGCTCGTGGACAGTCTCAGAAGTGCAAGTCTCATTTACAACAAATTGACCCTGTGGGTTCGGTTGTGGTTGTGCTGGAAGTCTACCTTTTTCCTGATGGCAAGGGTCAATGGTCAATTTAGTGATTGCACTCCTCATATCCTCAATAGCCTGAGTTGTTTGTCTATTGTATGTTCGTTGATCCTGCATGAATTGTGACAACACTTCCTCAATGTCTCTTTTTGGGCGTGGAATGTAGGGTGCAACATTTGAAGAGTTTTGTTGGGGTGGTTGTGATGCATGATTGTCATTCCTCCAACTAAAATTTGGATGATTCTTCCACCCCGGATTGTATGTGTTCGAGTATGGGTTATTGTAAGGCTTTGAAAAAGTGTTTACAGCATTTGCTTGGTCATACACTTCTTTTAACGCAGGTAATGATGGACACTCTGTCACAGGATGTCCAGGAATTTCACAGATACTACATAACTCCTCTCCCTGAACTGTGTCAACCTGGTTAACCTTTTTGTACTCCATAGCCTCTAACCGTCTCGTTAAGGTGGCAATCCTAGCTCCTAGGTCATCCTCCTCCCTCAACTGGTATTTACCCCCACTAGATGATGATGATTGTGCCATTTTACCCTTAGATGGCTCATGGGATGTAGTATCCCAAGATTGTGCATTCTCGGCTAATTGGTCTAAATAGTCAAAAGCATCATCTGGTTCCTTATTCATGAAATCCCCATTACACATCATTTCTATAAATTGACGCAATTATGGGCCTAAACCCTCATAAAAGAAACTTATTATGCGCTAGCTTTCATAACCATGATGTGGGCAAGATGCAAGAAGGTCTTTAAATCTTTCCCAACTTTGATAAAAATTTTCAGACTCCTTTTGAGAAAAATTCATTATCTGTCTTTTCAAAGAATTTGTGCTATGTGTGGGAAAAAATTTCTTTAAAAATTGTTTCTGCATCTCTTGCCATGTCCCTATAGACCTAGATCTCAACGAATATAACCAAGTTTTAGCTTTTTCCTTTAATGAAAAAGGAAATAACTTCAGCCTGACTATATCCATTGCCACATTCTGATCATGAAACGTAGCACATACATCCCCAAATTCTCTGATGTGCAAATATGGGTTCTCTTCACCTATACCAAGGAATTTTGGAAGTAGTTGAATCATGCCAGGTTTGAAAACAAAATGAATGGCATTCAATGGAAAAATGATGCATGACGGTTCAGTGAGAAGTACGGGTTGTAAATATTCACGCAACGTCCTACCCTGATTGACATTCAAATTATCCACATCATTCTCATCATGATTGCTCACCCTATCAATATGATCTTCCCGATCGGGAAAATCATTCTGCCTATGTCCATTAGGATTAGCAGCCATTGTGTGCAAGAAGTGATTCGACACAGATAAATCAAATAAATTTCCAAACAGAGTATCTGAATCTTCTCTTGTTAAACGTCCACTTAAATCACGATGCCAAAAGCTCATAAAACAAATAAATAACCTAAATAAATTCTAAATCAAACTAACAAGAAAAGTAACTTAAATAAACTAAAAATTAGAACGAAGTTACCGGATTTCCGAAGACTCGCAAATACCGCAAACCTCAATGATGTAATGGCTCCTTGTCTTTCAAGTTCCCCGACAACGGCGCCAAAAAACTTGCTTCAACTTTAAAAGTGTAAACCCAAGCGCAGGTTGAGCAAAGTAATATAATCTCGGAAGTCCGAGGTCGATCCCACGAGGAATTGTAACAAGGAACAATCACACAAACAACAAAAGTAATTTGAACGGAAAAGGATTTGTTTAGAAAGTTGTTGATCGGAGAAAAGTGATTTTTGGTAATTAAAACAGTAATAAATAAAATACTAGAGCATCAGGTACTCCCTCTCAACTTCATACAATAATAGTTAAAGACTCAAAGCTTGACTTGAAAGAGGAATTAAATGTCAGTTAACCCAATTAACAAGTCAAGTGATAAATCCAATGGTTATAATCAAATAACTACCAGGAACCTGAATAATCATTCAATCATATTATTCTATGAAATAATGTTAACCCTTCCAACATGGAATAACCAGTGATTTACACGCAGGGAAACTCAAGCAATCGATGTACGTGGCACAACAACTCAAGAATTTATACAGCATAAACACTTTGCTAAAATATTAGGAATTCAATTAACACAGTTTCATAAATCCTTAAGTACAAGAGTCAATAAAAATACCGTACTCCGTCGAGAGGTTTTCCCCTAGCCCTAGCTTAGCCTTCTAGCCAGACATGGTAAAGGATTCAGAAAATAGACTAAAACAAAGAGAGTAAAAAGATAGATCCCCCTTACAAAGTCCTAGGTTTGTATTTATAAATTACATTCCCCAGAGATTGCATCCCACTAGGACTCAAAGCTCGGCAGCAGAGGTTTGACACGCGTCCGGACGCGACTCTCTCAACCGTCCGGACGCGCCTTCCAGAATGGTCCTTGCTTCGTTTGTCAACTTTCTGCCAACCGCGTCCGGACGCGTATACTTCCTCCGTCCGGACGCGTGTTCCAGTGTAATCCTTCCTGAGCTATGCTTCCTTCCTTCTCATAGCTTCACTCCAATTGTGCACTATTAACCTGCAAAACAACACAACTCATCTTTTATTCTCCTAGCCTTAATCTTCAATTAAATCATCATAAATATCTCACTTTCACAATAAAATGATTAATATTACCTCTGACAAATGTAAATATTAGACCTGAATCACTAAGCACTTGAAGATATAGAAAAAGCCATCCGACGGGGAACGTTTGACAGTGAGGAAATGGAGAAGTTCAGCCATCGAAGGAGCTCCCCCCAAGTTGTTCTCTCCCTAGAAAACCAAAATACCAACCAATGTTCCCCAAAAATTGGGAGATAGCCTCGCGGGGCAGATATTGTAAAATTGAATAACACTCTTTAGAAAATGATGCATGGGAAACCTCAAACCCGACTCGAAAGGCAAAAACAAAAAAACAGGTTCTCCCAGACAAGTAGATATTGTTACGATCTACCTTGGAAGGTCGATAAGCTATGACATCAGGAGGAAAATGATAACGATCAACTATAATTTGAAGCCGGCACTTAGAAACATACTCATGATAAGGGTTGAAGGAGGTCCTTGTAGTTCTTCAGGTCTGCCTAAAGTATCGACCTTGCCAGAAAGAAAAGCTTGGTGGGTTTTAGGGACCCTTCTCTTAGAAGCATGTTTCCTCTTCCCCCGATCAGCATGGATATCTTTTTGTGTATCCTTAAGAAGAAGAGGTGATCCTTCCTCATGAGATGAGTTCCCCTCATGGGGAGGCTGAGGTAGGGATTCCTCATTCTCCTCCAGATCTATTACATCCCTTTGATTGGATGACTTAACCTTGGGTTCCTAATCTCTACGAGGGGAGACTAAACCTCATTATCATTGTTTGTGATGATACCTGAAATAAACCCCAAACATGAGCTCAGGAAATGAGCTCAGCTCGGGAGCTCAGGGAAGAAAAGCAAAGCTCATCCAAACCATAGTCTGAGCTCGCCCAACTGGTACTGGAGCTCCTCCAAACAAGATACTAGGAGAAAAAGGCGAGGAGACAGCAAGATGGCAGAAGACACCTCCGAGGTAGAAGCCAAGCTGGAACCTAGGCGCCAAAAACTTAACTAACCAAGATCTTTTCCGAGTAGGTAAGAGGATCCCATGGTAGAAGGCAAAGATTTCGGGATATAGACCGCCAAAGCCAGCCATATGGAGTTCAGGGATTGGAGAGAGAGAGAAGGGGGAATATCCCTCCATTATAGGAGACAAGATCAGATTAGAGGTAAGCAAGAGGCTATAAAAGGGGGGTAGGCCCCCATCGAGAGGGAGACACAGAGAACCCTAATTCTCTCCTTACTACGCTGTAAACACATTCAGCACAATCAATAAGAAGATAGGAGCAGGAGACTCCATTACAGAGTGGACTAGTCGAGCTCTCAGGCCGGTGAACCACTATAATTCCTTTGTGTTATCTCCCTTCCCTCAATTCCCTTAAAAACATCAGCCAACATTGTTTGGCACGAGCCTTGTAGCTCAGACACCACATCTAATTTCACAAATACCCATACCCAACGCTCAGCTTCAGTAGAATACACCATCAGTTTGGCGCCGTCTGTGGGAACGACAGTTCTTATTACAAATATACTGATTTCTCAGTAATTGATGGTCTCTACACGAAACATGAATAAAAATCAGATGAATCCTCCAAGAGTGCAGAACCCCCAGGAGGTCACCAGTGGGAGGCCACCGAAAAACCTTCACGATTTCATCCCCACTGATGAAAACGACCCTCATACGGTGGATCCTCCCCCTAACAACGAGCTGGATGCCCTTCGCCTGGTCAATCAACGCTTGCTTCAACAAAATGAAGAGCTATTGAAGCTCTTACAAGGTCCTCAGCAGGCGCGACCACCCCGAAGAGGGCTGAATGATCTTCCTCCTAGGGAACGGTAGTGCCTTGATCCCCTCAAGGAAGCAAACGAAGGAGGAGAAAGCAGCCAAGCACCCCATCAGCCGCTTAGGAGGGGAGTCAATGAAGAAGCACAAAGCCAGAATGAAGGACTGGATAGGAATGATTTCCTTCCTTTCCAACATGAAAGAATTGAGCAATATTAGGAACACCGCTTCAAGGATATCCAGCAAGAGCTCAGCCACATGAGAGAGGCAGTGAAAGTCAAAGCCCCAGTGACGATGGATGCCTTGGTGCAACAAACTGAATCCCCATTCACCCCCGAGGTGCTGCATTTCCCCCTTCCTTCGAAGTTCAGAGTACCTCAGATAGAGGTCTTTGATGGGACAAAAGACCCTGTGGATCACATTAACACCTACAAAAACCAAATGGAATTGCACGGATACCAGGACCCTATGCGATGAAGGGCCTTCGCCATTACCTTGAAGGGGTCGGCCTTGGCATGGTTCAATAGGCTCCCCCCAGCCTCAATCTCTTCTTTCAAGGAACTTTCCATTTCCTTTGTATCTCACTTCATTGGAGTTCGAATCTACAGGAAGCCGAGCTACTATTTATTAAATATCAAGCAGAGGCTCGAGGAGAACCTGCGATCTTATGTGCAGAGGTTCAATTCAGAATCTCTGAAGGTGGACATCCCAGACGAAAAGTTTGCCATAACTGCCTTCATTGCAGGATTAGGAGTGCAGTCAAAGGACCTAATGTTCTCTATATCAAAGAACCCTCAAGCAAGCATGGCTGAGGTGTTAGTCAAGGCAGAAAAGTATATAAATGGGAAAGAGGCACACATTTCCAAGGTGGGAAGTACATCCTCACGTAAGGAGAAGGAAAAAGAAGAGAAGAAAAGGGACCGAAGTCCCAGGAAAGAAAAGGGGCGAGAAAGGTCCCCAAGGAGGGATAGAGATCGCTCCCCGAAGAGAAGAGGAAATGTTAGAGACTGCTTGGGCCCCATACAGCCCGAACTACAGCCTAGATATGGACCTCAGCGATACACCCCGCTCACCGCCGCTGTATACCAAGTTCTGTATGAGGTCCAAAACGAGAAGTTCCTAAGGTGGCCACCTCGGATGAAGGCAGATCCAACCAAGAGAGACCCACGAAGTATTGCGATTACCACAGAGATCATGGTCACCACACTGATGACTGCATTCAACTAAAGAAGGAAATCGAGTTCCTGATCCAGCGAGGACAGTTGCGTCGCTTTGTGGCCCATGACAACCAGAACCGAGCTCTTCCACCGCCGCCACCTCAACAGCAGGCACCTACGCCACATCAGCAACCTCTAGGTGAGATTAGAGTAATATCTGGAGGATTCGCGGGAGGTGGAGAGTCCAGCTTAGCCAGGAAAGCGCACCTCCGACGAATCAGAGCCGAAGAAGCTCTCGAAGTGCACACTGTATCCAAAGCACCACGCATAGATACAGCTATCACTTTTTCAGATTCTGATTTGGAGGGATGCCAATACCCTCATGATGATCCATTGGTGGTACGAGCTGTGGTGGCTAACAGGACCGTTCGTCGAGTTCTGATCGATAACGGGAGCTCGGTAGACATCATTTTTGCACCTGTATTCGACAAAATGGACATAGGAAGAAAAAAACTTGAACCTGTAAGTACTCACTTGCTGGGATTCTCAGGAGAAAGAGTGCTCCCTCTAGGCTCGATACAACTTGTGCTCACCCTAGGTGACCCACCTTGCCAAGCCACCACGACCGTAAAATTCCTAGTGGTGGATGCACCTTCTGCATACAACATCTTGATTGGAAGGCCATCCCTTAATTCTATGAGGGCAATCCCATCTGCCTATCACTTGGTCGTTAAGTTCCCAACAGAAAATGGAATTGGAATGGTCCGGGGAGACCAGCGTATAGCAAGAGAATGCTACATGGCGTCTGTAAAGATGAAAGAGGTTGAGAACATCCAACTGGATGAACTCGACATGAGGGATGAGCTGGAAACAAGACCAATGCCCTCAGAAGAGCTGGAGCCAATTCAGCTGGACAAGGAACCAGAACACCTCGTTTATATAGGTTCCAAGCTGAGCAGAGAAGTCAAAAACCTCCTCATCCAGTTCTTGAAGAAAAATATAGGAGTGTTTGCATGGAAACAAGAAGATATGGAAGGTATCGACCCCTCGATCATCACGCAAAAGCTCAGCATGAATCCTACCTGCAAACCTATCAAACAAAAGTGAAGAAGTTTCACCCCAAAACGCCAAAAAGCGATCAACGAAGAGGTCGGCAAGCTCCTCCACGCAAAGGCCATCAGGGAGGTTGACTACCCCACCTGGCTAGCAAATGTGGTTCTTGTCAAAAAAACCAATGGTAAGTGGCGACTGTGCATAGACTTCACTGACCTCAACCGAGCATGCCCCAAGGACAGCTTCCCTTTACCTCGGATCGACTTAATAGTGGACGCCACAGCCGGACACGAACTCTTTAGCTTCATGGACGCCTTCTCAGGTTATAACCAGACCAGGATGGATCCCGACGACCGAGAGAAGACCTCCTTTGTGACTGAACAGGGAACATACTGTTATCAGGTCATGCCTTTTGGATTGAAAAACGCTGGAGCCACTTACCAAAGGTTGGTGAATAGGATGTTCCAAAAGCAGATAGGAGCATCCATGAAAGTTTACATCGACGACATGTTAGTAAAGTCACTGAAGGCAGAGCTCCACATCGAACACCTAGCTGAATCGTTCCAGATCCTAAAGGAATACAAGATGAAGCTTAACCCTGCGAAGTGTGCATTCGGGGTCTCAGCAGGAAAGTTTCTAGGTTTTATAGTTAGCAGCCGAGGAATTGAAGCTAACCCAGAGAAGGTTAGGGCGGTGTTAGATATGCAATCACCGTCCAACACAAGGGAGGTACAACGTCTGAAGGGTAGAATAGCTGCCCTGAGCCGTTTTGTGTCCAGGTCAGGCGATAAGTGCCAGCCATTCTTTCAAATCTTGAAGAAGGCATTCCTGTGGGATACTAAGTGCGAAGAAGTATTCAAAGCCCTGAAAAATTATATGAGCTCCCCTCCTGTTTTGGTAAGCCCTTTAGAAAGGGAAGTCATTACTCTCTACCTGGCAGTTTCAGATTTTTCAACAAGCGCAGCGCTGGTTAGGGAGCGAGACAGAGCTCAGCAACTAGTCTATTACTGCAGCAGGGCTCTGAGGGGGGCAGAGGGGAGATATCCAAAGATGGAAAAACTCGTTTTAGCTTTGGTAACAACAGCCAGGAGACTTAGGCCCTATTTCCAGGCTCATACTATCGAGGTTCCAACAGATCAACCAATGAATCAAGTACTGCATAAACCTGAATCTTCTAGAAGGTTGGTTAAGTGGGCCATAGAGCTCAGTGAGTTTGATATCAGATATAAGTCAAGGATTGCCATCAAAGGGTAAATTTTGGCGGATTTCATCGCAGAATTCACAACGGCAGCACTTTTGGAGATCACGGAGCTAGTACCTGACCTCCCCATATGGAGGCTTTCTGTGGATGGAGCTGCCAATGCTCAGGGGAGTGGTGCAGGTATAATCTTGACCTCTCCAGATGGAATAGATGTCGAATATGCCCTTAGGTTTGGGTTTAAGGCTTCAAATAACGAAGCTGAGTGTGAAGCTGTCATCGCTGGGCTCAATCTTGCTCATTCTATGGAAGCAGAACAGTTGGAAGTCTGCAGTGACTCTCAACTAGTGGTGAAACAGATGGAGGAGTCCTACGAAGCGAGAGACGAAAAAATGGTCCTCTACCTCAGAAAGGTACGAGAACTAGTCAAGAAGTTTGTGCATGTTAAGGTCAGACACATTCTCAGGACAGAGAATTCACGAGCAGATGCGTTGGCAAGGTTAGCAACTGCCTCACAAGAAGACTTGGATAGGCTAATACCAGTGGAGCACCTTCCAGAGCCTTCAGTAAGCATTGAAAGAGAAGAAATGCTACCAATCGTAACTCAGTCGAGCTGGATGGACCCCATCATAGGGTACCTACATAACGGAACCTTGCCAAATGATGCTAAGGAGGCCTCCAAGCTCAAAACCAGGTCATCCAGATTCTCTATGCTGCAAGGAAATCTATACAAACGAGGATTTTCAGCACCTTTCCTCAAATGCGTAGGAGATGAAGACGCCAATTATATACTCAGAGAAGTACATGAGGGAATATGTGGCAATCACATCGGAGCTCGGGCCTTGGCAGGAAAAGCACTAAGGCAGGGATATTATTGGCCGACCATGCTCAAAGATGCCATCGAATTGGTCAAAAGATGCAAGACTTGCCAAGAGCATGCCAATATTTCCCATTGTCCACCCGAGCTGCTAACCTCGGTGGTAAGCCCATGACCCTTTCAGCAGTGGGGTTTGGACATTCTTGGACCCCTTCCCACCGGTATGGGACAATGCAAGTTTGCTATCATAGGGGTGGATTACTTCACCAAGTGGGCAGAGGTCGAACCCTTGGCTACAATCACCGAACAAAAAGTCCAAAACTTCGTTTGAAAATCGATAGTTTGCAGGTTTGGGGTTCCCAGAGCAGTCGTGTCTGACAATGGGAAGCAGTTTGACAACTCAAAATTTAAAAGGTTTTGTGCTGAGCTCGGGATAAAGAAATATTTTTCAGCTCCTGCACATCCTCAATCCAATGGACAAGCAGAGGTCACAATCAGAACCATAAAGACAGCTCTGAAGACCAAACTAGAAAACCTAAAAGGCAAGTGGGTGGAATACATCCCTGAAGTGTTGTGGGCCTACAGGACCACCGTCAGATCAGCAACTCAGGAAACCCCGTTTGCTTTGGCCTTTGGAACCAAGGCAGTGGCACCTGTCGAGGTAGGGCTTCAATCACCTAGGGTGGAGTTTGCAGATGCCGAGCACAATGGTGAGTTTCTCCTACTAAACCTCGATCTCTTGGATGAAAAAAGAGACAGAGCTCTGCATCGCATCCAAATTTACCAAAGGAAAACTGCAAGATATTACGACAGGAAGGTAAGGCACAGAAGTTTCAAGGTTGGAGACTTGGTACTTAGGAAGCTTCTGCTTGCGAAGAAAGATCCCACGCATAGGAAGCTGGGACCCAAATGGGAAGGACCCTATATCATATCAAGGGTAATCAGACCAGGAAACTACGGGTTGCAAACAGAGGAAGGAAAGATCCTACCTCACTCTTGGAATGCCGAACACCTTAAGAAGTTCTTTCAGTAAGTTTTCCTTGTAATAGAGCTATTTTCAATAAAAATAAACGAGTCTTTTATTCATCCTCATATGATTTCCAAAGTAAAGGAATGTGCAACAAGTACATATGGAACGAGCTCTACAGCTAACGATAAGCTTCTCAGCTTATAAAATTCAAGATGAGCTCTTCAGCTCATATACAAACGATAAGCTTCTCAGCTTATAAAATTCAAGATGAGCTCTTCAGCTCATATCCAAACGATAAGCTTCTCAGCTTATAAAATTCAAGATGAGCTCTTCAGCTCATATACAAACGATAAGCTTCTCAACTTATAAAATTCAACATGAGCTCTTCAGCTCATATACAAACGATAAGCTTCTCAGCTTATAAGATTCAAGATGAGCTCTTCAGCTCATATACAAACGATAATCTTCTCAGCTTATAAAATTCAACATGAGCTCTTCCGCTCATATACAAACGATAAGCTTCTCAGCTTATAAGATTCAAGATGAGCTCTTCAGCTCATATAGCTCTTCAGCTCATATACAAACGATAAGCTTCTCAGCTTATAAGATTCAAGATGAGCTCTTCAGCTCATATACAAACGATAAGCTTCTCAGCTTATAAGATTCAAGATGAGCTCTTCAGCTCATATACAAACGATAAGCTTTTCAGCTTATAAAATTCAAGATGAGCTCTTCAGCTCATATACAAATGATAAGCTTCTTAGCTTATAAAATTCAAGATGAGCTCTTCCGCTCATATGCAAACGATAAGCTTCTAAGCTCATAAAATTCAAGCTGGCCTCTTCTTGGAGACACCAACAGTCTTTTCCCCACGACCAGTAGTCTTCGTGTGTTGCCCACGCACTCAAAGACCCCAATACTGACCAAGACCACGGTGGTTCCTGATCTTCTCCAAACGTTAAAGATCATCTCTCAGCTTCATGTCTGGTACAGTAGATGTCAGTACAAACATGATCTTTTGTTTTCCATCCACGTTCGTGTTCTGAACGCGAAGAATGTGCTGGAAAAGCTCAGCGCCTAAGCTTACAGAATTCAGAATGAGCTCCTTAGCTCATAAGAGATGAGCCCCTCAGCTCATGCATGGACATTCACATTCATAAAGAAAGGTCTAACATTCCAAGAATTCAAGAATACAAGTGTTCAAGAAAATATAAAGAGAGACATAGTTTGACATCAGTCAAGAAAAGAAAGGGAGTACAAGGAGGTAGAACTCCTAATCCTTCCTAAGCTGTGACTTCAGCTCGGCTACTTCCTCCTTCAGGCGAGCATTCTCCTCTTTTAGCTCATCTCTTTCTTGCTCAGCCTTGTAGAGTGAATCAAGAAGCTTTTGACCTGCTGGAGTAAGAAAAATAGTGGAAAGAGAGTCGGGTGAGAAAGAGCCATCCCTCTTGCGCTTCTTTGAACTCGCGCCAGTGTCCCCCTCCTCATCAGAATCCCTTTCCTCGTCGAATTCAGAGGGAGAAGTCCAAGAATGATAGGGAACGGAGGAAAATTCATATTCGGTTGCCATAGCCCCAAGCAAGTAAAGATTTTCATTCGTCATCAACTCAGAAAAAGTCTTGGGCACCACGAGCAGCAGCTCATGAACAATCAACATCTCTGGCAGGTCGAGATCAGGAGGACCTGCACAAACCAGAATGTAATGAGAATATGTTTTTGTGAGAAGAAGTTCAAAAAGACCTCGACTTAAGCATACCAGGGTAGGAAAAGCTCTCCCAGGACCGTGGAATCCTGGCATCAGGATTGCGTAGCTCGGGAGACCGCCAAGACTTCCCGGAAGCAAAAAAGAAGCATTGGGACCACCCTTCAGGATTAGAAGGAAGGTCCAAAACCAAACGGGGTAAATCAAACTGCCTCCAACGAAAGAAGCTAAAGCAGGGGGGATTGTCCTCTTCAATCACGAAAAAGTAAAGGAACTCGGCAACCGAGGGGAACCTACCGTTGCCATACAAGCGCCAGAAAAGGAAAAAGCTCACCATAGCAGCCCACCCTCAAGGGGAAAGGCGAGAGGGGCACAGGCCATGATAGGCAAGAACTCGCTCAATAGCCGGATGAATGGGAAGGCGAAGTCCCATGTCCATGGTACCCTCAAGAAAGCAGACTTCCCCTCGAGAAAGATAGTTGCAAGGCTCGTCAGGGGTAGGAACTCGAAGAGGCAAATCAAGATCTGGAAAAAACCGTTTCTTGATGGCTACCAAATCAGAAGGTTCCAGGGTCGAAGGAGACAAGTATTGACGTTGCCACTTCCATTCGATTCCAAAGGAAGTACGTTCCTTGAACAGAGAAGAAACGGAGGCAGCCATTAAAGATTATGGTGAAGACAGAGAGTGGTCACGAAGAGCCAAGAAAAAACTCAGAAATATTTTTCGCAAGAGAGAAAGAAACTCAGCAGATGTTAGGAGACTTAAAGAAGTTTGTAAGTTTTTAGGAAACCAAGAGCCACACGAAGGGCAAAGTCGGCGATCTTCTTGGGTTCCTAATTAATAAAGATGGTTACGGTTTTGGAAAGCAGTTGGGAAAAGGCGGGAAAATGAGTCAGCACAAGATTACCCCTCCCAATGCACTCAAAACAGTTGAAAATAAATTTGACCTCAAGTAAACAGAATATCCCTCATACTTGTTAGAGCTGAGCTCAGCTCGGTTGGCAACCTGGCATCTCCATAACAAGTCTTTGAGACCTTCAGTCCCAAGAACCTTTCTCACATCAGAATGATGACGTTCCTGATGAGTTCCTTAGTTCATCAAAAGAACTTGGCAGCTCATAAAGTCCATAATCTTGCTTCAAGAAGGACTGAAGCGCTTCTCAAAGCAATGGGGGCAGGGGAAGTACAAGGAGAAGAGAAGAAAATGCAAAGTAAAACAGAACCATATATGTCTCAAATCGAAATCACAACACATCACAATTCAAAACAAGATTCAAAAATTATTTTGTAAAGTTTGTATTCCAAAACACAAGTTCGAAGTAGAAATTGAAAAAAAATGGAATTACATGAACACAAAGAAGAGCTCTAAGTATCTAGGGAAGACATAATTGAAGGAGTTTGCAACCCCATGGATGAGCCCTCAGCAGCAGACAAAAGAGAAGAACTTCCAGGGGAGCCAGCTGCACGGATCTCTGCTCCTATTGATTCCGAATTCTGAACAAGGGCCTCAGTCACAAGGTCAGCTGAGAACGGTGTAGTGGCACGAATAGCAGGAGTAGCAGTTGGGAGCTCAGGAGTTGCAGTTGAGAGCTTAGGAAATGCAGCAAGAGAACCTGTCCCGGTGGCAAGAGCTCCAGAAATCTCAGCAGAGAAGGGAGTGGCACACGGAATAACTAGAGAAGCAAGTACATCTTGATTCGAGGCTTCAGCTAGTGGAACCGAAGCATCTTCCTCGTTATCAGAATCAGATTCTTCCATTTCTTCCTCGGTGGGGATAGGGAAGTTGAAGTCCAGATCTGGAAAAGCCTTGATAGCCTTTCGCCTAAAGGCAAGCCACCCAGTAGCCCACAAGGTGGTGGCCTCATCCTTCAGCTCTATCACCTCGTTATCCCTCTGTTTGACCAGGTCTTTCTGCGCCTCGAGCTCCTCGCAGAGCTTGCCATTTGCTTTGTTGAGGGTAAGGTAATCCTGCTTTGCCTGGCTGAGTTCTTTCTTGGTATCAAAGGCCTCTTGGCTAGCCTTGGACCATGCCTTAGTCTTGAGCTTCAGATCCTCCTTGGTTATCCGTAGCTCATCCCGAGCTTTCTTCTCCCCTTCCTCAGCTCGGACCTTGACAGTTAGGGTATGTTTGAGGTCGGAGGTTTGCTTCTCTGCTTGCTCCTTAAGATCTTGCATCTGGGTCCTGAGGTCCTTATTCTCAAAGGATAATTCAACAACCTTGAGCTCATACGCCTTCAGAGCCTTGACAGAGCGCTCATAAGATCGAACCCGGTGCAATAGACCCTTCACGTGGAGAGCCGTCTGAGGACACAAAGGAAGTTCAGCAAATTACGTGAGACTATGAAATGAAAATAAGTGGAAAGGGAAAAGTGCTAGCACTTACAACAGCTGCTCCCTGAAGAGCTGAAGAGATGGATTCCTCAAGGGGCACAGAAGCAGCCTTCAAGACATCAGACTCAGAAAAAATAGAGGAAATAGCTCCCGCAGCTAGATCCATGTTGTCGAAGTAAGAATCCTCATCCTCCTCTTCGGATTTTCCCTCTCCCTCAACAATCTTCCCGGAGGCACTGTATTTGAAAGTTCTGGGGTGGAGATTGGGGATCAGTCCCAAAGCCTTCTCGACCTCAGAGGAGGAAGGGGAAGACTGACCTCCCACTTGGGCTGGTACCAACGCAGGCTAAGCCTCTGGAGCGGAAGAGATGACTGCAATTTGAGGAGTGCCGGATGAGGAAGGCAACGCCTTGGTGGGAGCCAGTTCTTTAACAGATAAGGAGGGCGAAGGCATCTCCAACCTCGAAATTTTAGCCCGGGTAATAGGGCCGCTCCCAGAGCCGACCTGGGCCTTGCGCTTGCTGAATTTACCACCTTTCATCAGCTCCTCAACCTTAGCCTTGAGCTCTTCGGGAGTAGATTTCATGGTGGAGGGACCTAGAAGGTCTAAGTTGAGTCAGGAAATATAAAAGAAAAAGAGGGAGAGAAAGAAAGTATTAATGATATTACCTTCTTCAGCGCCTACAACAGATATTGGAACAGCTAAGGTCGCCGGGGGGGGCTCAGACCTAACTCCACCAGATGTCGAGACTCGATAAGATCAGCGTACCTCTCTGGCCTGATTTTTCCCAATTTTAATAGCACCTTCTTATCTTCGGGGCTGAGCTCAGGCCGACCACCTAAAAAGAAAAAGAGCAAGTAAGAGCAAAGAAAGAGGCTCATAAGTTCCAGATCAGAGCTCAGCCAGCTTGAGTAAAGACTCATCCAAGTTTTCTGGTCTAGTCCAGGCCGTAGGGATACCAAGAGTATCTGTTTTATCCGCCGGATTATACTCCCAGTTGGTACTCCCAATAAAAAAGAAGTGCTTTTTCCATGCTTTGTGAGAAGTTGGGAGGTCGGTAATGATCTTCCTAGTGTTGTTTCGCTTAGAGATATACAGAAAGCCTTCGGAAGAGGTCAGCTTGACGTTGAAAAGTTCCATAAGCAAAGGAATGCTAGGAACTCCGAGTTTATGCTTCTTAAAGATGACTAAGAGGCCTACCATAATGCCGTAGAAATTGGGGGAGAGTTGAGAAGGGCATACATTGAAGTGTTGCAGAACAACCTTGATAAAAGGGATGCAGGGGAAAGCGAAGACCGTTCTCAAAGGCAGCGAGGAAGAAGCAGACCCTCTTACTCACTTTTTCTACATAGTAGATAGATTTATCTGGGCACCAGGGTTCAACCCCAGGAGGAAAACCATAGCGAGCTTTATACGCTCTCATCAATGCAGGGGCCTCTCTACTATAGCCCACGAATTCGGCATACCTAAAGGTAGCCCCTAAGTATGAAGTTTTTTCTTCAACCCCAACTCCACTCACCTTGCCCTTGCCTTTGTCAGGCTTGGGGGGCACGGGAGATGATGTAGAAGGAGGTTCCTCAGTGCCGACCTCGGCTTCCACAGCCTCCGCACCAGGAAAATTATCAATTTCATGACCTACGTCCCCTAAATCAGTGTCCTCAGACCAATCGCCTAGTAGGGAAACAGAGGAACGGGTGGCACCGGAAGAGGCAGACATGATTGGGCAAGAAAAAGGAAGATTAAAGGAACGATAAAGAGGGGGAACACTAATCAAACTCTCCCTAATAACCCTAGGGTCAGCACAATAGCTCCCAACAGCAAGTATGTGCACAATGAAGCTCCAATCCACAAAGTAAGGAAGAGGGGATAGACAATAGTCGCGATTCCAACAATAAAAGAACCGAAAAGACCAAAAACGTAATAACCACCTCGAACTCGAGGGATCCAGAACGAGGGAAGATGCGAAAAGGGGGCAGAAATGGCGTACCTAGTTGCGAGAGAGCGACGAACAACAATCCGGGGCCAAATCAAGGGGGAAAGCACTGCAAGTCCTCGAAATCGAACACAGAAAAACTGATTTTGAGCAAGAATCAGAAAGCTTCGAGACAGAGAGTCAAGAATTCACAGAGGCAAGAAGTTCGAAGAATAGAGAAGAAGGTGAACAGTGTAGAAAGGCGGTTCAGGCAGCCGTTTGAGTATTTAAAGCTTGAAAGACGTGGGCTGAAACGTGCGCGGGAATCGAGAAGAGCCATGATTGATGCAAACTGTCAAAGGGCTGCAGTCAAGTGCTAGTCTGGGTCAGCCGCGTGCAGATTTAGCTCAGTTTAAAAGTAGCTCAGCCCTTGCTCAAGCTCGCTTAAACCAAGGGCTGGGGGGCAACTGATGATACCTGAAATAAACCCCAAACATGAGCTCAGGAAATGAGCTCAGCTCGGGAGCTCAGGGAAGAAAAGCAGAGCTCATCCAAACCATAGTCTGAGCTCGCCCAGCCGGTACTGGAGCTCCTCCAAACAAGATACTAGGAGAAAAAGGCGAGGAGACAACAAGATGGCAGAAGACACCTCCGAGGTAGAAGCCAAGCTGGAACCTAGGCGCAAAAACCTTAACTAACCAAGATCTTTTTCGAGTAGGTAGGAGGATCCCATGGTAGAAGGCAAAGATTTTGGGATATAGACCACCAAAGCCAGCCAGATGGAGTTCAGGGATTGGAGAGAGAGAGAAGGGGGAAGATCCCTCCATTATAGGAGGCAAGATCGGATTAGAGGTAAGCAAGAGGCTATAAAAGGGGGGTAGGCCCCCATCGAGAGGGAGACACAGAGAACCCTAATTCTCTCCTTACTACGCTGTAAACACATTCAGCACAATCAATAAGAAGATAGGAGCAGGAGACTCCAATATAGAGTGGACTAGCCGAGCTCTCAGGCCGGTGAACCACTATAATTCCTTTGTGTTATCTCCCTTCCCTCAATTCCCTTAAAAACATCAGCCAACATTGTTCGGCACGAGCCTTGTAGCTCAGACACCACATCTAATTTCACGAATACCCATATCCAACACTCAGCTTTAGTAGAATACACCATCAGTTTGCATCTCCAAGAATGCGGGAGATCGAAGATCTAGTGACTTCAGAAGAAACCTCAGACATGGGCGAGAACAGAAACTAAAAATTGCCTAATTCTGGGGGAATTTGAGATATGTGAAAAGTGAAATCTTCAATCGAACGAGGATCTAGGCACCAACGACACAGTACGAATCTAGAAAAAAAAAGGTATTGCCGCTAATGACCTCCCTAGACCCCTAAAGTAGCAGAAATGAAGAACTAAAATGTGGAGTCTTTGGGACCACCACGAAGGACCAAAATGATCCACACTTGGTGTAAAGTTGATGAGGAAGACAGGGAAAAAACATACCTAGAAGACGCGGATAGCAAGCGAGGGCAGGAAATCTAAACACGAACGAATATGGAGCGCCAAATGAGCCTACTAGCCAGCTCGGACCTCTGAATCAATTCCTCACAAACTTCCCAAAGATACTCAAAAAGCTCCAAGACCCACATAGATTCAGAAACTCGAAAAGAAGATTTAAGAAGGAAAGGCTTGAAAGCGAAGGAATTGGTAAAGTGTGAGATTTGATTTGGGGGAAAGTTTAAATAGATGAAGTTTTGGCAGTTTTCTCTCTCCAGACACATTTAATGTTTCTGTATACCACTCCACGTGGTATGATATTATTGGCACATTCCAAAAATGAGGCATTTCTTGTTCCCCACGCTCACACAACACCCCTAATCCCTGCACGATCACCCTGTCACGTCCTTTCAACTGATGCGAGCATTGGAGTTGTTCTCACAAATTGAGTTGATATCTCAACCTTACACAAAGCACAGTCCCAAGCTATTCCTAAGACAAGTCAAGCTTGTGACTAAGGGACAATTGATGATACCCTAAAAAGTGGCATCACTAACAAGCGACAATCCACTCAGGTAAATGGACTGACCAGGTCTATCCCAGGAAGGAAACTCAAGTCACCCAAAACCACAAGGAAGATCGACATTGCAAGATCGGGACAACAAACTAAGCTCAGCTTCTGTGTGCACGAGTTGACCTCAAAAATGAAGAACCCATCGTGAAGCACAATCACCAGAAGACAAACTTTTCTAGAGACACATGAGACCACTATATGTCTAGGCTAGAAGACATGTCACGCTGCCACCTCAACACGTTCTCTAGGTGTGGCTATGTCAAATCTAGAGAACGTAGCCTTCAATGACCTAGGGAATATAGGCTCTAATGACACAATATTCCCTAAAAATTGATTCTAACAAACTAGGGACCACACAATAGTTTTAAGTATTTATTTTTTTGTAGGCAAGACAATAGTTTTAAGTACTCACTTATGGTGTCACTCTATTGCAATGATTAAATCTTTTGCCCTTAAGCACATCTTCTGCCCTTAATAATAATATTTGTGTAATAGGTGCATATAGGGATTGAATTTTTGGGGTGAGGGGGGAACATATGATGCGTATACCATACTCATACTGACAGGTTAGGAGCCTCCCCCTAAAATAGCTAGGCTAGTCCCTTAATTTAGTATAGTAGCGTGGAGAACGGGACAAGAGTATGCCATACTAAAACGATTCAAAGCCCGACCTTCGATCGAAAACCGGAATCGCAGATAAGGGAACATAAACATTCTCTTGGATCCTGAAGAGCTTTGGTTTACTAACCTTCAGATTCAAATATGAAAAAAAGCCTAGAAAGAAGAATTGGACTACAACTACCGGCAAGCACAGAGGGTAGTGGGAAGGTGAGGGTCTTTTCCATTGCAAATCCTCTGTTTTAGGCCTTAGTCCGGCCTTTACATGATTGGGTGGTGGATGTGTTCGTCGTCTTCCGACTGACATGACATATAACTAAACCGCGCCTCTTGTTTGAATTAAATAAATGGTCCAAATGGACCTATTCATGGTTTTTCTACATGAAAGACATGTATGATAATCGACTTTCATATTATTCTTCTTTTCTTCGTATTTTGTTCTTGTCTTCTAATTTAATAAAGAAAAATTTTCTTACAAATTATCGAAAGATTCGTTATAATCCAATCCAACCGGGATTTCTAGTCAAAATGGGATTCTCGGAAGATATAGAAAGGTGTAAAACTCTATTCTATATTTTCATTGTGTATATATATGTAAGATGGGAATAGAAAATTCGTTTTATTCGCCTAATTTCATGAAAAGAAGAATTCACTCTTATTTTGTTGATAGAGGGGTTGTTGATTAGTAATCAACAATATAGGTAGTAAAAAAAAAGAGTTATCCGAAACTTTTGATTCTTTCTACAAGTAGATCTTATGTCACTAAATAAAACTCAATTCTTTTTATTTTTACTTGGATTCCTATAAACTAACTACTTGTTTGCTACAAATAAAATAATTGAACTTAATTTTCTACTTGATTCCATTTTGATTCAAAGGAAAGAAAGTGTGGAGCTGAAATAACTCACTAAGAGCGCTTTTTAAAAGATTATGTGGTACGATTAGATTGAATAAGCCCTTCTGGAATAAATATTCAGCCGCTTGTGAACCTTCAGGTATTGTTTTATTTAATTTTAATTAGAATGAATAGAATTAATTAGCATATGAATAGATAATTCTAATCGAATGGAACTAATTGAATACGCTCTCATGACACGATCGAAGTTCGATCCACCACTTTGGGGAAAGAGATGAGACGGTCTATCGGCCTTTACACATACGAGGAATCACTCGCTGACGGACAAGAGGTCAACAACGTGAGCTTTATTTTTGACAAGGGTGTGGGCTAAGGTGGCATGCGGCCCCTTCTCCCATGCTGAGTCACAAGCAGCGCCTCGGAAAGCATGGACGAGCCACATGCAGGGAAACTCGCATGTGTGGTTCTGACCGGGTACCCCGGTACTTAAATTTTTTGTTGATCATGTTACTGTTTGATGTTGCTATTTTTTTGGTGAGCATGTTACTCTTTGATGGTACTATAGATATAAATATAGATAAATATGATAGAAAAATAATTTTAATACTAACACAATTCTCAAGTTAAGAGTTGTTATATTTGAAAATATTGAAACTAACAATTATAGACAATATTTATGGTAGGGGTAATTAAGTAAAAAAAAAAAGAATTTGAAATGTATACTTAATGACAATAATTTAATAAAAAAGAGGACTTAATTAAGTATAAGTCTGGATGTAATACTTAAAAACAAATAAATTCAAAAAAAAAATACTCACAACCAAATATCTGAACAAATTTTGGCTTCGGCCCATGATCTGTTGTGCTATCCTCGGCCTAAAGTGTTGAATGGTCAATAGTTCTAATGGGCTGGAATGGAAAAATTGGCCAATGGTTTTAACTTATTGTTGGTAAATAGGAATTGAGTCGTTGAATATACATTATTTGGCTTGGCTTCGAATTGATATCTCATGCACGTGGTATTTGTATTCACTGTCACTGTCTTTGAATTCACTAATAATGTCTGATCAAAGCTGGCCATTTTTAAATTGCACAAACAAAACTTTAAATTTTAAAAATTCAGAATTTGAAATGCGAACGACAAGTAAAAAGAACATGGGTTTGCGGTGAAATGAAGGGTGCGTTTGGTAACGTTTTCATTTTTTCGTTTTTTTATATATAAAAAAAAAATAAAACTAATTTTTTTTTTGTGATAAAAATTGAAAACATAAACATGTTTAGTAGTCATTTATATTTAAAAAAAATTATAAAAACAAAAATAAAAAATATATTTGGTATTATACCAAAAATTCACCACCCAACACCACTATCAACCACCAAACACTCAACCACCTACCACCACCAAACACCCACCACCACCACCGAAACCCACCCCACAACCCCTTTGCAAAACTCCACCCTCATCCCCGAAACCCACCACCACCGAAATTCATCCCCATCCCCTGAAACCCAGCACCATCCCCAAAACCCACCACCACCCCCTGAAAATCCACCCCCATCCCCGAACCCACCCCCATCCTCAAAACCCACCCCCATCCCTTGAAACCCACCACCACCGAAACCCATTACCATTCCCTGAAACCCAGCACCACCCAACCCCACCCCCCATCCCCGAAACCCACTCCCATCCCCTGAAACCCACCACCACTGAAACTCATCCCCATCCCTTAAAACCCACCACCACCCCCTGAAAGCCACCCCATCCCCGAAACCCACCCCCCAAAACTCACCCACCATCATCCCCTGAAACCCACCACTACCTAACCCCACCACCACTACCGAAACCCACCAACACCCCCTTTCCGAAAAAAAAAAAAATTCATCACCACCACCAAAACAGAGAAGGTTGGGAGAGAAAGGGGCGGGGGAGGAGATTTGAAAAAAGAAGAAGTGAATACTCAACCAAGAAAATTCATTTTTTGTTGCTAAGGGAGATCGAAACCAAGATCTCATTAACCATCCTTTTAAACCGCACGTATGTTTTTTTTTTCTTTCAAAAACTTCATTTTGGATGTTTCTATATTTTAGCCTTATTTTCAAAATGGAGCAGTTAAAAAAAAAAACGAAAACATTCACCAAACACTTTTTTGTTTTGACAAAAAAAAAAAAAACAAAAAAAAAAAACTCGAGACTACCGAAAGCTACCGAAAACTATGGTTATTCACTGTGGGTGTGTTTGGCAAAGGGGATAAAAGGGGATAACTACCATTGGACTGGGTTAAAATATCCGGGGGCCCACAAAACCTTGCGTTGGATCCATTTTTTTGAATGGGATACTCGTTGGGCTCATTTCCTCGGGCCGTAGCAATTTCCCCCATTTAACCCATCTGAGCCACTTTATTGTATCCCATGGTAACTTTGGGATTAGTTAGCCCAGACACCAGATTGGGCTTGTAATTACAAGAACACCCTTGTACAGTACCAAATGTAGGGTTATTACATTTCAACATCTTTTTGTCTTCTTCACTTTTGATCTTCTCATTGGTCCTTCTTCCCGCAAGCGGCGCCAGTGGTCCCCCGTGCAAGGTATTTCACTCTCTCTCTCTCTCTATATATATATATATATATATATATACTAGTTGGTACACACGTGCGTTGCACGTGAGCCATGAGTGTAAAATAGAGTAAGCTTTTATTGTAAAAATTATTAAACATGTACATATTATCAAGAAGATTGGAACATTCCAAGATGTATGCAATTGCAATATTAGTGATAATTGGGAAACAATTCATCTCGTCCCCCTCCTACCTTCCTCCTTTTTTGTAGTAATTTGTAATGTTTTATATTCGCTAGGTGTATATTTCATGGTATGTTTTTGTGTAATTGTAACACCCCAAAACACACCCTGGACGGCATTACATACTAAAACCATTTTCATCATGAGAGCACTAATATCATCCATAAATAAATTAAACTTCATTCATCATCCATAAAATATTTACATCATTATCCAAAAGAATATGCCCAACCATGGCATTTACATCTCAAAAATTAACTAATGTAGCGCAGCGGAAATAATAAAATAAAACTAGACTTTACAAGGTACAAAATGAATATCCTAGTCTAGAACAAAAGGAAGTGTCGCTCTAGGCGTCCACCTCGGGATCCACGCTCCCGTCTATCGGAGTCTCCCAGTGTGCGGGCTCCTCGACTCCCAGCTCTTCCTCGAGAGGGTAATCTGAAAAAGGTTAGCGGTAGGGGGTGAGCACGAAGCTCTGTAGAAAAATTCTCTCAAACCCAAACAAGGTTTAGAAACGTATTTAAAATGGCCGGTCTCATTTTTAACATAACATAGATACATAATTTGAAATAAGGCAGTGACATTTCAACAAGGATCTCAAGTTTAGATAGCAATAGTACTAGAAATGAACAATAATAACCCATTTTAATAACCATCCCTTTTCAAAATATAAACCCTTTCCCACACATTATACAATATTGTCCTCTTTTGGCATGAACATCCTTATAAGGAACCTCTCACCCTCAAGGCATCACAAACTCAAGCATCCTTATAAGGAACCTCTTGAGGGAAATCATATACTCTCCTCTCTTGGCATGAGCATCCTTATAGGGAACCTCTCACCCTCAAGGCATCACAAACTCAAGTATCCTTATAAGGAACCTCTTGAGGGAAATCACATACTCTCATCTCTTGGCATGAGCATCCTTATAAGGAACCTCTCACCCTCAAGGCATCACAAACAACCCAACCAAGCATACCATTCCAATATTTATATCATTTTACAAGCATCTCTCCAAAATCCCCGAGATATATTATGTAACAATTCCCCAACCAACAAGGAAAATACATGAGATTACAATAACATCATTTTTCTACCCAACACAAACAACTACGGTTTTCGAAGTTCATAATAAAGAAGCATTTAAGAAGAAATACATCACTCTCCCAAAAACTAGGGTTTTAAAGCTAGAAATGAGATTTAATGGGTATTAAACCCTAACAATGTAATCTTTGCAAAAAGCCTAAGAGATGATGATTCTATAGCATATATATACCATTGATAGCAAAAATATACATATATAAATACCCTAGCCTCAATGTAAGTGAGTGAGAGAAAACCCCTACCTTAATGTTCTTGGAAAAATTAGGGCTTTGATCTTGAATCAACCCTTCAATCTCTTGTTTTCTCTTGATCTTGTGTTTCTCTCTTTCTCTCTTCCTCTCTTATGTTTTCTAGGGTTTGGAGTGGTGTAAGGCAGACTAAGGAGGTGACAAAATGTATTTATAGTGGAGGAAATGGAGAAAGACCCGCAGTCGGATCGGGCTGGATTTATCGGGCGTACCGGTACGGTTTAGCTTCTGGAGTCCAGCGTACCGGTACGCGTACCGGTACGGTTTAGCTACTGGAGTTCGGCGTACCGGTACGCGTACCGGTACGGTTTGACTGCCAGATTTTTATTTCAACTTCCAATGCAGTTTTGACCCATTTAGAGGTCGAATTGGAAAATTTTCATGAGACATACTTTTGTAGCCCTAGATGTCTACTATCTACTGTAAAAATTTCAGATCAATTGGACTTAATGATAAAAATTTATGTCCAAAACACTAAGTAGTGTTCAATACCCATTTTTACCCAAATTATCGCTAAAGTGTATTTTAACTCCGGGACACTTCCTAACTTCCAATACATCCATATTACCACTCCCAATGTTTTTCGACCTTCCGGATTCAATGGAATCATTATTTTGACCTACAAACTTTTAGAAACTTGTCTAATCACCCTTTCCAAGTTTAAACATCTTCGACACGTAACTTCCCAATCAAATTGTCTCCATAGCATTTATTCCTACGGTTTATTCTTATGTCACTACATATATCTACATCTTTATAAATATTATTTACTATATATATATCTCTATAAATATATAAAAGAAAATTCGGGGTGTTGCAGTAATTTCATTGACCAAAGTCTACAATATCATCAAAAGATAGAAGAACACAATGGATTCAACTATAGATATAATCACTAAAACATAATAAAGAATGACAATTAAAATATCAATAAAGCATCAGGAACCTTTACCGCAATCTAAATGAATATTAAAATTTAAAATTAAAGGTTTGGGGCCAAAGGCAATGGCCTCAATTACATCCAAAGTTTCCTAAAGTGATGTTAGAACTTAATCACTTTAAAGTGTTCAAGCAAAGCCCCATTGGGCAAGAGAAAGTGCATAAACTTTTGCAAATCTACATGTAATAGAGAGCAACAGTGTTGCATTAAGCACAAAAATTTTTACTCTTTCTATTGCTTGAACATGGTATAATATGTCAATTCAGTACCAAAGTGTCAATAGTTTAGTAATTAAGTGTAACACCCCGCATTTTTCTTTTATATATGTATATAGATATATAGTAAATAATTGTGGTAAAAATGTGGATATGTGTAGAAATATGTGTTGGAGAGGTTTGGGATGGATTTGGTTGGCTTAGGAATGGATTGGAAAGTTTAAGTTTCGAAGGTGTGTAAGCTTGAGAAGAGGGATTATGAAAGTTTCTAAATATTTTTAGGTCAAAATAAGGTGTCCATTGAATCCGGAAGGTCGAACAACCTTGGGAGAGGTAATATGAGGTGTATTGGAAGTTAGGAAGTATTCCGGAGTGAAAACACACTTAGAGAAAATTTAGGTAAAAAGGAGTTGGGACACCTTCTAGTATTTTGGTCATACCTTTTTATCCTTAAGTCCAATTGATCTTAAATTTTGACAGTCGATATTAGACATCTAGGGCTACAAAAGTGTATCTCATGAAAATTTTCCAATTCGACCTCTAAATGGGTCAAAACTGCCCTGGAAGTCGAAGTAGCCGAAGTGTACCGGTACCATACCGTACCGGTACGACTACTCCAGTAGCTTAACCGTACCGGTACCGCGTACTGGTACCATATCGTACCGGTACCGCGTACCGGTACCATTTATCTGACGCCCGCCGAACAGTAAAAATCGGGATTTTTGGTGTTTTAAAACACCCTTTTTAGCCTCCTTTACCCCATTCTTACATTCCACTCTCACCCTAAACATATTAGAACCCTAGGAGGAGATAAAGGAGGAGAAAGAAACACAAGGTTAAAGGGTGATTCAAGGATCAAACCCTAGATTTTCAAGAACACTAAGGTAGGGGATTTCTTCTCTTTCTCTTACATTGAGGTTAGGGTATTTATATATATATGTTTTGGCTATCAATGGTATATATATGCTATGTAATCATCCTCTCTTAGGCTTTTTGACAAAGATTACATGTTTTATACAAAGTTAGGGTTGTATACCCATGAAATCCCTCTTTTGTTTGAAAAACCCTAGTTTTCAAGAGTGATGGGTTTTCCTCTTGAACTCTTCCTTTATTCTTGATTTCAAAATCATAGTGTTTTGTGTTGAGTAATAAAATGATATTGTTGTGATCTCTTGCATTTTCTTTGTTGGTTATTGAAAATGTCACATGCTTAAATTGGAGATTTTTAAGATATTCTTGTAAATTGTGAAATTGGGTTTGGTATTGTATCTCTTATGAGTGTGGGATGACCATGGGTGGCCTTTGACGAGATATCGTAGAGTGGGTAGACGTGTTGCTTGCTCCGTGGGGGTTGGCATTTCTCCAACCACTCGTAGTGGGGCTAGTGCTTTGGTAAGACTAAACCGCTATTGCTCCCGGGTGCCGTGTAAGAGGGTTAGTATACTAATGCCTGGGTTGGATACGTCACTGCCATTGGTGTGGCATACGCCCTTCCTAAATGATGGATATCTTTGACAAGATTTGTGTGGGTGTGTGTGGGTTAGATATTACTCAATGTGTTGATTCATGGGGTTTTCCTTACATCATGTTTGAGATACATATACATATTGATGGATTGTTGTATTATTGTGGAAAATGGTTTCCTACAAGGACTTGTGGGAGTATGGGATTCCACAAGGTCTTGTGGGAAAATGGTTTATATTTTGGAAAATGGATATGTATTGGATCTTGGTTTCTTTTACTGTTTATGTAAATTATTGTTGCTACTTAAACTTGAGATTCATTTTAAAATGTCCCTGTTTTACTTCAGAGATTATGTATGCTGTCACGCCCCGAATTTCCACAAACCCGGGGAGTGAGTGAAAAAGAAGAAGAAAAGTAAATGAAAGGTCATTAGGTTGGATAAATTGATTTCTCATTCATTTCCCACTTTTTCCCAATGTTTTTCAAGCCATTTTTATTCCATTGTTAGCCTATTCCTTCAAGGTTTCTAAACCCCCCTTTTGACACCACTTCCACCTATTTAAAAGGTGTTTTACACACTTAACAATTCTTTTAATTTTTCATAAAATTTCGACATAACCTCCTTTGTTTTCCAAGCCTTTTTCCCACCTAATATTCACAATTTTCATATGCATAAATATATCACAACCCACCCTCACTCGGTGGCCACAATCCATGTAAATTAAACATACATCCCTTGTTCTCAACATACACATCTAATTGCCCCAATATACACATATGATACTCATTAAATAAAGACATCCAACATATCAATTGGGTTTACACCCTTACACTTTAAAATGACCCAAGGTCTATAATCTATTACTTTTCCAAATTGAAAATACAAATCATTTGGGCTTATGCCCATACATACAAAACATGCCCCAAGGGCCAAATATCCATTCAAGCCCCTTTTCTCTCCTTCCTTTAAGACTTACTCAAGTCTCAAGTACCGGGAGCCTCATTTGTAATATGATATCCCACGAATGGGTCAGCTCAACCGCTGGTATGACAAAATACTAATGCTAGGAACAAATTTAAGGCGTGGCATGTGCAAGTGTACATTTTAAATGCTACAACCCCGTAATCCCTCAATGCTATGCAATGTCAATATGCATGACACATCCATGCAACTCTATGCCACCCATGTCTCGCTTCACGGTCCGCCCCCGTCAGCCCGCGAGTACTGTCATTGGCCAGATTTTGGGTTTTTCACCACAGGATCTACACCCTCATAATGCATAGCACCAAGTGCTCAACCCACACTATGTTCCAAGGATTCATGTATGTCAATATGCCATGGTTTTTCTCAATGTAAATTTTATGGAACATTTCATCAAACACATGGTGTGCAACTTAAAATATGCCTCATTCATAAAGTAAAACATAACTTCAAATTCACAACACTTTACCAACTCATGGAATAAATCATAACTCTCAAACCACAAGAGTTTCTCTACATGAATATAAGCTAGAATATGATAATCCAACATATATGCAAGGTACACATTTATCATAGCAATAAATTGTCAAGAAACTCAAAGAACACAAAAGTACTTAAACCATTAACTCTAAGTTTTCAAAGCAACTACCAACTAAATAATTTTCTAACATCAAGTAAACACCTAAATCATTCAATCAATACATAGAAAGACAAGAAAACTTAAATCT
Organism: Ilex aquifolium; assembly: GCA_951799425.1. Taxonomy (NCBI): domain Eukaryota; kingdom Viridiplantae; phylum Streptophyta; class Magnoliopsida; order Aquifoliales; family Aquifoliaceae; genus Ilex; species Ilex aquifolium. The sequence goes on from OX637400.1 coordinate 17,707,974, forward strand.
ATTCCCAACTTAGTAAAATATCATACCTAGAATGGTTTTTCTCAAACCAAGAGAGTTGTGTTCTCTTTATAGCCGAACCGATCGGTGAGAATCTAGCTCTTGTTGAGAGGAACAACTTCTTAGAAGGAAGTCTTGCAAGAATCTTGACCTAAGATTGAGTTTTGGTGGCTTGAAGCTTGAAGAACTTAGGGTTTTTCTTTTCTTTTCCTCCAAAAACGTGCACTGCTCTATCTCCAGGCCAAATACTGATATTTTTACACTAAAAGGTCTGTATTTATAGTGGAGGGCAAAGGGGAAAAATGGTCTTTTGCCCTTGATGAATCCGGGACCCCGTTACACTACAACTCGTCCCGAAACGCCTCAATTCGACATTCTATTTTAACCAAAGTTCTTAAAATTATTTTAAATGAAAATTTTCAAAAAAATATATTTTCTCTAGTGGCCGGGTTTGGCGGGTCCCACCTAGGCCACCCGGGATACCCTTTTTGTCCAATTTTGGGAACTGTTTCCGTTTAGGCTCAAATTCGCACAGTAGATGTATTTTAATATTCTAAGCATGTTTCTCTTCTATGACATACTCAAATTATGCTTGTAAACATAACTTATGCTTAAATAATGCATATGTAGTGTCCTACCGACAAATGATGCATGAATAGTGCCCTACCGGGAAAACTGAAAATTTTATCTTCAGTTTTCAGATCTCTACATCCTTCCCCCCTAAAAAAAAATTTCGTCCCGAAATTTAGGAATGTACCTCTATGAATGAACAACTCTGGGTACCTAGCACGGACTTCAGCCTCACGCTCCCAAGTAGCCTCCTCGACCCCATGATGGTTCCAAAGAACCTTGACCAAAGGGATGGTCTTGCCCCGCAAAACCTGGTCCCTCGAGTCCAATACCTCCACTGGCCTCTCATCATAAGAAACATCGCCCTCCACTTGAAGATCTGCCCAATCTAACACATGTGAAGGGTCAGGCTCGTACTTCCTCAACATCGACACATGGAAGACATCATGAACCCCAGATAGCTGTGGCGGTAATGCTAGCTTATAAGCCACCTCACCAACCTTTGCAAGGATCTCAAATGGTCCTATAAACCGTGGCGACAGTTTTCCACTACACCCGAATCTCCTCAATCCCCGCCGTGGGGCTACCTTGAGGAACACATGTCCACCAACATCAAATGATAAAGGTCGCCGCCTCCTGTCTGCATAACTCTTCTGGCGGCTCTGTGCCGTCAACAGACGCTGTCTAATCACCTGTATCTTGTCCGTGGTCTCACGGACTACGTCAGGCCCTAAAGCAGCTGTCTCCCCTACCTCAGTCCAACATACTGGTGAACGACACGGCCTACCATACAACGCCTCAAAAGGTGCCATCTCAATACTAGACTGATAGCTGTTGTTGTAGGCAAACTCTACTAAAGCAAGGTGATCTTCCCAGCTACCCCTGAAGTCCATAACAAATGCTCTAAGCATGTCCTCAAGTATCTGAATAGTACGCTCTGACTGGCCGTCAGTCTGAGGGTGGAAAGCAGTACTAAACAGTAGCTGAGTCCCCAAGGCGGTCTGAAGACTCTGCCAAAATCGTGCAGTGAAACGTGGGTCTCTGTCTGAAACAATGGAAACAGGAATCCCATGTAGTCGTACTATCTCTCGGATATACAGCCTACTGAGAACATCCACTGAATCAGTCACTCTAATCGGTAGGAAATGTGCGGACTTCGTTAACCTATCAACAACAACCCAAATTGCATCGTGACCTCTAGGTGACTTCGGAAGACCCATCACAAAATCCATGGTAACAAACTCCCACTTCCACTCGGCCACTGGCAATGGTTGTAACAAACCCCCAGGTCTCTGGTGCTCAGCCTTAACCTGCTGGCACATGAGACATCTCGATACAAACTGCACCACATCCCCCTTCATCCTCGTCCACCAATACTGGCGACGTAAATCATGGTACATCTTAGTGCCCCCTGGGTGTACTGCTAGGCGTGAATGATGGAAATCTCTAAGGACATCTGTCCTAAGAGACTCTGGAACAAAGACTCTACCCATATACCTCAAGCCAAGGTCAGAATGAATTGTCCATCCCTCAAAGCCCTCGGCACTTGCAACTCGTGCTCGAATTTGCCCTGCTTCTGTGTCTTGTAACTGTGCCTCAATAACCCTGCTCAATAGTGTAGGTTGTGCACAAACACTGAATAGTGTGGCGTGTCCCTCAGACTCGGCAAGGTCCAAGTCAAACTCACCGATGTCTCCCATCATCTCCCACTCCCTAATAGCAATGCTAGCTACAGTGCTCCTAGGTCTCCTACTAAGTGCATCTGCTACGACATTGGCCTTCCCAGGATGGTACTGAAGGTCAAAGTCATAATCCTCCATATACTCCATCCATCTCCTCTGCCGAAGGTTCAAGTCCTTCTGTGTGAAGATGTATCTGAGGCTCTTGTGATCTGAGAACACCTCGAACCTCTCCCCATATAAGTAGTGTCGCCAACTCTTAAGTGCAAAAATGACGGCAGCTAACTCCAAATCATGTGTGGGGTAGTTCTGCTCATGATTCTTCAACTGACGAGAACCATAGGCTACCACTCTACCCTCCTGCATCAACACACAGCCTAATCCCTCTCGTGAAGCATCACAATAAACAGTATAGCCAATACCTCCCTTAGGTATAATCAGGACAGGTGCTGAAGTCAGCCTCTTCTTCAGCTCCTGAAATGAATGCTCACAGTCATCTGTCCACTCAAATCTAATGCCCTTGCGCGTCAGATGAGTCATCGACACGGCAAGACGAGAAAACCCCTCTACAAACCGACGGTAGTACCCTGCCAATCCCAAGAAACTCCTAATCTCAAATACACTCTTCGGCCTCTCCCAACTCATAACAGCGTCAATCTTAGAAGGATCCACAGATACTCCACTACCTGACACAACATGGCCTAGAAACTGCACCTCCTGAAGCCAAAACTCACATTTCGAGAGCTTAGCAAATAAACAGTGTTCCCTCAAAATCTGTAACACAGTCCGTAGGTGAAAGGCATGCTCATCCTCTGAAGGTGAATAAATCAAAATATCATCAACAAACACCACAACAAACTTATCTAAATAAGGACTAAAAATGCGATGCATCAAGTCCATGAATGCCGCCGGGGCATTCGTCACACCGAATGGCATAACCACGAATTCATAATGGCCATAACGAGTGCGAAAAGCTGTCTTCGCCACATCCTCCTCTCGTACTCTCAACTGATGATACCCCGATCTAAGATCAATCTTCGAGAAATATTTCGAACCCCTAAGCTGATCAAACAAGTCATCTATCCTCGGCAACGGGTACTTGTTCTTGATAGTGACTCGATTCAGCCTCCTATAGTCCACACACAAACGCAATGTTTCATCCTTCTTCTTCGCAAATAGTGCCGAAGCACCCCACGGAGAAGTACTAGGACGAATAAAACCCTTACGCAGCAAATCAGTCAACTGCTGCTTCAGCTCTCTCAACTCAGCTGGAGCCATACGGTAAGGTGGAATGGAAATAGGCATAGTGCCTGGGATAAGCTCTATCGTGAACTCTATCTCTCGTCTCGGCGGTAGACTAGTCAAGTCATCCGGGAAGACATCTGAAAACTCATCCACGACGGGTGGTAACACATTCTCTATAGTCTCACTCCCATCTGCTACCAAACTAGCCAACATGTAACTATGACCTCCCCAACTCTTCGAGTTATACCAGGGTGGAACTAAGAAATCCCCACGATCTCCCGTGAAATAAAAGCTATCTCCCTCAGGAGTACACACTGTCACTCTCCCCCTGTAGCAATCTATACTCGCCCGAAAAGTAAACAACCAATCCATCCCCAAAATAATATCAAAACCAGACATGTCAAGCAGAATGAAATCAAAATAAAGGATGCGATCGGCTATCTCTATCGAGCAATCTCTACAGATCCTCGTCAATATCACACTACCCCCAACTGGGGTGTCAACATGCAATGGTGGATCTAACCAATCTATATCCAGTCCCAATGTCATGGCAAGCATGGTAGATATGAATGAATGAGATGCACCCGAGTCTATCAGTATGCTAGCCCATGAACTAAACACAAGGAATGTACCTCGAACCACTGAAGGTCCAGAAGTAGATGTCTCTGGTGTGGCCACTGCATAAACACGACCCTGAGTGGTCTGGCCCTGCCTACCTCCCCCTCTCTGTCCCTGCTGACCTCCTCCCCTCTGTCCGGGAGCTCCAACACTCTGTGCGGAGGGTGCAGACTGAAAATATGGTGCCGGAGGTCTATGGCCTAACTGTGGCTGTGGCAGAGGCACCTGAGTATGCTGATAGTAATGTGGCCTCTGTGAGCTCTGTGAAGTCTGCCCCTGAGGACAGTTGGCCCTAACATGGCCTGTCTGGTGACAAGTGTAGCAAAGTTGTGGAGCTCTCCACCCCTGATCCTGTACCAGTGGTGGAAATGACCCCTGGTTCGATCTAGCTCCGCGCCCCTGGCTGGGATCTCTCTGGGGGCAATCAGCCATTCTATGGCCAGGCTGTCCACACTGATAACAAGTAAGGGGCCTCTGAGGTACTCCCCCCTGGAAAGAAATAGGCATAGAAGGTCGAGGAGGTAAAGACTGGGTAGGTTGCTGCGATGTCTGTGCAAAAGGAGCACTAGTCCTGTACCTCTTCGCTGGTCCCCTACCAGTGTAAACTGGGACAGATGTAGAAGCTTGAGCTGTAACTGCCCCACTCTGCGTGCGGGACTCTCTCATCCCTCTCAGGTCGGCCAACTGCCTCTCAACCTTGGTGGCCCTCATCACTGCCCCATCGTATGTCTCCATAATGTGGCCTGCCAGTCTATCCCTGATGGAGTTCTTCAACCCCCTAACAAAGTAAAGGACCCTCAGTCGTTCCTCCTGAATAACATGTGGGGCAAATCTCCCCAATGCAGTAAATCGAGACTCATATTGAGTCACCGTCATGTCCCGTTGTAGAAGAGCCATGAACTCATCCATGTACCCAATCCGTGCAGTCTCGGGAAAATAGTGGTCATTGAACATGGCCACAAATGCATCCCATCCCTCCCCGAAACTGTCTATCCGGTGAGTAGCTATTCTCCACCACTGGCTAGCTAACTCAGTAAACTGGAATGAGGCACACCTGATCCTTAAATAGGGCTCTATGATCGCCTGTGAGTCCAGGATCCTGGTGATATGCTCTAACCACTCCTCGGCTACTAGAGGGTCGGGCTGCCCAGCAAACGTAGGGGGTCTCATCCTCTGGAATACCTTCATCACATGGGTATCCCTAGTCTCGCCACCTGCAGTCCTAATCTCCTGCATGGCTCGAAAACACTCATGTAAAATGGCCGCCATATCTCTGGCGCCAATGCTCTGCTCCACCTCCTCTGCTGGGGCAGGTGCAGGAGCATGAGGAACGTCCTCCTCAGCTGTGCTATGAGCAGGAGCAGCAGCTCGGGGCCTACCACGTCGCGGTGGTGCTGTCGCTCTAGGCCTACCGCGCCTAGGCACTACAGGTCTAGCAGGAGTCCTCCTTGGTGGCATGTGTCAACAAGTCCAATAGGCATTTAAAAATCAATACCTCTTTTCACATTAGACATATGCATTTAAAAGAACAAGGAGTACGTACATGTCAACAACTCACACTTGACAAGCAATAACTACAACATGTCTTAACATACACCAAACAAGTTCTTACGCTTAACATAATGTTCACCAAAATTTAAAACCATGTGCAACGGCCCTATCGTGTTCAACAACACCCCACCGTCTCTAGGTATTCGAACCTAGGCTCTGATAACAAGTTGTCACGCCCCGAATTTCCACAAACCCGGGGAGTGAGTGAAAAAGAAGAAGAAAAGTAAATGAAAGGTCATTAGGTTGGATAAATTGATTTCTCATTCATTTCCCACTTTTTCCCAAAGTTTTTCAAGCCATTTTTATTCCATTGTTAGCCTATTCCTTCAAGGTTTCTAAACCCCCCTTTTGACACCACTCCCACCTATTTAAAAGGTGTTTTACACACTTAACAATTCTTTTAATTTTTCATAAAATTTCGACATAACCTCCTTTGTTTTCCAAGCCTTTTTCCCACCTAATATTCACAATTTTCATATGCATAAATGTATCACAACCCACCCTCACTCGGTGGCCACAATCCATGTAAATTAAACATACATCCCTTGTTCTCAACATACACATCTAATTGCCCCAATATACACATATGATACTCATTAAATAAAGACATCCAACATATCAATTGGGTTTACACCCTTACACTTTAAAATGACCCAAGGTCTATAATCTATTACTTTTCCAAATTGAAAATACAAATCATTTGGGCTTATGCCCATACATACAAAACATGCCCCAAGGGCCAAATATCCATTCAAGCCCCTTTTCTCTCCTTCCTTTAAGACTTACTCAAGTCTCAAGTACCGGGAGCCTCATCTGTAATATGATATCCCACGAATGGGTCAGCTCAACCGCTGGTATGACAAAATACTAATGCTAGGAACAAATTTAAGGCGTGGCATGTGCAAGTGTACATTTTAAATGCTACAACCCCGTAATCCCTCAATGCTATGCAATGTCAATATGCATGACACATCCATGCAACTCTATGCCACCCATGTCTCGCTTCACGGTCCGCCCCCGTCAGCCCGCGAGTACTGTCACTGGCCAGATTTTGGGTTTTTCACCACAGGATCTACACCCTCATAATGCATAGCACCAAGTGCTCAACCCACACTATGTTCCAAGGATTCATGTATGTCAATATGCCATGGTTTTTCTCAATGTAAATTTTATGGAACATTTCATCAAACACATGGTGTGCAACTTAAAATATGCCTCATTCATAAAGTAAAACATAACTTCAAATTCACAACACTTTACCAACTCATGGAATAAATCATAACTCTCAAACCACAAGAGTTTCTCTACATGAATATAAGCTAGAATATGATAATCCAACATATATGCAAGGTACACATTTATCATAGCAATAAATTGTCAAGAAACTCAAAGAACACAAAAGTACTTAAACCATTAACTCTAAGTTTTCAAAGCAACTACCAACTAAATAATTTTCTAACATCAAGTAAACACCTAAATCATTCAATCAATACATAGAAAGACAAGAAAACTTAAATCTATTCTCAACTTAGTAAAATATCATACCTAGAATGGTTTTTCTCAAACCAAGAGAGTTGTGTTCTCTTTATAGCCGAACCGATCGGTGAGAATCTAGCTCTTGTTGAGAGGAACAACTTCTTAGAAGGAAGTCTTGCAAGAATCTTGACCTAAGATTGAGTTTTGGTGGCTTGAAGCTTGAAGAACTTAGGGTTTTTCTTTTCTTTTCCTCCAAAAACGTGCACTGCTCTATCTCCAGGCCAAATACTGATATTTTTACACTAAAAGGTCTGTATTTATAGTGGAGGGCAAAGGGGAAAAATGGTCTTTTGCCCTTGATGAATCCGGGACCCCGTTACACTACAACTCGTCCCGAAACGCCTCAATTCGACATTCTATTTTAACCAAAGTTCTTAAAATTATTTTAAATGAAAATTTTCAAAAAAATATATTTTCTCTAGTGGCCGGGTTTGGCGGGTCCCACCTAGGCCACCCGGGATACCCTTTTTGTCCAATTTTGGGAACTGTTTCCGTTTAGGCTCAAATTCGCACAGTAGATGTATTTTAATATTCTAAGCATGTTTCTCTTCTATGACATATTCAAATTATGCTTGTAAACATAACTTAGGCTTAAATGATGCATATGTAGTGTCCTACCGACAAATGATGCATGAATAGTGCCCTACCGGCAAAACTGAAAATTTTATCTTCAGTTTTTAGATCTCTACATATGCTATTTGTAAAATGAGACCGGCCATTTTATATGTTTTTATAAACCTTGTTCGAGTTTGGGAGGAATGTTGCTACGGAGCTTAGTGCTCACCCCCTACAAATTACATTTTTCAGATACGGTGCTAGAGGAGAACCTCGGAGTTGACGAGCAGAGGTATTGGGAGGCCCCATTCGAGGGAAATCTAGATCCCGAGGTGGACATATAGATATATAGCTTCTTTTGCACTAGACTATAGAATTTATTTTGAGATCATGTATCGTCTAGTATTCTGTTTACTCCGCTGCTAAGTTTAAGTATAATTCTTTTGGAATGTAAGTGTCATAGCTTGGCTTATTCTTTTGGGATGATATTGTAAATTCTATGGATGATGAATGGAAAAATTTTCTTATTGATGGATTATCTTAGTGCTCTCATTATGTAAATGGTTTTAGAATGTAATGCCGTCCAGGGTGTGTTTTGGGGTGTTACAAAGTTGGTATCAGAGCTTAGGCTTTAGGTCTTACATGAGAGCTGTAGGTTATGGATTACCACTGGAAAGGTAGGACTAGGTTGAAGGAACCGTAGGCTTGCATTTGTTTGAAGTTATGTGTTTATCAGATAGGTTAGATTCATTGTATATTTAGGTTAAGGGTTAATTATTTGTTTGAATTCGATGAGTTGTCTCGCTACGCAATCAAGTTTGTGGTCACTGAGGTAAGGAGGGCTAAACACTTTGAACAAGATTTGAGGCCTTCCATCCGCGAGAAGCTGGTTACACTCTGAATTCGAGAATACAAGATCTCGTGAACGTGGACGTGGACGTGGACGTGGACGTGGACGCGGTTGAACAAAGACTTCAGACAGTTGGAGAAGATGGAGTTACTCAGACGAGAGCAGGCATGGACCCGCGCCAATGCTTTGCATGCGGAGAGTATGGGCACTTCAAACATAGATGCCCCTCGTTTCCCCCAATAACCAAGCATGCAACCGAGCAAGTACCAGCAAATAAGCCACCTCTACAAAGGCCAGCACAGCAGAGACCTCAGATAGCTCGAGGAGCGGGAGGCGTACCATAGAGAATAGGCACGGATACACGCCGATGTTTTGCCTGTGGAGGTGTTGGGCACTTCATAGATAATTGTCCATTGCTTTCTACCAAGACCAACCAAACAACTGGGCGAGTGAATGCAAACAGGCCACCGCTACGACAGCCACTACCACCACAAAGACCGTTACAAGCTCAAGCCCCCGGCGGCGCCAATCAAGGAAGGGTTTTTCCTTTGACTCAACCGGAGGAAGATGCCTCCAACGCCGTTGTGGAAGGTATCGTTCTTCTCTACCATTCATGGGCCCGAATTTTATTGGGTTCCTATGCGACTCATTATTTTATACGTACTGCGGACGCTGTGGAATTGGGATTGGGTTCCGAGGAGCTAGAACATGCTTTATATGTTGACTTGCCTACGGGAGAACAGGGGGATACCAGGCTGGTCTGTAGGGGTTACGTGCAGGTGGATTACATTTCAGTTACCAGTAGGTTTATTTATATGTAATCTTTGACTCTAATTTATATCTACTTGCTATGGAATCATCCTGTCTTGCCATTCTGGATAATACTACCTTGTCCCAAAATATATTATGGTGGGGTAAACCCTAAATATTTTCTTATGCCTTCAAACCCTAGTTTACAAAGGAGATGTGTTTTTCTCTTGATTTCTCCTTTGTTCTTGATTCCCGAACTTAAATATTATTTTTTCTAAGCTATGTTATGGGTGGGTGACCACCAAATCCTTTTGGTATGCCCTTGAAATCCTAGTTTTCAAGGGAGAGGTGTTTTCTCTTTATCTTGCCTCTGTCATTGATTTCAAACCTTAATAGTCGTTTGTTATCGATTCCAATAAATGATTGTTACTTTATCTCTGATTCCAAGCTTGATATCCGTTGTTATTGATCTCGAGACTTGATTGTTTTCTTGTCCTTAACTTCCTAAGCTTAATGATCCATTTGTTCTTGGTATCAAAAATTTGGTATTCATTTGATTGATTCTAACTATTGTAATTCATGTATTCTTGATATTCAATATTTGACATCCTTTGGCTCTTGATTTCAAGACTTGACATTCAATTGCTCTTGATTTCAATACTTGATTTCTCCTTGTCCTTGAGCTCAAAACTTGATACTCTTTAGTTCTTGGTTACAAAGCTTGATATGCATCTGTTATTGACTCCAAGACTCGATTGTTACTTTGTTCTTGATTTCAAGCTTTGATTGTTTCTTATTTTGATTCCAAAGCTTGATATGGGTTTGTTATGGAATTCGAGACTTGATTGTTCCTTTATTTTGGATTCCAAAAACTTGAGATTCGTTTGTTATTAATTTCAAACCTTGCTTGTTCTTTTGTTCTTGATTTCCAAGCTTGATAGCCATTTATTCTTGATTCCAAAGCTTGATTATTTATTTGCTCATGAATTCAAAACTCTAGTGATTGGTAGTGACCACTAAAATGGTATTTTCGATGATATTATGTTAATTTTTCTTAAATTATTTCGTTGAAAAAAAAAAAAATGGGAGGACAAGTCTGGTTAGGTTTCAACTGTAACCTTTGGTGGATTGTAATTTATATCAGAGTGCACAGCGAACTAACAGAGTAAGGACTACAATGGGGAAACTATGGAGAAGATTCAACTCATCCAAGAGAGGCTACGCACGGCGCAAAGTAGATAGAAGAGCTATGCGGACCACAGACGAAGATCCTTGGAATTCAAAGTGGGAGATTACATGTTTCCCAAGGTGTCACACAAGAAGGGTGTGTTTCGATTCGACAAGAAGGAGAAGTTAGCGCCAAGATATACCGGACAGTTTGAAGTGATCAAAGCGGTAGGCAATTCTGCCTATCAACTTCGATTACCAGCTCAGCTATCCGGAGTACACGACGTATTTCATGTGTCGATGTTGAGGAAGTGTCAGACGGATACTACGCACGTCATAGATTTGGTGGACATTGAAGTTCAAGATGGAGCAACCTCTGAAGAACAACCGGTGAAGATTCTTGATACCAAGGAGAAGGTGCTCCGCAACAAAGTCATCCGACTAGTGAAGGTTTTGTGGCAACACCATGGAATGGAAGAAGCTACATGGGAACCGGAGCAAGAAATGCGGGAGAAGTATCCATATTTGTTCGCTACTTGAGGTAAGTTTCGAGGACGAAACTTTCTTTAAGGTGGGTGGATTGTAACACCCCGCATTTTTCTTTTATATATGTATATAGATATATAGTAAATAATTGTGGTAAAAATGTGGATATGTGTAGAAATATGTGTTGGAGAGGTTTGGGATGGATTTTGTTGGCTTAGGAATGGATTGGAAAGTTTAAGTTTCGAAGGTGTGTAAGCTTGAGAAGAGGGATTATGGAAGTTTCTAAATATTTTTAGGTCAAAATAAGGTGTCCATTGAATCCGGAAGGTCGAACAACCTTGGGAGAGGTAATATGAGGTGTATTGGAAGTTAGGAAGTATTCCGGAGTGAAAACACACTTAGAAAATTTGGGTAAAAAGGAGTTGGGACACCTTCTAGTATTGTGGTCATAAATTTTTATCCTTAATTCCAATTGATCTGAAATTTTGACAGTAGATATTAGACATCTAGGGCTACAACAGTGTATCTCATGAAAATTTTCCAATTCGACCTCTAAATGGGTCAAAACTGCCCTAGAAGTCGGAGTAGCCGAAGGGTACCGGTACCATACCGTACCGGTACCGTGTACCGGTACGACTACTCCAGTAGTTTAACCATACCGGTACCGCGTACCGGTACCATTTATCTGACGCCCGCCGAACAGTAAAAATCGGGATTTTTGGTGTTTTAAAACACCCTTTTTAGCCTCCTTTACCCCATTCTTACATTCCACTCTCACCCTAAACATATTAGAACCCTAGGAGGAGATAAAGGAGGAGAAAGAAACACAAGGTTAAAGGGGGATTCAAGGATCAAACCCTAGATTTTCAAGAACACTAAGGTAGGGGATTTCTTCTCTTTCTCTTACATTGAGGTTAGGGTATTTATATATGTATGTTTTGGCTATTAATGGTATATATATGCTATGTAATCATCCTCTCTTAGGATTTTTGACAAAGATTACATGTTTTATACAAAGTTAGGGTTGTATACCCATGAAATCCCTCTTTTGTTTGAAAAACCCTAGTTTTCAAGAGTGATGGGTTTTCCTCTTGAACTCTTCCTTTATTCTTGATTTCAAAATCATAGTGTTTTGTGTTGAGTAATAAAATGATATTGTTGTGATCTCTTGCATTTTCTTTGTTGGTTATTGAAAATGTCACATGCTTAAATTGGGGATTTTTAAGATATTCTTGTAAATTGTGAAATTGGGTTTGGTATTGTATCTCTTATGAGTGTGGGATGACCATGGGTGGCCTTTGACGAGATATCGTAGAGTGGGTAGACGTGTTGCTTGCTCCATGGGGGTTGACATTTCTCCTACCACTCGTAGTGGGGTTAGTGCTTTGGTAAGACTAAACCGCTATTGCTCACGGGTGTCATGTAAGAGGGTTAGTATACTAATGCCTAGGTTGGATACGTCACTGCCATTGGTGTGGCATATGCCCTTCCTAAAGGATGGATATCTTTGATAAGATTTGTGTGGGTGTGTGTGGGTTAGATATTACTCAATGTGTTGATTCATGGGGTTTGCCTTACATCGTGTTTGAGATACATATACATATTGATGGATTGTTGTATTATTGTGGAAAATGGTTTCCTACAAGGACTTGTGGGAGTATGGGATTCCACAAGGTCTTATGGGAAAATGGTTTATATTTTGGAAAATGGATATGTATTGGATCTTGGTTTCTTTTACTGTTTATGTAAATTACTGTTGCTACTTAAACTTGAGATCCATTTTAAAATGTCCCTGTTTTACTTCAAAGATTATGTATGCTATTTGTAAAATGAGACCGGCCATTTTATATGTTTTTATAAACCTTGTTCGAGTTTGGGAGGAATGTTGCTATGGAGCTTAGTGCTCACCTCCTACAAATTACATTTTTCAGATACGGTGCTAGAGGAGAACCTCGGAGTTGACGAGCAGGGGTATTGGGAGGCCCCATTCGAGGGAAATCTAGATCCCGAGGTGGACATATAGAGATATAGCTTCTTTTGCACTAGACTAGAGAATTTATTTTGAGATCATGTATCGTCTAGTATTCTGTTTATTCCGCTGCTAAGTTTAAGTATAATTCTTTTGGAATGTAAGTGTCATAGCTTGGCTTATTCTTTTGGGATGATATTGTAAATTCTATGGATGATGAATGGAAAAATTTTCTTATTGATGGATTATCTTAGTGCTCTCATTATGTAAATGGTTTTAGAATGTAATGTCGTCCAGGGTGTGTTTTGGGGTGTTACATTAAGTCAAACAACCAATTGTTACAACTGCATTATTTCTAGAAACGCATTAGTTCACCACCCTTGTTACTCGCATCCAAAAGGTAAGGGGATCAATGCTTACCAATGGTAAAAATTGTTCATGTATGTGCCCCCCAAAAATGACATGCAGAAGATCTTCCAGTAGCAGAATAATTTGGAGATAATCACAACCACCTAGATTGAAACCATAAAATTCAATTCACTTAGACAAAATTTGTGTCATAAAGCAAAATAAAGATATATCAAACCCAATACATTTCACATATAAAAACATCAAGTACAAAAAACATAACCAACAATATTTAAAAATTGAATTGCTATAACTATATAGATTATTTGGGACAACTTAAGATACCCAATTGAAAATCAAGCTTGATATTGTGTAGTACAAATCATTTTGAAGTTTAACGAAACTACCTTGAGGATTGAAGAGGCTTTCCTACTTTGCATAGAGAAATTGAGGAGAGCATGTGCGGAATTGGGTATCACTACTTTTTGCTAGGCCCCAAACTTTATCTTTCAATGATAGTTTACCATTTGTGATTAATCCCCTTTGTAATCCTCAACTGGAATTCTTCTATTCCTCAAGTTCCAGCAGGTGGTTGCAATGGTTTTTCACCACAACTTTGGTCACAGCAAATTTGGTCAATTTTTTGTTGTTAACAGAAGTTTGATATGCTTGATAACATCTTAGTACAACAAAAAGTGACACCACAAGAGCTCACTTGAAATTTTGTGACATGTTCAATATCAATCAATTTCTAACCATCCACATATATAACCATTGCACTTCCACCTTTGTGTTGTACAGTCCACGTAATTTCGTAATTAGTATGATAAAAAATAAAGATAAAAAATTTCAATTTGGGAAGGATAACATCCAACGCTAACACTGGATACAATTTAGCTCAAAAGTATTATACAAATAAGACGACATACCTCATCAAGGTGGCAGTGCACTTGGATTGAAATTCAACTCCAAGAAGAGAAATTGGAAGGCCTATACTTATATACCAATCCATCAAACAAAAGTTAAATATATTAATAGAGAAACATTTGATGTCAAATCTCCCAAAAATTGAAAAGGACCTTAATAACTGAATAACATTTTCAAATATTAGTAAGACCCATATTTTTTTGACCTTTGACTTGCTTGGTTAGCTTCCATGGTAAAAAGCCCTCGAAAGATAATAAACTAATGATACAAGTGTACTATTTTAACATTTCTTCGAATTTCGTTTTCTTGTATTCACCTCTAATGCTTGAATGTCAAGCCTATAGTATAGATAACTTAGCCATTTTTAAGCTCTTACATTGAATCAATGGTGTCCATTGCACAATTTCAATGTATCAATGTAATTAGTAAACTTAAAATCCAGTGAAACTATGCATGCACAACTTAGATTTCTGCTTTATATATGTGTAAGAAAACTCGCTGATAATTTCACATAGAGTAATTGGGTGATTAATTTTGACCTGCATTTGTGATTCCATGGCTTTGATAACCAGGATTATAAGCCGATGAAAAAGCCAACATTAAAGAAAATGATAGGTAGTGAAAACAAACTGAAACTGCGCATACATACAAAAAATAATAAAAATAAAAGAAAGAACGATTTAAATTTACACATGGTGTTACAGATTTAGATAATTAACCAATAATATTGATAATGCACACCATAACCCCTATTCTTTTCCCCAACCCCCCTCTTTTCTCACCATCCTCCCCAGTTCACCCATATAAGTATATCAATCTATGGATTCATGTGTATATATTTTTCTTAAGTAGCTTTCTTCTTCATGTTTTGATTGGATTTTGTGGGTTGCAGATTTAAGAAGGAAATTAGGACAGAGAGTACTCTCAAGCAAATAATATTAGAAGTTTCAATGCCCACCTTTATTTCGGACCAATTATTTGCACCCAATTGTTTCAACATGCATATTTCAAAACCCCATTACTAAATTCCACGAACTCCATAATTTCTCTAGACTGCTGCGGCATCGGGTAAAAAAAGACGAACTCTAATGTAAGAATATAAAACATAACATATAAGAGGAGATCAATACCTATTCGAGTAGCCCTGGATTCCCAAATATATCCTAATACACAAACACACGATATGAGAGATGAAAGAAGTCTTTAACTGGTAAAGAGAATACCAAAGGATTAAAGTTTCAATTGGTGACCGATCGATACCGCACGTTAGCTTTTCCATCAAGTGGAACGTGGAAACATGAAAGGTTAAGTTTTACTTGATAATTGATAGATTGAGTGCACATTGAATATTTCTAAATACACTTGGCGCAAAAGTTCAGTTAAGGTAGCTCTAAAGGTTTAATCAATAATTGAAATATTTGCAGATTATATTGATTATAGATAATATTGGATTAAGGTCAAAATTGATCAAGAAAAAATAGAAAATCAAAATTTAAAATCAATAATTAGAGTTTAAATGAATGGAATAAAATATTATTTTGGTAAGTAAAAAAAATATATTAAATTTGTATAAGTAATTAACTTAAGAAGATGAAAGGATATGAAAAGATTGGTAATTAATTGAAAAAGGTTGATCAAGGAAATTACTTGTGGCACTAAATCTAGAGGATAAGCATGGCATAGTTGTAGTGTTGGAGGGTAAAAATGGAAAAAAAAATGTTTTTCATGTATGCTGATATTTTAAAGTAGTATATATATATATATATATATATCAAAGTCGCAATGTGACTGTCTCTCTCTGTACATCTGTGTGTATATATATATATATATATATATATATATATATCTATCTATCTCTCTCTCTCGCTATCTCTCTGTTGTGTGTATATAAATATATACATATATGAGTCTGTATGTGACATAATAGGGAAATGTTCTTGTTGAACTACTGATTGTGTTGGATAATCCGAAAATAAGAGAAATGTTTTTCTTGAACACACACTCAAGTGGGCTCACAATGTTTTCAGCATCAAAGACACCCTTTGCCAAAAACCCATCGAAAAACTTTGGAGAACCCTTTGTCGGTCACTGCTGTGGATCTATTCCTAAGCATTACTGCCTCTATCAGATTAATTTGCACCTAAGTTGTTTGACCAACTCACTGCAAAAACAAACATGTCAATCCGAAAATAAGATTCAGTAAAAAAAGACAAGAAATGATCATACAGATGATCAGAATTTTTAATATTTAATAACTCAGCAGATATCGAAATGGGTGTTAACCAGAAATTGCCATGGATTATTGTAACAAGAGTCTGAAAGTTTGTTTAAGTGGTTAATCGTCCAAAGGAGAACAAAAGGCTATGTGTCACGCCCCGAATTTCCACAAACCCAGGGAGTGAGTGAAAAAGAAAAAGAAAAGTAAATGAAAGGTCATTAGGTTGGATAAATTGATTTCTCAATCATTTCCCACGTTTTCCCCAAAGTTTTTCAAGTCATTTTTATTCCATTGTTAGCCTATTGCTTCAAGGTTTCTAAACCCCCCCTTTTGACATCACTCCCACCTATTTAAAAGGTGTTTTACACACTTAACAAGTCTTTTAATTTTTCATAAAATTTTGACATAACCTCCTTTGTTTTCCAACCTTTTTCCCACCTAATATTCACAATTTTCATATGCATAATATCTCACAACCCACCCTCACTCGGTGGCCACAATCCATGTAAATTAAACATACATCCCTCATTCTCAACATACACATCTAATTGCCCCAATATACACATATGATACTCCTTGTTCTCAACATAAACATCTAATTGCCCCAATATACAAATATGATACTTATTAAATAAAGACATCCAACATATCAATTGGGTTTACACCCTTACACTTTAAAATGACCCAAGGTCTATAATCTATTACTTTTCCAAATAGAAATACAAGTCATTTGGGCTTATGCCCATACATACAAAACATGCCCCAAAGGCCAAATATCCATTCAAGCCCCTTTTCTCTCCTTCCTTTAAGACTTACTCAAGTCTCAAGTACCGGGAGCCTCATCTGTAATATGATATCCCACGAATGGGTCAGCTCAACCGCTGGTATGACAAAATACTAATGCTAGGAATAAATTTAAGGCGTGACATGTGCAAGTGTACATTTTAAATGCTACAACCCCATAATCCCTCAATACTATGCAATGTCAATATGTATGACACACCCATGCAACTCTATGCCACCCATGTCTCGCTTCACGGTCCGCCCCCATCAGCCCGCGAGTACTGTCATTGGCCAGATTTTGGGTTTTTCACCACAGGATCTACACCCTCATAATGCATAGCACCAAGTGCTCAACCCACACTATGTTCCAAGGATTCATGTATGCCAATATGCCATGGTTTTTCTCAATGTAAATTCTATGGAACATTTCATCAAACACATGGTGTGCAACTTAAAATATGCCTCATTCATAAAGTAAAACATAACTTCAAATTCACAACACTTTACCAACTCATGGAATAAATCATAACTCTCAAACCACAAGAGTTTCTCTACATGAATATAAGCTAGAATATGATAATCCAACCTATATGCAAGGTACACAATTATCATAACAATAAATAGTCAAGAAACTCAAAGAACACAAAAGTACTTAAACCATTAACTCTAAGTTTTCAAAGCAACTACCAACTAAATAATTTTCTAACATCAAGTAAACACCTAAATCATTCAATCAATACATAGAAAGGCAAGAAAACTTAAATCTATTCCCAACTTAGTAAAATATCATACCTAGAATGGTTTTTCTCAGACCAAGAGAGTTGTGTTCGCTTTATAGCCGAACCGATCGGTGAGAATCTAGCTCTTGTTGAGAGGAACAACTTCTTAGAAGGAAGTCTTGCAAAAATCTTGACCTAAGATTGAGTTTTGGTGGCTTGAAGCTTGAAGAACTTAGGGTTTTTCTTCTCTTTTCCTCCAAAAACGTGTACTGCTCTATCTCAGACCAAAAACACTGATATTTTTACACTAAAGGTCTGTATTTATAGTGGAGGGTAAAGGGGCAAAATGACCCTTTTGCCCTTGATGAATCCGGGACCCCGTTACACTACAACTCGTCCCGAAACGCCTCAATTCGACATTTTATTTTAGCCAAAGTTCTTAAAATTATTGTAAATGAAAATTTTCAAAAAAATATATTTTTGATAGTGGCCGAGTATGGCGGGTCCCACCTAGGCCACCCGGGATACCTTTTTTGTCCAATTTTGGGAACTGTTTCCGTTTAGGCTCAAATTCGCACAGTAGATGTATTTTAATATTCTAAGCATGTTTCTCTTCTATGACATACTCAAATTATGCTTGTAAACATAACTTATGCTTAAATGATGCATGAATAGTGCCCTACCGGCAAAACTGACAAATTTATCCTCACTTTTCAGATATCTACATCCTTCCCCCCTTAAAGAAATTTCGTCCCGAAATTTAGAAATGTACCTCTGTGAATAAACAACTCTGGGTACCTAGCGCGAACTTCAGCCTCACGCTCCCAAGTAGCCTCCTCGACCCCATGATGGTTCCAAAGAACCTTGACCAAAGGGATGGTCTTGCCCCGCAAAACTTGGTCCCTCGAGTCCAATACCTCCACTGGCCTCTCATCATAAGAAACATCGCCCTCCACTTGAAGATCTGCCCAATCTAACACATGTGAAGGGTCAGGCTCGTACTTCCTCAACATCGACACATGGAAGACATCATGAACCCCAAATAGCTGTGGCGGTAATGCTAGCTTATAAGCCACCTCACCAACCTTTGCAAGGATCTCAAATGGTCCTATAAACCGCGGCGACAATTTCCCGCTACGCCCGAATCTCCTCAATCCCCGCCGTGGGGCTACCTTGAGGAACACATGTCCCCCAACATCAAATGATAGAGGTCGCCGCCTCCTGTCTGCATAACTCTTCTGGCGGCTCTGTGCCGTCAACAGACGCTGTCTAATCACCTGTATCTTGTCTGTGGTCTCACGGACTATGTCAGGCCCTAAAGCAGCTGTCTCCCCTACCTCAGTCCAACATACTGGTGAACGACACGGTCTACCATACAACGCCTCAAAAGGTGCCATCTCAATACTAGACTGATAGCTGTTGTTGTAGGCAAACTCTACTAAGGCAAGGTGATCTTCCCAGCTACCCCTGAAGTCCATAACACACGCTCTAAGCATGTCCTCAAGTATCTGAATAGTACGCTCTGACTGACCGTCAGTCTGAGGGTGGAAAGCAGTACTAAACAGTAGCTGAGTCCCCAAGGCGGTCTGAAGACTCTGCCAAAATCGTGCAGTGAAACGTGGGTCTCTGTCTGAAACAATGGAAATAGGAATCCCATGTAGTCGTACTATCTCTCGGATATACAGCCTACTGAGAACATCCACTGAATCAGTCGCTCTAATCGGTAGGAAATGTGCGGACTTCGTTAACCTATCAACAACAACCCAAACTGCATCGTGACCTCTAGGTGACTTCGGAAGACCCATCACAAAATCCATGGTAACAAACTCCCACTTCCACTCGGCCACTGGCAATGGTTGTAACAAACCCCCAGGTCTCTGGTGCTCAGCCTTAACCTACTGACATGTGAGACATCTCGATACAAACTGCACCACATCCCCCTTCATCCCCGTCCACCAATACTGGCGACGTAAATCATGGTACATCTTAGTGCCCCCTGGATGTACTGCAAGGCGTGAATGATGGAAATCTCTAAGGACATCAGCCCTAAGAGACTCTGGAACAAAGACTCTACCCATATACCTCAGGCTAAGGTCAGAATGAACTGTCCATCCCTCAAAGCCCTCGACACTTGCAACTCGTGCTCGAATCTGCAGTGCCTCTGTGTCCTGTAACTGTGTCTCAATAACCCTGCTCAACAGTGTAGGTTGTGCACAAACACTGAATAGTGTGGCGTGTCCCTCAGACTCGGCAAGGTCTAAGTCAAACTCACCAATGTCTCCCATCATCTCCCACTCCCTAATAGCAATGCTAGCTACAGTGCTCCTCGGTCTTCTACTAAGTGCATCTGCTACGACATTAGCCTTCCCAGGATGGTACTGAAGGTCAAAGTCATAGTCCTCCATATACTCCATCCATCTCCTTTGCCGAAGGTTCAAGTCCTTCTGCGTGAAGATGTATCTGAGGCTCTTGTGATCCGAGAACACCTCGAACCTCTCCCCATATAAGTAGTGTCGCCAACTCTTAAGTGCAAAAATGACGGCAGCTAACTCCAAATCATGTGTGGGGTAGTTCTGCTCATGACTCTTTAACTGACGAGAACCATAGGCTACCACTCTACCCTCCTGCATCAACACACATCCTAATCCCTCTCGTGAAGCATCACAATAGACGGTATAGCCAATACCTCCCTTAGGTATAATCAGGACAAGTGCTGAAGTCAGCCTCTTCTTCAGCTCCTGAAATGAATGCTCACAGTCATCTGTCCACCAAAATCTAATGCCCTTGCGCGTTAGACGAGTCATCGACGCGGCAAGACGAGAAAACCCCTCTACAAACCGACGGTAGTACCCTGCCAATCCCAAGAAACTCCGAATCTCAAATACACTCTTCGGCCTCTCCCAACTAATAACAGCGTCAATCTTAGAAGGATCCACAGATACTCCACTACCTGACACAACATGGCCTAGAAACTGCACCTCCTGAAGCCAAAACTCACACTTCGAGAGCTTAGCAAATAAACAGTGTTCCCTCAAAATCTGTAACACAGTCCGTAGGTGAAAAGCATGCTCATCCTCAGAAGGTGAATAAATCAAAATATCATCAACAAACACCACAACAAACTGATCTAAATAAGGACTAAAAATGCGATGCATCAAGTCCATGAATGCCGCTGGGGCATTCGTCACACCGAATGGCATAACCACGAATTCATAATGGCCATAACGAGTGCGAAAAGCTGTCTTCGCCACATCCTCCTCCCGTACTCTCAACTGATGATACCCCGATCTAAGATCAATCTTCGAGAAATACTTCGAACCACTAAGCTGATCAAACAAGTCATCTATCCTCGGCAACGGGTACTTGTTCTTGATAGTGACTCGATTCAGCCTCCTATAGTCCACACACAAACGCAATGTTTCATCCTTCTTCTTCGCAAATAGTGCCGAAGCACCCCACGGAGAAGTACTAGGACGAATAAAACCCTTACCCAGCAAATCAGTCAACTGCTGCTTCAGCTCTCTCAACTCAGCTGGAGCCATACGGTAAGGTGGAATGGAAATAGGCATAGTGCCTGGGATAAGCTCTATCGTGAACTCTATCTCTCGTCTCGGCGGTAGACTAGTCAAGTCATCCGGGAAGACATCCGGAAACTCATCCACGACGGCTGGTAACACACTCTCTATAGTCTCACTCCCATCTGCTACCAAACTAGCCAACATGTAACTATGACCACCCCAACTCCTCGAGTTATACAAGGGTGGAACTAAGAAATCCCCACGATCTCCCGTGAAATAAAAGCTATCTCCCTCAGGAGTACACACTGTCACTCTCCCCCTGTAGCAATCTATACTCGCCCGAAAAGTAAACAACCAATCCATCCCCAAAATAATATCAAAACCAGACATGTCAAGCAGAATGAAATCAAAATAAAGGATGCGATCGGCTATCTCTATCGAGCAATCTCTACAGATCCTCGTCAATATCACACTACCCCCAACTGGGGTGTCAACATGCAATGGTGGATCTAACCGATCTATATCCAGTCCCAATGTCATGGCAAGCATGGTAGATATAAATGAATGAGATGCACCCGAGTCTATCAGTACGCTAGCCCATGAACTAAACACAAGGAATGTACCTCGAACCACTGAAGGTCCAGAAGTAGATGTCTCTGGTGTGGCCACTGCATAAACACGACCCTGAGTAGTCTGGCCCTGCCTACCTCCCCCTCTCTGTCCCTACTGACCCCCTCCCCTCTGTCCGGGAGCTCCAACACTCTGTGCGGAGGGTGCAGACTGAAAATATGGTGCCGGAGGTCTATGGCCTAACTGTGGCTGTGGAAGAGGCACCTGAGTATGCTGATAGTAATGTGGCCTCTGCGAGCTCTGTGAAGCCTGCCCCTGAGGACAGTTGGCCCTAACATGGCCTGCCTGGTGACAAGTGTAGCAAAGCTGTGGAGCTCTCCACCCCTGACCCTGTACCGGTGGTGGAAATGACCCCTGGCTCGATCCAACTCCGCGCCCCTGGCTGGGATCTCTCTGGGGGCAATCAGCCATTCTATGGCTAGGCTGTCCACACTGATAACAAGTAAGGGGCCTCTGAGGTACTCCCCCGTGGAAAGAAATAGGCATAGAAAGTCGAGGAGGTAAAGACTGGGTAGGTTGCTGCGATGTCTGTGCAAAAGGAGCACTAGTCCTGTACCTCTTCGCTGGTCCCCTACCAGTGTAAACTGGGACAGATGTAGAAGCCTGAGCTGTAACTGCCCCACTCTGCGTTCGGGACTCTCTGATCCCTCTCAGGTCGGCCAACTCCCTCTCAACCTTGGTGGCCCTCATCACTGCCTCATCGTATGTCTCCATAATGTGGCCTGCCAGTCTATCCCTGATGGAGATCTTCAACCCCCTAACAAAGTAAAGGACCCTCAGTCGTTCCTCCCGAATAACATGTGGGGCAAATCTCCCCAATGCAGTAAATCGAGACTCATACTGAGTCACCGTCATGTCCCGTTGTAGAAGAGCCATGAACTCATCCATGTACCCAATCCGTGCAGTCTCAGGAAAATAGTGGTCATTGAACATGGCCACAAATGCATCTCGTCCCTCCCCGAAACTGTCTATCCAGTGAGTAGCTATTCTCCACCACTGGCTAGCTAACTCAGTAAACTGGAAGGAGGCACACCTGATCCTCAAATGGGGCTCTATAATCGCCTGTGAGTCCAGGATCCTGGTGATATGCTCTAACCACTCCTCGGCTACTAGAGGGTCGGGCTGTCCAGCAAACGTAGGGGGTCTCATCCTCTGGAATACCTTCATCACGTGGGTATCCCTGGTCTCGCCACCTGCAGTCCTAGTCTCCTGCATGGCTCGAAAACACTCATGTAAAATGGCCGCCATATCTCTGGCGCCAATGCTCTACTCCACCTCCTCTGCTGGGGCAGGTGCAGGAGCATGAGGAACGTCCTCCTCAGCTGTGCTATGAGCAGGAGCAGCAGCTCGAGGCCTACCACGCCGCGGTGGTGCCGTCGCTCTAGGCCTACCGCGCCTAGGTACTACAGGTATAGCAGGAATCCTCTTTGGTGGCATATGTCTACAAGTCCAATAGGCATTTAAAAATTTATACCTCTTTTCACATTAGACATATGCATTTAAAAGAACAAGAAGCACGTACATGTCAACAACTCACACTTGACAAACAATAACTACAACATGTCTTAACATACACCAAACCAATTCTTACACTTAACATAATGTTCACCAAAATTTAAAACCATGTGTAATAACCCTATAGTGTTCAACAACACCCCACATTCCCTAGGTATTCGAACCTAGGCTCTGATACCAAGTTGTCACGCCCCGAATTTCCACAAACCCAGGGAGTGAGTGAAAAAGAAAAAGAAAAGTAAATGAAAGGTCATTAGGTTGGATAAATTGATTTCTCAATCATTTCCCACGTTTTCCCCAAAGTTTTTCAAGTCATTTTTATTCCATTGTTAGCCTATTCCTTCAAGGTTTCTAAACCCCCCCTTTTGACATCACTCCCACATATTTAAAAGGTGTTTTACACACTTAACAAGTCTTTTAATTTTTCATAAAATTTTGACATAACCTCCTTTGTTTTCCAACCTTTTTCCCACCTAATATTCACAATTTTCATATGCATAATATCTCACAACCCACCCTCACTCGGTGGCCACAATCCATGTAAATTAAACATACATCCCTCATTCTCAACATACACATCTAATTGCCCCAATATACACATATGATACTCCTTGTTCTCAACATAAACATCTAATTGCCCCAATATACAAATATGATACTTATTAAATAAAGACATCCAACATATCAATTGGGTTTACACCCTTACACTTTAAAATGACCCAAGGTCTATAATCTATTACTTTTCCAAATAGAAATACAAGTCATTTGGGCTTATGCCCATACATACAAAACATGCCCCAAAGGCCAAATATCCATTCAAGCCCCTTTTCTCTCCTTCCTTTAAGACTTACTCAAGTCTCAAGTACCGGGAGCCTCATCTGTAATATGATATCCCACGAATGGGTCAGCTCAACCGCTGGTATGACAAAATACTAATGCTAGGAATAAATTTAAGGCGTGACATGTGCAAGTGTACATTTTAAATGCTACAACCCCATAATCCCTCAATACTATGCAATGTCAATATGTATGACACACCCATGCAACTCTATGCCACCCATGTCTCGCTTCACAGTCCGCCCCCGTCAGCCCGCGAGTACTGTCATTGGCCAGATTTTGGGTTTTTCACCACAGGATCTACACCCTCATAATGCATAGCACCAAGTGCTCAACCCACACTATGTTCCAAGGATTCATGTATGCCAATATGCCATGGTTTTTCTCAATGTAAATTCTATGGAACATTTCATCAAACACATGGTGTGCAACTTAAAATATGCCTCATTCATAAAGTAAAACATAACTTCAAATTCACAACACTTTACCAACTCATGGAATAAATCATAACTCTCAAACCACAAGAGTTTCTCTACATGAATATAAGCTAGAATATGATAATCCAACCTATATGCAAGGTACACAATTATCATAGCAATAAATAGTCAAGAAACTCAAAGAACACAAAAGTACTTAAACCATTAACTCTAAGTTTTCAAAGCAACTACCAACTAAATAATTTTCTAACATCAAGTAAACACCTAAATCATTCAATCAATACATAGAAAGGCAAGAAAACTTAAATCTATTCCCAACTTAGTAAAATATCATACCTAGAATGGTTTTTCTCAGACCAAGAGAGTTGTGTTCGCTTTATAGCCGAACCGATTGGTGAGAATCTAGCTCTTGTTGAGAGGAACAACTTCTTAGAAGGAAGTCTTGCAAAAATCTTGACCTAAGATTGAGTTTTGGTGGCTTGAAGCTTGAATAACTTAGGGTTTTTCTTCTCTTTTCCTCCAAAAACGTGTACTGCTCTATCTCAGACCAAAAACACTGATATTTTCACACTAAAGGTCTGTATTTATAGTGGAGGGTAAAGGGGCAAAATGACCCTTTTGCCCTTGATGAATCCGGGACCCCGTTACACTATAACTCGTCCCGAAACGCCTCAATTCGACATTTTATTTTAGCCAAAGTTCTTAAAATTATTGTAAATGAAAATTTTCAAAAAAATATATTTTTGATAGTGGCCGAGTATGGCGGGTCCCACCTAGGCCACCCGGGATACCCTTTTTGTCCAATTTTGGGAACTGTTTCCGTTTAGGCTCAAATTCGCACAGTAGATGTATTTTAATATTCTAAGCATGTTTCTCTTCTATGACATACTCAAATTATGCTTGTAAACATAACTTATGCTTAAATGATGCATGAATAGTGCCCTACCGGCAAAACTGACAAATTTATCCTCACTTTTCAGATCTCTACACTATGTTTTCACCAAACAAATAATTTATTCAGAAAACCAAAAAGACAAAGATCAAAGATCAATGTAAAAATTTACTTAACTTTAAATTATTGTAAAAATTTTAGATTCAACTTTAATTAGGTGTATACTTTTTTTTTAAAGTCCCAAATAAAACTTTTAGGTCAATGTTCAACCAAATCAAATTTTATTTTTCGGGCTTCGTAAATTTTGGTAAGTTACCAAATTCGATACCGTAATCTTCCTCTTCAAAGAAAATACCAAAAGAACACATCCTACCTACACCATAAACATGTAGTTTTGGTGGTAAATCAGTATTGAATATTAGGTTTGTTTTAGTGGTTACTGATAGTGTGGTATCATCCATTGAAATATGAAATAAACATAATATTTTCAGTTAACTGATACAGGAGGGCATTTCATATGCATTCTTTTTTCAGTCCAGAAAAAGCTTTAACCAAGTATGCACTAACATAAGACTCCTAATTTGACTCCAACACTAAAGAAAACGACATTATTGTAGTATATACTGAATAGTCTTTGGGACCTTATTGTAAATTCAAGTTTAATTAGGTCTTGATTTATTTTTTAAAGTCCCAAATAAATTTTTTTTGTTATGTTAAACCAAATCAAATTTTATTTTTTGGGCTTCTAATAATTTTGTGTACATTATTTCTAATTATTTTCTCCTTTGTGTTGTGTTATGTTTAGTATTTCTAATACAGTTGTTACGTTCTTAATAGTTTCTCTTTCGGCGGTTTGAAACGCAATTTTCAGGTACCTAACAATAATTATTTAAATTTTTTAATTTTTTTTTTGTCAGTTGGCAGTTAAAACTTTTGTATTAGATAGTAGATAAGTCTTTTGACATGATTTTATTAATTTTGGTTATATGTTGAAGGATGTTATTTCTTACATATTTCGTAAATAGCATACCATATTCCTGTGTAATCTTATTCAATTGCCCAAGCAATTTCTGTTGTAATATCCATGTTTGGTAACAACAAAGTTATTGGATTTTTTGTGTTTCCATTGAATTAGGTAACTATGGACAGCCATTCCGATGAATTATGTTTGTTACTTACATTTATGCATAGGACTATTCGGGAGATGGTAGTCCTGTTTAATCTTGTGGTTTCTATAATGTTGTTGATATGGGACATGGAACACAATGGTACAACATCCGGGGTTCCTCCAAATTTCAATAGGTCTCAGTTACAGATTGAACACTTGTACTGGCTCATTGGGGAGAGTGACAGGACGTGTATAAACAAACTTAGGATGGATAGGCACACGTTTCTGGTACTTTGTAATCTGGTTCGTGATGTGGAGTTGTTAAGACCAACTAGGCACGTAAGTGTGGAGGAGATGGTGGCAATGTTTTTAAGTATTTTAGGTCATGACGACAAAAATAGACCAGTTAAGTTCAATTTCTTTCGCTCGGGTGAAACCGTAAGTAGACATTTCAACAATGTACTTACTGCGGTGTTAAGGCTACGTAGGTTATTGCTCCAGTCGCCCGAGCCAGTGACAGAACAAAGTACAGACCCTAAATGGAAGTGGTTTAAGGTAATGACCTGTAACGCCCCAAATACCACCCTGGACGGCATTACATTCTAAAACCATTTATACCATGAGAGCAACTAATAAAAATCCATCAATAAGAAAATTTTTCCATTCATCATCCATAGAATTTACAATATCATCCCAAAAGAATAAGCCAAGCTATGACATTTACATCTCAAAGGATCACACGTAACTTAGCAGCGGAATAACAAAAGAAAACTAAATTTCACATGATTTCAAAATAAATTCTCAAGTCTATTACAAAAGAAGCTATGTCTCTACAGGCCCATCTCGGGATCTACGTTCCCTTCTATGGGAGCTTCCCATTGTCCCGGCTCGTCAGTTCCGAGCTCCTCCTCTAGACAAAGACCTGAAATATGTTGTTTGTAGGGGGTGAGCACTAAGCTCTGTAGCAACATTCCTCCCAAACTCGAACAAGGTTTATAAAAGCATATAAAATGACCGGTCTCATTTCACAAATAGAATATATAATTTTTGAAGTAAAACAGGTACATTTTAGAATGGATCTCAAGTTTAAGTAGCAACAGTAATTTAAATGAACAGTAAAAGAAACCTAAATCCAACACATATCCATTTCCCAAAATATAAACCATTTTCCCACAAGACCTTGTGGAATCCCATACTCCCACAAGTTCTTGTAGGTAACTGTAAAACCCGAGAAAATTTGAACTTTTGAGAAAAAGGGCAAAAAGGTAATTTGCCACTATGGTACAGGTTGTAAACCTGAATTTTTCTAGAGCTCGGATGACGAAACGGACCTCACCGTTGGATTCGTCTCGCGAAAACTAGTTATCCTGTCAATTTTCATTGAATTCCGAGATAGTCGGATTTTTCGCGTCTTACGAGACGAACGGACCTCGGGTGACCCCGTACACGAAATTTTTATAAAATTTCCAAGTTTGGGGAAATATTAGAGACAAGTTAAAATAAAAATATTTTGAACTTAAACTGGGACGAAATTTAATCGTTTCGGGGTTAAAACGGACCCGGAAAAGAGAGGCCGTGTGGCGCGTTGTGGGCCAAGTGTTCCAAGAGTATTTAAAGGGGAGAAAACCAGATTTTCTCCCCATTTGTTCAGCCGGTTTTAGCGTGAGAAAGAGGAGAGGGAAAAGCTAGGTTTTCTCCACCTTCTCTCTAAGATCCTCGTCTCCACGGAGCTCAAATCCACTCGGGCCAAGAGAGAAAGTTGTTCCCCTCGCCAAGAGCTACAAAACCATACCAAGGAGGTCGGGTTTTGGAGAGAATTCAAGGACGGGATTTTTGGAGGCTAGGGCTTTGAGCTCGAATCGGGTCTAGGAGGCTTCTCAACGTCGTTCCTTACGCTTCAAGAGGTAGGGTTCCCTCCTACCAAGGTTTATTCCACACCTAGAATGCTTAGGTGAAATGGGTAAATGAATAGATATGTATATGTATATGTCATTTGCCTATGGTTGTGAAATTGGGTGAAATGGGTTGAAATAAATTCTAATTGGATTGGTAATTAGAAGTTTCTAAATGAAATTTCTAGGATTGAGTATATGAAATTAACCCAATGTGACACTTGGGCTATGTGAAGTGTGGGCATGCTATGTGTTTATCTTATGCCTTGAAATTGAAGTATGTTATTTCTTGATAATGTGATGACATGCTTGGGTGTTGATTAAGATTAAATGTTGATATATTTTCATGTTTGTAATATATTGACATTGTAGAGAATTATGGAAATTATATGCGTATGATATAATTTTGCCATGAAATATGTGAAATGTGATTAGAATGTTCATGTGTTACTCATAGCATATTGAACATGATCATATTGTCGCAATGGAGCATCACATTGCATATGCACGGGAACATCGCATTTGGTGGGTGTGTGTGCATGGTGGTTGTCTTCACCACGCTTGGTGGATGACAAGTGGGCTCGGGTAATATGGGTCGATGACCTAGTCGAGTCTCACGGTTTGCATGGTTGTTAGGGTTGGGGTAGCAAGAAGGGCTAGACTATCCCTCGGGTGAGAGACCCAGTGATCGGAGACGCACTCCGTTGGTATAGAGCCCATAAAGTGTGTCGGTGTACGCGGAACCGTTGGTGGAAGTCCATAAATTCCGTGTCGGTTGGGTGCCGTTGGTGTAAGTCCATAAATATCCACCCCAAGAAAGACCCTAGAATGAAAATGTCATTTGATGTGCAACATAAATGACGGATTGGTACACATTGGCGTTTGCATGTGTAGAGGAGCCGGGGAGGGCTCGGGTGATATGCATGTGTGAGTCTCACCTCATTACATGGCATGACATTGTGAAATTCCAACATTGAATACATTTTATTGCTTGGAATGTTATGAATTGTTGTTTTGTGGCATGTGAACATTTCATATGCATATAGGTTGGGGAGTAGCCTCATTAGGAGATACCCTATTGAGCGTGACTCACCCTTTGTGGGAAAAACATTTCAGGTGCGGGGTACACACCGGCGGACGGCTCCCATTACGAGCCCCAAAGTTGAAGAAAGCCGACTTGTGGCTTTTTATGGTTCTTTTGTAAAGCTTTTGTCAAAATTCCATTTTGATATGTAAATACATGGAATTAATTGTAATGGAACTTGTATAAAACATGTTTTATATGGAAATCCTCATTATGCATGTGTAGGGTGAGTTTGGAATGCATTAGAATGGATTGGAAGTGAAAAACAAAGGAAAAAGGCAAAACTGGCAAAACCGTACCGGTACGCGTACCGGTACGGAGACAGGCAGAAGGCAGAGCGTACCGGTACGCGTACCGGTACGTCGAGGTCCAGTGGGTACACCGTACCGGTACGCGTACCGGTACGCCCGCCAAATTTTTCCAAAATTTTATTTTTCTTGTTTTGTTTGCCAAACTCTGGGGCTATTGTTTCCTTCCTTTAAAGGTTATAAATGGACAATAATAAGATGCCAATGGTGGTATATTGGATCTCGGATGGGTTAACCAACCAAGAAGAAGTTGGGCTAGTAATTCTTTTATATATCATTATAAATCCCGGTAAAGGGAATGTGGTGACGGGGTGTCAGGTTAAGCGACATTCACAAGTATTTCCGCGGGTTGACGGATGGTCAACGGTGTATAAAGAACCTCCGGATTTTGGGGCGTCACATATTTCCGCGGGTTGACGGATGGTCAACGGTGTATAAAGGACCCCCGGATTTTGGGGCGTCACATATTCCGCGGGTTGATGGGAAATCAACGGACCCCCGGGTTTTGGGGCGTCACAGTAACCATTTTCCACAATAATCCAATAATCCATAACTTGAATATCCCACAATCATATGTATATGTATCTCCAACATGATGCGAGGCAAACCCCATGAATCAACACATTAAGTAATATCTAGCCCACACACACACACACAAATCTTATCAAAGATATCCATCCTTTAGGAAGGGCATATGTCATACCAATGGCAGTGACGTATCCAACCCAGGTATTAGTATACTAACCCTCTGACATGGCACCCGTGAGCAATAGCGGTTTAGTCTTACCAAAGCACTAACCCCACTACGAGTAGTAGGAAAAATGCCAACCCACACGGAGCAAACAACACGTCTACCCACTCTACGATATCTCGTCAAAGGCCACCCATGGTCATCCCACACTCATAAGAGATACAATACCAAACCCAATTTCACAATTTACAAGTATATCTTAAAAACCCCCAAATTTATCACATGACAATTTCAATAAACAATTACAAAAATACAAGAGATCACCACAACATCATTTTATTACTCAACACAAAGCACTATGGTTTCAAAATCAATAATAAAGGAAGAATTTAAGAAGCAAATCCATCACTCTCCAAAAACTAGGGTTTTGAAACACAAAAAGAGATTTCCTGGGTATTCAACCCTAACTTTGTTAAAAACATGTAATCTTTGCCCAAAAGACTAAGAGAGAATGATTTCATATCATATATATAACATTTAGAGCAAAACATACATATATACATAAGCCCTAACCTCAATGTAAGAGAAAGAGAAGAAATCCCCTACCTTGATGTTCTTGAAAATCTAGGGTTTGATCTTGAATCACTCTTAAATCCTTTGTTTTTCCCTTTTGATCTTGTGTTTTCTCCTTCTTTATTCTTTTCTAAGACTCTCTCTAGGATTCCAAGAGGTATGGGTAAGGGTGTAGTGAAAGTGTAGAAGAAGAGAGTAGAAGAATGGTGTTCTTGAGGAATTTCGATTTTGATCTCTATAAGGGGTAACTCTCTCAAGATCTTTGTGTTTTTCTCTCATTTTCTCTTCTCTTAGGGCTCTAAGATGTTTGGAGTGAGAGTGCGATGGAAGAATGGGTCAAATGAGGCTTAAAAGGGTGTTTTAAAACACCAAAATTCCGACTTTTACTGTGCCAAACTTCGGTACGCTATACCGGTACGGTTTAGCTACTAGTTCGGGCGTACCGGTACACTTTGGCTGCTTCGACTTCCAGGGAAGTTTTGACCCATTTAGAGGTTGAATTGGAAAATTTTCATGAGATACACTTTTGTAGCCCTAGATGTCTACTATCTACTATAGCATTTTCAGATCAATTGGACATAAGGATAAAAAGTTATGGCAAAAATACTAAGCAGTGTCCAAGATCCATTTTTACCCACTCTCTCTAAATGTGTCTTTACTCCAAAATACTTCCTAACTTCCAATACACCTCATATTACCTCTCCCAAGGTTGTTCAACCTTCCGGATTCAATGGACACCTTAATTTGACCTAAAAATATTTAGAAATTCATCTAATCACCCTTTCCAAGTTTAAACGTCTTTGAAACTCAAACTTCCCAATCAATATGCATCTCTAGCATTTCTCCTACTATTACAATCTATATAGTTCATTCTTACATCATTACACATATCCACATTTTTAAAACAATTATTTACTATATATCTATATACATATATAAAAGAAAATGCGGGGTGTTACAATCCACCCCCCTTAAAGAAAGTTTCATCCTCGAAACTTACCTCAAGTAGCGAACAAATATGGATACTTCTCCCGCATTTCTTGCTCCGGTTCCCATGTAGCTTCCTCCACTCCATGGTGTTGCCACCAAACCTTTACCAATCTGATAACTTTGTTGCGAAGCACTTTTTTCTTGACGTCGAGAATTTCTACCGGTTATTCTTCGTAGGTTGCTCCGTCTTGAATTTCAATCTCCTCCAAGTTCACGACTGGAGTTGCATCAGAGTGACACGTCCTCAACATCGAAACGTGAAACACGCCATGTACTCCGGATAGCTGGACTGGTAGTCGAAGTTGATACGCTGCATTGCCTACCGCTTTGATCACTTCAAACGGTCTGGTATATCTTGGCACTAACTTCTCCTTCTTGTCGAATCGAAACACGCCCTTCTTGTGTGACACCTTGGGAAACATGTAATCTCCCAATTTGAATTCCAAGGATCTTCGTTTGTGGTCCACATAGCTCTTCTGTCTACTTTGCGCCGTGCGTAGCCTCTCTCGAATGAGTTGAATCTTCTCCATAGTTTCCCCATTGTAGTCCTTACTCCGTTAGTTCGCTGCGCACTCTGATATAAATTACAATCCACCAAAGGTTACAGTTGAAACCTAACCAGACTTGTCCTCCCATTTTAGCTTCCAAATCTATATACATTTTTTTTTCAACGAAATAATTTAAGAAAAATTAACATAATATCATCGAAAATACCATTTTAGTGGTCACTACAAATCACTAGAGTTTTTGAATTCATGAGCAAATAAACAATCAAGCTTTGGAATCAAGAATAAATGGCTATCAAGCTTGGAAATCAAGAACAAAAGAACAAGCAAGGTTTGAAATTAAGAACAAAGTAACAATCGAATATTGGAGTCAATAACAAAGACATATCAAACTTTGTAATCAGGAACTAATAAGTCTCAAGTTTCAAACTCAAAAACAAAGAGTAATCAAGTATTGAAATCAATAATAAACGAATATCAAGTTTTGGAACCGAGAACGAAGGAATATCAAGTATTGAAGTCAAGAGCAATTGAATGTCAAATCTTGAAATCAATAACCAATAAATATCAAGTATTGAATATCAAGAATAAATGAATCACAAGGGTTAGAATCAATAACAAATGAATATTAAATTTGGCTATCCAGAACCAATGGATCATCAAGCCTGGGGAAATTAAAAACAAAGGAACAACCAAGTCTTGAAATCAAGAACCAAAGGATGTCAAATATTGAATATCAAGAATAAATGAATCACAAGGGTTAGAATCAATAACAAATGAATATTAAATTTGGCTATCAAGAACCAATGGATCATCAAGCCTAGGAAATTAAGGACAAGGAAACAATCAAGTCTCGAGATCAATAACAACGAATATCAAGCTTGGAATCAGAGATAAAGTAACAATCATATATTGGAATCGATAACAAACGACTATCAAGGTTTGAAATCAATGACAAAGGCAAGATAAAAAGAAAACACCTCTCCCTTGAAAACTAGGATTTCAAGGGCATACCAAAAGGATTTGGTGGTCACCCACCCATAACATAGCTTAGAACAAATAATATTTAAGTTCGGGAATCAAGAGCAAAGGAGAAATCAAGAGAAAAACACATCTCCTTTGTAAACTTGGGTTTGAAGGCATAAGAAAAGATTTAGGGTTTACCCAACCATAATATATTTTGGAACAAGGTAGTATTATCCAGAATGGCAAGACATGATGATTCCCTAGCAAGTAGATATAAATTAGAGTCAAAGATTACATATAAATAAACCCTACTGGTATCCCCTTGTTTTCCCGTAGGCAAGTTAACATATACAGTAAGTTCTATTTCCTCGAAACCCAATCCCAATTTCACGGCGTACATAGTACGTAGAAAAGAATAAGTCGCATAGGAATCCAATATAATTCGGGCCCAAAAATTGTAGAGAAGAGCAATACCTTCCACCACGGCGTTGGAGGCATCTTCCTCCGGTTGAGTCAAAGCAAAAACCCTTCCTTGATTGGCGCCACCGGGGGCTTGAGCTTGTAACGGTCTCTGTGGTGGTAGTGGCTGTCGTAGCGGTGGCCTGTTTGCATTCACTCGCCCAGTTGCTTGGTTGGTCTTGGTAGAAAGCAATGGACAATTATCTATGAAGTGCCCAACACCTCCACAGGCAAAGCATTGGCGCAGGTCCATGTCTGCTCTCGTCTGAGTAACTCCATCTTCTCCAACTGTCTGAAGTCTTTGTTCAACCGCGTTCACGAGATCTTGTATTCTCGAATTCAGAGTGTAACCAGCTTCTCGCGGATGGAAGGCCTCAAATCTTGTTCAAAGCGTTTAGCCCTCCTTGCCTCAGTGACCACAAACTTGATTGCGTAGCGAGACAACTCATCGAATCCGAATAAATAATTAACCCTTAACCTAAATATACAATGAATCTAACCTATCTGATAAACACATTACTTCAAACAAATGCAAGCCTATGGTTCCTTCAACCTAGTCTTACCTTTCCAGTGGTAATCCATAACCTACAGCTCCCATGTAAGACCTAAAGCCTAAGCTCTAATACCAACTTTGTAACGCCCCAAATACCACCCTGGACGGCATTACATTTTAAAAACCATTTATACCATGAGAGCAACTAATCAAAATCCATAAATAACCGGGGGTCCTTAATTTAACCCAATTCGGGCAGAGTCTCCTTTGTTCGGGGAGCTCTACCCAAAACACAACTTGTGCAATTATACTACATCGACCACACCGAGTCCATTTATCCATAAAATATTTGCAACATTATCCCAAAAGATTTCTATTCACCGTATGTAATACCCACAATAACATTCCAAAAGAATAAGCCAAGCCATGACCACAATATCAAAAGAATAAGCCCAACAATGGCATCTACATCCCAAAAGAATTAAATTACACTTGGCAGCGGAAACATAAAAATAATGTTAGACTTTACATTGCCTCAAAAGGAACTTCCTAGTTTATCACAAAAGAAAATAGAACACTAAGCGTCTCCCTCGGGATCTACGTTCCCTTCTATGGGAGCTTCCCAATGTCCCGGCTCGTTAGTTCCGAGCTCCTCCTCTAGACAAAGAGCTGAAATATGTTGTTTGTAGGGGGTGAGCACTAAGCTCTGTAGCAACATTCATCCCAAACTCGAACAAGGTTTATAAAAACATATAAAATGGCCGGTCTCATTTCACAAATAGCATATATAATCTTTGAAGTAAAACAGGGACATTTTAGAATGGATCTCAAGTTTAAGTAGCAACAGTAATTTAAATGAACAGTAAAAGAAACCAAGATCCAACACATATCCATTTCCCAAAATATAAACCATTTTCCCACAAGACCTTGTGGAATCCCATACTCCCACAAGTTCTTGTAGGTAACCATTTTCCACAATAATACAATAATTCATCCATATGTATATGTATCTCAAACATGATGTAAGGCAAACCCCATGAATCGACACATTGAGTAATATATAGCCCACACACACCCACACAAATCTTATCAAAGATATCCATCCTTTAGGAAGGGCGTATGCCATACCAATGGCAGTGACGTATCCAACCCAGACATTAGTATACTAACCCTCTGACACGGCACTCGTGAGCAATAGCGGTTTAGTCTTACCAAAGCACTAACCCCACTACGAGTGGTAGGAAAAATGCCAACCCACACGGAGCAAGCAACACGTCTACCCACTCTACGATATCTCGTCAAAGGCCACCCATGGTCATCCCACACTCATAAGAGATACAATACCAAATCCAATTCCACAATTTACAAGTATATCTTAAAAACCCCCAAATTTATCACATGACAATTTCAATAAACAATTACAAAAATACAAAAGATCACCACAACATCATTTTATTACTCAACACCAAGCACTATGGTTTCAAAATCAATAATAAAGTAAGAATTTAAGAAGAAAATCCATCCTCTCCAAAAACTTGGGTTTTGAAACACAAAAAGAGATTTCATGGGTATTCAACCCTAACTTTGTTAAAAACATGTAATCTTTGCCCAAAAGACTAAGAGAGGATGATTTCATATCATATATATATAACATTGAGAGCAAAACATACATATATACATAAGTCCCTAACCTCAATGTAAGAGAAAGAGAAGAAAACCCCTACCTTGATGTTCTTGAAAATCTAGGGTTTGATCTTGAATCACTCTTAAATCCTTTGTTTTTCCCTTTTGATCTTGTGTTTTCTCCTTCTTTATTCTTTTCTAAGACTCTCTCTAGGATTCCAAGAGGTGTGGGTAAGGGTGTAGTGAAAGTGTAGAAGAAGAGAGTAGAAGAATGGTGTTCTTGAGGAATTTCGGTTTTGATCTCTATAAGGGGTAACTCTCTCAAGATCTTTGTGTTTTTCTCTCCTTTTCTCTTCTCTTAGGGCTCTAAGATGTTTGGGGTGAGAGTGGGATGGAAGAATGGGTCAAATGAGGCTTAAAAGGGTGTTTTAAAACACCAAAATCCCGACTTTTACTGTTCCAAACTTCGGGCGTACCGGTACGCTGTACTGGTACGGTTTAGCTGCTGGTTCTACGGTACCGTACCGGTACTGTGTTCCGGTACACTTTGGCTACTTCGACTTCCAGGGCAGTTTTGACCCATTTAGAGGTTGAATTGGAAAATTTTCATGAGACACACTTTTGTAGCCCTTGATGTCTAATATCTACTGTAAAATTTTTAGATCAATGGGACATAAGGATAAAAAGTTATGGCCAAAATACTAAGCAGTGTCCAAGATCCATTTTTACCCACTCTCTCTAAATGTGTCTTTACTCCAAAATACTTCCTAACTTCCAATACACCTCATATTACCTCTCCCAAGGTTGTTCGACCTTCCGGATTCAATGGACACCTTAGTTTGACCTAAAAATATTTAGAAATTCATCTAATCACCCTTTCCAACTTTAAACGTCTTTGAAACTCAAACTTCACAATCAATATGCATCTCTAGCATTTCTCCGACTATTACAATCTATATAGTTCATTCTTACATCATTACACATATCCACATTTTTAAAACAATTATTTACTATATATCTATATACATATATAAAAGAAAATGCGGGGTGTTACAAATTCACCAATGTCTCTGTTTCTCTGTGCTTTTAAAGTTTGATTATGTTCAGTATATCAGTTTGATTTTTCCTTTGTTTCTTCCAGGGTACTGTGCTATATTGAAATTCCTCCTTTGACATGCTACTGGTGCATGACACAATTCTGAAGAAGTCCTATCCTGGCCTATTTGTATAAACTTTCTTTACTAGGTCCTCGGTGGTGGGTTTATCAGAGTTTTGAGGATTTCTGAGTAGGGCATTTATGAAAGGCTGGTGAAACCACTGGCCTGAAATTTTTGGGCATAAGAGTCCAAGGTAAGAATCATATTATGCAGTGTAGAATGTAAGAACCATATTACTAATTCCTTCGTAGGTAATGAAAACCTTTTGTAATTGTTTTCTTTGTGGCTTGGTAGATACAGGTGGGAAGTTGGAACCTAACCTACAACATAGGTTTGGCTTAAACGAATGAATTTTTTTCATAAGAAACAAGTCCATGCTCATTTTGCCTATATTCTGGAGGATCACACTTCTATCTAGGATTTCTTGGATCAGTTCAAGATACATATTCATGGGGGAATCCTTTAATTTACCATTTTGTGTATACATCTCCAAGAACTGATAATATGTGCGTATTTTAAATTTGAAATTTAAGCAAAAGTTTTTGTTCAATAATTGGTGGGTGCCTATGAATTTAGACTTAGCTGGCCTTTAGATACATATTCATGGAGAGAGATGAGAGAATAGGTGGATTAGTTAAGTTGTTTGGCGTTGTCGAGTGTGTTAATTGAGTTGATGTTTTTTAGCATGAAAAAAAATTAGAATGAATTTTGTACTATTGGATCACAGTAGATATAAATTAGATAAATTTTAGTCGTTGTTGTGTTTTTATAAATTGAGAATTTAAGTTCCTACTTGTAGTATATATATATATATATATTAGAATGTTATTACTACACTAGAGATATGAGGAATTAAGAACTAAAACACATTCAAACCAGAGTAATTTATACTGACATAGTTTTGCTTAATGGTGTTATAAATTTAGGATTTTATGTAATTCTACAGCTGAAGACGTGCCACCCTTTGAGAGTCCTCAACTTTTACTTAGTATTTAATTGTAATAGACTTTATTAGCTTTAACATAAGCCATAAAAACTTAGTATTCAAGCCAACCAAATTGTAAATAATTGACAAATCTTATAATATATGTAATGCACGTTTAAATAAACATTTTGGAATGAGAAATCTCTATTTTTCTGATTTACCATTTTTAAACAATCCATCTCACTAATTATAAGGTGAATGTATTCACCGTGGAAATATGTGTATCGGAGGTGTATCTAACAACTTCTAACAATGCGTATAAAAAGTATTCGATACATATTTGTAAGTATCCAACAAGTATTGGTATTCGATACGTATTGGATATGGATGTCACTCTAATTGAAGTATCTGTGCTTCATAAGCGAGAATTTGTATTGAAAATATGTACACATTTTAAATTTGGAAATTTAAGAAATTTTTTTATTCAATAATCAATTGGTGCCTACTAATTTGAGACTTTGTTGGCCTTTGTTATTGTGTAATTAGCAAACACCACATGACGTTTGTGCTGATGTTTTAACTGAAGTTCTTCACAAAGAAATCTCAATATCGAAGGTTAGTGGTTTATAAGAGAGGGTCTGCTTTAGCAACTACCAAACACTGTAGAAGAGATATGGCACCTCATTCTCCAGGTTACTTCTTTAATTCTCTTGGAAATGTTTGATCCTTAGCGTTAATATTTCGTTTATTAGCAATTAGAATTTTTTATATGGTTTAAGTTTTGGCATGATATTAAATGTTTTTTTTCTCCCAAATGATAGGTTTACTCGATGGAAAAGACATTTGATTGGTTTGGGAGGACTAGGAAAATAGGTATGATTTTTTTTATGCTCATTCACATATTAGAGCTTTATTTCTTTCAATGATTTCATTATTATTTTCCAATTTTCTATGGCTGGGCATATTGTTGTGCAATATGTTTTTGTATCATGCACTAAAGATATATTTATTTTTGTAACGCCCTAAAATCCACCGTGGAAGGCATTACTATCTACAAACTATTCAACCATGAGAGCAATTAAAAATAACCATTAAATAATAAACCATTCGTCTATCTGTCAAAGAATAAATACTAAAATCAACAAAACATTGAAACTTCTCCAACTTAAAATCTAAAATTAAAGAATATCTAACAGTGGAATAATAAAACTAACTGAAACATTGTTTCACAAAAATCTCTCAAAATACAATACTCATAACTAAAACTAAGCCTCTAAGCTTCCACTTCAGGATCCTCATACTGACCCTCTCCAGTCTCGAGATCAACCTGCTCATCTAACTCGACATCCTATTTGTTACCAAAATTTGTAATGTGTTGTAGGGGGTGAGCAAAAGCCCGTAGGAAATCCCTTTCAAACCCCAACAAGGTTTTTAAACAACAAAAAGAAGACAAGTTTCATTTAGAAAATATCATATATAAATTTTTGAGAGTAAAATCATGACAATTGTAATGATATCAAGTGTACAGAATACAGTAAATTAATGATAAGAATAATCATGCAAGAAATTAAAACAATCAACAATTAACTCAGTAGTATCATCCCATATTCTCATGTATGTTGGTTACTTCTCAGAAATCTACACAACGATTCTATCTCGTTCACCCATAACAACCACACAATCTCAATTATTCCCCGCAGGACACATCACAAACCACTTTAGGAAGGGCGTATACCGTCTCCCACGGCATTGACGAATCCTTTCCAAGAAAGTTATACCACCCTTCAACCTCGAACTTACGTGAACAATAGTGGTTGCTCTCACAAACAACAATCCACTACAAGTGTTAGACAACCATTTCACCCCCACTAAGATAGACTAACATTTAACACTTTATGACAACTCTCGAAGGCAATTCAAGTCCATCACACCCAAATCATACAAGAGATGAAACCATAATTTTCTCAACAACCACAATCTTAACCAATCACAATTTTCATTAACAATTCAAGTATCACAATTGTATAATTCTCAATATACTACAGTAATAAAGAAATTAAAATATGCAAGAGATCATATCAAGAAAATCTTCAAATTTCGATATCAAAATTCTAGGGTTTTGCCAGAAATCATAATTTATTAGAACAAGAACAAGTATTAGATAAAAACATGATTTAATCAAGAATAAAAATTTAGAAATTAAGAATCCATGTATTTTTCATAACCAAACATGTATTTAGCAATACTAGGGTTTTGGAAATTCAAGAACAAATATTCTTTGAATCTAAACATGTATTTTGTTCAAAATTATGTTTCAATGATAAAAAAATCAAGTAACTCATAAATATTTGTCCTATAACTATCAAGAAGATTGAAAACATACATAGATAATACCCTAAGTCTCAAATTTAAGAACTCAAGATGAATCCCCTATCTCAATTCCGTAGTTTTTATGTGAAAACTTAGTGTGTTTGATCCGTTCCAATGTGAAAATTCCCCATAATCTTGTGTTTCTTCTCTTCTTTCTTGCTCTCCAAGACTCTCTAGAGTTAGAATTGATGAAATAGGGCAAGGGAAGACATCATTGGTTATTTATAGTATGAGAAAACAGTCCAAGAGGCACAAATCTAATACTCAGAATCGCGACCTGACGTTCGAAGTATCACCTTGACGTTCGACTGTCATTTTGGCGTTCGAACGTTGTTTGCTCCCAGTATTTTTGCTTTTCCATCAGAGTTATGTCAGACACAAAAGTACTGAGACTAACTGTCATTCGAACGGATTCATTCACGTTCGAACGGACTCTCATTTTTAGCTGAATTTCCAATGAAGTTTTGGCCTATTTAGAGGTCGATTTGAAAATTTTTCGTGAAATACTCTTTTGTAGCCCTGGGAGTTTAGTTTCTACTTTAAACATTTCAGATCAAACAGACATCAGGGTAAATAGTTATGGTCCAAATACTAAGGCAGTGTTAGATTCTTTCCTACCTGAATTCTATCTAAAATGTTATTTAACTCCAGAATACTTCCTAATTTCTACTTCATACCCTATTACCTCGCCTACCATTTTTATTTCAACTCTTTCAATCTATATAATTCATGCTTACATCTTACATATATTAACATTTCAAATTAATTATGTTATTATATAAAGATAAGAATGTGGGGGTTTAAAATTTTATCTCTACACCATGCTTGCTTTATTTGATACATACAGTTATTATTTAATGTGTTTGAGCACACTTTTTTTTTTTTTTGGGTGAGAATGTTTGAGCAAACTCAATGCATTGACAAATTTCCAAAATCATGCATGAATATTTAAGATTTTGTGTACATCAAAGAGTTTGGTGCTCATACTCGTCAACTGCCTTCAACACTGTCGGGTAATAATGTCATGGAGGAGCATGTTGTTATAGATTCTAGATAGGTATTGCAATGAGCATGGATTGGAATATGATACTTGCCATTTGATTAGGTTTAGAATTAAGCGTGGGATATTTAGAGCTTTTACCCAAAAGCAAGGGTTTTTTCAAACTTATACCCAAAAGAGGGTAGTTTTCAAACTAATTTTCAAACCTAGGTACTTTTGAAAACGTCATTCTAGCTTACGTTTTTTAATCTTAAAACGTCACTTGAATTGACGTTTTTCAGTAAAAGACGTTATTGTAAATGACATTTTTAAATGAAGATAGAAAACTATTTACCATTGTAAAACGCTAGTCCAACCGGCGTTTTATTAAAAACGTCATTTGAACCAGCGTTTTTAATGGTAACTTCAAACGCTCATTTCCCCCTTCTTTCTCTTCTTCTATTCTCTCTAATTTTTCCAATTTTCTGAATTAGGAGTCCTAACCCGAAATCTCCACCACCCACTCTACCCCCACCATTGGAAATCACCCACACCCACTTCTTTCTTTTCGTCCATTCTCTCTGATTTTTTTCCCTTTTATGAGAATGGAGCCTTAACCTGAAATCCCCAGCACCCCCATCCACCCC
Source organism: Ilex aquifolium (assembly GCA_951799425.1). NCBI lineage: Eukaryota > Viridiplantae > Streptophyta > Magnoliopsida > Aquifoliales > Aquifoliaceae > Ilex > Ilex aquifolium. The sequence continues at coordinate 17,750,542 of OX637400.1, forward strand.
CACCATCGGAAATCACCACCAGCACCACAAAAACCTCCTGTCTACCACACAGCAACCACCACTCCTCAATCGCTAGTCTGAGAAGGCCTCCACCACAGCCACCCCCCACCTTCAGAAATTGTAACACCCCAAAACACACCCTGGACGGCATTACGTACTAAAACCATTTACATCATGAGAGCACTAATATCATCCATAAATACATTAAACTTCATTCATCATCCATAAAATATTTACATCATTATCCAAAAGAATATGCCCAACCATGGCATTTACATCTCAAAAATTAATTAAAGTAGCACAGCGGAATAGCAAAAGAAACTAGGCCTCACAGTGTCCAAAAGAATAACGTAGTCTAGTACAAAAGAAGCTACATCTCTACATATCCACCTCGGGATCTAGGTTCCCCTCGAGTGGAGCCTCCCAATGCCCTGACTCGTCGATGCCGAGATCCTCCTCTAGCACCAAATCTGAAAAATGTTAGCGGTAGGGGGTGAGCACGAAGCTCTGTAGAAAAATTCTCTCAAACCCATACAAGGTTTAGAAAAGCATTTAAAATGGTCGGTCTCATTTTTAACATAACATAAATACATAATTTGAAATAAAGCAGTGACATTTAAAAATGATCTCAAGTTTATGTAAAACATTACTTAAATGAATAAACGAGTACCATATGCAAATAATCACCATTAATTGCCATAAACAATTTCCAACAATTCTTTCGGTAGGTGGCATACTTTAGGGTAACCTCCACCTCCCTTTAGATCATCTTTGTTTCTCAAGCATCCTTACAAGGAACCTCTCACAAATCATTACATGGCTTCCCAAGCATCCTTACAAGGAACCTCTTGGGAAGGGGTGAGCATCCTTACAAGGAACCTCTCACAATTCATTACATGGCTTCCCAAGCATCCTTACAAGGAACCTCTTGGGAAGGGGTGAGCATCCTTACAAGGAACCTCTCACAATTCATTGCATGGCTTCCCAAGCATCCTTACAAGGAACCTCTTGGGAAGGGGTGAGCATCCTTACAAGGAACCTCTCACTTATGTGCATCACAATTAACCCAACCAAGCATACAATTTCCAATATTTATATCATTTTACAAGCATCTCTCCAAAATTCCCAAGATATATTATGTAACAATTCCCCAACCAACAAAGAAAATACATGAGATCACAATAACATCATTTTTATACCCAACACAAACAACTACGGTTTTCGGAGTTCATAATAAAGAAGCATTTAAGAAGAAATACATCACTCTCCCAAAAATTAGGGTTTTAAAACTAGAAAAGTGGTTTCATGGGTATTAAACCCTAACAACATGTAATCTTTGCAAAAAGCCTAAGAGATGATGATTCTATAGCATATATATACCATTGATAGCAAAAACATACATATATAAATACCCTAGCCTCAATGTAAGTGGGTGAGAGAAAACCCCTACCTTAATGTTCTTGGAAAAATTAGGGCTTTGATCTTGAATCAACCCTTCAATCTCTTGTTTTCTCTTGATCTTGTGTTTCTCTCTTCCTCTCTTATGTTTTCTAGGGTTTGGAGTGGTGTAATGAAGGCTAAGGAAGTGACAAAATATATTTATAGTGGAAGAAATGGAGAAAGACCCGCAGTCGGATCAGGCTGGCTTTATCGGGCGTACCGGTACGGTGTAGCTACTGGAGTTCGGCGTACCGGTACGCGTACCGGTACGGTTTGACTGCCAGATTTTTGTTTCAACGTTCAATGCAGTTTTGACCCATTTAGAGGTCGAATTGGAAAATTTTCATGAGACATACTTTTGTAGCTCTAGATGTCTACTATCTACTGTAAAAATTTCAGATCAATTGGACTTAAGGATAAAAAGTTATGGCCAAAACACTAAGTAGTGTTCAATACCCATTTTTACCCAAATTCTCGCTAAAGTGTATTTTAACTCCGAGACACTTCCTAACTTCCAATACATCCATATTACCACTCCCAATGTTTTTCGACCTTCCGGATTCAATGAAATCATTATTTTGACCTACAAACTTTTAGAAACTTGTCTAATCACCCTTTCCAAGTTTAAACATCTTCGACACGTAACTTCCCAATCAAATTGTCTCCATAGCATTTATTTCTACGGTTTATTCTTATGTCACTACATATATCTACATCTTTACAAATATTATTTACTATATATATATCTCTATAAATATATAAAAGAAAATTCGGGGTGTTACAATCCACCCCCCTTAAAGAAAGTTTCGTCCTCGAAACTTACCTCAAGTAGCGAACAAATATGGATACTTCTCCCGCATTTCTTGCTCCGGTTCCCATGTAGCTTCTTTCACCCCATGATGTCGCCACAAAACCTTCACGAGTCGGATGACCTTGTTGCGGAGCACCTTTTCCTTGGCATCAAGAATCTCCACCGGTTGTTCTTCATATGTTGCTCCGTCTTGGATTTCAATCTCCTCCAAGTTCACGACTGGAGTTGCATCCGAGTGAAACCTCCTCAACATGGACACGTGGAATACATCATGTACTTCGGATAGCTGGGCTGGTAGTCGAAGTTGATATGCCGCCTTGCCTATCGCTTTGATTATCTCAAACGGTCCGGTATATCTTGGCGCTAGCTTCCCCTTCTTGCCGAATCGAAACACGCCCTTCTTGGGTGACACCTTGAGAAATACGTAATCTCCCGCCTTGAATTCTAAGGGTCTTCGTCTGTGGTCCGCATAGCTCTTCTGTCTATTTTGCGCCGTCCGTAGCCTCTCTCGGATGAGTTGAATCTTCTCCGTAGTTTCTCGAACAATGTCCGGTCCCAACAAACTACTCTCACCGGCTTCTAACTAACACGTCGGTGATCGGCATGGTCTTCCATACAATGCTTCATACGGTGCCATCCCAATACTTTCCTGATAGCTGTTGTTGTAAGAAAACTCCACCAACGGTAAGTGGTCGCTCCAACTTCCCGTGAAGTCCAACACACAAGCCCGCAACATGTCTTCTAGAATCTGGATTACCCTCTCGGATTGGCCATCCGTTTGGGGATGAAAAGCGGTGCTGAAGTGCAACTCTGTCCCCATAGCTCTTTGAAGACTTTGCCAAAATTGCGCTACGAAACGAGAATCACGATCCGACACAATGGATAGTGGAACTCCATGCAATCTCACTATTTCGCGAATATAGAGCTTGCTCAGGGTCTCTAACGTGTCGGTGGTCTTCATACCCAAGAAGTGAGCGGACTTGGTGAGTCTATCAACGATGACCCATACGGCATTATGCCCTCGTGAAGTCCGTGGAAAGCCAGATACGAAGTCCATGGTGATGTGATCCCACTTCCACTCTGGGATAGGCAAAGACTGTAGGACTCCTCCTGGCCTTTGGTGCTCAATCTTCACCTGCTGGCACATCGTACATTTTGCCACATACTTGGCCACATCTCGCTTCATTCCCCTCCACCAGTATTGACGCTTCATGTCCCTATACATCTTTGTGCTACCGGGGTGGATAGCAAACTTGGAGCGATGACACTCTCCAAGTATTTCCTCCTTTAGGGACGAATCATTGGGATCACATAGCTTCTCCCCATATCTCAACTCTCCATTCTTCCAAGGCCATCCTTCCATCACTTCTCCATTCTCTAATCGGGTTCTAATCAGATCGAGTTCCGAATCCAGGCATTGCAACTCCACCACTCGTTGCATAAGCGTCGGTTGAGCTATAAGGTTGAATATAGAGGGTTGATACTCCGGTCCATCCACCCATAGATCGTACTCCTCCAATGTATCAATCATTTTCCACCTATTTACTGCAAGAGAATTGATTTCACCCCGAGACTTCCTGCTAAGAGCGTCGGCAACTACATTGGCCTTCCCCGGATGGTAGTTGAGCGTGAACTCATAATCTTCCAAGTACTCAATCCACCTTCTCTGCCGGAGATTCAAGTCTTTCTGTGTGAAGATATACTTGAGGCTTTTATGGTCCGAGAACACTTGAAATGTCTCCCCGTATAAATAACATCTCCACAACTTAAGAGCAAACACCACCGCAGCTAGCTCCAAGTCGTGTGTGGGATAATTCTGCTCATGCACCTTGAGTTGCCTCAAGCCATAAGCCACTACCTTCCCTCCTTGCATTAGAACACATCCCAAGCCTCGTAGTGAAGCATCGGTGTAGACATCGTAGACTTCCCCACTACTCGGAATAATGAGGATAGGTGTCGTCGTCAACTTCTCCTTCAAGGTGCAGAAAGCTAGTTCACACGCTTGAGTCCACGAAAATTTCTCCCCCTTCTTTGTAAGGCGAGTCATCGGCACCGCAAGCTTGGAGAATCCTTCCACAAACCTACGATAATAGCCGGCTAACCCCAAGAAACTCCGTACTTCTGTCACATTCTTCGGTGGTTCCCATTTCATCACGGCCTCAATCTTTGCGGGATCAACCGCTACTCCCTGCTCGGACACAACATGGCCAAGGAACTTCACTTCCTTCATCCAAAACTCACACTTGCTCATCTTCGCATATAACTTATGTTCTCTCAATGTTTGTAGCACCATAGAGAGATGACGAGCATGTTCCTCCTGGGTCTGTGAGTAAACCAATATGTCATCAATAAATACAATGACAAATTGGTCGAGGTAAGGCCGGAAGACTCTGTGCATCAAGTCCATGAAGGCTGCGGGGACATTAGTCAATCCGAACGGCATCACCGTATACTCGAAATGACCATACCGGGTACGGAAAGCAGTCTTAGGAATATCCTCCTCCTTAATCCGCAGCTGATGATACCCCGTGCGAAGATCAATCTTGGAGTAATACTTTGAACCCTTCAACTGATCAAATAAGTCATCAATTCTCGGCAACGGATACTTATTCTTCACGGTAACCCGATATAACCTCCGGTAATCCGTGCACAATCGTAGAGTCTCATCCGTTTTCTTTACAAAGAGGACCGGAGCTCCCCAGGGTGAAGTGCTTAGACGGATAAACCCAATCGCTAACAAATGATCCAACTGCTTCCTTAGCTCCTTCAACTCCAAAGGTGTCATCCGGTAGGGAGCAATGGATATGGGTTCGGTTCCCGGATAGAGATCGATCTTGAACTCAATTTCCCTATGGGGCGGTAATCCGGGTAATTCCTCGGGAAAAACATCCGAAAATTCCGATAGAATGAACACCACATTCGTGTGGAGTTTATCCTTGTTATCTCCCATCAAGCTAGCTAAGAAACTCAATTGACTTCCCGCTTTCGCTTTTAAGAATCTACTACCCGTAGTAGGAAATGGATGGAAAGAATCTCGGTTATTCACAAAACTAAAAACGACTCCTCCCGGTAACTGAAATGTAATCCGCTTGCGGAAACAATCCATTACCGCCCGGAAAACAGACAACAAGTTCATCCCGAAAATCACATCATACCTCTTTATCTCTAACGCAATCAAATCCACAATCAATTCGTGCTCCCCAATGCGCATCACGCAATCCTTGCAGACTCGGCTAGAGTCTAACCGTTCTCCCGTGGGCAAGCTAATATTCATGACATGCTCTAACTTCGCGAAACTCAATCCCAAATCAAGTGCATATGTCGTGCGTACAAATGAGTGTGTTGCACCGGGGTCAAATAATATGCGGGCCTAAGAATTATAAATAAGGACGATACCTTCCACAACGGCGTTGGCAATGTCCTCCTCCGGCTGAGTCAAAGCAAATACTCGCCCTTGGTTGGCGCCGCCGGGGGCGTGAGCTTGTATCGGTCGCTGCGGTGCCGGCCTCGGTGGTGGTGGTTGGGCTGCGGGTACCTATCTGGCGGTCTGGATAGGCCCCTGAGGTGGAAAAACTGGGCAATGCATCCGAAGATGTCCCACACCTCCGCATGCAAAGCAGGATCGTGGGATAAAACCAGCTCTAGTCTGAGTGTCTCCCTCTCCTCGGGCTGTCAAAGGTCGCTGTCCCCCTGTCTGGTCTGGGCGACGGTATGGTGTCGGTCTCTGTGCCCCACTAGTGCTAGCACCCGTCCGGATCGGACCTCCTCTCGAGAAGCCCTGTCGTCGTTGGCTATCCTCTATGTCTCTCTCTACCAATGCAGCTCTGTCCACCAAGTCCCCAAATTCACGGATCCTGAGAGCCACCAACTTCTCCCTAATAGCCGACCTCAGACCCTGCTCGAAGCGCTTGGCCCTGTCGGCCTCAGTAGATATAAATCCCGTAGCATAACGGGAGAGCTCGTCGAACCGCCTCTCATACTCAGCCACGATCATACCACCTTGTCGTAATGCAAGAAAATCCGCCTTCATTCGGTCTCTGACTGATTCAGGGAAATATTTATCTTGGAAAAGTTGATCGAATTCTTCCCAAGTGAGTATGTCGGTGTCCCTTCTCCTCTTTATGGCATCCCACCAATAGTCGGCCTCCCCCTCAAACAGGTAGGTCGCCAAACCCACTCTCAACTCCTCGGCAACTCCCATGTCGTCACAGATCTTCTTCACTCGGCGGATCCATCTATCCGCCTCCAAAGGATTGGAGCTCCCTTGGAAGTTGGGTGGTCGTTGTCGTAAGAATTCCCGAAGAGCTATCATCCTTCGGTCTCCGTTCTCATTGCCCGGTACTTGAGCGAGAGGATGAGCTCCACCATTGTGGTTGTTGTTACCATTTTGGTTTTGTACCAAAGTGGTGAGCTCCCTCAAGCATTGGTAAATGCCTTGCATGGCATCCGGAGGTGGTGGTGGTGGTGGATTGGCTTGACCTCCACGGCCACGCCCACGTCCGCGTCCCCGTGTCCCGTCCATCCTACACATCAATCCATAATTTAGTTCCCTTGATGTGCCAGATATAAACTACAGTGATATGTAGGATGTCTTGATTTAAGCACAAGGCATATACAAAATTTAACTTAACAATTTCCTCCACCCTAAACCTACCTTTCTAGTGGTAATCCATAACCTACAGCTCTCATGTAAGACCTAAAGCCTAGGCTCTGATACCAAATCTGTAACACCCCAAAACACACCCTGGACGACATTACATACTAAAACCATTTACATCATGAGAGCACTAATATCATCCATAAATACATTAAACTTCATTCATCATCCATAAAATATTTACATCATTATCCAAAAGAATATGCCCAACCATGGCATTTACATCTCAAAAATTAATTAAAGTAGCACAGCGGAATAGCAAAAGAAACTAGGCCTCACAGTGTCCAAAAGAATAACGTAGTCTAGTACAAAAGAAGCTACATCTCTACATATCCACCTCGGGATCTAGGTTCCCCTCGAGTGGAGCCTCCCAATGCCCTGACTCGTCGATGCCGAGATCCTCCTCTAGCACCAAATCTGAAAAATGTTAGCGGTAGGGGGTGAGCACGAAGCTCTGTAGAAAAATTCTCTCAAACCCATACAAGGTTTAGAAAAGCATTTAAAATGGTCGGTCTCATTTTTAACATAACATAGATACATAATTTGAAATAAAGCAGTGACATTTAAAAATGATCTCAAGTTTATGTAAAACATTACTTAAATGAATAAACGAGTACCATATGCAAATAATCACCATTAATTGCCATAAACAATTTCCAACAATTCTTCCGGTAGGTGGCATACTTTAGGGTAACCTCCACCTCCCTTTAGATCATCTTTGTTTCTCAAGCATCCTTACAAGGAACCTCTCACAAATCATTACATGGCTTCCCAAGCATCCTTACAAGGAACCTCTTGGGAAGGGGTGAGCATCCTTACAAGGAACCTCTCACAATTCATTACATGGCTTCCCAAGCATCCTTACAAGGAACCTCTTGGGAAGGGGTGAGCATCCTTACAAGGAACCTCTCACAATTCATTGCATGGCTTCCCAAGCATCCTTACAAGGAACCTCTTGGGAAGGGGTGAGCATCCTTACAAGGAACCTCTCATAATTCATTACATGGCTTCCCAAGCATCCTTACAAGGAACCTCTTGGGAAGGGGTGAGCATCCTTACAAGGAACCTCTCACAATTCATTACATGGCTTCCCAAGTATCCTTACAAGGAACCTCTTGGGAAGGGGTGAGCATCCTTACAAGGAACCTCTCACAATTCATTACATGGCTTCCCAAGCATCCTTACAAGGAACCTCTTGGGAAGGGGTGAGCATCCTTACAAGGAACCTCTCACAATTCATTACATGCCTTCCCAAGCATCCTTACAAGGAACCTCTTGGGAAGGGGTGAGCATCCTTACAAGGAACCTCTCACTCATGTGCATCACAATTAACCCAACCAAGCATACAATTTCCAATATTTATATCATTTTACAAGCATCTCTCCAAAATCCCCAAGATATATTATGTAACAATTCTCCAACCAACAAAGAAAATACATGAGATCACAATAACATCATTTTTATACCCAACACAAACAACTACGGTTTTCAGAGTTCATAATAAAGAAGCATTTAAGAAGAAATACATCACTCTCCCAAAAACTAGGGTTTTAAAACTAGAAAAGAGGTTTCATGGGTATTAAACCCTAACAACATGTAATCTTTGCAAAAAGCCTAAGAGATGATGATTCTATAGCATATATATACCATTGATAGCAAAAACATACATATATAAATACCCTAGCCTCAATGTAAGTGAGTGAGAGAAAACCCCTACCTTAATGTTTTTGGAAAAATTAGGGCTTTGATCTTGAATCAACCCTTCAATCTCTTGTTTTCTCTTGATCTTGTGTTTCTCTCTTTCTCTCTTCCTCTCTTATGTTTTCTAGGGTTTGGAGTGGTGTAATGAAGGCTAAGGAAGTGACAAAATGTATTTATAGTGGAAGAAATGGAGAAAGACCTGCAGTCGGATCGGGCTGGCTTTATCGGGTGTACCGGTACGGTGTAGCTACTGGAGTTCGGCGTACCGGTACGCGTACCGGTACGGTTTGACTGCAGATTTTTGTTTCAACTTTCAATGCAGTTTTGACCCATTTAGAGGTCTAATTGGAAAATTTTTATGAGACATACTTTTGTAGCCCTAGATGTCTACTATCTACTGTACAAATTTCAGATCAATTGGACTTAAGGATATAAAGTTATGGCCAAAACACTAAGTAGTGTTCAATACCCATTTTTACCCAAATTCTCGCTAAAGTGTATTTTAACTCCGAGACACTTCCTAACTTCCAATACATCCATATTACCACTCCCAATGTTTTTTGACCTTCCGGATTCAATGGAATCATTATTTTGACCTACAAACTTTTAGAAACTTGTCTAATCACCCTTTCCAAGTTTAAACATCTTCGACACGTAACTTCCCAATCAAATTGTCTCCATAGCATTTATTCCTACGGTTTATTCTTATGTCACTACATATATCTACATCTTTACAAATATTATTTACTATATATATATCTCTATAAATATATAAAAGAAAATTCGGGGTGTTACAGAAATCGAGCTTTTACCCCTACCCAAGGGGTTTTCAAACAAAATTCACAAAAGAGGGTTGGTTTGAAAGTATTTTCCAAACTCATGCTGTTTTATAAACGTCAGATGAAATGACGTTTTTAAGCCAAAAGACGTTAGTTGAACTGAAATTTTTAGGGTAAAAACGTCAGACCAACTTGACGTTTTATGGCTTGAACAGTGAGCATCCAGAAGGCTTAAAAACGTCAGTCTAATTTGTGTTTTAGTTGAAAATGTCAGTTGTACTGATGTTTTTTAAGTTAAATCTGAGCATCGTTTTTTCCCTCATCTTCTTTCCTTTCTCTTATTTTCCCTTCTTCCCCCATCTGAGCCCTAACGTTTTCAGGCAAGAGAAATCAGCCTCACCATCTGCACCCCCCATACCAGACATCCAATCCACCTCAATCAGCAGCACAAATCAGCAGCAGCTCCTTCATCAGCACCATCTGAAACCTCAACCAACTGTCATTATCGGTCATCCCCAAATCCAAGCACCACCACCATCGCAGCACCACCCAACATCGAAGCCCCAGCACCACCCACCATCTGAAAGGCCCAACCCCAGCACCACTATCACCACCACCAGTCTCAGCTGCAACCAGTGTGTTGCATAAATCATCACCACCACCCCTACCGTCGGAAATCTCCAAAATCCCCCAATCTTCACAAACCCGCAACACCACCCACCACAGACACTCCACTGCACCTCTAACAGCGCCTCCACCACCTTCGGTGAGACCTCTTTAGATATTGAATGAAAAATATTGAAATTATATGAAATTATTGAAATTCTATGAAAATATTAATTATTTTATTATTGAGTTGGGTATTGAGTAAATTATTGAGTTATTGGGTTGAGTTGAAATATTGAAATATTGAACTATTGTCAATATTTGAAATATTAAAATATTGAGTTGATTATTGAGATATTGAGTTGATTATTGAGCTATTGAGTTGAGTTAAAATATTGTATTATTGAATAGATTTCAAATATTGAAATATTGAGTTGATTATTAATGAGTTGATTTGAGTATGTAACTGTTGAGTTGATTATTATTGAGTATATATTTTGTGAAATTTTTAGCCTAAATTTTTTTCAAATTGGATTTTCAATTTGGGTGTTGAATACAGTTTGTCAAATTTGTAGGCTAATTTGTTCTAATTATATGCTAATTCAAAAGTTAAATTTAATTTAATCTAATAATCACATAGATTATGTATGTAGTTGTACATAATTATCTAGCGATAACCTTTGGCTGAGTTTTGGGATTATAATCAAATAAATCATTCATTCATTCTTTTTCTTTCAAAATTTTTTCTGTCTTTTTTAAATTCTGTTAAAAACTCATTCATTCCTTTGTAATTCATTTTTTAAAAACTCATTCATTCTTTTTCAACTTATGTTAAAAACTCATTTATTCATTTGTTTGAAAATTGGATAATTGTTTTCTGTTAATTTCAGCTTGCTTCAATCTCACTCTTGGTACGTACTCATTCATTTCATTCTCATTAAGTCCTTTCTAATTCAACATCTATACGAAATTGAAATTTGACTTTAAAAGAATATAATAAATCATATTAAGCATATTATATGTCTCTCTCAATCTCAGCAATGTAGTTATGTCTCTTACTTATCAATCAACAAATTTTTTCGCAAAATAAACATGTTGATTAATGCTATAATGTTACTGAAGTATTGTAAGGCAATTACCACCTTGTTAGCCAAAAAAATCGGCTACATTGTTTGCCTGCTTGATAACATGTTTTAATTCTGATTCAAAACATGATAACATGTTTACGAGATACCCTCTTTTGGAGATTATTTTTTCAAACTTCCATATAAAAGTTGGATCTCCATCTTTCTTAGTTTCCTACAAGTACACTTCATACTCATAGGTTTTGTATTTGATCAATGCTTCTTAGTCGCATGTGGTAGATTCACATGGGACTTTGATGAAATATGAATATGTTTTTCCTCAAGTATTAACCGTTTCAATCCATTCTCAAGTTCTTCTAAATTCAGAACTTATTCCACAATGGAAACTAATTGAAATGGCGGGAAAAAAAGTTATCGTTTTGCTATATTGGGGTGGAAGAATGGAATATGGATCGGAGGGTTTATCATTCAGTTGTTTTCCCAAAGGTGAAATTGTTATCAATAGTGGTACACAATTGACGGAGTTGTTGAGCAAAATTTACACTGTAATGGGATTGGACGTGGCACATAACAAGTTGAAGTTGACTTGTAGATATCTTTTTACACTTGGAACAGGACTAAACATGAATACATATGTAGGTCTGGAAATTGTGAACGATGAATTAGTGACTTCTGTGGTTAATGTGGTACTTGACAATCCCAACATTGCTAGTGTTGTTTTGTTCGTAGAGACGGAGGACATCAATGCTGGCATAGACAGTAGTCAGACCGGAGGGTGCATAACAACTGCCATGTCTTACACTGAGTTGCTTAGGCGAGAGATGGGTGCCTTGATATTTTTAACTTCCGGTGTGACGGGTAAATGTTCAACTCCCGTTGGGATGCAGATAATGGATGAGTCTGGACAGTACTTTTACACCCAACAAAGAATTGGAATCGAAACATATGGTGGGTACTCAGTCAACAATTCACTTAATCAGAATTTTCAAATAGGTGAGGCGGAAATTGAGTTGGGTGAACAAGATGATGTCCATCAACCAATAATGCAACAAAGTCTAATCCGGGAATATGGAGAAATGTGTGTCAATGATCATACACATGTCTCCGATGATGACGACAAAGAAGAAGAGTTTGATGAAGTAATAATTGTTGAGCCGGATGACGAAGATGGAAATGGCGAAGACTTTGAGGCTGTCTAAGAGGTGGATATGCATAAGCCTTACTCAACCTCATTCACAACCACTGAATTTGTTCAGCATACTGAAGCAGATAACTTAGTATTGTCATTTGAACAGAATTTGTGGGATCTGGTGAATATGGAGTTGGCGAAGGGCATGATTTTTCATGATAAAACTTCATTGATTAGGGCTGTTAAATGGTATTCTATCAAACTAAATCAAGATTATGTCGTGGTTGAGACGAACACAACGATATGAGTTGTACAGTGCATCATGTACATGCAGCCTAACTGCACGTGGAGACTACGTGCTTGTTTTAGGAAAAAACTGAAAAATGTTTCAGATCACGAAATATGATGGACTTCATACCTGCTTCTACCCTAGAATGAGTCGTGACCATCGGCAGTTACAGTCTGACTTCATCTGTCATAATATACTGGGACTCGTGGGTGATACACCACAAAAAAAAATGTCGACAATTCAGAAGAATATAAAAGAGAAGTTTAAATATGATATTTTCTATAAGAAAGCATGGATTGCGAGGAACGAAGGCTATTGCTAAGATTTTCGGTGATTAGGACTCATCATATGACATGTTGTCAAAGTTTTTGGGTTCCATCAAGAAGTATAATCCTGACTCGATTGTGAAGTGGCGGTACAACTTTGAATCTCTTGAATATAATGTTTTTTTACGAATTTTTTGGGCATTCAAGGTCAGCATTAAAGGGTTTCAATATTGTTGACCTTTTGTCAATATTGATGGGACATTTTTGCGTGGAAAGTATAAGGAAAGGCTATTAGTGGCAACTACTTTTGATTATAATAAGCAGTTGTTTCCCATTGCATTTGTTATTGTGGAAGAGGAGATTCAATCAAGTTGGGCTTTTTTTCTTATATTACATTCGGCGGATAATTCTTAGATATCGGGAAGTGATATGTTTAATTTTTGATAGGCACACGGGGATCCTTTCTGCTGTGAACATGAAAGATTTTGGGTGGCATCTACCACATGGTTATCATCGCTTTTGTCTTCGGCATGTTCGTAGTAATTTTAATACACAGTTTAAGGATGAGCATTTGTACGATCTTATGTGGAGGGCTGGCAAGCAAAGACATGTTCGCAAGTTCGATGAGTTGATGACCCAGATACGGAACGTCGAAGAGAAAGCGTATAAATACTTGACTGATATACCATTGAAAAAATGGACATTAGCCTATGATAGTGGACGACGATATGACATCATGACAACTAAAATTTCAGAGATTTTTAATATTGTTCTCCAAGGTGTTAGATATTTACCTATAACTGCTCAAATGCAGTCGATATTTTATCGGGTCACTAAGTATCATTTTGAATATCGAGACAGTGGCAAAATGGAAAGAAAATGAGATGGAGTTTCCTAAGACTGTTATGGAACGATTACAACATGCACATCAAATGAGTCGTGTCCACGACGTGACGTCATTTCATAGGGAGCGTGGTTTTGCTGAAGGTGTGTGTCTTGAAGATCGTTCGCGCACATTCGAAAAATTGGCAATTTACAGAATTCCTTGCTTTCATGTATTGGTTGTATGCTCGTTTTATTAGTTGCATTTGCAATCATACATATATCTCATATACACCATCAAAACTTTGGAGAAAATTTGGAGATCTGAAATGTTTCCTCTTGAGGATGAGCATTATTGGAATGATCCTCCACGTCCGAAATTAGTCCATAATCTTAACCAACGTTAAGACTTGGTTGGTCGACCACGGACGATGCACATACGGAATGAGATGGACTTCCCGTCAGAGGATCGCAATCAGATACATTGTGGGCTATGCGGCGAACTTGGTCATAACCGTCGGAAGTGTTCATCCATAAATACGCGGGCTCCATCATCCCTTCATTAGATAGTCCCACTTTATTTTGAGAGTTTCATAAGTTGTCCTATGTTATAATCAATTGTGTATTGCACCTTATGATGTGCTTATATTGTAATATTTTATTGGTACATTGGTTTGTATTTACATGTTTGTTGAAAAGATATCATTATGATATGTTGGATGTTGAAAATGTTACATTTATCAATTATTGATGGCGGATGTTTTCATCTTATTTTCAATTGTATTTTATTTTTATAAATTAATTAAGTTATTTGTCATGGACACCGATGGACGGAGGTTAGTACATCCTAGTCCACATAACCACTCTGTTCTTGCGTTGCAGTCTGAGCATCGATCAGAGTACATCTGGCAGGGCATAGATCCGTCTCCTTTGCACTATAGGCGTAGTGACCGCACCGCACGACAGTTACATGTCACAGATGAGTGCGTGCTACGTCACTTGGTTGCAGTCGAATTTTACGAGCCGCACAAAATTGCGTCCAAGCGGTTGAACCATGCTTTCATCACAACGCTAGTCGAGAGATGGCATGCCGAGACGCATACTTTTCATTTTCCTATGGGAGAGGCTATTATCACTCTTCAAGATGTCATTGTTCATATAGGTCCACCAATTGATGGTATGACATTGTTTGGGAGAGATAGTTGTCCTGCTGACACGACTTTGACAGCATTATGCCAGCAATTGCTTATATTTACACCTACCGAGGGAGCTATAGACGGATCTTTCCTTAGGCTTTGTGCATTGCGGGGGCATTTGGATGGAGGTGTCCCTGTAGATGCTGATGATACTTTCATTGCATCTTATGCCAAAGCCTATATCATGCTACTAATCGATTCATATCTGTTCATAGACAAGTATTTTAGTAAGGTCAAGTTGATGTACCTTCATTTGCTTGTCGATCTTATCACTACCGGTCAGTACAGCTGGGGTTGTGCGACATTAGCATGGCTATACCGCGAGATGCGCATCGTCACTAGGCGCGATGTTAAGGACATCGGTGGATTGCTTGTTCTATTACAGGTACATGGAGACTTATGTTTCATGTTCGTATAATTATTATTATTTTTTTATAAGTTTTAATGTAATGTCAAATATACGTGTTACATTACAACTGTTTTGTTTTTTTATATAGTTATGGGTGTGGGAGCATTTATCACATATACGTCTACAGTGATTACTCCCACGTAGCCCATTATCTCATGTCGTGGCAGATGGAGTAGATGTACATCTAGAGGATGGCCCAGCAGATGGTGTAGCACCTGCACCTACACCGGTACATGATCCTGCACTAGATGTTGCCGCATATGATGACCTGCCAGCAGAGTCTCGCGGGTGTAGGTAAGACAATATTACTGTCTTACATTTCATTATTCATTAGTAGTATACAGTACATCCAACTAATGTTATTTGTAACTCTGTTTTTTTTTTTTGGTGCTATGCAGTTGGGATGTTGCATTTTCTGAGCAACACATGCCTACACATGTACTCAAACGTTACAGAGATTAGCTTGATCAGATGCGCGATAAGCAGGTATACAAACAATCGCTGGTCCTATTATTGTTTGTTAATTGTCGGATTTACTTATGGATGTTGTTGTTGGTTTGTTTGTTTGATGCATAACAAATGATTGGTGGCTGTTGTTGGTGGGTTGTTGGATGTGTTGTATGATTGGTAGTTGTTTGTATGATTGTTGGATGATAGTGATATTTATTTGGGTTGTTGGATGTGTTGTATGATTGGGTTGTTGTTAGTGTATGTATGCAATATAATATGTAACAGGTGTTTTTAAAAAAAATTTGGATGTCATACATGTAAGGAAAATTTTGTCCAAATTTTAGATTTTTCTATACATCCAACAAAAATTGTCATTCTTATACTGTAGATGATATGATAGCCTTTCACTGCTAATAGGCTGGTCAGCCTACCCGAGTATTGCTTGCGTGGTCTGGAATTATGGACTACCCAGACCCTGCTCATATGTTTTGATGTGGTGGAGTGACATTTTTCAGACCGTGTTCTGTAACAGTTTGGATGCAGGCAGTCCATATCAACGTCTTGTGATTCCAGTCGGGAGCTGCATGCCACAAATAGGCGTGACAGACATGGTTATGACTGGACGATTACACATCAGCGGTATATCAGCATATAGGATCAGCGGCGGAATTCTATTGTTCACAGCGAGCCTACGCTCGACATGATAGATGTCACTGATCCATACATGGAGTGGTATCGGCGCATTACTCGTCTACTTATTGGATCACCGATGCCGCGTCCTCACGTCGGTTTTCAGCCTGTCGGCAGTATCATCAAGTTGTTGATATGTGTTGTTAATGTGGTAGATAAATTAAATGTGGTACTGAAATTATGTAATCTTGTTTTCAATTATGATTTTATGGTGTTGCAGGAACAGACACTGACACAAGTATATCACACAACACGTAATACTATTAGTGGCGAGCCTGATTTGCGGACATGTTTGGCGGTCATCAGCCAGATTGATGATCTCAGTTACAGGTATTTCTCAACTTTTTCTGAGCACCGAAGACTTGTGCAATCTCTGGCAGACATTCAGCGGCCAATTGTTGCAGCACTAATGCATGCACGACAGCGTGGCGTACGCATTCCACGACGGCTAGCTACACATGCACATAGGCAGACATCCTCTCCACTAGTCGTGAATACTACTGCGACATCCTCAGAGGCAAGCCCATCGGTTGCATATGTTTTTCAGACTGCTGCAAATTATCCATCTATCCCATATGTTCCAGTTGCTGATTACTACATTTCTACACCGGTCATTCACCATGTTTCTACATCACCACTTGATCATCCTACAGTTACATCTGTGGGGCACCACTGATCTCACCACGTGTTAATGCATCGACGACTCTATTCACACTTTCACCAGAGCCAGTTGGTATATCAGATATGTCACCTGCACTAGACTAGACAGATACATCACTTCCAGAGGCAGAGGCATGTATTTCACATATTGTTCCACGGATACTCACACGACCTATTTCTTCTATTCCATATAAGGATTGTTCCGATGATGCTGAGGTTACAGTTGAGTGAGTTACACAAGAGTTATCACTATCACACAAAGGTCGAGACATGGGTGGGCATGGAGTGGATCGTCCTAGCCATTATACACATGATCCAGTTGATGGTGGAGTCACCCAAGATATATCGGCTCCGCCTGATGGACAACGGCCCAAGTGACAAAGGAGACCACTACTTTGTGAGACGTAGTCCATTTTTTTTCGTATTATTTGTATAAAATTTGTGTTTATTATTGTTGTATATAAAAACTCTTTGGGTTCATAGTTTTATATAATGTTATTTCATTACTGCTTTTCAGATTAGTTATATAATACTCTAACCAATGTTTCTTGAATAACATAACATAAATTATTAAAATTTAGATGGACAATACTAACTGGAGTAGTACGCCATATTTCATAGAAACAAAATACAGGAATATAATACATAAACATACTGCAAATACAAGTACGATGACTGAATTGTAAATGTTACAACAAATGAGTTGCATAACACTTCTTCATGGATCTTTATCTTCGTCAGATAGATAATGATCAGAAATACATCCATCTTCTCCACTCAATTGAAAGCTTAAAAATTGTTTCTTGCATCCTCTCTTCTGTAGCACGGTCGTTTGCAATAAGGCGCAGGTTGTACCGATTACAACGGATTGCCATTCGATTGTTTTCAACTCGAATGCAAAATAATGTTCACTCTAATTCTTGAGGAGTAGTAATAGACATAGCAATGTCAACTTGTCGAGACCTTCTTATGTTGCAAGAATGTAAATCTAAGCTTAAATTTTCTCTTTCCGTGAAGCGATATTGTCATTCCGCCATCATTGTGTTTCTAGCTGTTACTGAATAGCGTAAGCAAGTATTCATTGGGTAAAAGAACTCATCCTCTAAATCCCAATGATAACCTAGAGCCTCAAACAGGGTTCTCGGACTAAAATTCATGGTTAGAGATGAATTATGTACATTGAACATTGCCCATGAGTTCAAACTTATAGGCAAATTAATTATGTGAATATGCCAGTGTACATCCTAAATGAATGACATTACAACATTGTGTAGTCACACTCACTGACTACACAATAATATTTAGTCACACTTACTGACATTGAACTAGTGTTTAGTCATACTGGCTGACATGAACCAGTGTTTAGTCACACTAACTGACATTGAACCAGTGTTTAGTCACGCTAACCCAGTGTGTAGTCACAATGACTGACAATGATGCAATTGTTAGTTATTGTAACTGTTTCTTATTCAGCAATACACGTTAATGAAAACTCTGCATTGCACTTCAATGCACTGGTGTTCAGTCACAATCAACATCTTGTGACTATACAGTAGTTAACAGCCAAAAATCCTAATACTATTAAATATATCATGGACGTGAATCACTATGAATTAGGATAAATCATGGTCTATTAAAATCAATGTAGTACATATCTCAATGTGCAGTAACAGTCACTGCGTACCAGTGTCTGGTTACGCTGACAGGTAATAATGTGTAGTCGCACTTACTGCACAATTTTTTTTAATGTTTGACCATCAACTCAAATATAAAGGTGGCTACACACTACTGCAATGCTAACAAATGTACTTATTTAAGACAATGAAAACTACTATAAAAACATAATATGAGGTGGTTCATATCACAAGTATTGTACATTATGTCTACTTCAAGAGCACGAGCAGGTGATAATAGCCATAGCCATGAACTAGTAAGGTTATTATAAGTGCGAGATTATGATTACAAGAGTGAGAGATTTTCTGATCTAAAGGAGTATTATGCCGGACTCCGTCAAGAGTGGGCTTTTCGTGCTAATGAATCATAGTCATTATGCACAGATCTGAGAGAACTTGGTATATTGGTGCCACATAGACTTTCACTTACCATGCCGTGAAGGAATAGAGTGAACTATGAAGCAGCAGTTAAACGTGTATGAAAGGAGAATAATAAGATGATGTTGTGTAAGTGCTGATATTATATGCTCCAAATAGCATCTGACATGGTGGCAACTGCATTTGGCACGGAGTTGACAACTATTGAACTATCTAATGTATTGTCTAATGAACAATACCTATCAGATGAGTATATTTCTGATGAAAATTAAAAAATATAATTAGTGTCCACCTTATTAAGCATATAATGTTTATGTCTACGTCTTATTTACTTTAATCAATATTATGGCTTTATCAGTTTGATTCAGTGTGTTGTCATATCTCAACTTTTTCATTGTCAAATCCTGTCATTTTCAAATCAGTTCGAACTTTACAGTGTGATGTCCTATTTACTTTAATCAATCTCGTGGCTTTATCAGTCTATGTAGTGTGTTGTCATATCCCAATTTTTTCATTGTCATTTTGCATCACTGTCAAACTAGTTCCAAACTTTGCATTGTGATGTCTTTTCACTATAATTTTAAATTGTCAAACTGAGCATATATATACTATCATTCACAATTGTGTAAATGCATCCAAACAAAATGTATAGGAGCACATCACATGCAAGTTCTTCTTCACGCAATAACCAAAATAGTTCATCTTCAGCTAAGAAATGTGAACGCTCAACGGACATATCAACATCGCTGAACAAAGTTCCATCTATTGATCATATACTGATTCCAGTGCTGTAATGTGGTATGGACGAAAGCGTGCATTCCGCAATGAGCCCATCGACCCTTATCACCAATTTGGTCAAGCTGGACATGTAATTGTTGGGCCTGCAACTGATTATCCACCTCCAAGTGCTCATATCGAACCCACACCAAGATGACGATAGTTATATGACAAACGTTGTGACCTTGAAGTATTTTGTCGTTGGCATGAAATTGCGGTACCAAAGGCACGTTCGACTGATATTTACAATTCAAAAATTTAAACAATCATGACGAGGTCATATCAAGGCTTGAACGTGAAAATGATCAAATTCAGCGTCGTCTTGATCGTTTCCATGCACTCGATTATGCAAAAGCAAAGCATTTTGATCCTGAATATGCCGAAATTGAAATTTTAGAGGATTCGTTACTTGTTTCTGATCCTGAACTTTCTGATTTCTATGATTTGGACGAAGATGCGTCTGACACTTTTATCCCATCATGTTTATGTATACTTGATAATCATTTATGTTGTTTTAAATATTAACCACGTTATTGACATCTTTGTTTTTTACATGTATACGTTCTGAATAATATATTTTTACACCGCTTAATAAACATTATTGTCGACATGATCAACATTAAAAATAATTTTTTTTATTTATGCGTTTAAAATTATATGATAAAATGAAAATTAATTATATGTATACGTTTTCAATTTTTAAAGTTTGATATGCTCAAAATTTAAGTATTTTTAAATGATAAAAATTTATTTATTAAATATAATTAATTTTTTAAATAAATGAAAAATAACTCATCCTCTAAAAAAAGAGAGAGAACAAAACAGTTTTAGGTATCACTTTAAGGGAGCAAAACATCAAAACGTCGAACCAACGAAAATTTATGTATTTTTAAATTATCAAAATTTATTTATTGAATATAATTAAATTTTTTAATAAATAAAAATTAAACATTTTTATCATAAAAAATGAGGGAGAAAAACTGACATTTTTAACTTGTATTAGTGGCCGCACTGTTCAAGCCAAAATACGTCAGTTGGTCTAATGTTTTTAAAACAACATGGGTTTGGGAAATATTTTCAAACCAACCCGCTTTTGTGAATTTTGTTTGAAAACCCCTTGGGTTAGGGTAAAAACTCTCAGAAATCCCCACCATCCCCCCACCTTCACAAATCATCACCACCGCCCCCATCTGCGCAAACCCACACACACAAATGTCATTCAAAACAGCGTCACACTGCAACCACTACTCCTCCACCGCTGCTTTGACAATGCCTCCTCCACTGTTTTGACAATACCTCCACCACTACCACCTCCACAACAAGTAACTCTCCCTCTCTCTGTTTATTTCTTTATCAATCACTCTCTGTTTGTCTCTCACCTTCTCTCTCTGTTTGTGTCTCTCCCTGTCTCTGTTTCTGTGTCCCTCCTCTCGTTTATCTCTGATGTATGTATCTTTGAAAAACCCCTCTGTTTTGGGTAAAAGCTCGTAACTGAACTCACAATTATACAGAACACAGTGGATGTAAATAATTTAGTTGCCTCACTTTTAGAGAACAAGTTCCTCCAAACAACTTTATCTTTTTCCTTCCTATTGGCAATAGACATGAATATTGGTTTGAAGCTCATTGATTTGCAAGTCTTCACAGGATAGGGTAGTTGTGTGTGCTACACTAATAAACTAGAAACAAATATGTCTTTTTCAATATTTTGGTAAGAAGCTTGTAGGATATTACTCATTAGATGTATAACATAAATGACTTTTATGTAATTATAAATGTAGTAAAAGTCATTTTGCTTCCATATACATGTAGAATAAGCATGTAAACGTGTAACTGTATATGCAAATGCGCTTCCATATTGCTTCCAACATGATTTGTTGGTTATAGTTCACTGGTTTTTGATTTCAACCTTCTGCGTTAGAATAATCATGGCTCATGCATATAGAGAAATTGAGTGCTTTAGAGCATATATGGAAGCACATTTATAATGTTTTGGGTGAAAAAAAAAAGGTATATACATATCAAGTGGGATAAATCATTTATTCAATGGAGTTAAGGTTGATGTGTTAATTTTGCTCTTTCATTCTCTCTGTTTCCTTCCGGTGAATCTATTTGCACACTAAGCTATTTCCACACTAAAGTGGAAATAAGTCTATGTATAATGAGTTGAAATTTTACCCAAAAATAGGCGGTTTTGGGAACATATAGCCAAATCTAGGCGATTTTTGGGAACTTATACCCAAATCTAGGAGATTTTTTAGAACTTATACCCAAAATTGAGCTATGCTGAAAGTATTTTCCAAACTCATGTAATTTTAAAAATTTTAGTTGAAATGATGTCTTTATACATAAAATGTTAGTTGGAATAACAGTTTTAAAATGACCTAAACCTTTGCTCACAATGTAAAACGTCAATTGAACCAACGTTTCTATAAATTGTTTAAGATTTCGTATAAGATTAAAGTTTCATAAAAATTTCAAAAATGTCCAAGCAACACAATGTTGCAACACCATCTTGGTCTTTCACTCTCAGTAATAGCATTGTAGTTATGTCTCTCAGTCAGCAAGCACCACCTTTGTCCTTGTTTATATCAAAGTTCCTGGTATTGGTTTGATCTCCCAGTTTCTTAGTTTGCTTGCTTGACACTTCCTACTCTAAGGTTTCGTATTTTATCAATTTTTGTATGTCGCATGCGTTAAATTCCATGAGACTTTACTTAACTATGAATTTATTCTTCCTCGAGTATTAACCTTTTCTATCAATTATCGGGTTCTTGTGAATTCAAAACTTATTCCATGACAGAAACTAATTGAAATGACGAGAAAACAAGTAACCGTTTTGCTCTATTAGAGTGAACAAATGGAATATGGATTGGAGGGTTTATCATACAATTCTCCTCCAAAATGTGAAATTGTTATAAATAGTGGTACAAATTGCCGGAATTGAGTAAAATTTACACTGTAATGGGGTTGGACAGGTCGCATTTCAAGTTGAGGTTGACATGCAGATATCCATTTACATTAGGAACATGACCAAATATTAAGACATATGTCGGACTGGAAATTAGGAACGATGAACTTGTTATTTCTTTGGTTAATGTGGTAGTCGACAACCCCATAATGGCTAGTCTTGCTTAACAAATTCACCTCTAGACCTAAATCTACGTTTCCTTGGATGACCTGGTTGTTTTTTTAACAATAGTGGCAACATATCAACATCACCCGCTGAAAAGTCAGGACGACCGAGTGTTGAAATGTGGTATATAGGCTCAGAATAACACAGTCGGTAAGTAGTAACTTGATAAAAGTAATCAACAAACTCATTGATGTTTCTTCCACTCTTTTGAATTACAGCTACAACATGGGCACGGGGTAAACCGTTGATCTGTCATTGGTGGCATGAGCACATGCATCTCTCAATGTTAACCGTCACTGAAAGATGTGAATTAACCTCAAAAACATGATTTGATGACACTCTAACAAATCAGGAACGACACTCAGTGAAAGCAGCTTGAAAATTGACTTCAATAATTGGACAATTAATGTCGATCCACTATGACGATGTATTCAACCAGCAGCCCATTTGGTTCATAATTTGACCCCTTATTGTGTCAATCATGCTTGTGGCAGGTAGGTGACATGACTTCGTGATCCAAGCATTGAATGACTTGACCGCATTTGAAGACATCTCCCTATAACGTTTTCCCTTGAAAAATGCATTCGCCCATTTCTTAAACGGAAGGTTTTCCAAGAACCTATCAGCAACAGCTACTCCTTGATGTCGAAATGCATCAAGCTTCTCATTGAAAAATGCTTCTGTCGGAGCATAAGTACACATTGTAAACAAGAAAACCATACGCTTGCGAAACACATGGGTAAAACGATCCCCACTGTACTTATCTCTCAGATTGCTTTTAAATGTTGTAGGTAAAACCAATGGTGCATTGTTGGGAACACCTTTGACATTGTTTCCGTCAAACCAACATTGCGATCGAACATAATGGTAAGGTCCCAACTATTATCAATAATCTTAGCTAATTGTTGTAAAAATCAACGCCAATTACACTCATTCTCCGAATCAACAACAGCAAAAGCCAAGAGGAACAAACCTATAATACATACAACAACATAAACAATAACATCGAATCAGTAACATACAAGCAATTATTAAAGGATAACAGTAAAACAAAATCAGTAATACCAAATTAAACCAAAAAAATCACCTTGGTTGCCATCTTTGGTAGTCGTAGACAAAATATTGTCTTTATATCTTCCCTTTAAAAATGAACCATTAATAAACAATATGGGTCGACAATACTTAAATTCCTGTATATATGCCTTAAATGACATGAACAACCTACTAAAACGCTGCGTGTCCGAGTCACCTTCCAACGCAAAATGAATAATTGGATTGCTTTCATTTACAGTCTGTACGTACCATCGTAATTGTTGGTATGACAACGAATGATACCCAAAAAACATACCCCTTTCTTTTTCGACATCCATCCAAGCTTGTTCATACGATATGGTCAAACCATAATCTGAATGAAACATAATTTTCACATCAACTGGTCGTGTGCCAGATTTTTGTCGCACGTTGTCAACAATAAGTCCTCCAACCAAGTTAGAAGTCAATATTTTGTTCTTTTTCGTACGTGCAACCACACCACATGTGTGCTTATTATTTAACTTCTTAATGTAAAACCACCCATTTATCCTTTGGAGTGTAGCAACAACAAATCACTCACATCGAACAGAATATTTCAAGACACATTTAGTCTTTACCCTTGTTTTTTCATTCTTCACATAATTAAACTGAAACCTAACATCGATTGCATATTTGCGAGGGAGAAGATCATCCTCGCGACCAAAAGTGTCAACAGATAATTCAGAACTTTTCACAACTTTCCCCCCTCAAAATCATGAACTTCATTCCCTTTTTACAACAACTGTAACATCAATAAATCTCAGCTGAACAGATCGTGCAATTAAAAACATGTTTCTGACGTCATGATCATTTTGCAAAACGCAATGCGGATGTTCAGGAATAGCGTACGATAGGGCAATACAACTGGAACTCAACCCATTCCAATTGTCACAAACACCATGTAGCACATTATTAATAGTGAAATTCATTGAATTCTAATCACAACAGTCTTAGAGGAATACTTGTAACAAACCAATATGTTATTTTTCATCTGTTACAACAAAGAAAATAAATATAAAGGAAAAAAATATAGAAAAATGAAAATAATCAATTCTAATTCCAATAAAGCACGAGTAGTAACATGAAAAATAAAATTAGAATCTAATTTCAAAAAAAAATGAACTTCGGTAAAGTACGTCGCAATACAAATTCTGGTAAGTAATACTAAATTTTCGACTAGTAATATTCAAATTCCGGCAATGGCAAGAACAACATTGTTATTCATAGTATATAAAGCAGCCAATTACAATGAATATACCTCAATAGATCTGAATGCTCCACACGCAAAATCAAGAACAACCCGAAATCCAGAAACCAATAGTTGAACTCAAATTACAAACAATTTCGAACTCCAATTACTACTTCTATCACCTTCAAAACCCCTACCAAACACAAAAGCCTGTTATTCAAAAGTATAATAGACCAAAAATTGATTAAAAATTTGAATTTGAATTGTTAAGGAAATATTCTGATTTGAATTTGAATTAATAAACCAACAATTTTGTCAAAAATCAAGCATCGGAATATTTAATCAATGGTTTCCATATACATCTCAATGAACTAACCTCTGTGGCTTTCCATACCTGAACAAAACTAACACCATTAGGGGTATTTTTTAGATTAAAAAAAAAAAGTGGACTTAAGGACCTACATATAAGTTTAAAAACGGACTTACCCCCAAATAAGTTTATTTATCGGATTTAAGCCATTATAAGTTCATTTAGGAGGACTCAGCCCTAATTTTCACTAAATGTTTTTACATAAATTTAAAATTCAAATTCAAAAAATAACTGATACTCTCTCTCTCTCTCTCTCTCTCTCTCTCTCTCTCTATATATATATATATATATATATATATATATATATATATATATATATATATATTACTATTTTTGTGAGCATGTTACTGTTTTTATTGAATATGTTACTGTTCATGTTATTATTCTTGTTGAGCATGTAACTACTGTTATTTTCCCAAATATTAATATATTTAATGTTATTATTTTTGTTTTTGAATATTATTATTATTTTGTGTTTAAATGGTACTACTTTTTTTGTGTTTAAATGTTACTATTTTTTTTAATGTTATTATATGTATGTATACTAGCGATAACCCGTGCCTGAAGACACTGCGTAATTAAAAATAATTGAATATTATTCATGGACACAAAAATCAAACACTGAATATGAAAACACATTAGGTTCGATCAAATCACCAAATGCCTAAATTGCATCCCTAATACACCCGCACTTTGCACACATGCTCAACAAAACATTACCTATATAAAGATTCTCGTGAAAATCAACTGAAAATCAATAAAATTAATATGCTTGAAACTATATAAATTTAAACTGAAAATCAATAAAATTAATATGCTTGAAACTATATAAATAATTAGAACTCATAGTAGCGCCCAGAAAAATTTACTCAAAAGTTAATTCATAAGAATTTGCAAACATATGACATTAAAAAAAATGTCTGTATCTGAAGACACTTAGTTAATCTAAAAAAAAAAAAATTTGCTAATATTTAATCAACGAAATTTTTCGAGCATGCTCTCTTCAAAGCAGGAGCTTTGGCATTGGCTTTGAAGCCAATATTTAAGTGCTACCACATTTAAGAGGAGCTTTGGCTTTGAATGTTTCTAATATTCTTTAGAATTCTAGTTATTTCATGATTCATTGCCTCATAGGCAATAGATTTGGCTTTGAATGCATTCTTGATACATGCCCTATTGGCAGAATTTTAATATGTACACGATGCACAATCTTTCACAACAAGTCCAATCTTTTACTTCTCACCTTGGTGTAAAACCAAAGACATGACTACCCATCCGAGGCTCTGAGCAATCACACTATAAAACATTTCAAATATATAGATTTCCAACATAAACAATTTCAAGCAGAAATTAGAGTGAAAAAACATATGCAAATGAAAAAAAAAAAAGAAAAAAAAAGACTAAACATAGAACCAATTAAATTACAGTATTTCGGTAGAGACAATTTTTGCTTGATAAAGTTTGATTCTCTTTGTAATTCTTTTTTTTTTGGGGGGGGAGTTGAACCCTTGACCTCAAGAAGGCAGAGCCTTCACAAGGTAAGGAGTATCATTGAACCAAAGGCCTGTTGGTCATTCTTTCAAGAGCCAATTTCAGGGATAGAAAAATGAGGATACTTGATGTAAATAACATCTTAATTTTATGAAAAAATTAGAGCACAAAAAAAGGATAGAAAAAAAGACCAAACATAGAACCAATTAACTTAGCCTAGTTCGGTAACAACACTCTTAAATTTATCCAGTAACCAATTAACAGTTGGAAGATGCTTGATAAAGTCTCTGTAATTCGAAGAGTTGTGCCATAAGATTCGAAAGCAATTCTCCAAACACAAACACAATGCTATGGCACACATAATATATTCAAAAGCTAAGAACATAGAAACCGAAACCGAAAGAGTTGCGAGAGATGGAGATGTGAGAGAGACATGAATAAAAGAAGATAGAAGGACAATAGAAAGGAAAGGCGTGATAGAGAGGGAGACATGAGAGAGTACAATAGAAGTGAGAGGGGCAATAGACGCGAGAAATGCACTTGCTTTCTAACAAAGCTTTCTAACAAAACTTCATAAATGCAAAGCCAAGTATTCATGGGCTAATCAATGTACACATCCTATGCAATAGATAATTCATAAACTCAAATTATGCCTTATGATTTAGACACGCAATGTGAGACTACCAAACGTAAAAGAAAAAATCTATAATATAAAATAGGGCCTCGTGTCTAATTCAAGTCCAAAACCTTAAAAAAAATAAGAAAAACAAAAATTCACCCCAAATT
Organism: Ilex aquifolium; assembly: GCA_951799425.1. NCBI lineage: Eukaryota > Viridiplantae > Streptophyta > Magnoliopsida > Aquifoliales > Aquifoliaceae > Ilex > Ilex aquifolium. The sequence continues at coordinate 17,778,403 of OX637400.1, forward strand.
TCAATAACACATGGCCTCGTGTCTCCCTTCTCTTACACTTATGTAAATATGTGTAGATAATAAGAGGAATCATAGCTTCTCATACAAAAATCTGTATAAAAAATAACAAATTATAATATCTCTTCTTCTTCTTCTTCTTCACCATTATATATGTCCAATATAGTTAACCCATTTGATGCAGCTTTCCAAGTAAGTTGCTACATCTTTGAGAAAATTAAACTATGATTTATTCAAAAATCTTGAACTTTAGAAATAAAGGAATTTAGGAATTAAAAATAGTCCCACACTGCCAGAAACTCTAATTAAGGAATTATTTGCTTTTGCTCTTAAATGCTCCCCCAGACAAATTCTCATCCTGTTTTATTAAAATTAAGATCCTTTAAATTAGCAGTCACCAAAAAAATTAAGATAATTAGAAACTTTCTAAAGAACATATAACAATTTCACCACTTTATAAAGTCTTTGGATCATGAATGATGCATTTTATCACATGGGTCACTCAAATTCAAAACCAATCAGTTAATATACATTTTTCACTTAAAGTAACATGTGCCCTATCGCATATACGTGCATCCTATCACAAGTACCCAGTTTTAAATTACATTAAAAAACATAGCAGAGGCATAACAGAATTCAAACTTTAAGGCAAAACACATAGAATGATGAATTATTTAAGTCATGTGATAGAATTATTTTAAATTCAGATAGTTGCTTTTGCTTATTTAAGCCAACCAATCTGCAATCAATGAATGAGAAATTGGAAGTTTAAGTCAAAACATTATCTCTTAGACATTTTAGCAAACAACTTGCATGCAAAAAGGCAATAGAACATTAATAACAATTTTCATTGGTTTCGGTTGCATACAAAATGTCATATGGTGGTGGTTGTATTCTCAACATGAATTTATAAGAATTGAATTGGGGCTGCATCATGAATTTCAATACATTTGTCACTATTCATTCCTCCCCTTCCCGCCCATCCAAAAGCAAACCAATTCACTGACAACAAATTGCATGAAATCCCAACCAATAAATACAATTGAACCATAGGAAGTAAAAAATATGGAATATTATAACAAAAGCCATTGTTGGACAATGCAAACAAACTCATACTACGATCAGGTGCTACATATACTCAAACAGTTAATCCTTTTGAGATAAAATTTAAAATCCTCCTCACCCAGCAAATCAAACGTATAAAGCCAAATGTTCAGCTTAAAAACAACTTATTTCTTAACAATTTATCCGACACTATACTTGCAGTTTCTTTCTCATCTTTACGTTTCCATAAGTTTAGAACTTAAACCATTCCCTTAATACTTTTGAGGTTACTAAGAAGCAGCTAAAAGCATAGTAATCCACATTTTACACCAATTCCTCAAGTCAACCCTCTACCATTGCTAGGATACCAAAAGACCCAAATCCTGATTTCATCTGTAGTCCCACCCAATATTAATCAAACAAAATGTCCATTGTGGATTGTCCTATCCCGTTGGGCCCTCAAATCCATCCACCACATGTAATGCCCAAAACCCCAAAATAGAGCTTTGGAGGAAAACATTGTGCTAACAGATGGTGTGGGTGTGTGAATGGGTGTATGTGAAGTAGTGGGTGTGTGAGAGAGATAGAGGGAAAGAGAGAAAAGATGTAGGTGCAAAATAAAAAAATAAAAAAAAGGAAAAAACATATAATGCAGAAAAAAAAAAAAGCATGAGGTCAGGTGAAGAAATATGTGTGTGTGAGAGAGAGGGAGGCGGGAAGAGAGAAACTGATGGTGTATGTGGGTTTGGATGGCTAGGAGAGGGGAGGGGAGTTGTGCTCACAGAGGTTGGGTTTGGGGGTGGAGGGGAAGAGGGAGTATTTCTGTGTGCGTGTGAAGTAGGGGACCAAGAAAGAATCTAAGGTGGGGGGTTTGGTGCATAGAATTTGGGGAGGGGGTGTCTGGGTGTGATGCAGGGGATGGGGAAGAGAGAGCAGGGGTGGGGAGGACAATACCTTGGTGGTGGCGCTATGGCTCTGGTGGTGGTGATGTGGCACTTCGTGCGTCTATGGCTAGAGCCGAGAGAAAAAGAGAGAGATAGAGAAAGAGTGTGTGTATGAGTGACGGTTTGCTTGGGGAAGAGGGAGAGACATTGACGGTGAGAAATGGAGGTGATGGGATGGTTTTGAGGAGAAAAATATGTATGGAATAAAATTGGAGTTAAGAGATGTTGATGACCGTTAGATGAGTGTATTTGAAACCGCCCTGTTATATATATATATATATATGAGAGAGAGAGAGAAATAAATAGTCATATTATATAAATGGATATAGATAGATATGAGAGAGAGAATTTTAATGTTAATCAAACTCCTAAAATTTAGGAGTTATTAGTTTTCAAATTTGTTTTAATTAAACATAACTACTAGGGGTATTTTGGACAATGGAGATCAAAACAGACTTAATATTAAACAACTTTATTTTATGGACTTATCACCAAATAAGTCCACAAAAGGGGACCGGCATCAAAATTTCCCTAAATTTTAAGCCCTTAGTTCTGTTGTATCTTTCGAGGCCCTTTGAATGGGTTAAGTTTTTAAAGGTCCAATGTATCTCTCAAGTATTCTATATATAGCCTTCTAGAAAGGCCTGAAATGTAGCAAAACTTTCTAAAATCACCTAAAAAATAATGACTTATTATATCAATGTGGAAGTTTGTGCGGGAATAAGATGTGTGAAGTACATTCACAAGTATATTTACAAAGGCCATGATCGTACCACTATGGTGTTGGGAGGAGAAAATGAGATCCAACAACATCTGGATACTAGGTATATTGCACCTCCAGAAGCTATTTGACGATTATTTGGTAATCCTATGCATGAAGAGATTTCATCCATTGTACGTTTTGAACTTCATTGACCTGGGATGCATCATGTTGTTTTTAACACGACCGAACAACTTGATATGGTCATTTCTAGGGGTGCACAACAAGATTCAACGTTGAAGGGATTTTTTAAATGTTGCGCTTCAAATGAATCTGCACGTGTGTAAAACTCGGGCAAATGTGAACTTTTTCTTAAAAAGGGTAAAATGGTCATTTGCCATCCTAATGCTTATTTAAAATACTCATACTCTAGACCTCGGATGAGGAAACGGAGTTCGCCATTGGATTCGTATCGCGGAATCTAGTCACCATGTCAAATTTCGTCGAATTCCGAGATAGTCGGATTTTTGCACGTCGTTCGAGGCGACTGCGTGGCGAATGACATTTTAAAGGTCCCCAATAATGTATTTTATAAAATTTCCTTCAAATTAAGTTAAAGTTCAAATAAAATTAATTTGAACTTAATCCGATGTATAATAAATCGTTTCGGGACGAAAAACGGACCCGGAAGTCGAAAATATGCGGTGCGATGTGGACCGCACATTTTTGCCTATAAATCAGCTTTTTGGACAAAATATCTGTGCAAATCAGTGCTGAACCGTGTGAGGATAGAAAGAGAAAAGAAAAAAATTCTTCAACCTTCTCGATCCGATTCCGGGAGTTCCGTCGGTCGGAATCCATCGATCCAAGAGGCAAAGTTCATCTCCTCGACGAGGGCTACGCGTATGTACTAAGAACGAGGGATTTCACCGAAGATTCAAAAGTGAAAATTTGGGAAATCAAGAGTTCTTGAGTTGTTTTGGTGTTATAGGAGTTTTCTACACTCCTATTGAGGTAGGGTTTCTCCTACTTGGGTTGATTTCTAACCTAAATGTCCATAGGAAGGGTTGGATGTATGTGTTATATATATCAATTGCCTATTAATATGGAAATGGGAAAGTGAGCTTAGAAATGACTTAGGCCAACTTCTAGCTTGACTTTGATGCATGGGGGTTACTTGGGCATTTTCTTGTAACTATGTGAAATTGTGGGCATGATATGTGTTTAACATGAAGGTGCCTTGAAGGTGTTGATTAAATGCCTTGAATTATGATATTTAATGTTGTGTGACAATATTATGTGATTACATAATTGATGCATGAAAGGTGTTTGATAAAATGCCTTGAATGTGAAAAGTGTTATCTTGATGAAATTGAAATAACATGCTTGATTTGAGTTAGGTGATAACTTGTGAAAATCATATGCTTATTGATATATTGAGCATGATGATGATATATGAAAGTCATGTGTATATGACATACATTTCCATGGGATATGATGATAAGTGTTATATATTGCTCATGTGGCATTCATTACATTGCATTTGCACGGAACATCTCATCACATGGGTGTGTGCATGGTTGTCGTCAATACCACACTTGGTGATTGATGGAAGGCTTGGGAAAGTTGGGTCGAAGGCCTAGCTAAGCCGCTTAGTTTCATGATAAATTGGGTCGGGGTTAGCAAGAAGGGCTAGAATATCCCTCGGGTGAAAGACTCGTTGATAGGATTCGCACTCCGTTGGTGTAAAAGGCCATAAAGTGTGTCGGTATACGCGGAACCGTGGGTTGAAGTCCTGAAATTCCGTGTCGGTTGGGTGCCGTTGGTGTAAGTCCATGAATGCCCACCCCAAGAAAAACCCTAGTTTTGTAAAACGTCATTGATGTGTAACATAAATGACGGATTCACACATTGGCACTTGCGTGTGTTGGTGAGCCGGGAAGGGCTCGGATTGAGTGCATGAATGAGTCTCACCTCGTTGCATGACATGTCATAAGAAATTCCATATCTGAGTTGCATAAACATGATTAGAATTTTTGTGGATAATTGAGTATTGCATATGAGCATTCCATGTGCATCTAGGTGGGGAGTAGCCTCTGTAGGAAAATTTTCTACTGAGCGAGGCTCACCCTATACGGGAAACAATTTCAGGTGTGGGGTTTGCACCAGCGGATGACTCCCATGTAGAGCATCAAGGGTGAAGGAGGCCGACCTGTGGTCTTAGTGCATGATTTTGTAAACCTTTTGATTAACATGGTTTTGACTTGTAAAGTTTTCATGAATAAATGTAATAGAACTTATATGGGCTATTGTTAAACTAATCTTGCATGTTTTGATATAAGTATTGATAAATGGACCCGGTGCGGTCAAATTTTACTTATAAATGGACCCTGTGTGGTCATTGTGTTATATTGGGCCTCGGATGGATCTTGTTAATGTATACTGCACAAGTTGTGTTTTGGGTAGAGCTCCCCGTACAAGGGAGACTCTGCCCGAATTTCGTTAAAATTAAGGACCCCGGTAAATGGGGCATGACGGTGTGATATCGAGTTACTCGGTATCCACGAGTATTCCGCGGGTTGATGGGTAATCAACGGACCCCCGGATTTTGGGGGGTCACAACGTGAGTTAACCTATCAAGAGTTTCCACAAAAATTTACTTGGAATAAGAAAATACATAAATGAACACCTAGACAAAGGGGGTATACAATTGATAGAATGTACTTTGCTAGCCCAAATTTAGGAGAGCGATTTTACCTATGTTTGTTATTAATTGTAGTCAAAGGACCAACATTATTTGACAACTTGCGCTATGTACAATATTTTCAAAACAGCATGCGTTGCAAAATTATTTCTGGAAGATGATGGAGAATGGGTACAATATATGCAGGAGTCTTCAACCATGAAAACGAGACACTAGTTGAGGAGACTATTTAGTATTATTCTCACAGAATGCTCTCTGTTGTATCCACTTGAGTTATGAAATCAATTCTCGATGCATATATGTGATGACCAAGAACACGAGATTCGTATAATATTTGACATTTCTAATCCTCCTCAAGATCAAATTGAAGATTATGGTATATTTCTGTTGGATCAGTTACTCCATGAGTTAGACAAAAATTTATTTGACTTTCCACCCATGCCCTAACCGATTGGGAATTGGAATGCAATAGTTGGTAACAAAGTGTTGTTTAAGCATCAACAACTCCAACATGAAGCACAACATTCGGATGTACAAAATAATTTTGATCGTCTCAATAATGCACAATATGCTGCTTATACTGCAATCACTTCATCAGTAATTGAAAATAAAGGAAATATTTTTTTCTTGAGTGGAGGTGTTGGCACGGAAAAAACGTTTATGTATAATACAGTTGCTAACAAAATGCGCAACTGTGGATATATCGTCGTTACTATGACTTCACCGGTATTGTATCTTTATTATTAATGGGAGGCCGTACAACACATTCAACGTTTTGCATCCCATTGACTGTACTTGAAAATTCGATTTTTGGGTTTACCAAGCAATCGATGCATGTAGAATTGTTCAGATTGACTAAATTGATAATATGGGATGAAGTTCCTATGCAAAATAGGTATTGTGTTGAGGTAGTGGATCCTACATTTCAAAATGTCTGTGATAACTAAAATCCATTTGGGGGTGTCACCGTTGTTTTTAGAAGAGACTTTCGACAAATCTTGTTAGTTATACTAAAAGGAATCTGCAAGAAAATTGTTGGTGTGTCATTGAGCCGATCTGCATTGTGGAGGAATGTTCATGGTTTGACTTTGGGGTTAAACATGCGTTTAACTAACACAAATTCTGAAAATTCTGAATTTGCAAAATTCTTAATGGAGGTATTATTTCATTGATCATTAGTTATATAACATATTATTTTGAATTATTATTATTAATTCCTATTCTCTGATTTTACTTCTAATTTTAGGTTGGAACCAATCCACAAGAAATTATGGAACTTCCACCAACAATACACAAGTGTCATACTCTTCAAGAATTGATATTTAAAATCTATCCACGTTTGGATATGGTTGGTTTAGTGACCCTGAACTTCCTAACCAAGCGCACAATTCTTTCTGCAAAAAATGACGACGTTAGTACTATAAATGTTGCAACATTGAATATTTCACCAGAACAAACAATTACATATTTAGCTTCTGACAAAATATCCAACAGTGATGTACTTGATCGATCCATCACGAATTGATATCCTAATGAGTATTTAAACTCACTAGACCTTTCTGGGTTACCATAGTTTAAGTTAGACTTGAAGGTGGGTTGCCCAATAATGTTGTTGAGAAATATAGCGTCAAAGGATATGCTATGTAATGGCACGCGATTGATGATTTGTGACGCCCCACTCTCCGGGGGTCCTATATTAACCGTTGACCACCCGTCAACCCGCGGAAATACCCATGGATGTCACTCAACATAACACCACGGTAGTAGCATCCCCTTAACCGGGATCTTAATTCACAATTGTTAACCGGATTCGATTATTCATTTGGGTTCAACCAATATTCAATATACCATGATTTATACTCCATTATAGTCCATTTACATCATTGGAGGGAAAGGAAACGTAGATTGAAAATAGGGCGAAGCAGTGTGAAAATCTGAAAATTTTGAAGAGAGTACCGGTACCCAGTACCGGTACCATTCAGTACCGGTACCCGGTACCGGTACTGTTAACCCACTGGAAAGGGGGTACCGGTATCCAGTACCGGTACCATTCAGTACCGGTACCCGGTACCGGTACTGTCAACCCACTAGAAAGAGGGTACCGGTATCCAGTACCGGTACCCAGTACCGGTACTCTCTGCCCAGTTTTGCCATTTTCAACCATTTTTCCTTTCCAATCCATTCAAAACCCTTCCCAATTCATCAAATACATGTTTGACAAAGATTTCCATATAAAACATGGTTTATACGAGTTTTATTACAATTGATTCCATACATTTACATATCAAAATGGAATTCTTTCAAAAGCTTTACAAAACAACAATAAAAGCCACAAGTCGGCTTTCTTCAACCTTGGGGCTCGAAATGGGAGCCGTCCGCCGGTGTGAACCCCGCACCTGAAATGTTTTTCCCACAAAGGGTGAGCCACGCTCAATAGGGTATCTCCTAATGAGGCTACTCCCCAACCTATATGCATATGAAATGTTCACATGCCACAAAACCACAATTCATAACATTCCAAGCAAGGAAATATATTCAATGATGGAAATTTCAATGCCATGCTATGGAATGAGGTGAGACCCACTCATGCATATCAACCGAGCCCTTCCCGGCTCCTCTACACATGCAAGTGCCAATGTGTACTAATCCGTCATTGATGTTGCACATCAAATGACCTTTCATTCTAGGGTCTATATAGGGGTGGATGTTCATGGACTCACACCAAAGGTCACCCAACCTACACGGAATTCATGGACTTCCACCAACGGTTCCGCGTACACCGACACACTTTATGGGCTCTTATACCAACGGAGTGCGTATCCAATCACCGGGTCTCTCACCCGAGGGATTTTCTAGCCCTTCTTGCTACCCCAACCCTATCAACATATAAACCATGCGACTCGACTAGGTCATCGACCCATATTACCCGAGCTCACTCATCATCCACCATGCGTGGTGAAGACAAACAACCATGCACACACACCTCCAAAAAATGCGATGTTCCCGTGCATATGCAATGTGATGCTCCATTGCAACACTAATACAATGTTCGATATGATATGAGTGACATATGAACATTCTCAACACATTCCTCATATTCCATGGCAAAATCATATCAAAAGCATATAATTCCCATAATACAAATTTCAAGCATGTTATCAACATACTAAAATTTCAAGGCATATTTATAAACACATAACATGCCCACAATTTCATATAACACATGAATTCACATTGGGTTCATTTCACATATCCAATCATAGAAATCACATTTAGTAACTTCTAAATATCCATCCAAGCTAGGATTTCCTTTACCCATTTCAATACCCAATTCACCCAACTTCACAACAATAGGCAAGAGATACATAGGCTATCATCCTACCCATTCCATAAAGACATTATAGGCTTGGAATAAACCTTAGTAGGAGGAAACCCTACCTCTTGAAGCGTAAACCCACTTGGTGGACACCTTCAAAAACCTCTATTTCGCCCAAAATCCTTGATTTCTCCAAGCTCGATTTTTTTGGAACTTCGGTGAAACCCACCTTTCTTGGTATGGTTTTGTAGCCCTTGATGCGTAGAACAACCTTTGTTCTTGGCCCAAGTGGATTGGAGCTCCCAATCTTCGTAGATCGTAGAGAGAAGGTGGAGAGATTTTGGATTTTCCCTCTCTTCCTCTCACGTTATCGGCTGAGCTAACAAGTGGGGAGAAAATCTGATTTTCTCCCCTTTAAGTACCCTTTAAATACTTGGCCCACAACGCGCCACACAGTCCTTATTTCCCGGGTCCGTTTTAACCCCGAAACGATTAATTTTCGCTCCGGTTCAAGTTCAAAATATTTTTATTTTAACTTGCCGTCATTTATTTCCAAAAATTTAAAATTTTAATCAGAATTTCGTTTTTTGGTCTCCCGAGGCTCGACCGCCTCGTAGAACGCGAAAAATCCGACTAACTCGGAATTTAATGAAATTTGACAGGGTAACTAGTTTTCGCGAGACGAATCCAACGGTGAGGTTTGTTTCGTCATCCGAGTTCTAGAAAATTTCAGGTTTACAACCTGTACCATAGTGGCAATTTACCATTTTGCCCTTTTTCACAAAAGTTCAAATTTTCTCGGGTTTTACATTCTTCCCCCCTTAAAAGAATTTCGTCCCCGAAATTCACACACTCATGCACAACTACCACATGCATATGCCACAGTCATATAACACTAAATGACTATAAGAATATACCTTCATCCTCGAACAAGAAAGGATAATTGGCACGTATGGTGTCCTCACGCTCCCATGTTGCCTCTTCCACCCCTCGGTGTCGCCACAACACCTTCACAAGCCTCACGGTCTTACCTCGCAAAACCTGCTCCCGGCTATCCATGACACGCACCGGTCCCTCCTCAAAGGTCTCATCTGCATCAACAACGAGTTCTCCCCAATCCACAACATGCGTCGGATCTGGAGTATACTTCCGGAGCATAGAGACATGGAATACAGCATGAACACCCGATAAACTTGGCGGCAACGCCAACCTATAGGCCACAGTGCCAACTCTCTCAAGTATCTCGAAGGGCCCAATATATCTCGGCGACAGCTTTCCTCGCTTGCCGAATCTGACCACTCCTCTCTTAGGCATCACCTTTAAGAAGACATGATCTCCCACCTCAAACTCCAGAGGTCGCCGCCGTCTATCGGCGTAACTCTTCTGCCGGATTTGAGCCGTGAGAAGACGTTTCTTTATCAGGTCCACCTTCTCCGAGGTGTCTCTTATTAATTCTGGACCAGTAGAGGGTCTTTCTCCAACCTCAGTCCAACAAACCGGAGAACGACAAGGCCTCCCATAAAGCGCCTCATAGGGTGCCATCCGTATGCTCGCCTGATAGCTGTTATTATAGGCGAATTCCACTAAGGGTAAATGCTCTTCCCAACTACCCTTGAGGTCTAGGACACATGCTCGTAGCATGTCCTCTAACGTCTGAATGGTCCTCTCCGACTGACCATCTGTCTGGGGATGAAAGGCTGTGCTCATCCTCAACTGAGTCCCCATGGCTCGCTGGAAACTCTCCCAAAAGTGAGCCATAAACCTGGGATCCCGATCCGATACTATAGATACGGGTACCCCATGCAACCGGACTATCTCCCTTATGTACAACCTGCAGAATTCCTCCAGAGTGAAGGTCATCCGCACCGCCAAAAAGTGTGCCGACTTCGTAAGCCGGTCCACTATCACCCACACCGCATCATGTCCCCGCGATGTCCGTGGCAAGTGGGTCACAAAGTCCATTGTGACGTGCTCCCACTTCCACTCAGCCACTTCCAAGGGCTGGAGCAACCCTGCTGGTCTCTGGTGCTCGGCTTTAATCTGTTGACATGTGAGGCATCTACTGACAAAGTCGCCAATTTGCCTCTTCATTCCGCTCCAATAATACTGGCGACGAAGATCATGATACATCTTCGTGCCGCCTGGGTGCACCGCAAAACGAGAGCAATGGAACTCCCTGAGGATCTCCTCTCTCAGCTCCGCCGACTGGGGAACCACAACCCTTCCCCTAAACCGAAGACTGTCATCCGGGTGAATGGCCCAGCCCTCGTCACCAGTACCCGCCTACACTCGGTCCCTGATGGATGATAACTCTGAGTCCTGTCTCTGTGACTCAATCACTCTGCTCAGTAGGGAAGGCGTAGCCACCAAATTCCCTAAAACACCCTGAGTTCGACCCCGATAATGCAGCCCAAATTGGCCCACGGCCTCAAGCATCCGCCACTCCCGGGAAGCCACACTAGCTAAGACACCCCGTGACTTCCGACTAAGTGCGTCAGCCACCACATTTGCCTTACCAGGGTGGTAATGCAAAGTGAAGTCATAGTCTTCTAGGTACTCCATCCACCTACGCTGCCTCATGTTGAGGTCCCGCTGAGTGAAGATGTACTTCAGACTTTTGTGGTCCGAAAACACTTCAAATCGTTCACCATACAAATAGTGGCGCCAAGCCTTCAAGGCAAAGACTATGGCCGTCAATTCCATGTCATGCGTGGGGTAATTCTGCTCGTGATTCTCCAACTGTCGAGAACCATAAGCCACCACTCTCCCGGACTGAATCAAGACACAACCCAGTCCGTCTTTGGAGGCATCGCAATATACCGTGTAGTTTTGTCCCCTTTCTGGAACAATCAAGATAGGAGCTGAAGTGAGTCTCCTCTTTAGTTCTTGGAATGCCTTCTCACACGAATCATTCCACTCGAACTTGACCTCCTTCCTGGTCAATCTAGTCATAGGTGCGGCTAGTCGGGAGAAGTCCTCGATGAACCTCCGGTAATACCCTGCCAATCCCAAGAAACTACGTATCTCGAAGACTGACTTTGGCCTCTCCCAACTCATAACTGCCTCAACCTTCTCCGGGTCAACTGACACCCCCGAAGCTGACACCACGTGTCCCAAAAATTTCACCTCCGTAAGCCAAAATTCACACTTGCTGAACTAGGCGTACAATTGATAGTTCCTCAAGGTCTGGAGAACAATCCTCAAGTGACTCTCATGCTCCTCCTCTGTCTTGGAGTAGATCAAGATGTCATCAACAAACACTACGACAAACTGATCTAAATAGGGCTGGAACACCCTATGCATGAGATCCATAAATGCCGCCGGGGCATTCGTCAACCCAAATGGCATCACCGTGAACTCGAAATGCCCGTACCGCGTTCTGAACGCCGTCTTAGGGATATCTGACTCCCTAATCCTCAACTGATGGTAGCCCGTGCGGAGATCTATCTTTGAATAGACCCTCGCTCCCCTCAGCTGATCAAACAGATCATCGATCCTCGGCAAAGGGTACCTATTCTTGATGGTGACCCGGTTCAACTGCCGATAGTCTATACACAATCGAAGGGTCTTATCCTTCTTCTTGGCAAACAGCACCGGAGCGCCCCAAGGTGAGGTACTCGGTCTAATAAAGCCCTTGTCCAATAATTCTTGTAATTGGACCTTGAGTTCTTGCAACTCAGCTGGCGTCATCCTATGTGGGGTCATAGAAATGGGCGAAGTACCCGGATGCAACTCAACGCTAAAGTCCACATCCCTATGGGGAGGTAATCCCGGTAACTTGTCCAGAAAGACGTCCTCATACTCGCACACCACCCGAGGTAGACCCAATTCTTGTCTTGCCTCGTCCTCCAGGGTAAGGCTCGCAAGCCAACCCATCAATTGCCCATGCCATCGCGAATCATACACGACTTGAGGCAAAACATCATGTTTTTCCCCCTGAAACTTGAAACAAACACCGTCCGGTGTATAGGCAGTGACCCTCTTCCTGTCACAATCAATAACGACCCGATACACCGCCAACCAGTCCATCCCAAGGTTGACATCGAATTTCGACATGTCCATAACCCTAAGGTCCACGGTGAGTAGAATCCCCGAGATCTCTAGCTCACAACCCCGACATATCTGATTCACACACACCCTAGCTTCTAGGGGTGAATTCACATACAACGGCTCTTCCAAGACATCAACCTCTAAGCCCAAATCCCTCACACATGATGCAGAAATGAATGAATGTGATGCACCAGAGTCAAATAATACTTTAGCCCATAAGCGAGAAAGTAGAAATGTACCCTGAATGACCGACTGGTCCACTGGCTCAGCCTGAGGTGTAATGGCGTAGACACGCCCCTAGGTCCCCGAAGTCCCGGCCTGCATGCCCTGTCCTCGGCCTCGACCCATGCCTTGGCCCATCTGGCCCGACTGCGGAGTCCCAGCTCGAAAGGTGGTAGGGGCCTGAGTAGTGCCCTGGAACTGATACTGGTTTCCCTGGCCCATGGTGGGGTAGGGAGGAACAAGGTGTGTCTGTGACTGTCCCACTGATGACTGGGACTGAGGTGTCCCATAGCTCTGGGATCCTTGCCTCTGCGGACAATCCCGCTTCATATGCCCCGGTTGGTGGCAATGGAAACATGTCTTCTGGCCTGCCTGGTGGGTAGTCCTGAAGTTTCTCCCGCCCTGGGTAAATTGACCTTGGCCTTGGCCTTGATAGCCACGGCCCTGTCCTTGTTGTCCTTGTGGAGTAGAAGTTCTCTGCTTCTTCCCCGAACTAGAAGAAGAGGATTGGCCCTCCTTCTTCTTATCCTTAGCACCCGCCTCACGGATGCTTCGAGCATCGTCAACCTCCCTCTCAATGGCCATAGCTGTCTCGACCATAGAGTCCAAGTCTTGCAGGCGGAGGCCCACAATCTTTCCCCGGATGGATAGCTTCAACCCATCCTCGAACCTTCTTACCTTGGCCATATCCGTGGCCACGTAATCATCAGCAAATCGGGCTAATTCGGTGAACTTAGCCACATACTCCATCACCGTCATTGACCCTTGCTTCAAATCTAGAAACTCTCGGGCCTTTGCATGTCGAACGGCCGTTGGGAAATATTTACCCATGAAGAGCTCCTTGAACTCTCCCCATGTCATGGCCTCTAAGTTCTTCAAGGCCGTCACCCAATCCCACCGCAATTGGGCTTCTCCCTCTAGCTGGAATGCAGCTAGTCTTATCTTAGTAGCGTCTGAGGTGACCTCCATCGCCCCTAAGATTTTGTTGACTTGCCGAAACCAATGGTCGGCCACCATCGGGTCCGCCCCTCCCATGAAGACTGGAGGTTTGTGTGCTTTAAACTGTTGGAGGTTACTCGTGCCTCCATGCCCGGCATTTGCACTAGCTTGTGCAACAGTAGCCGCCATCATGCCCATGGTTTCCGTAAACGCTTGTTGATCGAAGACCGGTGGTGGTTGGTTATTGTTCCGCCCACCGCCTCGACGTCCTCTTCTTCCACTTGCCATCTACACACACGTCAAATGGCAATGGCACACTAACTTAGTATCTCGAAGTAGGGACCAAAGTTAAAACATTTAAATCTTTCTCATTGTCTCACTAGTAGAGCGTATGCCTCCAATAGTGGACCCTTACGCTTTGAACTTTCCCGTTCATTTGCTTTCCCACTCCCAAGGTTAAGTTCTCTAACCCTAGTGTGTCCATTTCCATACACATTTTACCATGCATATAATACACATATCACATATCACATAACATGTAGCAATTTAAGCAAATAACATGAAATGTACAATGAATGCTATGGTCTAGACCCATGCCCCATCAAGCCTAGGTAAATCGTATACCTATGCTCTGATACCAAGCTGTGACGCCCCAATCTCCGGGGGTCCTATATTAACCGTTGACCACCCGTCAACCCGCGAAAATACCCATGGATGTCACTCAACCTAACACCACGGTAGTAGCATCCCCTTAACCGGGATCTTAATTCACAATTGTTAACCGGATTCGATTATTCATTTGGGTTCAACCAATATTCAATATACCATGATTTATACTCCATTATAGTCCATTTACATCATTGGAGGGAAAGGAAACGTAGATTGAAAATAGGGCGAAGCAGTGTGAAAATCTGAAAATTTTGAAGAGAGTACCGGTACCCAGTACCGGTACCCGGTACCGGTACTGTCAACCCACTGGAAAGGGGGTACCGGTATCCAGTACCGGTACCATTCAGTACCGGTACCCGGTACCGGTACTGTCAACCCACTGGAAAGAGGGTACCGGTATCCAGTACCAGTACCATTCCGTACCGGTACCCAGTACCGGTACCATTCAGTACCGGTACCCAGTACCGGTACTCTCTGCCCAGTTTTGCCATTTTCAACTATTTTTCCTTTCCAATCCATTCAAAACCCTTCCCAATTCATCAAATACATGTTTGACAAGGATTTCCATATAAAACATGGTTTATACGAGTTTTATTACAATTGATTCCATACATTTACATATCAAAATGGAATTCTTTCAAAAGCTTTACAAAACAACAATAAAAGCCACAAGTCGGCTTTCTTCAACCTTGGGGCTCGAAATGGGAGCCGTCCGCCGGTGTGAACCCCGCACCTGAAATGTTTTTCCCACAAAGGGTGAGCCACGCTCAATAGGGTATCTCCTAATGAGGCTACTCCCCAACCTATATGCATATGAAATGTTCACATGCCACAAAACCACAATTCATAACATTCCAAGCAAGGAAATATATTCAATGATGGAAATTTCAATGCCATGCTATGGAATGAGGTGAGACCCACTCATGCATATCAACCGAGCCCTTCCCGGCTCCTCTACACATGCAAGTGCCAATGTGTACTAATCCGTCATTGATGTTGCACATCAAATGACCTTTCATTCTAGGGTCTATATAGGGGTGGATGTTCATGGACTCACACCAAAGGTCACCCAACCTACACGGAATTCATGGACTTCCACCAACGGTTCCGCGTACACCGACACACTTTATGGGCTCTTATACCAACGGAGTGCGTATCCAATCACCGGGTCTCTCACCCGAGGGATTTTCTAGCCCTTCTTGCTACCCCAACCCTATCAACATATAAACCATGCGACTCAACTAGGTCATCGACCCATATTACCCGAGCTCACTCATCATCCACCATGCGTGGTGAAGACAAACAACCATGCACACACACCTCCAAAAAATGCGATGTTCCCGTGCATATGCAATCTGATGCTCCATTGCAACACTAATACAATGTTCGATATGATATGAGTGACATATGAACATTCTCAACACATTCCTCATATTCCATGGCAAAATCATATCAAAAGCATATAATTCCCATAATACAAATTTCAAGCATGTTATCAACATACTAAAATTTCAAGGCATATTTATAAACACATAACATGCCCACAATTTCATATAACACATGAATTCACATTGGGTTCATTTCACATATCCAATCATAGAAATCACATTTAGTAACTTCTAAATATCCATCCAAGCTAGGATTTCCTTTACCCATTTCAATACCCAATTCACCCAACTTCACAACAATAGGCAAGAGATACATAGGCTATCATCCTACCCATTCCATAAAGACATTATAGGCTTGGAATAAACCTTAGTAGGAGGAAACCCTACCTCTTGAAGCGTAAACCCACTTGGTGGACACCTTCAAGAACCTCTATTTCGCCCAAAATCCTTGATTTCTCCAAGCTCGATTTTTTTGGAACTTCGGTGAAACCCACCTTTCTTGGTATGGTTTTGTAGCCCTTGATGCGTAGAACAACCTTTGTTCTTGGCCCAAGTGGATTGGAGCTCCCAATCTTCGTAGATCGTAGAGAGAAGGTGGAGAGATTTTGGATTTTCCCTCTCTTCCTCTCACGTTATCGGCTGAGCTAACAAGTGGGGAGAAAATCTGATTTTCTCCCTTTTAAGTACCCTTTAAATACTTGGCCCACAACGCGCCACACAGTCCTTATTTCCCGGGTCCGTTTTAACCCCGAAACGATTAATTTTCGCTCCGGTTCAAGTTCAAAATATTTTTATTTTAACTTGCCGTCATTTATTTCCAAAAATTTAAAATTTTAATCAGAATTTCGTTTTTTGGTCTCCCGAGGCTCGACCGCCTCGTAAAACGCGAAAAATCCGACTAACTCAGAATTTAATGAAATTTGACAGGGTAACTAGTTTTCGCGAGACGAATCCAACGGTGAGGTTTGTTTCGTCATCCGAGTTCTAGAAAATTTCAGGTTTACAACCTGTACCATAGTGGCAATTTACCATTTTGCCCTTTTTTACAAAAGTTCAAATTTTCTCGGGTTTTACATTCTTCCCCCCTTAAAAGAATTTCGTCCCCGAAATTCACACACTCATGCACAACTACCACATGCATATGCCACAGTCATATAACACTAAATGACTATAAGAATATACCTTCATCCTCGAACAAGAAAGGATAATTGGCACGTATGGTGTCCTCACGCTCCCATGTTGCCTCTTCCACCCCTCGGTGTCGCCACAACACCTTCACAAGCCTCACGGTCTTACCTCGCAAAACCTGCTCCCGGCTATCCATGACACGCACCGGTCCCTCCTCAAAGGTCCCATCTGCATCAACAACGAGTTCTCCCCAATCCACAACATGCGTCGGATCTGGAGTATACTTCCGGAGCATAGAGACATGGAATACAGCATGAACACCCGATAAACTTGGCGGCAACGCCAACCTATAGGCCACAGTGCCAACTCTCTCAAGTATCTCGAAGGGCCCAATATATCTCGGCGACAGTTTTCCTCGCTTGCCGAATCTGACCACTCCTCTCTTAGGCATCACCTTTAAGAAGACATGATCTCCCACCTCAAACTCCAGAGGTCGCCGCCGTCTATCGGCGTAACTCTTCTGCCGGATTTGAGCCGTGAGTAGACGTTTCTTTATCAGGTCCACCTTCTCCGAGGTGTCTCTTATTAATTCTGGACCAGTAGAGGGTCTTTCTCCAACCTCAGTCCAACAAACCGGAGAACGACAAGGCCTCCCATAAAGCGCCTCATAGGGTGCCATCCGTATGCTCGCCTGATAGCTGTTATTATAGGCGAATTCCACTAAGGGTAAATGCTCTTCCCAACTACCCTTGAGGTCTAGGACACATGCTCGTAGCATGTCCTCTAACGTCTGAATGGTCCTCTCCGACTGACCATCTGTCTGGGGATGAAAGGCTGTGCTCATCCTCAACTGAGTCCCCATGGCTCGCTGGAAACTCTCCCAAAAGTGAGCCGTAAACCTGGGATCCCGATCCGATACTATAGATACGGGTACCCCATGCAACCGGACTATCTCCCTTATGTACAACCTGCAGAATTCCTCCAGAGTGAAGGTCATCCGCACCGCCAAAAAGTGTGCCGACTTCGTAAGCCGGTCCTCTATCACCCACACCGCATCATGTCCCCGCGATGTCCGTGGCAAGTGGGTCACAAAGTCCATTGTGACGTGCTCCCACTTCCACTCAGCCACTTCCAAGGGCTGGAGCAACCCTGCTGGTCTCTGGTGCTCGGCTTTAATCTGCTGACATGTGAGGCATCTACTGACAAAGTCGCCAATTTGCCTCTTCATTCCGCTCCAATAATACTGGCGACGAAGATCATGATACATCTTCGTGCCGCCTGGGTGCACCGCAAAACGAGAGCAATGGAACTCCCTGAGGATCTCCTCTCTCAGCTCCGCCGACTGGGGAACCACAACCCTTCCCCTAAACCGAAGACTGTCATCCGGGTGAATGGCCCAGCCCTCGTCACCAGTACCCGCCTGCACTCGGTCCCTGATGGATGATAACTCTGAATCCTGTCTCTGTGACTCAATCACTCTGCTCAGTAGGGAAGGCGTAGCCACCAAACTCCCTAAAACACCCTGAGTCCGACCCCGATAATGCAGCCCAAATTGGCCCACGGCCTCAAGCATCCGCCACTCCCGGGAAGCCACACTAGCTAAGACACCCCGTGACTTCCGACTAAGTGCGTCAGCCACCACATTTGCCTTACCAGGGTGGTAATGCAAAGTGAAGTCATAGTCTTCTAGGTACTCCATCCACCTACGCTGCCTCATGTTGAGGTCCCGCTGAGTGAAGATGTACTTCAGACTTTTGTGGTCCGAAAACACTTCAAATCGTTCACCATACAAATAGTGGCGCCAAGCCTTCAAGGCAAAGACTATGGCCGCCAATTCCATGTCATGCGTGGGGTAATTCTGCTCGTGATTCTTCAACTGTCGAGAACCATAAGCCACCACTCTCCCGGACTGCATCAAGACACAACCCAGTCCGTCTTTGGAGGCATCGCAATATACCGTGTAGTTTTGTCCCCTTTCTGGAACAATCAAGATAGGAGCTGAAGTGAGTCTCCTCTTTAGTTCTTGGAATGCCTTCTCACACGAATCATTCCACTCGAACTTGACCTCCTTCCTGGTCAATCTAGTCATAGGTGCGGCTAGTCGGGAGAAGTCCTCGATGAACCTCCGGTAATACCCTGCCAATCCCAAGAAACTACGTATCTCGAAGACTGACTTTGGCCTCTCCCAACTCATAACTGCCTCAACCTTCTCCGGGTCAACTGACACCCCCGAAGCTGACACCACGTGTCCCAAAAATTTCACCTCCGTAAGCCAAAATTCACACTTGCTGAACTTGGCGTACAATTGATAGTTCCTCAAGGTCTGGAGAACAATCCTCAAGTGACCCTCATGCTCCTCCTCTGTCTTGGAGTAGATCAAGATGTCATCAACAAACACTACGACAAACTGATCTAAATAGGGCTGGAACACCCTATGCATGAGATCCATAAATGCCGCCGGGGCATTCGTCAACCCTAATGGCATCACCGTGAACTCGAAATGCCCGTACCGCGTTCTGAACGCCGTCTTAGGGATATCTGACTCCCTAATCCTCAACTGATGGTAGCCTGTGCGGAGATCTATCTTTGAATAGACCCTCGCTCCCCTCAGCTGATCAAACAGATCATCGATCCTCGGCAAAGGGTACCTATTCTTGATGGTGACCCGGTTCAACTGCCGATAGTCTATACACAATCGAAGGGTCTTATCCTTCTTCTTGGCAAACAGCACCGGAGCGCCCCAAGGTGAGGTACTCGGTCTAATAAAGCCCTTGTCCAATAATTTTTGTAATTGGACCTTGAGTTCTTGCAACTCAGCTGGCGTCATCCTATGTAGGGTCATAGAAATGGGCGAAGTACCCGGATGCAACTCAACGCTAAAGTCCACATCCCTATGGGGAGGTAATCCCGGTAACTTGTCCAGAAAGACGTCCTCATACTCGCACACCACCCGAGGTAGACCCAATTCTTGTCTTGCCTCGTCCTCCAGGGTAAGGCTCGCAAGCCAACCCATCAATTGCCCATGCCATTGCGAATCATACACGACTTGAGGCAAAACATCATGTTTTTCCCCCTGAAACTTGAAACAAACACCGTCCGGTGTATAGGCAGTGACCCTCTTCCTGTCACAATCAATAACGACCCGACACACCGCCAACCAGTCCATCCCAAGGATGACATCGAATTCCGACATGTCCATAACCCTAAGGTCCACGGTGAGTAGAATCCCCGAGATCTCTAGCTCACAACCCCGACATATCTGATTCACACACACCCTAGCTTCTAGGGGTGAATTCACATACAACGGCTCTTCCAAGACATCAACCTCTAAGCCCAAATCCCTCACACATGATGCAGAAATGAATGAATGTGATGCACCAGAGTCAAATAATACTTTAGCCCATAAGCGAGAAAGTAGAAATGTACCCTGAATGACCGACTGGTCCACTGGCTCAGCCTGAGGTGTAATGGCGTAGACACGCCCCTGGGTCCCCGAAGTCCCGGCCTGCATGCCCTGTCCTCGGCCTCGACCCATGCCTTGGCCCATCTGGCCCGACTGCGGAGTCCCCGCTCGAAAGGTGGTAGGGGCCTGAGTAGTGCCCTAGAACTGATACTGGTTTCCCTGGCCCATGGTGGGGTAGGGAGGAACAAGGTGTGTCTGTGACTGTCCCACTGATGACTGGGACTGAGGTGTCCCATAGCTCTGGGATCCTTGCCTCTGCGGACAATCCCGCTTCATATGCCCCGGTTGGTGGCAATGGAAACATGTCTTCTGGCCTGCCTGGTGGGTAGTCCTGAAGTTTCTCCCGCCCTGGGAAAATTGACCTTGGCCTTGGCCTTGATAGCCACGGCCCTGTCCTTGTTGTCCTTGTGGAGTAGAAGTTCTCTGCTTCTTCCCCGAACTAGAAGAAGAGGATTGGCCCTCCTTCTTCTTATCCTTAGCACCCGCCGCACGGATGCTTCGAGCATCGTCAACCTCCCTCTCAATGGCCATAGCTGTCTCGACCATAGAGTCCAAGTCTTGCAGGCGGAGGCCCACAATCTTTCCCCGGATGGATAGCTTCAACCCATCCTCGAACCTTCTTACCTTGGCCATATCCGTGGCCACGTAATCATCAGCAAATCGGGCTAATTCGGTGAACTTAGCCACATACTCCATCACCGTCATTGACCCTTGCTTCAAATCTAGAAACTCTCGGGCCTTTGCATGTCGAACGGCCGTTGGGAAATATTTACCCATGAAGAGCTCCTTGAACTCTCCCCATGTCATGGCCTCTAAGTTCTTCGAGGCCGTCACCCAATCTCACCACAATTGGGCTTCTCCCTCTAGCTGGAATGCAGCTAGTCTTATCTTAGTAGCGTCTGAGGTGACCTCCATCGCCCCTAAGATTTTGTTGACTTGCCGAAACCAATGGTCGGCCACCATCGGGTCCGCCCCTCCCATGAAGACTGGAGGTTTGTGTGCTTTAAACTGTTGGAGGTTACTCGTGCCTCCATGCCCGGCATTTGCACTAGCTTGTGCAACAGTAGCCGCCATCATGCCCATGGTTTCCGTAAACGCTTGTTGATCGAAGACCGGTGGTGGTTGGTTATTGTTTCGCCCACCGCCTCGACGTCCTCTTCTTCCACTTGCCATCTACACACACGTCAAATGGCAATGGCACACTAACTTAGTATCCCGAAGTAGGGACCAAAGTTAAAACATTTAAATCTTTCTCATTGTCTCACTAGTAGAGCGTATGCCTCCAATAGTGGACCCTTACGCTTTGAACTTTCCCGTTCATTTGCTTTCCCACTCCCAAGGTTAAGTTCTCTAACCCTAGTGTGTCCATTTCCATACACATTTTACCATGCATATAATACACATATCACATATCACATAACATGTAGCAATTTAAGCAAATAACATGAAATGTACAATGAATGCTATGGTCTAGACCCATGCCCCATCAAGCCTAGGTAAATCGTATACCTATGCTCTGATACCAAGCTGTGACGCCCCAATCTCCGGGGGTCCTATATTAACCGTTGACCACCCGTCAACCCGCGGAAATACCCATGGATGTCACTCAACCTAACACCACGGTAGTAGCATCCCCTTAACCGGGATCTTAATTCACAATTGTTAACCGAATTCGATTATTCATTTGGGTTCAACCAATATTCAATATACCATGATTTATACTCCATTATAGTCCATTTACATCATTGGAGGGAAAGGAAACGTAGATTGAAAATAGGGCGAAGCAGTGTGAAAATCTGAAAATTTTGAAGAGAGTACCGGTACCCAGTACCGGTACCATTCAGTACCGGTACCCGGTACCGGTACTGTCAACCCACTGGAAAGGGGGTACCGGTATCCAGTACCGGTACCATTCAGTACCGGTACCCGGTACCGGTACTGTCAACCCACTGGAAAGAGGGTACCGGTATCCAGTACCAGTACCATTCCGTACCGGTACCCAGTACCGGTACCATTTAGTACCGGTACCCAGTACCGGTACTCTCTGCCCAGTTTTGCCATTTTCAACCATTTTTCCTTTCCAATCCATTCAAAACCCTTCCCAATTCATCAAATACATGTTTGACAAGGATTTCCATATAAAACATGGTTTATACGAGTTTTATTACAATTGATTCCATACATTTACATATCAAAATGGAATTCTTTCAAAAGCTTTACAAAACAACAATAAAAGCCACAAGTCGGCTTTCTTCAACCTTGGGGCTCGAAATGGGAGCCGTCCGCCGGTGTGAACCCCGCACCTGAAATGTTTTTCCCACAAAGGGTGAGCCACGCTCAATAGGGTATCTCCTAATGAGGCTACTCCCCAACCTATGTGCATATGAAATGTTCACATGCCACAAAACCACAATTCATAACATTCCAAGCAAGGAAATATATTCAATGATGGAAATTTCAATGCCATGCTATGGAATGAGGTGAGACCCACTCATGCATATCAACCGAGCCCTTCCCGGCTCCTCTACACATGCAAGTGCCAATGTGTACTAATCCGTCATTGATGTTGCACATCAAATGACCTTTCATTCTAGGGTCTATATAGGGGTGGATGTTCATGGACTCACACCAAAGGTCACCCAACCTACACGGAATTCATGGACTTCCACCAACGGTTCCGCGTACACCGACACACTTTATGGGTTCTTATACCAATGGAGTGCGTATCCAATCACCGGGTCTCTCACCCGAGGGATTTTCTAGCCCTTCTTGCTACCCCAACCCTATCAACATATAAACCATGCGACTCGACTAGGTCATCGACCCATATTACCCGAGCTCACTCATCATCCACCATGCGTGGTGAAGACAAACAACCATGCACACACACCTTCAAAAAATGCGATGTTCCCGTGCATATGCAATGTGATGCTCCATTGCAACACTAATACAATGTTCGATATGATATGAGTGACATATGAACATTCTCAACACATTCCTCATATTCCATGGCAAAATCATATCAAAAGCATATAATTCCCATAATACAAATTTCAAGCATGTTATCAACATACTAAAATTTCAAGGCATATTTATAAACACATAACATGCCCACAATTTCATATAACACATGAATTCACATTGGGCTCATTTCACATATCCAATCATAGAAATCACATTTAGTAACTTCTAAATATCCATCCAAGCTAGGATTTCCTTTACCCATTTCAATACCCAATTCACCCAACTTCACAACAATAGGCAAGAGATACATAGGCTATCATCCTACCCATTCCATAAAGACATTATAGGCTTGAAATAAACCTTAGTAGGAGGAAACCCTACTTCTTGAAGCGTAAACCCACTTGGTGGACACCTTCAAGAACCTCTATTTCGCCCAAAATCCTTGATTTCTCCAAGCTCGATTTTTTTGGAACTTCGGTGAAACCCGCCTTTCTTGGTATGGTTTTGTAGCCCTTGATGCGTAGAACAACATTTGTTCTTGGCCCAAGTGGATTGGAGCTCCCAATCTTCGTAGATCGTAGAGAGAAGGTGGAGAGATTTTGGATTTTCCCTCTCTTCCTCTCACGTTATCGGCTGAGCTAACAAGTGGGGAGAAAATCTGATTTTCTCCCCTTTAAGTACCCTTTAAATACTTGGCCCACAACGCGCCACACAGTCCTTATTTCCCGGGTCCGTTTTAACCCCGAAACGATTAATTTTCGCTCCGGTTCAAGTTCAAAATATTTTTATTTTAACTTGCCGTCATTTATTTCCAAAAATTTAAAATTTTAATCAGAATTTCGTTTTTTGGTCTCCCGAGGCTCGATCGCCTCGTAAAACGCGAAAAATCCGACTAATTCGGAATTTAATGAAATTTGACGAGGTAACTAGTTTTCGCGAGACGAATCCAACGGTGAGGTTTGTTTCGTCATCCGAGTTCTAGAAAATTTCAGGTTTACAACCTGTACCATAGTGGCAATTTACCATTTTGCCCTTTTTGACAAAAGTTCAAATTTTCTCGGGTTTTACATGATTATCAGATGTGTCACACGCGTAATTGAAGCTCAGATTTTAACTGGAGATAAATTTGACAATTTGGTCTTCATTACCAAAATATCTTTGTCACCAACATCTCTAGAATTGTCTTTTCAGATGACAAGACGTCAATTTTCTGTTCAATTGATATACGCTATGACAATCAACAAATCTCAAGGACAGTCTGTAAAATTCGTTGGGGTCAATAAACGCACACCAATGTTTAGCCATGAACACCTGTATGTGGCACTATCCAGGTGCACATCTTCTAATCATATAAGTGTCATTCTTCCTGAAGATGGGTCGAATTGCATGATGAATATCGTTTACCTCGAAGTTCTGTTATAGGACTTCCTATCCGATTGCAAATAAATGGTACCATTTCATTACAAATTTATCTCTATTAAAGACGAAGAATTAAAATAATTGATGCTTTGATTAACTGTGTGATTTAATATTTTTAGGATTGGTGTTAAATGGCAAGAGATATGAAAATATTAAATAAAAGTACATTGCATCAATGGGGACATGATAATAAGGTAAATTAAGTCTTGCATTATTGTAATGAAATATATTATTTTTAGATGTAATCAATTTTACTAAGATTTATTTTGTTCCTCTATTTTTATATAATTAGGTTGTTGTGCATTCTCCCAACTTGGTGTTTACCGTATGTATTGATACATACATGCTCAAGGAGGTGATGAAGAAAAAATACAATCACAAGCTGCAAGGCTAAACCATTCAGTTAATGTTCATGAATAAGACATACTATTTTTATATTCTTTGAATCTAATTCATATGAATGAATTTATATTTTTTGTCTATCTTCTTGATTTAATTGTTGCATGTTTATGATTATCAAGAATAATATTGCAGCAACCTATAATAACATGAACATTTTAATTATTCTATTTCTTTTATTGTTGTTGGTGTGTTGTTATTCTTATTATTACAATATTAGATTACATGTGTTAGTAAAAAAATATTTTGTTGTTGTAATATTAGTTAACTGTTGCTAATTTTATTATAATTAATTTAATTTGTAACTTTTATATTATGTACAGACACATGAAACGTCCTCCTATCTATGTTGTTCGTACTATGCGTTTGGCCGTATCAAACATAGTAGATAAATTGGAAAGTGATTCTTTTGAAGATGGAACCCCAATCTCAGAGTTTGGGTTGGAAAAAATTAAATTAAGTTGTATGCTGCAAAACGTTGGAGAAACATAAGTGAAGATTATGTTATGCAGAAAATGGCAGAGACTCTTCCTATCACCTGAGATTCTGCAACGGAATTTTTTTTTAATCATGACCGTCCAACATGTGCAGTACGATTTATACAATTATTAGTAGAAGCGGAGTGCAATATCCATCCACTGTGGATACAATTTGAGACAGAGAAAATAGATCCACAATCAAATGTCATAGACCATATAAAAAAGAAAGAATCATTATATTACAAACTGAAACAAAAAGGTTTCAGTCTGAATAATCCAATTATGTTGTATGTTGTTGTTAACATGCTTCCATCTACATGCCCGATTAACTTCATTCATACGAAGTTTGAGAATGACTTCCTAGATATGATAGAATTGGAGGATATGTTAGAGGATATCGAAAATGACTTAATCTATTTACGAGCATTCGAAGACGTGGAGGCTCAACTAAGAAACAATGAACATCAGAACCTGTGAAGCGATACTTTTAAAAAATGCAACCATCTAAATATAATTTTTTTTATAGGCTGTATTCATTCTTTTGGAAGCTGGTGGAATTTCTAATAGCAAAATTTTTTTTTTTGACAGCATTTGTGAACTTATTTTTATTATATAGATGGTTGCATTTTTTGGCAGTTTTTTGTTTCAGATATTTATTACATGGGTGGATTGAGTTTTTAATTATGTTCTTTTATTGAATTGGATGATGGTAATGGTGACGAATACAAGATTCTTATAGATGAGAAATATTTTATTGATTTCATTTATTGCTTAAAGATTGTAAATTTGATTTAGTTCTGTTAGTATTTTTTTCCTGAGGTATTTGTATAAGTGGTGTTGATTTGGGGAGTTTTTTGTTCCTTTTTATGACAGTTCCTATAATATGGGGCAAGTCATTTTAAAAGAAGAATTTGTATGAATGTTTTCGGATCATTTTTTTATTAATTTTCATAATAATTTGCGATTTTTTTTTTATTATATAGTGTCTTCAGGCACGGACAATGACCAATCTATATAATAAAGTAGAACGATTTTGAATCCAATAGACAAAGAGTGGCTGAAATCGATTCATGACCAAAAAATGCATCATCCGACGGACGACGTTATGTAAAACTGTCTCAAGCTATTGACGTCTCAGATCATTTCAAGATTTTCGATCCAACGCACCAGATTAATTTTCAAAATTTTTACTTGGTCTAAACGTTTTAATTTTGGAATTGGCCCCTTAATCACGCTATTTTCTCACGAATGCAAACTTCTCTCTCTGTTTTACTCTATGCTATCCATCATTAAAGCCCCAAATCTCTCTCACGCACATTCCTTTTCTCTCCGGCCTTTCTATCATGCCCAAACTCTTTCTCTTTCCCCTATTAATTGCCTCACCTCTCTCAATTTCTCACAAATCTTTGCCATTCTCCTCAGTCTCTCATATCTCTCTCTACAGACTCCGACGATGGACATACCCTCTTCGGCGACGCACGACACAATCTGGAGACCCAGTGAATTGACCCACTCTGGCCACCCACTCTCTTCCATCCAGATTGTATTGGCGGTGACCTAACCTCCGGAAGCACTCTCGCTGGTAATCTCTCCATCTCTCCCCCAACCACCACGACAGGCCCACCCCTTTCGCTCCTCTTCTTGGAATTTCTCTCTAGCCATGGGTTTAGAAGTTGATTTCTGAAAGCTCCTCTTCATCGACGAGGTACTTTTTTGTGTTTGGTTGTTTGATTTTGAGTTTTTACTTATTTCCTTCTAACCACTGCTTTTGTTGTAATATTGTGTTTGTCACTTCCTATGGATTTTTTTGATTGTTTCTAACAACTACATTTTGTGTGCAACTAAAACTAGCATTGTTCTATTGGCCTTTTGCATGCAAGTTGTTTGATAATATGCCTAACAGATGGTGTTTTGCCTTACTTTTTAAATTTCTCATTCATTGATTGCACAAAATGTTTGGCTTAAATAAGCAAAAACAATTGCGTCGTCGCACTCTCCCCTGCTAGAGCCCTCAAAATGGTTCATCGATGAACTCAAGCCCCGAAAGGAAGATGAATTAGATCTTTGCTGTTGTGGCCCTCCAAGACCAAGGTAAGGCTTTTCACTCAGTTTTAAAAAGTCTATGGTATTGTTTATTAAAAAGTCTAAGGCTTCTCATTGATTTTGTTGTTGATTTTGTTATTCATTTCGTTGCCAAACAGACTGAAGATCATTGCTGATTTTATTCTTCATTTCGGCGATTCGTTGTTCAGAGACATCCAACTGTTGCTCAGATACTTTCTTTGTTTGTTTTGCATTTTTTTGAAGGGGAGCAAGAACACAAAACAATAGCTAAAAATCTGCTACAGGTATTACACTAATTCTATTCAAAACACAACTCAATTTCATCAATAACTTCAATATCATATCAAGAAACACAGAGAGAAACTTATCTATGTTTTTTCAGCAATAAACATACAAAAAAACAACCTCCTAAGACCCAATAATGAAGCTTCAGTTCCATTGGCAGAACAATCTTCATTGCCTCTTTTAAGCCAAAAAAACTCTGATTTTTCCTGCTTTTCCAGTTCCTTTACTGTCCAGCAACTCTTTGGTTTTTCTCCCAGAAACACTCTTTTTCTCATGTAAGAATTATGTGAACCCTCTCTCTCCTACCTCTCTTTCCTGCTGGATTTTTGTTTGGGTACACATAACACATATTGGGCACACACCCAATTTTGATTTCAACTTCGATATGACGATTGTGTTCTTTATGTTTTTTGTAGTTTTTTTTTTGTGAGGTTGTGCCAACCTAGGACTAAGTTTGTTGTCCAACTGGGACCGTTCTGAAATTTTGTGCAGGCGCCGACATCACACAAAACACACAAACACATGCACAGGTGCACTCTGTTTCTTTTGTATTTGGATTTTGCTACACTTTAAGCTACTTTTACCCACCACCCATTTGCTCTTCTCTTCATTAAAATTTTCTCAATTTCAATGACAAGTTTGACTTAAACTATTGTTAGTTTGTTACATGTAATCTAAGATTCTACAGTTTTGATTTTGACTTTGATTTTTTACTTTAATGCTGAATTTTTTGGATGTATTGCAATTGAGTTCTCTGTAATTGTTGATTTTTTTTGGCTATGAAATCTGATTTTGGGTATTTCTTATATACAACTTTAAGTATGTTTTGAGTGATAGCATTGTTGCAGAGTGGTACTGGTGTTTTTGAAGTAGTGATAGCATTTGGATGGCTTAAAAGCTTACAAGCAGAGGTGATAACTTTTCTCGGGGTATGTCGTAACATCTCACTACTTTAGAAGACTTCTTTGACTAAAATTATGGAAGCAAGTACACATCTGCCGCTTTTCTGGATTGATTGTTTCTACATTCTATAGATTTATTCTATAGATTCGATCTCTTCAATTTGGTGATTTCTCAAGTCCCAAGTTAAAACAATGAAACGAGAAATCCATTTTGTTGTCCCAAGAAATCCATTTGACTGGTTGTATATTTGTATATGAAGATGTTCATTCTAGCTTTCTTTTAACCTTCCTTTTTACACAAGAGTTGGTAATTGAGTATGTAAAACCCGGGAAATTTTGAATTTTTTGTGAATAAGGGCAAAATGGTCATTTGCCATCCTAAATGCTTATTTGAAAAACTCATGCTCTAGACCTCGGATGAGGAAATGGAGTTCGCCGTTGGATTCGTATCGCGAAATCGAGTCACCCTGTCAAATTTCGTCGAATTCCGAGATAGTCAGATTTTTGCACGTCGTTCGAGACGACTGCGTGACGAATGACATTTTAAAGGTCCCTAATAATGGATTTTATAAAATTTCCTTAAAATTAAGTTAAAGTTCAAATAAAATTAAATTGAACTTAATCTGAGGCACAATGAATCGTTTCGGGACGAAAAACGGACCCGAAAGTCGAAAATATGCGGTGCGATGTGGACCGCACATTTTTGCCTATAAATATCGACCTAAATCAGATATTTTACACATAATATCTCTTAAAAAACAGTGCTGGACGTTTGAGGAGAGAGAAGAGAGAAAAAAGTGGTTTTCAAGTTTTCTTTCGCCGATTCCGGGAGTTCCGTCCGTCGGAATTCGTCAGTCCAAAAGTCAAAGTTCATCTACGCGACAAGGGCTACGCGTACATACCAAAAAGAGCTGATTTCACCAAAGATCCAAAGACGGGATTTTGGGAAAATCAAATATTTGGACTTAAATCTTGTTCTTGGAGGTTCTACCGGTTGTTTTACGCTCCAAGAGGTAGGGTTTCCTCCTACTCGGGTCTATTTCTAACCTATGGTGTCATAAGTAATGGTTAGATGTATAGAGTTGTTATGACTTGTTTATAGTCATGGGAATCATGAAAGGAATATAGAAATGGCCTAAATAAATTCCTTGTTAAATTTGGTCTAGGGAAGTTACTTGTGAAATTTTCTTGTAACTTGTTATTATGTGGGCAAATTGTGTGATAAAATGATGATTGCCTTGATGGTGTTTGCTAAATGCCTATGTGTGGATAAAGTTTGTTATGACACAATGATGTATAGCATGCTTGGATATTGTAGTGAAGGAATTGTTGATATATGCATGTTTTGATATATTAACATTGTGACAAAATATGGTATTTATATGTTTGTAATATAAATTGTCATGGATATGTTGAAATTGTTCGTATGGCACCCATTACATATTGAACATGTGATAAAATTTCTCATTGGGCATGATTGCATATTGAGCATGACATTGACATCACATTCATGGGCTTAGGCATGAGTGTGGGTGTGTATGCATGGTTAATCAAACACCATTCTTGGTGATTGATGGGTGGGCTCGGAAAAGTTGGGTTGAAAATCCGACTAAGTCGCATGGCTGCATGAAAGAAAAACTTGTGTCGGGTATAGCAAGAAGGGGTAGATCCCCCCCTCGGGTGCAAGACCCGGTGACTTGGTTATACAATCCCCTGTGGTGAAATTCCGGAAAGTGTTGTATGGTGTACGGAACCGGCGGTATAAAATCCAAAATCCGTTGCCCAACGAGACACAAGATTTTGATTACATAAACACTCATTCAATGGGTGACATCCAACAATGATTTGATTTTGCAAATACATGTTTTCAATTCAAACGGTCATTGGATGTATTTTCCATCAGTTGATGGGGTTACTACACATTGGCATTGCATTGTGTTGTATGAGTCAGTAAGGACTTGGGGTAAGATGCATGAGTGAGTCTCACCTCATTTCATGGCATGACATGGTAGCATTCCAACATTGAATGCATATTCTTGTATGGAATGGTTGTTAAATGTTGTTTGTTGCATGTACACATGTCATATGCATCTAAGGTGGGGAGTAGCCTTTGTAGGATATACTCTACTGGGCGTTGGCTCACCCTATACGGGAATACATTTTAGGTGGGAGAAATACACCGGTGGATGGCTCCAATTCGGACCCTCATGTTTGAAGAAAGCCGAATGTGGCTTTATTTTTTGTTAATGTAAAACACTTGTGAAACTTATGTCTTGGGCATGTAATCTTTTGCAAATAATTGTAATACAACTTATATGAATTATTGTTAAAACAACCTTGCATGTTTTGACATAGGTAGGGATAAATGGACCCGGTGTGGTCAATGTTTATAAGTATGGATAAATAGACCCGGTGTGGTCAATGTTTACTTATAAATGGACCCGGTGCGGTCATTGCTTTATATTGGGCCTCGGATGGGTCATGTGAAAATATATTGCACAGGTTGAGTTTTGGGTAGAGTTCCCCGTACAAAGGAGACTCTGCCCGAATTTTGTTAAATTATGGATCCCGGTAAATGGAGCATAATGGAGCGATACCGAGTTACCCTGTATCCACGGGTATTACGCGGGTTGATGGGAAATCAACGGACCCCCGGGTTTTGGGGCGTCACAGCTTGGTATCAGAGCTTAGGTATACGATTTACCCAAGGCTTGAGGGGCATGGGTCTAGACCATTGCATTCCATACGCATTTCATGTTATGTGCTCTACTTGCTACATGTTATGTGTTACTTGTTGTGTGAATTATATACATAGTAGAATGTATATGGAAAGGAGGAACACTAGGGTTAGAAAACATAACCTTGGGTTCGGAAAAGAGATGAACGAGATAGTTCAAGGGTTAAACGTCTACTAGTATGCAACACATGTTCTACTAGGGGGGACAATGAGAGAATTCTCAACGTTTGTGTTTGCTCCCTAACTTTGGGGTACTAAATTGCTAGTCTATTGCTATCTGATGTGTGTGTAGATGGAAAATAGAGGAAGAGGAAGAGGACGCGGCCGAGGCCGAGGCCGAGGCGGTGGACGGAACAACCAACCACCACCACCGGTCTTTGACCAACAAGCCTTCATAGAGGCTATTGGTACTGCAGCTGCTACCATTGCACAGGCCAGTGCTACAGCTGCTACTATTGCACAGACTAGTGCAAATGTGGGCCAAGGAGGCTCAAGTCATCTCCAGAAGTTCAAGGCACATCAACCTCCGATCTTCATGGGAGGGGCGGACCCGATGGTAGCTGATCATTGGTTCCGGCAAGTAGACAAGGTCTTAGGGGCAATGGAGATTACCTCCGATGCTACTAAGATAACCCTAGCTACTTTTCAGCTAGAGGGAGAATCCCAAGTGTGGTGGGATTGGATCAAGACCTCAAGGAACTTGGGAATAATGACATGGGCAGAGTTCAAGGAACTCTTCATGGGTAAGTACTTCCCCGCGGCTGCTCGACATGCAAAGGCTCGTGAGTTCTTAGACTTGAGACAGGGAACGATGACGGTGATGGAATACGTGGCTAAGTTCACTGAATTAGCCCGTTTCGCCGACGATTATGTGGCCACAGACATGGCCAAAGTACGTAAGTTTGAGGATGGCTTGAAGTTATCCATTCGGGAAAAAATTGTGGGTCTCCTTCTACAAGACTTGGACACAATGGTCACGACAGCTATGACAATTGAGAGAGAGGTTGATGATGCAAGGAACATCCGAGAAGCGGGTGGTAAAGACAAGAAGAAGGAGGGTCAATCCTCTTCTTCTAGTGCGGGGAAGAAGCAAAGAACTTCTGCTTCGTAGGGGCATCAAGGGCAGGGCCGCGGCTATCAAGGCCAAGGCCAAGGTCAGTCCTTCCGAGGCGGGAGAAATCAGAGGCCACCTTTTCAAGCAGGCCAACATACTTGCTATCATTGCCACCAACCGGGGCATATGAAGCGGGATTGTCCTCAGAGGCAGGGATCCCAGGGCCAGGGGGTGTCTCAGGCCCAGTCATCAGGGGGATATTCACAGTCTCACTACACTCCTCCCTACCCCACTATGGGCCAGGGAAGCCAGTATGTTCCAAGGTGCTGCACAGGCTACTACCACTGCACGAGCGGGAACTCCGCAAGCAGGCCAGATGGGCCAGGGTATGGGTCGGGGTCGAGGCCAGAGCTCACAGGCCGGGACTTCGGGGACCCAGGGGCGTGTCTACGCCATGATACCTCAGACTGAGCTAGCAGACCAGTCGGTGATACAGGGTACATTTCTGCTATTTCGCTTATGGGCTAGAGTACTATTTGATTCTGGTGCATCTCATTCTTTTATTGCTGCATCTTGTGTGAAAGACTTGGGCTTAGAGGTTGAAACCTTGGAAGAGCCATTGCATGTGAGTTCTCCCCTAGGAGTTAGGGTGAGCGTTGATCAGATATGTCGGGGTTGTGAGTTAGAGATCTCAGGGATTCTACTCATCGTGGACCTTAGGGTCATGGACATGTCGGAGTTCGATGTTATCCTTGGTATGGATTGGTTGACGGCACACCGAGTCGTCATTGATTGTGACCGTAAGAGAGTCACTGCTTATACGCTTGATGGCGTTTGTTTCAAATTCCAGGGGCAAAGCACGATGCTTTACCCCAAGCCGTGTATGACTCTAGATGGCACGGGCAGTTGATGGGTTGGCTAGCAAGCCTTACCCTGGAGGACGAGGCGAGACAAGAGTTGGATCTACCTCGGGTGGTTTGTGAGTATGAGGACGTTTTTCCGGACGAACTACCGGGATTACCTCTACATAGGGATGTTGACTTCATTATCGAGTTACATCCGGGTATATCGCCCATTTCTATGACTCCACATAGGATGGCGCCAGCTGAATTGCAGGAACTCAAGGTCCAATTGCAAGAATTGTTGGACAAGGGCTTTATTCGACCGAGTATCTCACCATGGGGCGCTCCGGTATTGTTTGCCAAGAAGAAGGATAAGACCCTTCGTTTGTGTGTAGATTATCGGCAATTGAACCGGGTTACTATCAAGAATAGGTACCCTTTGCCGAGGATTGACGATTTGTTTGATCAGCTGAGAGGGGCGCATGTCTACTCCATGATAGATCTCCGCACCGGTTACCATCAGTTGAGGGTTAGGGAGACAGATATCCCTAAGATGGCGTTTCAGACGCGGTATGGGCATTTCGAGTTCACAGTGATGCCATTCGGATTGACGAATGCCCCGGCGGCATTCATGGATCTCATGCATAGGGTGTTTCAACCCTACCTTGATCAATTTGTTGTAGTCTTTGTTGACGACATCTTGATCTACTCCAAGTCTGATGAGGATCATGAGGGTCACTTGAGGATTGTTCTTCAGGCCTTGAGAGACCATCAATTGTACGCAAAGTTCAGCAAGTGTGAATTTTGGCTGACTGAGGTGAAGTTTTTGGGACACGTGGTGTCAGCTTCGGGTGTATCCGTAGACCCAGAGAAGGTTGAGGAAGTCATGAATTGGGAGAGGCCGAAGTCAGTTTTCGAGATACGCAGTTTCTTGGGATTGGCAGGGTATTACCGGCGGTTTATTGAGGACTTCTCCCGACTAGCTGCACCTATGACCAGGTTGACTCGAAAAGAGGTCAAGTTCGAGTGGAATGATGCTTGCGAGAAGGCATTCCAGGAGTTAAAGAGGAGGCTTACTTCAACTCCTATTTTGATTGTCCAAGAAAGGGGACAGAGGTACACAACGTATTGTGATGCCTCTAAGGACGGACTTGGATGCGTTTTGATGCAGTCCGGGAGGGTGGTGGCTTATGGTTCTCGGTAGTTAAAGAACCACGAGCAGAATTACCCCACACATGACATGGAGTTGGCGGCCATTGTCTTTGCCCTGAAGGCTTGGCGCCACTATCTATACGGTGAGCAGTTCGAGGTGTTTTCAGACCACAAAAGTCTGAAGTACATCTTCACATAGCGGGACCTCAACATGAGGCAACGCAGGTGGATGGAGTACCTGGAAGATTATGACTTCACTTTGCATTACCACCCTGGTAAGGCAAATGTGGTGGTTGATGCACTCAGCCGGAAGTCACGGGGAGTCTTGGCTAGTGTGGCTTCCCGAGAGTGGCGGATGCTCGAGACTGTGGGATAGTTCGGGCTACGCTATATGGGTCAGGCTCAGGGTACTTTGGGGAGTTTGGTGGCTACGCCTTCCCTACTGAGCAGGGTTATTGAGTCCCAGAGTCAGGACACAGAGCTATTGTCCATCCGGGACCGTGTACATGCAGGTACAGGTGACGAGGGCTGGGCCATTCACTCGGATGGTAGTCTTCGGTATCGAGGAAGGGTTGTGGTTCCTCAGTTGGCGGATCTGAGAGAGGAGATCCTTAAGGAGTTCCATTGCTATCGTTTTACGGTTCATCCAGGGGGCACGAAGATGTATCATGATCTTCGTCGCCAGTATTATTGGAATAGGATGAAGCGACAGGTTGGCGATTTTGTTAGTAGATGTCTCACGTGTCAGCAAGTGAAGGCTGAACACCAGAGACCAGCAGGGTTACTCCAGCCATTGGAGGTAGCTGAGTGGAAGTGGGAACATATCACGATGGATTTTGTGACTCATTTGCCACAGACATCGCGGGGACATGACGCAGTATGGGTGGTAGTGGACCGGCTTACGAAGTCAGCACACTTTTTGGCTGTGCGGATGACCTTCACACTGGAGGAATTCTGCAAGTTATATATACGGGAGATTGTCCAGTTGCATGGGGTACCCGTATCTATAGTATCGGATCGGGATCCCAGGTTTACGGCTCATTTTTGGGAGAGTTTACAACGAGCCATGGGGACACAGCTGATGATGAGCACTGCTTTTCATCCCCAGACGGACGGTCAGTCTGAGAGGACCATTCAGACATTAGAGGACATGCTACGGGCATGTGTCCTAGATCTCAAGGGTAGCTGGGAAGATCATTTACCCTTGGTGGAGTTCGCCTATAACAATAGTTATTAGGCGAGCATACAGATGACACCCTATGAGGCACTATATGGGAGGCCATGTCGATCTCCGGTTTGTTGGACAGAGGTTAGAGAGAGACCTTCTACGGGTCCGGACTTGGTTTGAGACACCTCAGAGAAGGTGGGCTTGATACGGAAGTGTCTTCTCACGGCTCAGAGCCGGCAGAAGAGCTACGCCGATAGACGGCGACGACCTCTAGAGTTTGAGGTGGGAGATCACGTCTTCTTGAAGTTGATGCCTACGAGAGGAGTGATCAGGTTCGACAAGCGAGGAAACCTGTCACCGAGGTATATCGGGCCCTTTGAGATACTTGAGAGGGTTGGTACAGTCGCTTACCGGTTGGCGTTACCGCCAGATTTATCGAGTGTTCACGCGGTGTTCCTGTAACGCCCCAAATACCACCCTGGACGGCATTACCCTATGAAACCATTCATGTCATGAGAGCAACTAAATATATATCCATCAACTAAGAAACATTCTTAATTTTAACAAAATTTGGGCAGAGTCTCCTTTGTACAGGAAGCTCCACCCAAAAATCACAACCTGTACGTTTATAATGCATTGACCACACCGGGTCTATCTAACCATCAAATCCAAAACATTTTATTCACCATATATACTATCCTTAACATTATCCCAAAAGAATAAGCCAAACCATGGCCATTTACATCCCAAAAGAATTATATGTAACTTCGCAGCGGAATAACAAAAGCATAAACCATACATAGTCTCAAAATACATTCTCTAGTCTAAAACGTAAGGAAATATAATCCTACACAACCGTCTCGGGATCTATGTTCCCATCCATCGAAGCCTCCCAATGCTCTGGCTCGTCAGCTCTGAACTCCTCTCCTAGCACATAATCTGAAAAATATTGTTTGTAGGGGGGTGAGCACTAGGCTCCGTAGCAACATTCCTCCCAAACTCAAACAAGGTTTTGAAAAGCATTTAAAAAGGTCGGTCTCACTTTTCACAAATAGCATATATATAACATTTGAAAGAAAACAGGAC
Source organism: Ilex aquifolium (assembly GCA_951799425.1). Taxonomy (NCBI): domain Eukaryota; kingdom Viridiplantae; phylum Streptophyta; class Magnoliopsida; order Aquifoliales; family Aquifoliaceae; genus Ilex; species Ilex aquifolium. The sequence continues at coordinate 17,815,518 of OX637400.1, forward strand.
ATTTTCAAGTAGATCTCAAGTTTAAGGAACAACGGTAATTGAATGAGTAAAAGAAACCACTATACATTTATCAAACCATTTCCAAATATAATTCAGTCCTCCATTCACAATTTCCAACAATTCTTTCGGTGGGTGGCATACTTTAGGGTAACCTCCACCCCCCGTTTAGGTCATCTTTGATTCTCAAGCATCCTTACAAGGAACCTCTTGAGAATGGGTGAGCATCCTTACAAGGAACCTCTCACAAATCATTACATGGCTTCCCAAGCATCCTTACAAGGAACCTCTTGGGAAGGGGGTGAGCATCCTTACAAGGAACCTCTCACAAATCACTTCATGACTTCCCAAGCATCCTTACAAGGAACCTCTTGGGAAGGGGTGAGCATCCTTACAAGGAACCTCTCACTCATGTGCATCACAAACAATCCAATCCAAACATACAATTTCAACATTCATCTCAATTTACAAACATCTATCCAAAATCCCCAAAATAGACATCATGTAACAATTTCACAACCAACTAAGAAAATGCATGAGATCAACAATAACATCATCTTTCTACCCAACGCAAAGCACTAAGGTTTTGAAATCCATAATAAAGGAAGCATTAAGGAAGGAAATACATCACTCTCTAAAGATTAAGGTTTTTCAAAATAAAAAGGAGATTTCATGGGTTTTAAACCCTCACTTTGTTCAAAACATGTAAAAGCCTAAGAGAGGATGATTCCATAGCATATATATATACCATTGATAGCCAAAACATATATATATCATAACCCTAACATCAATGTAAGTGAATGAGAGAAAACCCCTACCTCAATGTTCTTGAAAACCTAGGTTTAGTGTGAAGAAGATGAAGATTGGATCTTGAATCACCCTTGAATTCCTTGTTTTTCACCCTTGGATCTTGTGTTTTTCTCTTCCCCTCTTTCTCTCTAATGTTTTCTAGGGTTTTAAGGTGTGTAATGAAGGCTAAGGGAAGACATTGGGTATTTATAGTGTAGGAAGAGCCGGCATTCGCGAAACAGAAATTTTTGGATTTTTACACTAACCTTCCGGAAGGTTTTTGTCGTTCTTCCGGAAGGTTTTGCTCACTGGAAGGTTTTTTTCATCGACCTTCCGGAAGGTTTTATCATCCTTCCGGAAGGTTTTGCTCACTGGAAGGTTTTTGTCATCGACCTTCCGGAAGGTTTTATCGTTCTTCCGGAAGGTTTTGCTCACTGGAACTTCTAGCGCATTTTTGACCCATTTAGAGGTCGAATTGGAAATTTTTCATTAGAGACACTTTTGTAGCTCTAGATGTCTACTATCTACTGTCAAAATTTCAGATCAATTGGACATAAGAATAAAAATTTATGGCCAAAATACTAGAAGGTGTCCAAGATACTTTTTACCCAACTTCACTCTAAAGCGTATTTTAACTCCGGAATCCTTTCTAACCTCTTATACAAGTCATATCACCTCTCCCACTGTTTTTCGATCTCCCGGATTCAATGGAGACCTTATTTTGGCCTCAAAGTATTTGGAATTTTGTCTAATCACCCTTTCCAAGTTTAAACGTCTTCGAACTTAACTTAGAAATTCAACATGCATCTCTAGTATTCTTTTCCTACTATTACCATCCATGTGATTTATTCTTACATCATTATCTATATATATGAATCACTAAACAAATACTTTACTATATAATTATAAACATGCGGGGGTTTACAGTTCCATGTCTCTATGCTCCGGAAATACACCCCAGATCCGACTCATGTGGTGGATTGGGGCGAGCTTGTTGTTGATGCTGATGGGACCTTCGAGGAGGGACCGGTGCGTATCATGGATAGCCGAGATCAGGTTTTGCGAGGCAAGACCGTGAGGCTAGTGAAGGTGTTGTGGCAGCACCGGGGAGTGGAAGAGGCGACATGGGAGCGCGAGGACACCGTACGTGCCAATTATCCTTTCTTGTTTGAGGATAGAGGTACATTTTTATAGTCATTTACTATTACATGACTGTAGCATATGCATGAGATTGCATGTATGTGTATGTGTATGTAAATTTCGGGGACGAAATTCTTTTAAGTGGGGAATAATGTAAAACCTGGGAAATTTTAAATTTTTTGTGAATAAGGGCAAAATGGTCATTTGCCATCCTAAATGCTTATTTTAAATACTCATGCTCTAGACCTCGGATGAGAAAACGGAGTTCGCCGTTGGATTCGTATCGCGAAATCGAGTCACCCTGTCAAATTTCGTCGAATTCCGAGATAGTCGGATTTTTGCACGTCGTTCGAGACAACTACGTGGCGAATGACATTTTAAAGGTCCCTAATAATGGATTTTATAAAATTTCCTTAAAATTAAGTTAAAGTTCAAATAAAATTAATTTTGAACTTAATCCGAGGCACAATGAATCGTTTCGGGACGAAAAACGGACCCAAAAGTCGAAAATATGCGGTGCGATGTGGACCGCACATTTTTGCCTATAAATATCGACCTAAATCAGATATTTTACACATAATATCTCTTAAAAAAAAGTGCTGGACGTTTGAGGAGAGAGGAGAGAAAAAAGTGGTTTTCAAGTTTTCTTTCGCCGATTCCGGGAGTTCCGTCCGTCGGAATTCGTCAGTCCAAAAGTCAAAGTTCATCTACGCGACAAGGGCTACGCGTACATACCAAAAAGAGCTGATTTCATCGAAGATCCAAAGACTGGATTTTGGGAAAATCAAATATTTGGACTTAAATCTTGTTCTTGGAGGTTCTATCGGTTGTTTTACGCTCCAAGAGGTAGGGTTTCCTCCTACTCGGGTCTATTTCTAACCTATGGTGTCATAAGTAATGGTTAGATGTATAGAGTTGTTATGACTTGTTTATAGTCATGGGAATCATGAAAGGAATATAGAAATGGCCTAGATAAATTCCTTGTTAAATTTGGTCTAGGGAAGTTACTTGTGAAATTTTCTTGTAACTTGTTATTATGTGGGCAAATTGTGTGATAAAATGATGATTGTCTTGATGGTGTTTGCTAAATGCCTATGTGTGGATAAAGTTTGTTATGACACAATGATGTATAGCATGCTTGGATATTGTAGTGAAGGAATTGTTGAAATATGCATGTTTTGATATATTAACATTGTGACAAAATATGGTATTTATATGTTTGTAATATAAATTGCCATGGATATGTTGAAATTGTTCGTATGGCACCCATTACATATTGAACATGTGATAAAATTTCTCATTGGGCATGATTGCATATTGAGCATGACATTGACATCACATTCATGGGCTTAGGCATGAGTGTGGGTGTGTATGCATGGTTAATCAAACACCATTCTTGGTGATTGATGGGTGGGCTCGGGAAAGTTGGGTTGAAAATCCGACTGAGTCGCATGGCTGCATGAAAGAAAAACTTGTGTCGGGTATAGCAAGAAGGGGTAGATCCCCCCCTCGGGTGCAAGACCCGGTGACTTGGTTATACACTCCCCTGTGGTGAAATTCCGGAAAGTGTTGTATGGTGTACGGAACCAGCGGTATAAAATCCAAAATCCGTTGCCCAACGAGACACAAGATTTTGATTACATAAACACTCATTCAATGGGTGACATCCAACAATGATTTGATTTTACAAATACATGTTTTCAATTCAAACGGTCATTGGATGTATTTTCCATCAGTTGATGGGGTTACTACACATTGGCATTGCATTGTGTTGTATGAGTCGGTAAGGACTTGGGTTAAGATGGATGAGTGAGTCTCACCTCATTTCATGGCATGACATGGTAGCATTCCAACATTGAATGCATATTCTTGTATGGAATGGTTGTTAAATGTTGTTTGTTGCATGTACACATGTCATATGCATCTAAGGTGGGGAGTAGCCTTTGTAGGATATACTCTACTGGGCGTTGGCTCACCCTATACGGGAATACATTTCAGGTGGGAGAAATACACTGGTGGATGGCTCCAATTCGGACCCTCATGTTTGAAAAAAGCCGAATGTGGCTTTATTTTGTGTTAATGTAAAACACTTGTGAAACTTATGTCTTGGGCATGTAATCTTTTGCAAATAATTGTAATATAACTTATATGAATTATTGTTAAAACAACCTTGCATGTTTTGACATAGGTAGGGATAAATGGACCCGGTGTGGTCAATGTTTATAAGTATGGATAAATAGACCCAGTGTGGTCAATGTTTACTTATAAATGGACCCGGTGCGGTCATTGCTTTATATTGGGCCTCAGATGGGTCATGTGAAAATATATTGCACAGGTTGAGTTTTGGGTAGAGCTCCCCGTACAAAAGAGACTCTGCCCAAATTTTGTTAAATTATGGACCCCGGTAAATGGGGCATAACGGCGTGATACCGAGTTACCCTGTATCCACGGGTATTCCGCGGGTTGATGAGAAATCAACGGACCCCCGGGTTTTGGGGCGTCACAGAGTATTTTAACCTTCATTTCTACCTCATTTGTTGAGTTATGATGATGTTTCCCTTAGTTCTGTGAGTGATTTAAGTGGCTTTTCATTGTAGTCTCTTGACTGTAGCTACCAAATTATTTTTAGCCATTGTAGGGTATGGTCAAAGCTACATGTGGCTTCAAGGATTTTGATTCAGCATGTGAACTCTATATTCTTGGTGATACAACACGCCAAAATTTGTTATGATAATAGTTCAAGTTCATAAGGGAATGATGTGCTGGGATTTAATAAAAGATTGGCTCTTTATGTGTGTAGGGCAAACTATCGTGCTAATTTTGAACACTAATTCATTTCAGATTTTGATTTTTTTAATTGTTTGTTAGGAGAGGAAGACATCATGCTTCTGAATTTTTTAAACTAGAGCGAATATACATGCATGCCCAATGAGATTTCTTTTACTAGGGAACCTCAACATGGAGATGTATGCAAAATGTTTGGTCTTTCGCTTTTGTACAAAATAACTCAAATTGTAACAGAGCTAACTTTTAATTGCTATTTGATCTGGGTGTAGCATGCAGGATGTCAAAGGAACATTATTGTCTAAATGAAAATAAGTTGCTATCTAAATAGTTAAATAGTATGAGCCGTGCTCAATTTTTTTTTATTGCACTGTGTCTTCACACGAGTTATTTGTGTGTAAATGATTGGCTCATATTAATTGACGATTTTTTATGTTATATAGTTGCTTTGGACATAGGCAATTTTCTTGAAGGTTGAACTATTGCTTGGTTTATATAAATAAATTGTTTTGCCTAAAAGAGAAATCCCGATATATCTTTTTTGTTATCTTTTTCCCTCAACAAAATAGTTACAAAAGAAAAAAAATACCCATTTTGAGTGTTTAAAAAGTTTCATTTTCATATTCATAGAATGTCATACTTAGCTTTCATCTTGCTTCCATGTGAACAGTTATCATAGTAATAAAACTTCATGTGGGACTGTCATTGGGTGATGATGAGGTGGATGGTAGCGTATGGGTAGATGGTAGAAATACCTATACATGCAATTTAATTTTACATCTCATTTTTCTTAGAGATTCTTTTAATAAATTTAATTGCTATGATTTGGTGTGTGTTTTTGTTGTGATTAGGGATATTCCAATTGCTTATAGATATAACCAACATTGTTATCAATATTGTATCCAGATTAATGGTGTCATAACCAATGCTTATAGGTTCTCTCTAGAATCCAGGAATCTCTCAACAATCCAGGAATAAAAAATATGAGGAAAACTTCATCAATTCAAAATATGGGGAGAACTTTATCAATTCAAAGAGCGAGAATCCACCTATTTTTGTGTCTTTTTCACTTATGTCATTTGGTATAGTTAGTATATTGTAAGGACTTAATTTTGTGTCAAATCATCTGTGTATTTTTCATTTATTGTAACTTATAATTTTGTTGTTATACAAAGCCTTCATGTACAGGTAATTTCTTGTGATTTTTTGTTTGTTAAGTAGTGTTTTTAGGCACGGATAATGACTAGTATATATATACGAGAGAGAGAGAGAAATAAATAGTCATATTCTATATATGGATATAGATAGATATGAGATAGAGAATTTTAATGTTAGTCAAACTCCTAAAATTTATGAGTTGTTAGTTTTCAAATTTGTTTTAATTAAACATAACTACTAGGGGTATTTTGGACAATGGAGATCAAAATTGACTTAATATTAAACAAATTTCATTGATAGACTTATCACCAAATAAGTCCACGAATGGGGACCAGCCTCCAAATTTCCCTAAATTTTAAGCCCTTAGTTCAGTTGCATGTTTCGAGGCCCTTCGAATGGACTAAGTTTTTAATGGTCCAATGTATGTCACAAGTATTCTATATATAGTCTTCTAAAAAGGCCTAAAATGTAGCAAAACTTTCTAAAATCACCTAAAAAATAATGACTTATCTATATACTACTTAAAAATATTAGCATCTGTGAAAAAATTTTGATTTCCTAATTTATCCTTAATTATTATTATAAAGTCAATTTTACCCACATGTTACTTTGATCTAATTTTTAATTTTTATACCTATTTGACTTTTAAATTCTTTTGGACTCTTATATAAGTAGAATTTGACTTCTAAATTCTTGTGTAGTCATTTATTAGTAGTACGCTTACATACAATTTTTATATCTATATCTATTTATATAAAAAAATTAATTACAATCTTTATTCTATTATTGTATACATGTTGTTGGCCGACCGAATTTTACTATCATATTTGATTTTTTTTTGTATGTAACAATATTATAATACAAATAATAGGTTACAATTTAATCAATCTCTTTGATAAAAAATAGAATAATATATTTAGATGTGCAAATACTTAAGAATAAAAATCTTACAATTACTCTTTTATTAGTATCATTTGACTTCTAAATGATTATGAACTCGTATCTATATCTATTTATATAAAGAATTAAAGTCCAATTTATATTCTATTATAGTATACATGTTGATGGATTGAATTTTACTGTCAAATATATGCCACATTTGATTTTTTTTTGTATGCATCAATATCATAATATTATAGTACAAACAATAGTTTACAAATATTCAAGAATAACAATCTTACAATGAAACTCCACAATAAAGATAAAAGAAAATGTTTAAAGAAGCCGAAAAGATACCTAAAAAAATGACAAATTAGGTACTCAAAGAAGGATATAATAGATCAATAGTTAGGTTTAACAATAATTAATATAAAATTTAGTCAAATAAATCACAAATATAAGCTAAATTTTTTATTAAAAATTATTATTTAAATATATTCACATGCACCGCACGTCGTGCATTACTAGTAGCGTTAAAAGTAATAATGTAAAACCCGGGAAATTTGAACTTTTTCCGGAAAAGGCAAAATAGTAATTTGCCACTATAATGCGTATTTAAAATACTCATTTTCTAGAGCTCGGAGGGGGAAACGGAGTTCGCCATTGTATTCGCAATGCGGAATCTAGTTACCCTGTCAAATTTCGCCGAATTCTGAGATAGTTTGATTTTTCACGTTTTTCGAGGCGACGGGTGTCCAGTGACCCCCAAAAACGGATTTTTTATTAAAATTATAAATTTTCCTTAAAATTTGATGAAATTTCAAATAAAATTAATTTGAACTTAAACCGGAACGAAATAAATCGTTTCGGGGCGAAAACGGACCCGAACAAGTGGGGGGCGTGTGGCGCGACTCGAGCCAAGCCTTGGAAATTATAAATAGGGCTAAATATCAGATATTTCAGCAGAAATATCTCTGATATTCAGCTGGCTTCACACGTTGGAGAGAAAGAGGGAGACAAGAGAGAAAATCAATCTTCTTTCGCTGATTCTTCGAAGTTCCGTCGCTCGGATCGACTCGGATCAAGAGTTAAAGTCGATCACCGCGACGAGGGCTACGTCTACGTACCAAAAACAAGATATTTCACCGAAGATCCAAGAGAAGTCTTTGGAGGAATCAAAGATCTTGGAGCTTTGGTTAGTGTTCTTGAGGTGTTCTTGAAGCTTTGAAGCTCTAGTCTTCATCTCACGCTTCAAAAGGTAGGGTTCTTCCTACTTTTTTTCATTTCCTACCTAGTATGTTCATAAGGGGTGGTTAAGTGTATGTGGATATATATCACTTGTGTATTGTTAAGGAAAATGAAGAATTGAGTGTAGGAATAACTTAAGCTAAATTCTAGCTTGCAATTGATACATGGAAGTTACTTGTATATCTTCTTGTAAGTGAATGAAATAGTGGACTGGTTTATAGTCTATTTCGGGACTGCTATGTAGCCTAGTTTGGGGGGCTGTTTTGTGGTTATTGCGGACTGTTTTTGGACTGATTTTGGACTGAAATTGCGGACTGTTTTTAAGTTGATTTGGAACTGAAATTGCGGACTGATTTTGGACTGAAATTGCGGACTTTTTTTAAGTTGATTTTGGACTGAAATTGCGGACTGTTTTTGGACTGATTTTGGACTGAAATTGCGGACTGTTTTTAAGTTGATTTTGGACTGAAATCGCGGACTGTTTTTGGACTGATTTTGGACTGAAATTGCGGACTGTTTTTAAGTTGATTTTGGCCTGAAATCGTGGACTGTTTTTGGACTGATTTTGGGGCTGAAATTGCAGACTGTTTTTAAGTTGTTTTGGACTGAAATTGCGGACTGTTTTTGGACTGATTTGGAGCTGAAATTGCAGGCTGTTTTGGGTTGAATTTATGGACTGTTTTGGGCTTATTCCATTCTATGATGTTCATGTGAAAGGGGTTGATGTATGAGACCTTGTATAGGACTCTTACCTATTGTTGGTGACTTGATTAAATGGGTGTTGGAAGTGGAGAGAATATATTCCATCTTGAAATAGTGGAGTAGAAATTACTTAGAATCAATTCTTGTGTTATATGATACTTGTAGGATTCCTCCTACTTGGGTTGATTCCTAACCTAGGTTGTTATATGAAATGTTTATATGGGATGAGTAGGGTGTTAGGGACTTAACACTTACTAAATGGTTATGGAAATGGCCTAGATCACTTCCTTGTTTAATTGGATGTAGGGATTCTCCTATTTGGGATTATTCCGGTAGAAATGACTTGGAACAAATTCTATCATGAGATTTGGTGTGGAAGTTCTTTGTGAAACCACTTAGGACATGGTAGTGTGTAGGCACTCTAAATGTTAATATTGTGTCTTGTGAATAAAATAGATTGGTGACATGAATTATAGGGTGACTTGTAGAGTTTTCCTTCCATTTGGGTTCCTCCTATTGTGTATAGTTATGGAATTAAGGAAAAAGGGTAGAGAATTGGCTTAGGCTATCTCTTAGCTTGAGAATGATGCATGATAGTTACTTGTGAACTTTCTTGTAACTTAGTGGAATTTGGGCATGATTTGTGTTCAACATGATGGTTGTCTTGAAGGTGATTGATAAAATACCTTGAGTGATTGAAATCATGTGTTACATGACTATGTTTAGCATGTTGAATGTTGTGGTGAAATATGTTAATATGTTGCTAAGATATTAGTTTCATGATGTTTTATGGTAATTGTATGCTTAAGATATATATTGTCATGACATATGTTGATATGTGGTTTAAATTGTTCATATGGCGTTCATTGCATCTTGAACATGTGGAAAGTGTGCAATGAGTCATTGCATTGCATGTGTATGGGAGCATCACATTCATGAACATAAGTCATGGGTGTGGGGATGTGAGGTGCATGTTTAATCAAACACCTTGTTTGGTGGTTGATATGTGGACTTGGAAATGTGGATCGATGGTCACATGGAGTCGCATGATTGCATGAGAAAACTTGTGTCGAGTATAGCAAGCAGGGCTAGACTCTCCCTCGGGTGCAAAGCCCGGTCACATGGTTCAGACACTTTACCGGCGGTGAAATTCCAGAAAAGTGCTGGTGTTTACGGAACCGGAGGTTGAGATACCAAAATCCGTTGCTCAACAAGACACAAGATTTTGTTAATAAAAACATACTCTGTCAATGAGTATCATCCCATAATGATCTGATTTATAAAACGCATGACTTTTATTCAAAGAGATCATTGGATGTTTTTCCGTCAATGACGGGTTCATTACATATTGGTACTGCATTGTGTCGTGTGAGTCGGGGAGGACTCGGGGAAATCTGCATGAGTGAGCCGCATCTCATTTCATGGCATAACATAGTAGAAGTCCAGCCCTTAATGCATGTTCTTTTAAGGAATAATGGATGTGTGTGTAAATTGTTGCATGTACACTCTTCATGTGCATCTAGAGGGGAAGTAGCCTCTATAGGAAATTCTCTACTGGGCGTTAGCTCACCCTATACGGGAAACATTTCAGGTATGGGACATGCGCTGGCGGATGGCTCTCATTCCGGGCCGCAAGGGTGAAGAAAGCCGACTTGTGGCTTTTATAACTCTTTTTGTAAACCTTTTGGAGCAAACTAGCTTTGGCATGTAACTTTTATGTAAATATGTAACACCCCGCATTTTCGTTTATATATGTATATAGATATCTACTAAATAATAGTTGTAAAAAGGTTGATATAGTATAACTCGAGGAAATAATATTTGAAATTTAGTTTTAGTATGTGAAAATATGAAATTTTATGTCCTAGAACTTGTACTAAATGGGTTTGAGGTAGAAATATATGTTGGAGAGGTTTGGGATGGATTTGGAAGAGATTGGAATGGATTGGAAATGGAAAACAAAAGAAATAGGCAAAACTGGGTAAATGGTACCGGTACTGAATGGTACCGGTACTGAGTACCGGTACCCCAATTCCAGAAGGTTCCTTGTACCGGTACTGGGTACCGGTACTGAATGGTACCGGTACTGAGTACCGGTACCCCGATTCCAGAAGGTTTCTTGTACCGGTACTGGGTACCGGTACTGAATGGTACCGGTACTGAGTACCGGTACTACCGAAACCAGACTGTCTATTTTAAGTCGCGAACAGCCGGTTTTTCCCCCACTATAAATAATTCTTGCCATCCCCTTAGCCTTCATTACACACCTTAAAACCCTAGAAAACATTAGAGAGAAAGAGGGGAAGAGAAAAACACAAGATCAAAGGTGAAAAACAAGGAATTTAAGGGTGATTCAAGATCCAAGCCCTAGATTTCCAAGAACATCAAGGTAGGGGTTTTCTCTCACTCACTTACATTGAGACTAGGGTATTTATATATGTATGTTTTGGCTATCAATGGTATATATATATGTTATGAAATCATCTTCTCTTAGGCTTTTGACAAAGATTACATGTTTTGAACAAAGTTAGGTTTAATACCCATGAAATCTCTTCTCTAGTTTTAAAACCCTCATTTTTTGAGAGTGATGCATTTCTTTCTTAAATGCTTTCTTTATTATATATTTTGGAACCCTTAGTGTTTTGTGTTGGGTAGAACAAGGATGTTATTGTGATCTCATGTATTTTCTTTGTTGGTTGTGAAAATATTACATGATCTATTTTGGGGGATTTTGGATAGATGATTATAAATTGAAATCAATATTGGAAATTGTATGCTTGGTTGGGTTAATTGTGATGCACATGTGTGGGAGGTTCCTTGTAAGGATGTTCACCCCTTCCCAAGAGGTTCCTTGTAAGGATGCTTGGGAAGCCATGTAATGAATTGTGAGAGGTTCCTTGTAAGGATGCTCACCCCTTCCCAAGAGGTTCCTTGTAAGGATGCTTGGGAAGCCATGTAATGAATTGTGAGAGGTTCCTTGTAAGGATGCTCACTGTAACACCCCGCATTTTTATTTTATATATGTATATAGATATATAGTAGATAATTGAAGTAAAGATGTAGATATATGTAGTGACATAAGAATAAACCGTAGGAATAAATGCTATGGAGACAATTTGATTGGGAAGTTACGTGTCGAAGATGTTTAAACTTGGAAAGGATGAATAGACAAGTTTCTAAAGGTTTTTAGGTCAAAATAAGGTTTCCATTGAGTCCGGAAGGTCGAGAAACCTTGGGAGAGGTAATATGAGGTGTATTCGAAGTTAGGAAGTATTTTGGAGTTAAAACACATTGTAGAGAAAATTTGGGAATTTAAGATTTTGGACACTGCTTAGTATTTCGGCCATAACTTTTTATCCTTAAGTCCAATAGGTCTGAAATTTTTACAGTAGATAGTAGACATCTAGGGCTACAAAAGTGTATCTCATGAAAATTTTCCAATTCGACCTCTAAATGGGTAAAAACTGCACTGGAAGTTGGAGCAAAAATCTGGCAGTCGAACCGTACCGGTACGCGTACCGGTACGCCGAACTCCAGTAGCTCAACCGTACCGGTACGCGTACCGGTACGCCCGGCAAAGCCTAGCTCGACCCGGCTTCGGTTCTTTCTCCATTTCTTTGACTATAAATACATCCTTACACCTCTCTAAGCCTCATTACACCAATTGAAACCCTAGAAACCATTAGAGAGGAAGAGAGGAAGAGAAAAACATAAAATCAAGAGAGATTTACACCTTGAACAAAATCAAACCCTAGTTTTTCAAGAGCCCACTTCTCCACCCATTCCCTCTACTATAATTTCACTTCACTTTCACTCAAACCTCTTAGAACCGAAAGAGAAAGTAGCAAGGGAACAAGAAAAAAAAAGGGAAAAGGGGAGTCATTAAAGCTTGGGTTGCTAGAGATACTTGGTTGAGGTAGGGGATTTCTTCCTATTCTCTTACATTGATGTTAGGGTTAAATTATATGTACTCTTTTGTTTCAAACCGTATATACTTGCTAGTATTTACTTGATTCTTGACATCCTTGCAATGATTATCAAGTTTTAAACAAATATATGGTGGAATAACCATTAAATCCTTTTTCTCATCTTAAAACCCTAGGTTTCAAGAGAAAGGGGTTTTTCTTTTGATTCCTCCTATGTTCTCGATTTCAAAACGTTAGTGTTTCATAGTGAACAACAAAATGCTATTTATGATGATCTCTTGTACATTTTATTGTATTACTCTTGTACCACAACTTATGAGAATTGGGGATTTTTCTTGGATATGGCGTGTAAATTGGGGGAATTGTGTAATTGTTGGGAAGGTGAGGTGTTTGTCGGTATAGTATCTCTTGCGTAGTTGTACGATGCTAACATGGTTTACTATTGACCGGGTGTCATGTAGTGGGTAGACGGCTTTGTATGCCACGCGGGTATGAACTTTTCCTATCACATAGTGTGGGTAGACGTCTTTGTACGCCGTGTGGGTACGAACATTTCCTAGCACTAATGATGACGGAATAGTAACGTGGGTAGTGTCGGATATACATTGTGGGTTATCGTGCATTGTACCGGAAATGGTTTCGACAAGAGTTTCCGGAAGTATGGGATTCCGAGAGAACTTGTTGGAAACGGTTTATGGTAGAATGAGTTATATTTGGATATAGTTTGTTAACTGTATACTGGTTTCACTTATTCATTCAATTACTATTGTTCCTTAAACTTGAGATCTATTCAAATGTCCTGGTTTTACTTCAAATGTTATATATGCTATTTGTGAAAATGAGACCAACCGTTTTATATGCTTTTCTAAACCTTGTTTGAGTTTGGGAAGATTTTGCTACAGAGCTTCGTGCTCATCCCCTGCTGCTAACATTTTTTCAGATTTCCTACAAGAGGAGGACGTAGGGGTCGAGGAGCCCGCTACTTGGGAGACTCCGCTAGACGGGAGTGTGGATCCCGAGGTGGACGCTTAGAGCGACCTCTTTTCCTTCTGAACTAGACTAGGACATTCTTTTGGAACATTGTGTAGTCTAGTTCCTTTTGTTTATTCCGCTGTGCAACTTGGATTAATTTTTGAAATGTAAAGGCCAAAGATGACATATTCTTTTGGATAATGATGTAAATATTTTATGGATGATGAATGAAGTGTAATTTAATTATGGATGATATTAGTGCTCTCATGATGTATATGGTTTTAGTATGTAATGTCGTCCAGGGTGGTATTTGGGGCGTTACACTCACCCCTTCCCAAGAGGTTCCTTGTAAGGATGCTTGGGAAGCCATGTAATGAATTGTGAGAGGTTCCTTGTAAGGATGCTCACCCCTTCCCAAGAGGTTCCTTGTAAGGATGCTTGGGAAGCCATGTAATGAATTGTGAGAGGTTCCTTGTAAGGATGCTCACCCCTTCCCAAGAGGTTCCTTGTAAGGATGCTTGGGAAGCCATGCAATGATTTGTGAGAGGTTCCTTGTAAGGATGCTCACCCATTCTCAAGAGGTTCCTTGTAAGGATGCTTGGGAAGCCATGCAATGATTTGTGAGAGGTTCCTTGTAAGGATGCTCACCCATTCTCAAGAGGTTCCTTGTAAGGATGCTTGAGAAACAAAGATGATCTCAAGGGAGGTGGAGGTTACCCTAAAGTATGCCACCTACCGAAAGAAGTGTTGGAAATTGTTTATGGCAATTAATGGTGATTATTTGCATATGGTACTTGTTTATTCATTTAAGTAATGCGTTACATAAACCACCAAACACTCAACCACATACCACCACCAAACACCCACCACCACCACCGAAACCCACCCCACAACCCCTTTGCAAAACTCCACCCTCATCCCCGAAACCCACTGACTTGATCCGAAATGTGTACACCCAAGTGCAGGCGGTCAAGTTGTAGTAATAATCTGGTTTGAGTCCAGAGTCGAATCCTCAGGGAACTATGGTTGGTGTTCTTTGAAGTAAATAGTGAGAAAGACTTGTAACTGGAAATATTATGATTTTGAAGTTGTGGGAAGTTTTGGATAGAATGTAAAATTCTTTCCAATGGGTATTTTTCTAGACAAAATATAAGATGATTAAATGTAACAAACACTCTTTGGTTCGGGAATCAGAATATGTAGTTGATTATCCGGTGCATTATGTTTATGCTTTATAACTCAATTAACTCCCGTGTCAACGGCAAATTAATCGGAAGATAGGAATGAAGTGCAATAATGGTGGACATTGAAAGTTTGTCATGAAGAGTTAGTTAGGGTACTTGCCTTGAATCAATGGATCTTTCCATGTAGGAGTCATCCATTTATCATAGAAAGATCCGTTGATTATACAAAGTACCTTTACTTTGCTAGGTGCATTCAATCACCCAAAAATCAAGTGGAGTATAGAACATTTAAGCATAAAGGTGATACACAAACATAATGTCCGGATTAATCTTTTACATATCTATCATCCCTTCCCAAAGAGTGAATGAGGACTACTCACCCTTCATAGCTATGGTAAAGCTAGAATGATGAATGGTACTCATCCCCAAAAGGTGTTACAAAGTAAAATGCTCAAGCACTAAAAGTGAAATGCTTTAAAGTAAAATAGCTAAACAAGGAGCCGATCTTCGACAAAGAATGAGTGAATCACGTTCCACCCTTCACGGCTTTGGTAAAGCTCTAGAAAAGTGGAAGAGTTTCACTCCTCTAAGGGGAAGAAGGAAGCTCCAACAATGGAAGTAAAAGAAAACAATACTTAAATTAAAAGAAAGCAATAAATACTTGGTGTTTAATCCACAACCAAGAGATGATAATACATAAAAGAAAACAACAACTTCTTGGTGTTTAATCCACAACCAAGATATAATAAAAACATAAAAGAAAACAATAACTTCTTGGTGTTTAATTCACAACCAAGATCTAATAAAAAGAAAACAACAACTTCTTGGTGTTTAATTCACAACCAAGATCTAATAAAAAGAAAACAACAACTTCTTGGTGTTTAATTCACAACCAAGATCTAATAAAAAGAAAACAATAACTCAAGAAAATAAATAAAGCAATAATACTTGAAAGATGATTCAAGAAAAAGATTCAAGACCTTTGGAGTGTTTTCCACTAGGAAGAAATGTTCTTTACAAGAAAAATGAAACAAGAGAAGGATGCCCATTACAAGCCCCCAAGGGGGGTATTTATAGGCATCCAAATTACAAATATCCTAAAATATATTTATCCTAAAATATATTTAATTACAAATATCCTAAAAGATATTTATCCTAAAAGATATTTAATTACAAATATCCTAAAAGATATTTATCCTAAAAGATATTTAATTACAAATATCCTAAAATATATTTAAATATCCTAAAAGATATTTAAATACAAATATCCTAAAAGATATTTAATTACAAATATCCTAAAAGATATTTATCCTAAAAGATATTTAATTACAAATATCCTAAAATATATTTAAATATCCTAAAAGATATTTAAATACAAATATCCTAAAAGATATTTAATTACAAATATCAAGAAGATCTTGATTTACACTTTGATCTCCCTTTGTTTTGAGCTTTAATAATTTACACCCTATGCTTTGATAAGTTGCTCTCCATGCTTTGATAATTGGCTCCCGTCGTTTTGACGCATAAAAACCTGAAAAGAACAACATTCAATGCATTATCCTTAATTCACACATTAACCCTAATTAGATTTATTTTGACTAGTTTAACTTTATTTAATTACACAATTGACCTTTTAATTTAATTACATTTTGCATTAATTAGGGTTAATCACACCCCCCAACCTAAACATTACTAGTCCCTAGTAATAAATAACAGCATAACAAAATCACTTTCGTAGATAACACGATTTCATTTAGCATATGCAATAAGCCGTTAAACCCCTAGGTGATTCCTAGTGGACGAGTTTTGTCTCGTGAAGGTTTTCAGTGAAGCTACCTACAAACTCCATTTGAAAAAAATGTGTATATGCATTAGCACCATGATAGCTGAGACGCCGAATTTTTTTTTTTTTTTAGCAAAATAAAACACTTCTCTGTCATTGGTACGTAATATATGCAAAAATAAACACTTGTTATATTGGTATTTGAAATTCCCTATGTAGTAAGAATGATCATTCTAGCAACAAGAATTGTTATATAACAAACACTCCACTTTACTACCTTCCATGGATAGCTTCGATTTCACAAACCTCTCGTAGAATGCTCTCAGCAAAAATTCACTCCGATTATAGTGACTTGTCTCTCACGGGGCATGTGATCAGAAGGTGGCCAATCGAAAAATCACATGCACAATTAGGAAGGAAGTGAAGTTTAAGGAAACAAACTAATCATGTTTGGCATAATCTCATGAAGGAATATTGATGCAATTTAAAGAAATACTATTTACCATACCCCAATTTTGATTAACAACACACACATGTAACAGACTTGAGATCAATTAGGGCTTTTCATAGGTTGTAGCGTGGCCAGAGGTCAGTGGCTAATGAAATGACGTCAGAGGTTTTCAAAAGCTATCTTTTCATTCTGTAATGTAGCACACTTCTTTCTAGCTTTTCGACATTTTGCCCAGAAATGATTTCTTTTTTTTTTTTTTTCATTTGTTCCCATTGATTCTCCTTATCATCGAAAAGTAATCTCCACAGTTTTCCCATTTCTTTGCATTTCTGTGTCATTTTGATTAATAAGAGTGTGCAAGAAAATTAGATAGCAATGGTGTGTCCAGTATGTTTTCTTGTGGCTTGGTAAATATTTGGGTTTATCAAAGAAGAAATCATACATTGAGGGCTCAAACATGGCTGACTAGGGAAATAATTTTGCAGAAAAAATGGCTAAGGCTCAATATCAAATCAAAGATGGCCTAAAATCCTTTCTCAAGTATGTGAACATGTATGTGTCGTATGAACAGATTTCTTGGGGATATGTCAACAGATTACCTTAGTTGCGTCAATCAAAGCAAATTTAATGAGATTATTCAAAAATAGAGAATGAAAGACCTTACTTGAATAAATGTTAATTATCTCTCAAAAGTATGATAAGGCTCAAAACTTACCATGGTATTCTTTATCATCTCCACTGGTAATGTCAGGTTTTTCATGGAATGTCGGTTATATACCAATTCTATTTTCGAGTCTGGTCATTCTGTACCTTAAGAATAACAAATAACAATATACATTTGACATTTAAGCATAGAGAAAATACCATTTTTCAAGGAAGTGAGTTTTTTTTTTTTTTAAAGAAGAAGAAATAAAATTCAAAATTATAAACATACTCATTTATCTATGAAAATTGAAAGAAGACTAGATGCACCAATTAAACTTGAAAAACTATGGCGTCTCAGGATAAAATCCCTACCCACACTACAGGTTGGCATTTTAGGACATTCCTTACTCAGCCCACATACTCATTTATCTATGAAAATTGAAAGAAGATAAAATGCACAAATTGAACTTGGAAATTTATGGCGTCTCAGGATCAAATCCCTACCTACACTGTTAGTTGGTAGTTCGAGACGTTCCTTACTCGGCCCACATTTTTATTTCAACAACAAGACTTTGTACAAAACTATTTTACAAAAGAGTTCAGACCCTTAACCTTCATTCCAAAACACATTTTTCCACAGCTTTGTTTTTATAGTCAAAATCTAATCCGAGTCATCGCTTGGATCTAGGTCATTATCAGTGACCCTTCCAACTTCTTGTCGCACATAACTTGTAAGTCCTGGACTGGCATAAGATGGCGTGTCAGGATAATCCTTACTCAGCCCATACACTATCCAGTTTAATCGATCGGTTGCACGACCCGAAATTGGTTCAGAACACTGATTATGTTTTTTCATATGAAATATCCTGCCACAATGGTAACAAGCACCCAGTCGTTTGGAACGACGATGTTTAGCAAAATTGCTTCTGCCACACAATGGTTGTTGTTGTTTCTCTCGGATCTCAATTTTTCTCACATCCCTTGCTTTTCTCATTATCACAGCATGCACATCAGATGGGAAAATGCGTAGAACTCCTAGACTAAACCAAAAAAGTTTAGGATCCATGCTTGCTAAGACTAAAGACATTCTATCTGGTTTTTTAACGTCTGCCAGTCACAAAGACAGTTGAAGCTGCATCCGATGTGATCATGAAATACAGGTACAAATACTTAAAAGAACGCGATCCAGCAAAAATAAAATTTTTTTTTTTTTTTTTTTTTCAAATCTAAAACTAAAATTACAAATACGAAACTAGAGAAAGTATACCAAAATACAAGCGGAAGGAAGAAGATTTAGGATGAAACAAACAAATTAACGAAGAAGGAATAAACCCAGAATACATAGGATTGAGGAGGATTATTTGGCAAATTATCAGATCTTACTGTAACAGCAATTACAACATAGTCATTGGAGGGCATAGCAAATTCACAAGGAATTTTATAAAGACAAATAGCCATCAGAATCACAAGCTGTAGATATCAAATTTCAAATATATATATAAATGAAATTACAAACAAGCAATACTTACAACACTAGCACTAGTGGGCTAGTGGAGATAAGGTTGCAGTAGTGAAAGTGTATGACGCTTGGAAATGAGGTTGTAAGGTACAGATCTGTTCATCTGCCGAAACCTACAAATAAAATACAACAATTACTCAACTCAAGGAATATCTGGGTTTCTCTGGAAACTCTTCATCCTAAGTGTGAGAACACAAAGAGCACCCAGGTACAAATACAAACATATAAGGCAAATTATTAAACAAAAGACTGGATCGTCGGCGTATATGGTCATGGATTTACAGGGGGTGAGTTGTTTTTACAGAGAACAGAAAGAACGACGACGAAGAAGAAGAGAAGAAAAAGAAAGAGAAGAAGAGAAGGGAAAGAGAAAAGGGGGGAACCAACACCGGTGATGGTGGAAGAAAAAGAAAAAGGTGGAAGGCCTAATAAAGGCATTCCTCAGACTTTTTTTTTTTTTTTTAAATGTCGGCAGGAGTTGGCATAAGAAAAGAAAAAGAAGAAGAAAAAGAATGGGAGGCCCCCCCCCCTTTTTACTTTCGGCAGTGTCGGCAGGCGCAAATCATGGCAGCAGGCGCAATAATGGTGCAGGCTTGAAATTTTTTTTTTTTTTTAATGGTGCGTAGTGTCGGCAGAGTGGATATCCACGCAGAATATTCCCACAAATAATGCAACCTCACCCCCTAACTTGGTTCATGCATTGTCCTCAATGTAACAAAAAGATATGATAATTAATGACGCACAATAAAAAAAATGAGTAGGGTAAGAGAACACATTGCCCTTGAGTTTTGACCTGGCACCGATATCTGAAAATAGGAACAACAAAACTATACAACAAAAGAAAGTGACATGCATTAAAAATAACATTAAATAAAAACAACTGTACACTATTGTAGAAGGATTTTAGCAAAAACATTCAAACGTGTTGTAACGTTCGAACGTCGAATCAAAAAAATTTTTTTTTTTTTTTTTCTACACTACATTATGCATACTAAAAGGAATCCATGTTTTCATTTTAGTCAAAAGAGTTTGTACAGAACATAAAAATAAAATAAAATAAAATAAAATAAAATTTACAGACTCGGACCTTCAGCTCTCATTCCCAACCTCAGTACACTTTTCCACAGAGGTCAATCCGATTCCCCCTCCGTATCTGTGTAAAATGGACAACCAGTAACTCTCCCAACTTCCTCTCTCACAAATCGGTTAAGCACAGTACCGGAATAGCATGGCGTATCAGGGTAATCCTTACTCAGCCCATTCACTATCCAGTTTAATCGATCGGTTGCGCGACCGGAAATTGGTTCAGAACATTTGTTGTATCTTTTCTCATGAAAGTATCTGCCACACTGTTTACAGGCACCAAGTCGTGTAGCACGACGACGTTTAGAATAACTGCTTCGGCCACAGAGGGGTTTCGCTTGTTTTTCTTTGATTTCAGCCTTCCTTACTAATCTTGCTTTTCTCATGATCATGGTATGTACATTAGATGGAAAAGTACGTAGGACTCCTAGACTAAACCAAAAAAGATTTACATCCATGATTGCTACTTTATAACCCACTATCTGGTTCTTTTACGTCTTCCAGTCACAAAGACGATCAAAACTGACCCACAGATATTATCATTAATACAAGGTACATAATCTGAACAGATACAACAATAAAAACAAAAAAAAATTTACAGAAAATTTTACGGGTTCAACCCGCGCAGATCAACTACTGTAAACTGCAGATCAACTACTGTAAACTGTAGATCTCACCCCCCAACCTAGACTGAACATTGTCCCCAATGTTTCGAGTTTTTCGGTTTGTAGAGCTTGAATACGCAGTTAACTGTGGAGATCTGTTCAATCGCCGATGACCTATACCAAAAAAAACAGAGATTAAGCATCTTTGGGGTGGTCTGGGTTTTCATTGGGACAAAAACCCTTGATCATCAGTGCGGCCCGAAGAAGAACAGCCATAAGTAAATAATACAAACAAATGTAGATCATGAGAAGGAGGATAGGGTCATCGAAAAATGCAGACATGGTACTGTTATGGGTTGGATCGTGGTACAGAAGACCAGATGCAGTGGAGAAGAAGAAGAAAAGAGAAGAAAAAGAAGAAGAAAAAGAAAAGAAAAGAGTAAAGGCGGTGGGGAAAAGAAAAAGGAAAAAAAAAAAACGATGGGAGCCTTATAAAGGCAGTCCATCGTGTTGGGTGTCTGATTGACCCGACCCTTTTTTGTGTTGGCAAGCGTAATCTCCGGAGTGATTTCCGGAGATACTTTCTGGATCCATAAAAAAAATGGTCTCCACATTTTGGACAAAATTCTCCACAAAGGGTTTTAATCGCTGACCATTGACGGTAAAAATGTTACCGTTTGATGGGTTCTCCACTTCCACTGCCCCATGTTCAAATACCTTTTTAACAATGTATGGTCCAGTCCATCTTGATTTCAACTTACCAGGAAATAGGCGAAGTCTCGAATTGAAAAGTAGAACCTTTTGATCAGGTTCAAAAGATTTTCGCACTATGTTCTTGTCATGAAAAATTTTCATCCTGGTTTTTGCAATCTTTGCATTTTCATATGCTTCATTTCTCAATTCCTCCAATTCATTAATCTGAAGCTTCCGTGACAGTCCAGCCTTGTCTAAGTCAAAATTCATTGCTTTAATAGCCCAGTATGCCCTATGTTCCAATTCCACAGGCAAGTGACATGGTTTTTCATAGACTAATCGATAGGGAGACATGCCCAAAATTGTTTTAAAAGCAGTTCGGTATGCCCAGAGCGCATCAGTTAGTCTTAATGACCAATCTTTGCGATCTGGGTTCACCGTTTTTTCCAAAATTAATTTGATCTCCCGATTAGCTAACTCAGCTTGTCCACTGGTCTGTGGATGATAAGGGGTTGCAATTTTGTGAAAAATCAAGTATTTTTTCATTAAATTCCAGAAGGGACGATTGCAAAAATGAGAACCCCCATCACTTATAATGGATTTTGGAATTCCAAACCGAGATAAAATATTTTCTTTTAAAAACTTGATCACTATTTGATGATCATTATTTCGGCATGGAATTGCTTCAACCCATTTGGATACATAGTCTACGGCTACTAAAATGTATAGATAGCCAAAGGAGGGAGGAAATGGTCCCATAAAATCGATACCCCAACAGTCAAAAATTTCGATCACCAAAATTGGGTTTAAGGGCATCATGTTTCTTTTTGAAATGTTTCCCAACCTTTGACATCTATCGCAAGTTACGCAAAAAGCATGGACATCTTGGAAAAGTGTGGGCCAGTAAAATCCACACTGCAAGATTTTTGCAGCGGTTTTTCGAGATGAAAAATGACCACCGCATGCTTCTGAATGACAAAATGTTATTACCTGTCTACTTTCCTGAGCGGGGATGCAACGTCTTATGATCTGATCCTTACAGTACTTGAATACGTAGGGATCTTCCCAAAAGAAATTGCGGACCTCCCTCAGAAACTTCTTTTTGTCCATGGGAGTGAAAAATGGAGGAAGTGTTCCGGTAGCAAGGAAATTAGCAATATCAGCGTACCATGGGGTCTCATCAATCCTGAATAGTTGTTCATCAGGGAATTTTTCATTAATTGGCAGTCCATCCTCATTAAATTCATAAGTTAATCTCGACAGATGATCTGCCACCACATTTTCCACACCCTTTTTGTCCTTAATGACTAAGTCAAATTCTTGGAGCAAGAGGATCCATCTCAAGAGCCTTGGTTTGGCATCTTTTTTTGTAAGCAAAAATTTCAGTGCTGCATGGTCAGTAAATACAGTAACAAAAGAACCAACAAGATAAGATCGAAATTTTTCCAATGCAAATACTACAGCAAGTAATTCCTTTTCAGTTGTTGAGTAATTCATTTGGGCATCATTTAAAGTTTTACTTGCATAGTAAATCACATGTGGCTTCTTATCTTTTCTTTGTCCCAAAACAGCACCTACAGCATAGTCACTAGCATCACACATCAATTCAAAGGGTAGAGTCCAGTCAGGAGGTTGCATTATTGGGGCAGAAATTAACATGCCTTTGAGTTTGTCAAAGGATTTTTGGCACGCTTCATTCCAGTCGAAAATGACATCCTGACTCAAAAGATGACACATAGGTTTTGCTATGGTGCTGAAGTCTTTTACGAACCTTCTGTAGAATCCTGCATGACCTAAGAATGATCGAACATCGTTTACAACCCTAGGAGCAGGAAGATTCCTTATCAAATCAATTTTTGCTTTATCAACTTTCATGCCTTCAGACGACACAATGTGACCCAAGACAATGCCTTGATTCACCATGAAATGACATTTCTCCCAGTTAAGCACCAGATTTGCCTCTTTGCATCTCATCAAAACTTTTTCTAGGTTAGCTAGACACAAATCAAATGAGTCACCATATACCGAGAAATCATCCATGAAGATTTCCAAAAATTTTTCGACCATGTCACTGAACAAGCTCAGCATACATCTTTGAAATGTTGCAGGAGCGTTACAAAGTCCGAATGGCATCCTTTTGAATGCAAAGGTGCCAAATGGACATGTGAATGTGGTCTTTTCTTGGTCATTCAGAGCTATCTCAATTTGATTGTATCCGGAATACCCATCCAGGAAACAGTAAAATTCATGGCCTGCTATTCTCTCGAGGACTTGGTCAAGGAAGGGAAGAGGAAAATGGTCTTTTCTAGTCACCAGATTGAGTTTTCGATAGTCAATGCACATTCGCCATCCTGTGACGACTCGTGTTGGCACGAGTTCATTTGCATCATTTTTGACTACTGTGACTCCAGATTTCTTTGGTACAACTTGGGTTGGACTAACCCATTTGCTATCGGAGATAGGAAAAATTATCCCTGCATCCAGGAGTTTGAGCACTTCCAGTCTCACAACCTCTTTCATGTGAGGATTCAATCGTCGCTGCATTTGACGAGAGGGTTTTGAGTCCTCTTCAAGGTATATGGCATGATTACAAATTAACGGGCTTATACCTTTCAAATCAGCGATGGTCCACCCAATGGTGCTTTTATGACTTTTAAGAACTTCAATTAATTGAGCTTCTTGCAAGTCTGTGATTTTTGAAGAAATTACCACTGGGTAAGATTTATCCTCACCTAAAAATGCATACTTGAGATCAGATGGGAGCGGTTTCAGTTCAGGCTTTGGTGGCCTGTCACTTGAAGATAGTGGTTTTGTACCACTTGATGAAATTTCTTCAAATTTAGGAGCCCATGTCCCCACATTGAAGGTAGGGCACTCAATGGAGTTTTGTTCCAGAGAGTCAGATGAGTCAGATTTTGACAAAGTTGATTCACTAAGATCCTCACAGAATGAGTCATTCAGATGTGCTTGTATCAATGACTCAATGGAATTTATTTCTCCTACCTCCTCGTACTCTCTTGGGTGTTTAGCAATGTCAAAGACGTTCATTTCGAGAGTCATATCCCCAAAAGTCAATTTCATAATACCATTCCTGCAATTGATTAGTGCATTGGAGGTTGCTAGAAAAGGTCGACCAAGAATGACAGGAATTGGAGTTTCTGAATGAACTTCTGGATGAGTATCTAGAACAATGAAGTCTACAGGGAAGACAAAATTATCCACTTGGACAAGTACATCTTCAACAATACCCCTAGGAATTTTTACAGATCTATCTGCCAATTGGAGTGTGGTGCAAGTGGGTTTCAGTTCACCTAAACCCAACTGCTGGTAGACAGAGAAAGGAAGCAAGTTGACACTAGCTCCAAGGTCTAACAATGCTTGCTCAATTTTGAAATTTCCAATGACACATGACACAGTGGGGCACCCTGGATCTTCGCACTTTGGAGGGATTTTGTGTTGAAGTAGGGCACTGGCTTGCTCTGTGAGGAAGGCTCTTTTTTGAACATTTTGGCTTCTTTTGACTGTGCACAAGTCTTTTAGAAACTTGGCATAAGCTGGAACCTGTTGGATTGCATCCAAAAGTGGGATGTTGATTTTTACTTGCTTGAAAAGCTCGTAAATTTCAGACTGATTGTTTGCTTTCTGTATGCTCTTGAGTCTATGAGGGAAAGGAGCAGGAATAGAACACGAGGGTTCTTCTTCCCTTGATGGCTCTGGTTCTTGTTCAATCATGGGATCACAGTCATTTTTTGTTGCAAGTTCTGGCTCACTTAATGGGTTGGCTGGAATTGAGTCTGGTTTTGGGTCTGGAATTAGCATGTTTCTGATGGACTTGTCAATCTTTTTGCCACTTCTCAATGTGGTGACAGTTTTGGCTTGGTCTTGTGGAGTTTCCATAGTTGATGAATTTCCCACCTGAAATTGGCCTTGTGGAGGCTTTGGTTGGGCAGGAAATTTTCCCTTCTCATGTGTGCTCATGGATTGGGTCAGCTTTTGAATGTGGCCTTTGAGATCCTCAAAAGATTGTGTGGTCTGGGCCTTGAAATCAATAAAATCCTGAGTAGAACTATTGTTATAGCTCATTTGGGTTTGCATGAATTGATTCAATGTATCTTCAAGGCTCCTTTTGTGTGGTGGTTGATATGGAGGATATTGTGGAGGTACTTGAGGTGGATGTGGTGGCCCTTGTTGATGAGGATATTGTGGAGGTCCTTGAGGTGGTTGTTGTGGACCTTGTTGCTGATTCATGGGGGTTGGTTGTGTGTTTCTCCAACTGAAATTTGGGTGGTTCCGCCACCCTGGATTGTATGTTTCAGAGTATGGGTTGGAGTAAGGCTTGTTGAAATTGGAAATGGCATTTGTTTGTTCCAACAAAACTTCTTTGAATGCCGGTATGGTCGGGCATTCCCCAGTAGGATGCCCTGTTAGCGCACAAATCCCACACACTTGTTCTGTGGGAGGGACAACATCAACTTGATGGACCTTTTTCATCTCTAAAGCTTCAAGCTTTCGAGACAAAGTGGACATTTTTGCTCTAAGATCATCATCTTCTCTCAAGACATACTTACCCCCTTGGAAAGTAGGTGGTTTGGCTTCTACAGTGGTAGGAGATGCTGAGTCCCACATTTGAGAACTGTCAGATATGGTATCAAAAAAATTGAATGCCTCCTCCGGACTTTTTCCCATAAACTCTCCTTGAGCCATCATTTCGACAAACTGTCGTAACCTAGTGGGCAAGGAATCATAGAAAAAACCTGCCAAAGTCCAATTTTCAAAAGCATGGTGTGGACAAGATTGGAGAAGATCTTTGAATCTCTCCCAGCTTTGATAAAAAGTTTCCCCTTCTTTGACCGAAAAATTCATGATTTGTCTTTTGAGTGTATTAGTGCGGTGCAGAGGAAAGAATTTTCTGAAAAATTCATTCTGTAGAGCCTGCCAATTAGGGATTGAAAGAGATTTTAAAGAATGTAACCATTGTTTGGCTTTATCCCTCAAAGAGAAAGAAAACAATTTCATTTTTGTCAATTCAGAATTGTCTTGAAATGTTCCACACACTTCTTCGAAGTCTTTGATATGCAGATACGGATTTTCTGCATCCAATCCATGAAACACGGGCAATAACTGCACTGTCCCCGGCTTTACAGTAAAGAGGGGAGCATTTTCAGGAAAAATAAAACAAGAGGGGACACTATTCCTTGTGGGATGTAAGTAATCTCGCAATGTTCGAATGTTGGGTACTTCTCCCTCTCTCACATAATCTTCACCCTGCCTATCAATATTTGCCATATTGAAGTTACAAGAGTCGGCTTCTGATTTGGGTGAAGGTGGTTCAAGTTGATTTACAGACCCAGAAGATTCAGCAGGCAAATTTGGATAGAGGCGATTGGTGTCAGTCATAAAAAAAAAAAAAAAAAAAATTATTCACAATAAGGCAAAAATATATACAAAAAGAGAGGTTTTTTTTTTTTTTTTTTTTCACTTTTTTCTAAAAAAAACACCTTTTATGATTCCCCGGCAACGGCGCCAAAAACTTGACTTGATCCGAAATGTGTACACCCAAGTGCAGGCGGTCAAGTTGTAGTAATAATCTGGTTTGAGTCCAGAGTCGAATCCTCAGGGAACTATGGTTGGTGTTCTTTGAAGTAAATAGTGAGAAAGACTTGTAACTGAAAATATTATGATTTTGAAGTTGTGGGAAGTTTTGGATAAAATGTAAAATTCTTTCCAATGGGTATTTTTCTAGACAAAATATAAGATGATTAAATGTAACAAACACTCTTTGGTTCGGGAATCAGAATATGTAGTTGATTATCCGGTGCATTATGTTTATGCTTTATAACTCAATTAACTCCCGTGTCAACGGCAAATTAATCGGAAGATAGGAATGAAGTGCAATAATGGTGGACATTGAAAGTTTGTCATGAAGAGTTAGTTAGGGTACTTGCCTTGAATCAATGGATCTTTCCATGTAGGAGTCATCCATTTATCATAGAAAGATCCGTTGATTATACAAAGTACCTTTACTTTGCTAGGTGCATTCAATCACCCAAAAATCAAGTGGAGTATAGAACATTTAAGCATAAAGGTGATACACAAACATAATGTCCGGATTAATCTTTTACATATCTATCATCCCTTCCCAAAGAGTGAATGAGGACTACTCACCCTTCATAGCTATGGTAAAGCTAGAATGATGAATGGTACTCATCCCCAAAAGGTGTTACAAAGTAAAATGCTCAAGCACTAAAAGTGAAATGCTTTAAAGTAAAATAGCTAAACAAGGAGCCGATCTTCGACAAAGAATGAGTGAATCACGTTCCACCCTTCACGGCTTTGGTAAAGCTCTAGAAAAGTGGAAGAGTTTCACTCCTCTAAGGGGAAGAAGGAAGCTCCAACAATGGAAGTAAAAGAAAACAATACTTAAATTAAAAGAAAGCAATAAATACTTGGTGTTTAATCCACAACCAAGAGATGATAATACATAAAAGAAAACAACAACTTCTTGGTGTTTAATCCACAACCAAGATATAATAAAAACATAAAAGAAAACAATAACTTCTTGGTGTTTAATTCACAACCAAGATCTAATAAAAAGAAAACAACAACTTCTTGGTGTTTAATTCACAACCAAGATCTAATAAAAAGAAAACAACAACTTCTTGGTGTTTAATTCACAACCAAGATCTAATAAAAAGAAAACAATAACTCAAGAAAATAAATAAAGCAATAATACTTGAAAGATGATTCAAGAAAAAGATTCAAGACCTTTGGAGTGTTTTCCACTAGGAAGAAATGTTCTTTACAAGAAAAATGAAACAAGAGAAGGATGCCCATTACAAGCCCCCAAGGGGGGTATTTATAGGCATCCAAATTACAAATATCCTAAAATATATTTATCCTAAAATATATTTAATTACAAATATCCTAAAAGATATTTATCCTAAAAGATATTTAATTACAAATATCCTAAAAGATATTTATCCTAAAAGATATTTAATTACAAATATCCTAAAATATATTTAAATATCCTAAAAGATATTTAAATACAAATATCCTAAAAGATATTTAATTACAAATATCCTAAAAGATATTTATCCTAAAAGATATTTAATTACAAATATCCTAAAATATATTTAAATATCCTAAAAGATATTTAAATACAAATATCCTAAAAGATATTTAATTACAAATATCAAGAAGATCTTGATTTACACTTTGATCTCCCTTTGTTTTGAGCTTTAATAATTTACACCCTATGCTTTGATAAGTTGCTCTCCATGCTTTGATAATTGGCTCCCGTCGTTTTGACGCATAAAAACCTGAAAAGAACAACATTCAATGCATTATCCTTAATTCACACATTAACCCTAATTAGATTTATTTTGACTAGTTTAACTTTATTTAATTACACAATTGACCTTTTAATTTAATTACATTTTGCATTAATTAGGGTTAATCACCCACCACCACCGAAATTCATCCCCATCCCCTGAAACCCAGCACCATCCCCAAAACCCACCACCACCCCCTGAAAATCCACCCCCATCCCCGAACCCACCCCCATCCTCAAAACCCACCCCCATCCCTTGAAACCCACCACCACCGAAACCCATTACCATTCCCTGAAACCCAGCACCACCCAACCCCACCCCCCATCCCCGAAACCCACTCCCATCCCCTGAAACCCACCACCACTGAAACTCATCCCCATCCCTTAAAACCCACCACCATCCCCAAAACCCACCACCACCCCCTGAAAGCCACCCCATCCCCGAAACCCACCCCCCAAAACTCACCCACCCTCATCCCCTGAAACCCACCACTACCTAACCCCACCACCACTACCGAAACCCACCAACACCCCCTTTCCCAAAAAAAAAAAAAATTCATCACCACCACCAAAACAGAGAAGGTTGGGAGAGAAAGGGGCGGGGGAGGAGATTTGAAAAAAGAAGAAGTGAATACTCAACCAAGAAAATTCATTTTTTGTTGCTAAGGGAGATCGAAACCAAGATCTCATTAACCATCCTTTTAAACCGCACGTATGTTTTTTTTTTTCTTTCAAAAACTTCATTTTGGATGTTTCTATATTTTAGCCTTATTTTCAAAATGGAGCAGTTAAAAAAAAAAATGAAAACATTCACCAAACACTTTTTTGTTTTGACAAAAAAAAAAAAACAAAAAAAAAAAACTCGAGACTACCGAAAGCTACCGAAAACTATGGTCATTCACTGTGGGTGTGTTTGGCAAAGGGGATAAAAGGGGATAACTACCATTGGACTGGGTTAAAATATCCGGGGGCCCACAAAACCTTGCGTTGGATCCATTTTTTTGAATGGGATACTCGTTGGGCTCATTTCCTCGGGCCGTAGCAATTTCCCCCATTTAACCCATCTGAGCCACTTTATTGTATCCCATGGTAACTTTGGGATTAGTTAGCCCAGACACCAGATTGGGCTTGTAATTACAAGAACACCCTTGTACAGTACCAAATGTAGGGTTATTACATTTCAACATCTTTTTGTCTTCTTCACTTTTGATCTTCTCATTGGTCCTTCTTCCCGCAAGCGGCGCCAGTGGTCCCCCGTGCAAGGTATTTCACTCTCTCTCTCTCTTTATATATATATATATATATATATATATATATATATATATATATATATATATATATATATACTAGTTGGTACACACGTGCGTTGCACGTGAGCCATGAGTGTAAAATAGAGTAAGCTTTTATTGTAAAAATTATTAAACATGTACATATTATCAAGAAGATTGGAACATTCCAGGATGTATGCAATTGCAATATTAGTGATAATTGGGAAACAATTCATCTCGTCCCCCTCCTACCTTCCTCCTTTTTTGTAGTAATTTGTAATGTTTTATATTCGCTAGGTGTATATTTCATGGTATGTTTTTGTGTAATTGTAACACCCCAAAACACACCCTGGACGGCATTACATACTAAAACCATTTTCATCATGAGAGCACTAATATCATCCATAAATAAATTAAACTTCATTCATCATCCATAAAATATTTACATCATTATCCAAAAGAATATGCCCAACCATGGCATTTACATCTCAAAAATTAACTAATGTAGCGCAGCGGAAATAATAAAATAAAACTAGACTTTACAAGGTACAAAATGAATATCCTAGTCTAGAACAAAAGGAAGTGTCGCTCTAGGCGTCCACCTCGGGATCCACGCTCCCGTCTATCGGAGTCTCCCAGTGTGCGGGCTCCTCGACTCCCAGCTCTTCCTCGAGAGGGTAATCTGAAAAAGGTTAGCGGTAGGGGGTGAGCACGAAGCTCTGTAGAAAAATTCTCTCAAACCCAAACAAGGTTTAGAAACGTATTTAAAATGGCCGGTCTCATTTTTAACATAACATAGATACATAATTTGAAATAAGGCAGTGACATTTCAACAAGGATCTCAAGTTTAGATAGCAATAGTACTAGAAATGAACAATAATAACCCATTTTAATAACCATCCCTTTTCAAAATATAAACCCTTTCCCACACATTATACAATATTGTCCTCTTTTGGCATGAACATCCTTATAAGGAACCTCTCACCCTCAAGGCATCACAAACTCAAGCATCCTTATAAGGAACCTCTTGAGGGAAATCACATACTCTCCTCTCTTGGCATGAGCATCCTTATAGGGAACCTCTCACCCTCAAGGCATCACAAACTCAAGTATCCTTATAAGGAACCTCTTGAGGGAAATCACATACTCTCATCTCTTGGCATGAGCATCCTTATAAGGAACCTCTCACCCTCAAGGCATCACAAACAACCCAACCAAGCATACCATTCCAATATTTATATCATTTTACAAGCATCTCTCCAAAATCCCCGAGATATATTATGTAACAATTCCCCAACCAACAAGGAAAATACATGAGATTACAATAACATCATTTTTCTACCCAACACAAACAACTACAGTTTTCGAAGTTCATAATAAAGAAGCATTTAAGAAGAAATACATCACTCTCCCAAAAACTAGGGTTTTAAAGCTAGAAATGAGATTTAATGGGTATTAAACCCTAACAATGTAATCTTTGCAAAAAGCCTAAGAGATGATGATTCTATAGCATATATATACCATTGATAGCAAAAATATACATATATAAATACCCTAGCCTCAATGTAAGTGAGTGAGAGAAAACCCCTACCTTAATGTTCTTGGAAAAATTAGGGCTTTGATCTTGAATCAACCCTTCAATCTCTTGTTTTCTCTTGATCTTGTGTTTCTCTCTTTCTCTCTTCCTCTCTTATGTTTTCTAGGGTTTGGAGTGGTGTAAGGAAGACTAAGGAGGTGACAAAATGTATTTATAGTGGAGGAAATGGAGAAAGACCCGCAGTCGGATCGGGCTGGATTTATCGGGCGTACTGGTACGGTTTAGCTTCTGGAGTCCAGCGTACCGGTACGCGTACCGGTACGGTTTAGCTACTGGAGTTCGGCGTACCGGTACGCGTACCGGTACGGTTTGACTGCCAGATTTTTATTTCAACTTCCAATGCAGTTTTGACCCATTTAGAGGTCGAATTGGAAAATTTTCATGAGACATACTTTTGTAGCCCTAGATGTCTACTATCTACTGTAAAAATTTCAGATCAATTGGACTTAAGGATAAAAAGTTATGTCCAAAACACTAAGTAGTGTTCAATACCCATTTTTACCCAAATTCTCGCTAAAGTGTATTTTAACTCCGGGACACTTCCTAACTTCCAATACATCCATATTACCACTCCCAATGTTTTTCGACCTTCCGGATTCAATGGAATCATTATTTTGACCTACAAACTTTTAGAAACTTGTCTAATCACCCTTTCCAAGTTTAAACATCTTCGACACGTAACTTCCCAATCAAATTGTCTCCATAGCATTTATTCCTACGGTTTATTCTTATGTCACTACATATATCTACATCTTTATAAATATTATTTACTATATATATATATCTCTATAAATATATAAAAGAAAATTCGGGGTGTTGCAGTAATTTCATTGACCAAAGTCTACAATATCATCAAAAGATAGAAGAACACAATGGATTCAACTATAGATATAATCACTAAAACATAATAAAGAATGACAATTAAAATATCAATAAAGCATCAGGAACCTTTACCGCAATCTAAATGAATATTAAAATTTAAAATTAAAGGTTTGGGGCCAAAGGCAATGGCCTCAATTACATCCAAAGTTTCCTAAAGTGATGTTAGAACTTAATCACTTTAAAGTGTTCAAGCAAAGCCCCATTGGGCAAGAGAAAGTGCATAAACTTTTGCAAATCTACATGTAATAGAGAGCAACAGTGTTGCATTAAGCACAAAATTTTTTACTCTTTCTATTGCTTGAACATGGTATAATATGTCAATTCAGTATCAAAGTGTCAATAGTTTAGTAATTAAGTGTAACACCCCGCATTTTTCTTTTATATATGTATATAGATATATAGTAAATAATTGTGGTAAAAATGTGGATATGTGTAGAAATATGTGTTGGAGAGGTTTGGGATGGATTTGGTTGGCTTAGGAATGGATTGGAAAGTTTAAGTTTCGAAGGTGTGTAAGCTTGAGAAGAGGGATTATGAAAGTTTCTAAATATTTTTAGGTCAAAATAAGGTGTCTATTGAATCCGGAAGGTCGAACAACCTTGGGAGAGGTAATATGAGGTGTATTGGAAGTTAGGAAGTATTCCAGAGTGAAAACACACTTAGAGAAAATTTGGGTAAAAAGGAGTTGGGACACCTTCTAGTATTTTGGTCATACCTTTTTATCCTTAAGTCCAATTGATCTTAAATTTTGACAGTAGATATTAGACATCTAGGGCTACAAAAGTGTATCTCATGAAAATTTTCCAATTCGACCTCTAAATGGGTCAAAAATGCCCTGGAAGTCGAAGTAGCCGAAGTGTACCGATACCATACCATACCGGTACGACTACTCCAGTAGCTTAACCGTACCGGTACCGCGTACTGGTACCATATCGTACCGGTACCGCGTACTGGTACCATATCGTACAGGTACCGCGTACCGGTACCATTTATCTGATGCCCGCCGAACAGTAAAAATCGGGATTTTTGGTGTTTTAAAACACCCTTTTTAGCCTCCTTTACCCCATTCTTACATTCCACTCTCACCCTAAACATATTAGAACCCTAGGAGGAGATAAAGGAGGAGAAAGAAACACAAGGTTAAAGGGTGATTCAAGGATCAAACCCTAGATTTTCAAGAACACTAAGGTAGGGGATTTCTTCTCTTTCTCTTACATTGAGGTTAGGGTATTTATATATGTATGTTTTAGCTATCAATGGTATATATATGCTATGTAATCATCCTCTCTTAGGCTTTTTGACAAAGATTACATGTTTTATACAAAGTTAGGGTTGTATACCCATGAAATCCCTCTTTTGTTTGAAAAACCCTAGTTTTCAAGAGTGATGGGTTTTGTAACGCCCCAAAAAAACCCCTTGGGTGACATTACATTCTAAAAACCATTCACCTCATGAGAGCACTAAATAAATCTATAAAATAAGGAAGTTTCATTCATCAACCATCAATATTTTAACAAAATTCGGGCAGAGTCTCCTTTGTACGGGGAGCTCTACCCAAAACACAACCTGTACAATTTAAGCTACAATTGACCACACCGGGTCCCCATATGCCTCATAAGATAAAATTCCATTCAACATATATCATATCCACATTATCATCCCAAAAGAATAGGCCAAACAATGGCATTTACATTCCCAAAAGAATTACACTTAAACTTAGCAGCGGAATACAAAATAAACTAGGTTTCACTGTATACAAGAGAGTATTCTAGTCTAGTGCAAAAGAAGAGGGGTCGCTCTATGCGTCTACCTCGGGATCCAAACTCCCGTCAATTGGAGTCTCCCACTGAGCGGGCTCCTCGTCTCCTAACTCCTCCTCGAGTACATAATCTGAAAGGTGGGGAAGTAGGGGGGGTGAGCACAAGGCTCTGTAGGAGGATCCTTCCAAACCCATTCAAGGTTTTGAAATCAAGTAAAACAGGTAGGTCACATTTCGCACATACATATAAATGAATTTTGAAATAAAATAAGGACATTTTAAAAGAGATCTCAAGTTTGTACAATAATAAAGAATTGAAAGAGAATAAAACCACGTTTAATTGACAAACAATTTCCAATATAATCCACTCCACCATACAACATTTCCACAAGTTATCGCGGCATCCCATACTACCCGAAACTCTTGGAGAAATAATATTTGGTACAATGAACAATAATTTCTATTTGGTACCACTCAAGTAGGTTGTCGCTTCTCATAAATCTACTCGACGATTCTACCTCGTTCACCCATTTCCACTAACAATCACAGACCAATTTAGGAAGGGCGTGTATCGTCTCATACGGCATTGACGAGATCCTCCCAAGGTGTCTAGTATACTAACCCTTTTCCCCGGTATCCGTGAACAATAGTGGTCACTGTCACCACAATGATCCACTACGAGCATTAGGCAACCATCTCACCCCCCATTGGGATAGACTAACCTCTAACGCTCTACGGTAGTTTTCGAAGGTAATCCAAGTCCCTCACAACACCATACACAAGAGTGACATACCAACAATATACTCAACCTCATATACAAGCAAATTCCATGATTTTCCCCAATTTTCACAAGCAAGATACATAATAGAACAATTTAAGAAAACATACCCATTTCGCAAATCATGTTACAAGAGACAAGTTTAAAGGAAATAAGCATGAGATCATCAATACAATCATTTTACTACCCAACACAAAGTTCTAGAATTTTCGAAATCAAGATGATGTGAAGATATAGAGAAAAATCCATATTTCCCCAAAAACAAGAGTTTGATGGATTTCCAACCATCATTTTGTTCAAATCATGTGAATGTTTGTAAACATACCAAGGAACAAGGAACCCATAACAAATATATACTATTAAGAGCCAAATTCTACATGTATAATAACCCTAACATCAATGGATAAGAATGGAAGAAAACCCTACCTCAATGTTCTTGAAAACCTAGGTTTAGTGTGAAGAAGATGAAGATTTGATCTTGAATCACCCTTGAATCTCTTGTTTTTTTCCTTCCTTTCTTCCTCTCTAATGCTCTCTAGGGTTCCAAGAGGTGTGGGGGTGTGAGGGGAGTGAAGGAAATGAGGGCAAATGGGCTGAATCTGTGTTTTAAACACAGCAGTCCGCGAGTTTACTGTTCATGGCTGAATTTTGGGTTTTCTCCAAAATTACGGTTTTGCCACTAAAAATCTCCAATTTGATCCGTATGACTACCCTAAGGTTTTTCGACGTTCCGGATTCATTTTTAATGTTATTTTAACCTAAAAAAATTTATTTTGATGATTTATTTCAAAACTAAAATAAATTTACACTCGAAACATTAAAATTACTATCCAAAGAATACCAATGCAGATTTTGTGTCAACTTCGGAGAATAAACTGATTTGACTCAGGTATTTCTAGTATGTGTGACCTATATGGTTGGAAAGATATACGAGTTAGGGTTCTAACAAAAATAACGGTGCACAATTTGGACTTTCCAACAAAGAGTTATGATCAAATTGGTGAAAGGTAGTCTGCCGGACTGTTTCGACATCGCTTCGTTATCTGGGTATAACTCTCTCATCCGAGCTCCGATTGAGGTGATTCAAGATGACATGGAACGCTAAGAAAGAGTTCTAAAACTTCCATGTTTTGAGTTTTGAGAGATATTGACTGTATCAAGGTCGAAATTGGGCTTGAAGTTGCAGCTAGTGCACTGTTCACTTGCACTGTTCATGTGCAATGTTTATTTTATTTTTATGTCATTAAATATATAAGAATCACTAAATAAGTACATTAATATATTAATATAAGCATGTGGGGGTTTACAATCCACCCCCCTTAAAGAAAGTTTCGTCCTCGAAACTTACCTCAAGTAGCGAATAAGTGCGGGTATTTCTCTCGCATTTCTAGCTCCGGTTCCCAAGTAGCTTCTTCCACTCCATGGTGTTGCCACAAAACCTTTACTAGTCCGATGACTTTGTTACGGAGCACCTTCTCTTTGGCGTCGAGAATCTTCACCGGTTGTTCCTCATAGGTTGCTCCATCTTGAATTTCAATATCTTCCAAGTCTACGACCGGCGTTGCATCCGATTGACACTTCCTCAACATCGACACGTGGAACACGTCATGTACCCCAGACAACTGAGCTGGTAACCGCAACTGATACGCCGCTTTGCCCACAACTTTGATCACTTCAAATGGCCCGGTATATCTTGGCGCTAACTTTCCCTTCTTGCCGAATCTAAATACTCCTTTCTTGGGCGACACTTTGAGGAACACGTAGTCTCCCACTTTGAATTCCAAGGGTCTTCGTCTTCTATCCGCATAGCTCTTTTGTCGACTCTGTGCTGTGCGTAATCTCTCCCGAATGAGCTGAATCTTCTCCGTTGTCTCCTGCACAATCTCGGGCCCAAACATACTACTCTCTCCGGCTTCCAACCAACATGTCGGGGATCTACATGGTCTGCCATACAAAGCTTCATACGGTGCCATCCCGATACTCGCTTGGTAGCTGTTGTTGTACGCAAATTCCACCAACGGTAAGTGATCGCTCCAACTCCCTTTGAAGTCCAACGCGCAAGCCCGTAGCATGTCTTCCAAAATCTGTATCACTCTCTCGGATTGGCCATCTGTTTGAGGGTGAAAGGCTGTGCTGAAATGTAACTCTGTCCCCATAGCTTGTTGTAGACTTTGCCAAAAATGAGCCACAAAACGAGAATCGCGATCCGACACGATAGAAAGTGGAACTCCATGCAATCGAACAATCTCTCGAATGTACAGTCTGCTCAAGGTCTCTAACGAGTCTGTGGTCTTCATCCCCAAAAAGTGAGCTGACTTGGTGAGTCTATCTACGATAACCCATACGGCGTTATGCCCTCTTGAAGTCCGTGGAAAACCCGACACGAAGTCCATGGTGATATGATCCCACTTCCACTCCGGGATAGGCAGAGACTGTAATAACCCTCCGGGTCGTTGGTGCTCAATCTTCACTTGCTGGCATACCGTACACCTTGAAATGAACTTTGCTACATCCTTCTTCATTCCGCTCCACCAATATTGTCGTTTCATGTCTCTATACATTTTTGTACTCCCTGGATGTATGGAGAACTTGGATCGGTGACACTCACCCAACACTTCTTCTCTCACTTGGTCATCATTTGGCACGCATAGTCTTCCCCGAAACTGTAACTCATCACCATGAATCGACCAACCCTCAACAACTTCATTCCCCTCCAATTTCTCCCGAATAGTTTTCAACTCGGGATCTAACCGTTGCAACTCCCCAATCCTTTGTCGGAGAATTGGTTGAGCTACAAGATTAAACAAGCATGGTCGATCATCTTGTCTATCGACCCACAAATCAAACTCCTCCAATGCCTCAATCATCTTCCACCGATGAGCAGTAAGAACATTGATTTCACCCCGAGACTTCCTACTCAGTGCATCCGCTACCACATTAGCCTTCCCCGGATGATAGTTGAGTGTGAAATCATAATCTTCTAAGTACTCAATCCACCTCCTTTGCCGAAGATTCAAGTCTTTCTGGGTGAATATGTATTTGAGGCTCTTATGATCCGAATACACTTGGAACTTCTCTCCATACAAGTAACACCTCCACAACTTAAGAGCAAAGACCACAGCTGCCAGCTCCAAGTCGTGAGTGGGATAATTATGCTCATGAGTCTTGAGTTGCCTCGAGCCATAAGCAACTACCTTGCCTCCTTGCATCAACACACATCCCAAGCCTCGTAGTGAAGCATCGGTGTAAACATCGTAACCTTCCCCACTGTTTGGAATAATGAGGATCGGTGCCGTCGTCAACTTTTCCTTCAAGGTGCGAAAAGCTAATTCACACGCTTGAGTCCACACAAATTTCTCCCCCTTCTTGGTAAGGCGAGTCATCGGCATCGCAAGCTTGGAAAAACCTTCCACAAACCTACGATAGTAGCCGGCTAACCCCAAGAAACTACGTATTTCTGTCACGTTCTTTGGTGGTTCCCATTGCATCACGGCCTCAATCTTCGAGGAATCAACCGCTACCCCTTGCTCGGACACAACATGGCCAAGGAACTTCACTTCCTTCATCCAAAACTCACACTTGCTCCTCTTCGCATATAACTTATGTTCTCTCAATGTTTGTAGCACAACCGAGAGATGATGTGCATGTTCTTCTTGTGTCCGGGAATAAATCAATATGTCATCAATAAACACTATGACAAATTGATCTAGATATGGCCGGAATACCCTGTGCATCAAATCCATGAAGGCTGCTGGAGCATTAGTCAATCCGAACGGCATCACCGTATACTCGAAGTGACCATACCGAGTACGAAAAGCAGTCTTAGGAATATCCTCCTCCTTGATACGCAGTTGATGGTACCCGGTGCGGAGATCAATCTTGGAGTAGAACTTAGAACCCCTCAACTGATCAAATAAATCATCAATGCGCGGCAAGGGATACTTGTTCTTCACCGTCACCCGATTCAACCGTCGGTAATCTGTGCATAACCGAAGTGTTTCATCCGTCTTCTTCACAAAGAGGACCGGGGCTCCCCAAGGTGAAGTGCTCAGACGGATGAATCCAATTGCCAGCAAGTGGTCTAATTGCTTCCTTAGCTCCTTCAACTCCAAAGGCGCCATCCGATAAGGAGCAATAGAAATAGGTTCGGTTCCCGGATAAAGATCGATTGCAAACTCAATCTCTCTCTGTGGCGGTAACCCGGGTAATTCATCTGGGAAGACATCCGGAAAATCCGATACAATCAACACCATACCCGATTGGGATCTTTCCCGGTCATCTCCCATCAAGCTAGCCAAGAAACTCAAGTGGCTCCCTGCCTTAGCTTTTAAGAATTTACTTCCCGTAGTAGGAAATGGATGGAAAGAATCTCGGTTATTCACAAAACTGAAAATGACTCCTCCCGGCAATTGAAATGTAATCCGCTTGCGGAAACAATCCATTACCGCCCGAAAAGCGGATAACAAGTTCATCCCAAAAATCACGTCATACCCCTTTATCTCTAAAGCAATCAAATCCACAATCAATTCGTGCTCCCCAATACGAAGTACACAACCCTTGCAAACTCGGCTAGTACCCAACTGTTCTCCCGTAGGCAAGTCAACAGTCAAGGCATGTTCTAACTTTTCGAAACCCAATCCCAAATTCATAGCATATGCAGTACATATAAAAGAATGAGTAGCACCGGGATCGAATAAGATTCGGGCCCAAGAATTGTAGAGAAGAATGATACCTTCCACAACGGCATTGGAGGCATCCTCCTCCGGTTGGGTTAAGGCAAATACCCTCCCCGGATTGGCATCACCGGGGGCTTGAGCTCTCAATGGTCTCGGTGGTGGAGGAGGCCTATTTGCATTTGATGGCCCGGCTGATTGATTGGTCTTGGGTGGAAGCGACGGGCAGTTGTTTCGAAAGTGCCCTACACCTCCACATGCAAAGCATTGACGAGGGTCAGTGCTTGGTCTAGTAGGGGCATGCCCCTCTCCTCGGACTGTAGGAGGTCTCTGCCGCACCGCCTGATCGGGGCGACGGTATGGTAACGCCCTCGGTGCTCCACTGCTACTGGCACCTGAACGAATCGGTCCCCCTCTAGCATAACTCTGCCTCCTCTGAGAGTCATCAAGGTCCCTCTCCACCAATGCTGCTCTGTCAACCAAATCCCTGTACTCCCGGATTCTAAGTGCCACAAGTTTCTCTCTGATAGTTGGTCTCAAACCCTGCTCGAAGCGCTTGGCCCTCCTCTCCTCGGTAGATATGAACTCTGAAGCATAACGGGACAGCTCATCGAACTTCCTCTCATACTCCGCAACGGTCATACTGCCCTGTCGTAAAGCTAGAAAGTCTGCATGCATTTTATCTCTGACCGACTCGGGGAAATACTTGTCGTTGAAGTTTTGCTCAAATTCCTCCCAAGTGAGTGTATCGGTGTCCCTCCTTTTCTTCACAGACTCCCACCAGTAATCGGCCTCCCCTTCCAACAAATAGGTAGCCAAGCCAACCCGAAGGTCCTCGGCGATCCCCATACCATCACAGATTTTCTTCACTCGGCGGACCCATCGATCCGCATCTAAGGGATTTGAGCTCCCTTGAAAAGTGGGTGGATGTTGTCGTAGAAATTCCCGAAGGGCCACCATCTTCCGGTTCTCGTTCCCATTTCCCGGCACTTGTACTAAAGGACGAACCCCACCGTTGTGGTGGTTGTTCCCACCTTGTTGTTGCACTAAGGTGGTGAGTTCCCTTAGACATTGGTAAATCCCCTGCATGGCGTCGGGAGGTGGTGGATTTGCTTGACCTCCACGACCACGACCACGTCCACGTCCTCT
Organism: Ilex aquifolium; assembly: GCA_951799425.1. Lineage (NCBI taxonomy): Eukaryota > Viridiplantae > Streptophyta > Magnoliopsida > Aquifoliales > Aquifoliaceae > Ilex > Ilex aquifolium. The sequence goes on from OX637400.1 coordinate 17,856,515, forward strand.
TCCTCCTTCCATCCTGCACATCAATTCACAATTTAGTTTAATTGATGTACAAGAGAACCTAACTATAGCTTTAGATTAAGGCATAAGACTAGTGAAAAATTAACTAATAAGTATTTTCACCCTAGTCCTAACTCCCTAGTGGAAATCCATACCTACAGCTCCCATGTAAGACCTAAAGCCTAGGCTCTGATACCAAATCTGTAACGCCCCAAAAAAACCCCTTGGGTGACATTACATTCTAAAAACCATTCACCTCATGAGAGCACTAAATAAATCTATAAAATAAGGAAGTTTCATTCATCAACCATCAATATTTTAACAAAATTCGGGCAGAGTCTCCTTTGTACGGGGAGCTCTACCCAAAACACAACCTGTACAATTTAAGCTACAATTGACCACACCGGGTCCCCATATGCCTCATAAGATAAAATTCCATTCAACATATATCATATCCACATTATCATCCCAAAAGAATAGGCCAAACAATGGCATTTACATTCCCAAAAGAATTACACTTAAACTTAGCAGCGGAATACAAAATAAACTAGGTTTCACTGTATACAAGAGAGTATTCTAGTCTAGTGCAAAAGAAGAGGGGTCGCTCTATGCGTCTACCTCGGGATCCAAACTCCCGTCAATTGGAGTCTCCCACTGAGCGGGCTCCTCGTCTCCTAACTCCTCCTCGAGTACATAATCTGAAAGGTGGGGAAGTAGGGGGGGTGAGCACAAGGCTCTGTAGGAGGATCCTTCCAAACCCATTCAAGGTTTTGAAATCAAGTAAAACAGGTAGGTCACATTTCGCACATACATATAAATGAATTTTGAAATAAAATAAGGACATTTTAAAAGAGATCTCAAGTTTGTACAATAATAAAGAATTGAAAGAGAATAAAACCACGTTTAATTGACAAACAATTTCCAATATAATCCACTCCACCATACAACATTTCCACAAGTTATCGCGGCATCCCATACTACCCGAAACTCTTGGAGAAATAATATTTGGTACAATGAACAATAATTTCTATTTGGTATCACTCAAGTAGGTTGTCGCTTCTCATGAATCTACTCGACGATTCTACCTCGTTCACCCATTTCCACTAACAATCACAGACCAATTTAGGAAGGGCGTGTATCGTCTCATACGGCATTGACGAGATCCTCCCAAGGTGTCTAGTATACTAACCCTTTTCCCCGGTATCCGTGAACAATAGTGGTCACTGTCACCACAATGATCCACTACGAGCATTAGGCAACCATCTCACCCCCCATTGGGATAGACTAACCTCTAACGCTCTACGGTAGTTTTCGAAGGTAATCCAAGTCCCTCACAACACCATACACAAGAGTGACATACCAACAATATACTCAACCTCATATACAAGCAAATTCCATGATTTTCCCCAATTTTCACAAGCAAGATACATAATAGAACAATTTAAGAAAACATACCCATTTCGCAAATCATGTTACAAGAGACAAGTTTAAAGGAAATAAGCATGAGATCATCAATACAATCATTTTACTACCCAACACAAAGTTCTAGAATTTTCGAAATCAAGATGATGTGAAGATATAGAGAAAAATCCATATTTCCCCAAAAACAAGAGTTTGATGGATTTCCAACTATCATTTTGTTCAAATCATGTGAATGTTTGTAAACATACCAAGGAACAAGGAACCCATAACAAATATATACTATTAAGAGCCAAATTCTACATGTATAATAACCCTAACATCAATGGATAAGAATGGAAGAAAACCCTACCTCAATGTTCTTGAAAACCTAGGTTTAGTGTGAAGAAGATGAAGATTTGATCTTGAATCACCCTTGAATCTCTTGTTTTTTTCCTTCCTTTCTTCCTCTCTAATGCTCTCTAGGGTTCCAAGAGGTGTGGGGGTGTGAGGGGAGTGAAGGAAATGAGGGCAAATGGGCTGAATCTGTGTTTTAAACACAGCAGTCCGCGAGTTTACTGTTCATGGCTGAATTTTGGGTTTTCTCCAAAATTACGGTTTTGCCACTAAAAATCTCCAATTTGATCCGTATGACTACCCTAAGGTTTTTCGACGTTCCGGATTCATTTTTAATGTTATTTTAACCTAAAAAAATTTATTTTGATGATTTATTTCAAAACTAAAATAAATTTACACTCGAAACATTAAAATTACTATCCAAAGAATACCAATGCAGATTTTGTGTCAACTTCGGAGAATAAACTGATTTGACTCAGGTATTTCTAGTATGTGTGACCTATATGGTTGGAAAGATATACGAGTTAGGGTTCTAACAAAAATAACGGTGCACAATTTGGACTTTCCAACAAAGAGTTATGATCAAATTGGTGAAAGGTAGTCTGCCGGACTGTTTCGACATCGCTTCGTTATCTGGGTATAACTCTCTCATCCGAGCTCCGATTGAGGTGATTCAAGATGACATGGAACGCTAAGAAAGAGTTCTAAAACTTCCATGTTTTGAGTTTTGAGAGATATTGACTGTATCAAGGTCGAAATTGGGCTTGAAGTTGCAGCTAGTGCACTGTTCACTTGCACTGTTCATGTGCAATGTTTATTTTATTTTTATGTCATTAAATATATAAGAATCACTAAATAAGTACATTAATATATTAATATAAGCATGTGGGGGTTTACAGGTTTTCCTCTTGAACTCTTCCTTTATTCTTGATTTCAAAATCATAGTGTTTTGTGTTGAGTAATAAAATGATATTGTTGTGATCTCTTGCATTTTCTTTGTTGGTTATTGAAAATGTCACATGCTTAAATTGGGGATTTTTAAGATATTCTTGTAAATTGTGAAATTGGGTTTGGTATTGTATCTCTTATGAGTGTGGGATGACCATGGGTGGCCTTTGACGAGATATCGTAGAGTAGGTAGACGTGTTGCTTGCTCCGTGGGGGTTGGCATTTCTCCAACCACTCGTAGTGGGGTTAGTGCTTTGGTAAGACTAAACCGCTATTGCTCCCGGGTGCCGTGTAAGAGGGTTAGTATACTAATGCCTGGGTTGGATACGTCACTGCCATTGGTGTGGCATACGCCCTTCCTAAATGATGGATATCTTTGACAATATTTGTGTGGGTGTGTGTGGGTTAGATATTACTCAATATGTTGATTCATGGGGTTTGCCTTACATCATGTTTGAGATACATATACATATTGATGGATTGTTGTATTATTGTGGAAAATGGTTTCCTACAAGGACTTGTGGGAGTATGGGATTCCACAAGGTCTTGTGGGAAAATGGTTTATATTTTGGAAAATGGATATGTATTGGATCTTGGTTTCTTTTACTGTTTATGTAAATTATTGTTGCTACTTAAACTTGAGATTCATTTTAAAATGTCCCTGTTTTACTTCAAAGATTATGTATGCTGTCACGCCCCGAATTTCCACAAACCCGGGGAGTGAGTGAAAAAGAAGAAGAAAAGTAAATGAAAGGTCATTAGGTTGGATAAATTGATTTCTCATTCATTTCCCATTTTTTCCCAATGTTTTTCAAGCCATTTTTATTCCATTGTTAGCCTATTCCTTCAAGGTTTCTAAACCCCCCTTTTGACACCACTTCCACCTATTTAAAATGTGTTTTACACACTTAACAATTCTTTTAATTTTTCATAAAATTTCGACATAACCTCCTTTGTTTTACAAGCCTTTTTCCCACCTAATATTCACAATTTTCATATGCATAAATATATCACAACCCACCCTCACTCGGTGGCCACAATCCATGTAAATTAAACATACATCCCTTGTTCTCAACATACACATCTAATTGCCCCAATATACACATATGATACTCATTAAATAAAGACATCCAACATATCAATTGGGTTTACACCCTTACACTTTAAAATGACCCAAGGTCTATAATCTATTACTTTTCCAAATTGAAAATACAAATCATTTGGGCTTATGCCCATACATACAAAACATGCCCCAAGGGCCAAATATCCATTCAAGCCCCTTTTCTCTCCTTCCTTTAAGACTTACTCAAGTCTCAAGTACCGGGAGCCTCATCTGTAATATGATATCCCACGAATGGGTCAGCTCAACCGCTGGTATGACAAAATACTAATGCTAGGAACAAATTTAAGGCGTGGCATGTGCAAGTGTACATTTTAAATGCTACAACCCCGTAATCCCTCAATGCTATGCAATGTCAATATGCATGACACATCCATGCAACTCTATGCCACCCATGTCTCGCTTCACGGTCCGCCCCCGTCAGCCCGCGAGTACTGTCATTGGCCAGATTTTGGGTTTTTCACCACAGGATCTACACCCTCATAATGCATAGCACCAAGTGCTCAACCCACACTATGTTCCAAGGATTCATGTATGCCAATATGCCATGGTTTTTCTCAATGTAAATTTTATGGAACATTTCATCAAACACATGGTGTGCAACTTAAAATATGCCTCATTCATAAAGTAAAACATAACTTCAAATTCACAACACTTTACCAACTCATGGAATAAATCATAACTCTCAAACCACAAGAGTTTCTCTACATGAATATAAGCTAGAATATGATAATCCAACATATATGCAAGGTACACATTTATCATAGCAATAAATTGTCAAGAAAATCAAAGAACACAAAAGTACTTAAACCATTAACTCTAAGTTTTCAAAACAACTACCAACTAAATAATTTTCTAACATCAAGTAAACACCTAAATCATTCAATCAATACATAGAAAGACAAGAAAACTTAAATCTATTCCCAACTTAGTAAAATATCATACCTAGAATGGTTTTTCTCAAACCAAGAGAGTTGTGTTCTCTTTATAGCCGAACCGATTGGTGAGAATCTAGCTCTTGTTGAGAGGAACAACTTCTTAGAAGGAAGTCTTGCAAGAATCTTGACCTAAGATTGAGTTTTGGTGGCTTGAAGCTTGAAGAACTTAGGGTTTTTCTTTTCTTTTCCTCCAAAAACGTGCACTGCTCTATCTCCAGGCCAAATACTGATATTTTTACACTAAAAGGTCTGTATTTATAGTGGAGGGCAAAGGGGAAAAATGACCCTTTTGCCCTTGATGAATCCGGGACCCCGTTACACTACAACTCGTCCCGAAACGCCTCAATTCGACATTCTATTTTAACCAAAGTTCTTAAAATTATTTTAAATGAAAATTTTCAAAAAAATATATTTTCTCTAGTGGCCGGGTTTGGCGGGTCCCACCTAGGCCACCCGGGATACCCTTTTTGTCCAATTTTGGGAACTATTTCCGTTTAGGCTCAAATTCGCACAGTAGATGTATTTTAATATTCTAAGCATGTTTCTCTTCTATGACATACTCAAATTATGCTTGTAAACATAACTTATGCTTAAATAATGCATATGTAGTGTCCTACCGACAAATGATGCATGAATAGTGCCCTACCGGCAAAACTGAAAATTTTATCTTCAGTTTTCAGATCTCTACATCCTTCCCCCCTAAAAAAAAATTTCGTCCCGAAATTTAGGAATGTACCTCTATGAATGAACAACTCTGGGTACCTAGCGCGGACTTCAGCCTCACGCTCCCAAGTAGCCTCCTCGACCCCATGATGGTTCCAAAGAACCTTGACCAAAGGGATGGTCTTGCCCCGCAAAACCTGGTCCCTCGAGTCCAATACCTCCACTGGCCTCTCATCATAAGAAACATCGCCCTCCACTTGAAGATCTGCCCAATCTAACACATGTGAAGGGTCAGGCTCGTACTTCCTCAACATCGACACATGGAAGACATCATGAACCCCAGATAGCTGTGGCGGTAATGCTAGCTTATAAGCCACCTCACCAACCTTCGCAAGGATCTCAAATGGTCCTATAAACCGTGGCGACAGTTTTCCACTACGCCCGAATCTCCTCAATCCCCGCCGTGGGGCTACCTTGAGGAACACATGTCCACCAACATCAAATGATAAAGGTCGCCGCCTCCTGTCTGCATAACTCTTCTGGCGGCTCTGTGCCGTCAACAGACGCTGTCTAATCACCTGTATCTTGTCCGTGGTCTCACGGACTACGTCAGGCCCTAAAGCAGCTGTCTCCCCTACCTCAGTCCAACATACTGGTGAACGACACGGCCTACCATACAACGCCTCAAAAGGTGCCATCTCAATACTAGACTGATAGCTGTTGTTGTAGGCAAACTCTACTAAAGCAAGGTGATCTTCCCAGCTACCCCTGAAGTCCATAACAGATGCTCTAAGCATGTCCTCAAGTATCTGAATAGTACGCTCTGACTGACCGTCAGTCTGAGGGTGGAAAGCAGTACTAAACAGTAGCTGAGTCCCCAAGGCGGTCTGAAGACTCTGCCAAAATCGTGCAGTGAAACGTGGGTCTCTGTCTGAAACAATGGAAACAGGAATCCCATGTAGTCGTACTATCTCTCGGATATACAGCCTACTGAGAACATCCACTGAATCAGTCACTCTAATCGGTAGGAAATGTGCGGACTTCGTTAACCTATCAACAACAACCCAAATTGCATCGTGACCTCTAGGTGACTTCGGAAGACCCATCACAAAATCCATGGTAACAAACTCCCACTTCCACTCGGCCACTGGCAATGGTTGTAACAAACCCCCAAGTCTCTGGTGCTCAGCCTTAACCTGCTGGCACGTGAGACATCTCGATACAAACTGCACCACATCCCCCTTCATCCCCGTCCACCAATACTGGCGACGTAAATCATGGTACATCTTAGTGCCCCCTGGGTGTACTGCTAGGCGTGAATGATGGAAATCTCTAAGGACATCTGTCCTAAGAGACTCTGGAACAAAGACTCTACCCATATACCTCAAGCCAAGGTCAGAATGAATTGTCCATCCCTCAAAGCCCTCGGCACTTGCAACTCGTGCTCGAATTTGCCCTGCTTCTGTGTCTTGTAACTGTGCCTCAATAACCCTGCTCAATAGTGTAGGTTGTGCACAAACACTGAATAGTGTGGCGTGTCCCTCAGACTCGGCAAGGTCCAAGTCAAACTCACCGATGTCTCCCATCATCTCCCACTCCCTAATAGCAATGCTAGCTACAGTGCTCCTAGGTCTCCTACTAAGTGCATCTGCTACGACATTGGCCTTCCCAGGATGGTACTGAAGGTCAAAGTCATAATCCTCCATATACTCCATCCATCTCCTCTGCCGAAGGTTCAAGTCCTTCTGTGTGAAGATGTATCTGAGGCTCTTGTGATCTGAGAACACCTCGAACCTCTCCCCATATAAGTAGTGTCGCCAACTCTTAAGTGCAAAAATGACGGCAGCTAACTCCAAATCATGTGTGGGGTAGTTCTGCTCATGATTCTTCAACTGACGAGAACCATAGGCTACCACTCTACCCTCCTGCATCAACACACAGCCTAATCCCTCTCGTGAAGCATCACAATAAACAGTATAGCCAATACCTCCCTTAGGTATAATCAGGACAGGTGCTGAAGTCAGCCTCTTCTTCAGCTCCTGAAATGAATGCTCACAGTCATCTGTCCACTCAAATCTAATGCCCTTGCGCGTCAGATGAGTCATCGACGCGGCAAGACGAGAAAACCCATCTACAAACCGACGGTAGTACCCTGCCAATCCCAAGAAACTCCTAATCTCAAATACACTCTTCGGCCTCTCCCAACTCATAACAGCGTCAATCTTAGAAGGATCCACAGATACTCCACTACCTGACACAACATGGCCTAGAAACTGCACCTCCTGAAGCCAAAACTCACATTTCGAGAGCTTAGCAAATAAACAGTGTTCCCTCAAAATCTGTAACACAGTCCGTAGGTGAAAGGCATGCTCATCCTCTGAAGGAGAATAAATCAAAATATCATCAACAAACACCACAACAAACTTATCTAAATAAGGACTAAAAATGCGATGCATCAAGTCCATGAATGCCGCCGGGGCATTCGTCACACCGAATGGCATAACCACGAATTCATAATGGCCATAACGAGTGCGAAAAGCTGTCTTCGCCACATCCTCCTCTCGTACTCTCAACTGATGATACCCCGATCTAAGATCAATCTTCGAGAAATATTTCGAACCCCTAAGCTGATCAAACAAGTCATCTATCCTCGGCAACGGGTACTTGTTCTTGATAGTGACTCGATTCAGCCTCCTATAGTCCACACACAAACGCAATGTTTCATCCTTCTTCTTCGCAAATAGTGCCGAAGCACCCCACGGAGAAGTACTAGGACGAATAAAACCCTTACGCAGCAAATCAGTCAACTGCTGCTTCAGCTCTCTCAACTCAGCTGGAGCCATACGGTAAGGTGGAATGGAAATAGGCATAGTGCCTGGGATAAGCTCTATCGTGAACTCTATCTCTCGTCTCGGCGGTAGACTAGTCAAGTCATCCGGGAAGACATCTGAAAACTCATCCACGACGGGTGGTAACACACTCTCTATAGTCTCACTCCCATCTGCTACCAAACTAGCCAACATGTAACTATGACCTCCCCAACTCTTCGAGTTATACCAGGGTGGAACTAAGAAATCCCCACGATCTCCCGTGAAATAAAAGCTATCTCCCTCAGGAGTACACACTGTCACTCTCCCCCTGTAGCAATCTATACTCGCCCGAAAAGTAAACAACCAATCCATCCCCAAAATAATATCAAAACCAGACATGTCAAGCAGAATGAAATCAAAATAAAGGATGCGATTGGCTATCTCTATCGAGCAATCTCTACAGATCCTCGTCAATATCACACTACCCCCAACTGGGGTGTCAACATGCAATGGTGGATCTAACCAATCTATATCCAGTCCCAATGTCATGGCAAGCATGGTAGATATGAATGAATGAGATGCACCCGAGTCTATCAGTACGCTAGCCCATGAACTAAACACAAGGAATGTACCTCGAACCACTGAAGGTCCAGAAGTAGATGTCTCTGGTGTGGCCACTGCATAAACACGACCCTGAGTGGTCTGGCCCTGCCTACCTCCCCCTCTCTGTCCCTGCTGACCTCCTCCCCTCTGCCCGGGAGCTCCAACACTCTGTGCGGAGGGTGCAGACTGAAAATATGGTGCCGGAGGTCTATGGCCTAACTGTGGCTGTGGCAGAGGCACCTGAGTATGCTGATAGTAATGTGGCCTCTGTGAGCTCTGTGAAGTCTGCCCCTGAGGACAGTTGGCCCTAACATGGCCTGTCTGGTGACAAGTGTAGCAAAGCTGTGGAGCTCTCCACCCCTGATCCTGTACCAGTGGTGGAAATGACCCCTGGTTCGATCCAGCTCCGCGCCCCTGGCTGGGATCTCTCTGGGGGCAATCAGCCATTCTATGGCCAGGCTGTCCACACTGATAACAAGTAAGGGGCCTCTGAGGTACTCCCCCCTGGAAAGAAATAGGCATAGAAGGTCGAGGAGGTAAAGACTGGGTAGGTTGCTGCGATGTCTGTGCAAAAGGAGCACTAGTCCTGTACCTCTTCGCTGGTCCCCTACCAGTGTAAACTGGGACAGATGTAGAAGCCTGAGCTGTAACTGCCCCACTCTGCGTGCGGGACTCTCTAATCCCTCTCAGGTCGGCCAACTCCCTCTCAACCTTGGTGGCCCTCATCACTGCCCCATCGTATGTCTCCATAATGTGGCCTGCCAGTCTATCCCTGATGGAGGTCTTCAACCCCCTAACAAAGTAAAGGACCCTCAGTCGTTCCTCCTGAATAACATGTGGGGCAAATCTCCCCAATGCAGTAAATCGAGACTCATATTGAGTCACCGTCATGTCCCGTTGTAGAAGAGCCATGAACTCATCCATGTACCCAATCCGTGCAGTCTCGGGAAAATCGTGGTCATTGAACATGGCCACAAATGCATCCCATCCCTCCCCGAAACTGTCTATCCGGTGAGTAGCTATTCTCCACCACTGGCTAGCTAACTCAGTAAACTGGAATGAGGCACACCTGATCCTTAAATGGGGCTCTATGATCGCCTGTGAGTCCAGGATCCTGGTGATATGCTCTAACCACTCCTCGGCTACTAGAGGGTAGGGCTGCCCAGCAAACGTAGGGGGTCTCATCCTCTGGAATACCTTCATCACATGGGTATCCCTAGTCTCGCCACCTGCAGTCCTAATCTCCTACATGGCACGAAAACACTCATGTAAAATGGCCGCCATATCTCTGGCGCCAATGCTCTGCTCCACCTCCTCTGCTGGGGCAGGTGCAGGAGCATGAGGAACGTCCTCCTCAGCTGTGCTATGAGCAGGAGCAGCAGCTCGGGGCCTACCACGTCGCGGTGGTGCTGTCGCTCTAGGCCTACCGCGCCTAGGCACTACAGGTCTAGCAGGAGTCCTCCTTGGTGGCATGTGTCTACAAGTCCAATAGGCATTTAAAAATCAATACCTCTTTTCACATTAGACATATGCATTTAAAAGAACAAGGAGTACGTACATGTCAACAACTCACACTTGACAAGCAATAACTACAACATGTCTTAACATACACCAAACAAGTTCTTACGCTTAACATAATGTTCACCAAAATTTAAAACCATGTGCAACGGCCCTATCGTGTTCAACAACACCCCACCGTCTCTAGGTATTCGAACCTAGGCTCTGATACCAAGTTGTCACGCCCCGAATTTCCACAAACCCGGGGAGTGAGTGAAAAAGAAGAAGAAAAGTAAATGAAAGGTCATTAGGTTGGATAAATTGATTTCTCATTCATTTCCCACTTTTTCCCAAAGTTTTTCAAGCCATTTTTATTCCATTGTTAGCCTATTCCTTCAAGGTTTCTAAACCCCCCTTTTGACACCACTCCCACCTATTTAAAAGGTGTTTTACACACTTAACAATTCTTTTAATTTTTCATAAAATTTCGACATAACCTCCTTTGTTTTCCAAGCCTTTTTCCCACCTAATATTCACAATTTTCATATGCATAAATATATCACAACCCACCCTCACTCGGTGGCCACAATCCATGTAAATTAAACATACATCCCTTGTTCTCAACATACACATCTAATTGCCCCAATATACACATATGATACTCATTAAATAAAGACATCCAACATATCAATTGGGTTTACACCCTTACACTTTAAAATGACCCAAGGTCTATAATCTATTACTTTTCCAAATTGAAAATACAAATCATTTGGGCTTATGCCCATACATACAAAACATGCCCCAAGGGCCAAATATCCATTCAAGCCCCTTTTCTCTCCTTCCTTTAAGACTTACTCAAGTCTCAAGTACCGGGAGCCTCATCTGTAATATGATATCCTACGAATGGGTCAGCTCAACCGCTGGTATGACAAAATACTAATGCTAGGAACAAATTTAAAGCGTGGCATGTGCAAGTGTACATTTTAAATGCTACAACCCCGTAATCCCTCAATGCTATGCAATGTCAATATGCATGACACATCCATGCAACTCTATGCCACCCATGTCTCGCTTCACGGTCCGCCCCCGTCAGCCCGCGAGTACTGTCATTGGCCAGATTTTGGGTTTTTCACCACAGGATCTACACCCTCATAATGCATAGCACCAAGTGCTCAACCCACACTATGTTCCAAGGATTCATGTATGTCAATATGCCATGGTTTTTCTCAATGTAAATTTTATGGAACATTTCATCAAACACATGGTGTGCAACTTAAAATATGCCTCATTCATAAAGTAAAACATAACTTCAAATTCACAACACTTTACCAACTCATGGAATAAATCATAACTCTCAAACCACAAGAGTTTCTCTACATGAATATAAGCTAGAATATGATAATCCAACATATATGCAAGGTACACATTTATCATAGCAATAAATTGTCAAGAAACTCAAAGAACACAAAAGTACTTAAACCATTAACTCTAAGTTTTCAAAGCAACTACCAACTAAATAATTTTCTAACATCAAGTAAACACCTAAATCATTCAATCAATACATAGAAAGACAAGAAAACTTAAATCTATTCCCAACTTAGTAAAATATCATACCTAGAATGGTTTTTCTCAAACCAAGAGATTTGTGTTCTCTTTATAGCCGAACCGATCGGTGAGAATCTAGCTCTTGTTGATAGGAACAACTTCTTAGAAGGAAGTCTTGCAAGAATCTTGACCTAAGATTGAGTTTTGGTGGCTTGAAGCTTGAAGAACTTAGGGTTTTTCTTTTCTTTTCCTCCAAAAACGTGCACTGCTCTATCTCCAGGCCAAATACTGATATTTTTACACTAAAAGGTCTGTATTTATAGTGGAGGGCAAAGGGGAAAAATGACCTTTTGCCCTTGATGAATCCGGGACCCCGTTACACTACAACTCGTCCCGAAACGCCTCAATTCGACATTCTATTTTAACCAAAGTTCTTAAAATTATTTTAAATGAAAATTTTCAAAAAAATATATTTTCTCTAGTGGCCGGGTTTGGCGGGTCCCACCTAGGCCACCCGGGATACCCTTTTTGTCCAATTTTGGGAACTGTTTCCGTTTAGGTTCAAATTCGCACAGTAGATGTATTTTAATATTCTAAGCATGTTTCTCTTCTATGACATACTCAAATTATGCTTGTAAACATAACTTATGCTTAAATGATGCATATGTAGTGTCCTACCGACAAATGATGCATGAATAGTGCCCTACCGGCAAAACTGAAAATTTTATCTTCAGTTTTCAGATCTCTACATATGCTATTTGTAAAATGAGACCGGCCATTTTATATGTTTTTATAAACCTTGTTCGAGTTTGGGAGGAATGTTGCTACGGAGCTTAGTGCTCACCCCCTACAAATTACATTTTTCAGATACGGTGCTAGAGGAGAACCTCGGAGTTGACGAGCAGAGGTATTGGGAGGCCCCATTCGAGGGAAATCTAGATCCCGAGGTGGACATATAGAGATATAGCTTCTTTTGCACTAGACTATAGAATTTATTTTGAGATCATGTATCGTCTAGTATTCTGTTTACTCCGCTGCTAAGTTTAAGTATAATTCTTTTGGAATGTAAGTGCCATAGCTTGGCTTATTCTTTTGGGATGATATTGTAAATTCTATGGATGATGAATGGAAAAATTTTCTTATTGATGGATTATCTTAGTGCTCTCATTATGTAAATGGTTTTAGAATGTAATGCCGTCCAGGGTGTGTTTTGGGGTGTTACAAAGTTGGTATCAGAGCTTAGGCTTTAGGTCTTACATGAGAGCTGTAGGTTATGGATTACCACTGGAAAGGTAGGACTAGGTTGAAGGAACCGTAGGCTTGCATTTGTTTGAAGTTATGTGTTTATCAGATAGGTTAGATTCATTGTATATTTAGGTTAAGGGTTAATTATTTGTTTGAATTCGATGAGTTGTCTCGCTACGCAATCAAGTTTGTGGTCACTGAGGTAAGGAGGGCTAAACACTTTGAACAAGATTTGAGGCCTTCCATCCGCGAGAAGCTGGTTACACTCTGAATTCGAGAATACAAGATCTCGTGAACGTGGACGTGGACGTGGACGTGGACGTGGACGCGGTTGAACAAAGACTTCAGACAGTTGGAGAAGATGGAGTTACTCAGACGAGAGCAGGCATGGACCCGCGCCAATGCTTTGCATGCGGAGAGTATGGGCACTTCAAACATAGATGCCCCTCGTTTCCCCCAATGACCAAGCATGCAACCGAGCAAGTACCAGCAAATAAGCCACCTCTACAAAGGCCAGCACAGCAGAGACCTCAGATAGCTCGAGGAGCGGGAGGCGTACCATAGAGAATAGGCACGGATACACGCCGATGTTTTGCCTGTGGAGGTGTTGGGCACTTCATAGATAATTGTCCATTGCTTTCTACCAAGACCAACCAAACAACTGGGCGAGTGAATGCAAACAGGCCACCGCTACGACAGCCACTACCACCACAAAGACCGTTACAAGCTCAAGCCCCCGGCGGCGCCAATCAAGGAAGGGTTTTTGCTTTGACTCAACCGGAGGAAGATGCCTCCAACGCCGTTGTGGAAGGTATCGTTCTTCTCTACCATTCTTGGGCCCGAATTTTATTGGGTTCCTATGCGACTCATTATTTTATACGTACTGCGGACGCTGTGGAATTGGGATTGGGTTCCGAGGAGCTAGAACATGCTTTATATGTTGACTTGCCTACGGGAGAACAGGGGGATACCAGGCTGGTCTGTAGGGGTTACGTGCAGGTGGATTACATTTCAGTTACCAGTAGGTTTATTTATATGTAATCTTTGACTCTAATTTATATCTACTTGCTATGGAATCATCCTGTCTTGCCATTCTGGATAATACTACCTTGTCCCAAAATATATTATGGTGGGGTAAACCCTAAATCTTTTCTTATGCCTTCAAACCCTAGTTTACAAAGGAGATGTGTTTTTCTCTTGATTTCTCCTTTGTTCTTGATTCCCGAACTTAAATATTATTTGTTCTAAGCTATGTTATGGGTGGGTGACCACCAAATCCTTTTGGTATGCCCTTGAAATCCTAGTTTTCAAGGGAGAGGTGTTTTCTCTTTATCTTGCCTCTGTCATTGATTTCAAACCTTAATAGTCGTTTGTTATTGATTCCAATAAATGATTGTTACTTTATCTCTGATTCCAAGCTTGATATCCGTTGTTATTGATCTCGAGACTTGATTGTTTTCTTGTCCTTAACTTCCTAAGCTTAATGATCCATTTGTTCTTGGTATCAAAAATTTGGTATTCATTTGATTGATTCTAACTATTGTAATTCATGTATTCTTGATATTCAATATTTGACATCCTTTGGCTCTTGATTTCAAGACTTGACATTCAATTGCTCTTGATTTCAATACTTGATTTCTCCTTGTCCTTGAGCTCAAAACTTGATACTCTTTAGTTCTTGGTTACAAAGCTTGATATGCATCTGTTATTGACTCCAAGACTCGATTGTTACTTTGTTCTTGATTTCAAGCTTTGATTGTTTCTTATTTTGATTCCAAAGCTTGATATGGGTTTGTTATGGAATTCGAGACTTGATTGTTCCTTTATTTTGGATTCCAAAAACTTGAGATTCGTTTGTTATTAATTTAAAACCTTGCTTGTTCTTTTGTTCTTGATTTCCAAGCTTGATAGCCATTTATTCTTGATTCCAAAGCTTGATTATTTATTTGCTCATGAATTCAAAACTCTAGTGATTGGTAGTGACCACTAAAATGGTATTTTCGATGATATTATGTTAATTTTTCTTAAATTATTTCGTTGAAAAAAAAAAAAATGGGAGGACAAGTCTGGTTAGGTTTCAACTGTAACCTTTGGTGGATTGTAATTTATATCAGAGTGCACAGCGAACTAACAGAGTAAGGACTACAATGGGGAAACTATGGAGAAGATTCAACTCATCCAGAGAGGCTACGCACGGCGCAAAGTAGATAGAAGAGCTATGCGGACCACAGACGAAGATCCTTGGAATTCAAAGTGGGAGATTACATGTTTCCCAAGGTGTCACACAAGAAGGGTGTGTTTCGATTCGACAAGAAGGAGAAGTTAGCGCCAAGATATACCGGACAGTTTGAAGTGATCAAAGCGGTAGGCAATTCTGCCTATCAACTTCGATTACCAGCTCAGCTATCCGGAGTACACGACGTATTTCATGTGTCGATGTTGAGGAAGTGTCAGAAGGATACTACGCACGTCATAGATTTGGTGGACATTGAAGTTCAAGATGGAGCAACCTCTGAAGAACAACCGGTGAAGATTCTTGATACCAAGGAGAAGGTGCTCCGCAACAAAGTCATCCGACTAGTGAAGGTTTTGTGGCAACACCATGGAATGGAAGAAGCTACATGGGAACCGGAGCAAGAAATGCGGGAGAAGTATCCATATTTGTTCGCTACTTGAGGTAAGTTTCGAGGACGAAACTTTCTTTAAGGTGGGTGGATTGTAACACCCCGCATTTTTCTTTTATATATGTATATAGATATATAGTAAATAATTGTGGTAAAAATGTGGATATGTGTAGAAATATGTGTTGGAGAGGTTTGGGATGGATTTTGTTGGCTTAGGAATGGATTGGAAAGTTTAAGTTTCGAAGGTGTGTAAGCTTGAGAAGAGGGATTATGGAAGTTTCTAAATATTTTTAGGTCAAAATAAGGTGTCCATTGAATCCGGAAGGTCGAACAACCTTGGGAGAGGTAATATGAGGTGTATTGGAAGTTATGAAGTATTCCGGAGTGAAAACACACTTAGAAAATTTGGGTAAAAAGGAGTTGGGACACCTTCTAGTATTGTGGTCATAACTTTTTATCCTTAATTCCAATTGATCTGAAATTTTGACAGTAGATATTAGACATCTAGGGCTACAAAAGTGTATCTCATGAAAATTTTCCAATTCGACCTCTAAATGGGTCAAAACTGCCCTGGAAGTCGGAGTAGCCGAAGTGTACCGGTACCGCGTACCGGTACCATACCGTACCGGTACCGTGTACCGGTACGACTACTCCAGTAGTTTAACCATACCGGTACCGCGTACCGGTACCATATCGTACCGGTACCACGTACCGGTACCATTTATCTGACGCCCGCCGAACAGTAAAAATCGGGATTTTTGGTGTTTTAAAACACCCTTTTTAGCCTCCTTTACCCCATTCTTACATTCCACTCTCACCCTAAACATATTAGAACCCTCGGAGGAGATAAAGGAGGAGAAAGAAACACAAGGTTAAAGGGGGATTCAAGGATCAAACCCTAGATTTTCAAGAACACTAAGGTAGGGGATTTCTTCTCTTTCTCTTACATTGAGGTTAGAGTATTTATATATGTATGTTTTGGCTATCAATGGTATATATATGCTATGTAATCATCCTCTCTTAGGCTTTTTGACAAAGATTACATGTTTTATACAAAGTTAGGGTTGTATACCCATGAAATCCCTCTTTTGTTTGAAAAACCCTAGTTTTCAAGAGTGATGGGTTTTCCTCTTGAACTCTTCCTTTATTCTTGATTTCAAAATCATAGTGTTTTGTGTTGAGTAATAAAATGATATTGTTGTGATCTCTTGCATTTTCTTTGTTGGTTATTGAAAATGTCACATGCTTAAATTGGGGATTTTTAAGATATTCTTGTAAATTGTGAAATTGGGTTTGGTATTGTATCTCTTATGAGTGTGGGATGACCATGGGTGGCCTTTGACGAGATATCGTAGAGTGGGTAGACATGTTGCTTGCTCCCTGGGGGTTGACATTTCTCCTACCACTCGTAGTGGGGTTAGTGCTTTGGTAAGACTAAACCGCTATTGCTCACGGGTGTCATGTAAGAGGGTTAGTATACTAATGCATGGGTTGGATACGTCACTGCCATTGATGTGGCATATGCCCTTCCTAAAGGATGGATATCTTTGATAAGATTTGTGTGGGTGTGTGTGGGTTAGATATTACTCAATGTGTTGATTCATGGGGTTTGCCTTACATCATGTTTGAGATACATATACATATTGATGGATTGTTGTATTATTGTGGAAAATGGTTTCCTACAAGGACTTGTGGGAGTATGGGATTCCACAAGGTCTTGTGGGAAAATGGTTTATATTTTGGAAAATGGATATGTATTGGATCTTGGTTTCTTTTACTGTTTATGTAAATTACTGTTGCTACTTAAACTTGAGATCCATTTTAAAATGTCCCTGTTTTACTTCAAAGATTATGTATGCTATTTGTAAAATGAGACCGGCCATTTTATATGTTTTTATAAACCTTGTTCGAGTTTGGGAGGAATGTTGCTATGGAGCTTAGTGCTCACCTCCTACAAATTACATTTTTCAGATACGGTGCTAGAGGAGAACCTCGGAGTTGACGAGCAGGGGTATTGGGAGGCCCCATTCGAGGGAAATCTAGATCCCGAGGTGGACATATAGAGATATAGCTTCTTTTGCACTAGACTAGAGAATTTATTTTGAGATCATGTATCGTCTAGTATTCTGTTTATTCCGCTGCTAAGTTTAAGTATAATTCTTTTGGAATGTAAGTGTCATAGCTTGGCTTATTCTTTTGGGATGATATTGTAAATTCTATGGATAATGAATGGAAAAATTTTCTTATTGATGGATTATCTTAGTGCTCTCATTATGTAAATGGTTTTAGAATGTATTGTCGTCCAGGGTGTGTTTTGGGGTGTTACATTAAGTCAAACAACCAATTGGTACAACTGCATTATTTCTAGAAACGCATTAGTTCACCACCCTTGTTACTCGCATCCAAAAGGTAAGGGGATCAATGCTTACCAATGGTAAAAATTGTTCATGTATGTGCCCCCCAAAAATGACATGCAGAAGATCTTCCAGTAGCAGAATAATTTGGAGATAATCACAACCACCTAGATTGAAACCATAAAATTCAATTCACTTAGACAAAATTTGTGTCATAAAGCAAAATAAAGATATATCAAACCCAATACATTTCACATATAAAAACATCAAGTACAAAAAACATAACCAACAATATTTAAAAATTGAATTGCTATAACTATATAGATTATTTGGGACAACTTAAGATACCCAATTGAAAATCAAGCTTGATATTGTGTAGTACAAATCATTTTGAAGTTTAACGAAACTACCTTGAGGATTGAAGAGGCTTTCCTACTTTGCATAGAGAAATTGAGGAGAGCATGTGCGGAATTGGGTATCACTACTTTTTGCTAGGCCCCAAACTTTATCTTTCAATGATAGTTTACCATTTGTGATTAATCCCCTTTGTAATCCTCAACTGGAATTCTTCTATTCCTCAAGTTCCAGCAGGTGGTTGCAATGGTTTTTCACCACAACTTTGGTCACAGCAAATTTGGTCAATTTTTTGTTGTTAACAGAAGTTTGATATGCTTGATAACATCTTAGTACAACAAAAAGTGACACCACAAGAGCTCACTTGAAATTTTGTGACATGTTCAATATCAATCAATTTCTAACCATCCACATATATAACCATTGCACTTCCACCTTTGTGTTGTACAGTCCACGTAATTTCGTAATTAGTATGATAAAAAATAAAGATAAAAAATTTCAATTTGGGAAGGATAACATCCAACGCTAACACTGGATACAATTTAGCTCAAAAGTATTATACAAATAAGACGACATACCTCATCAAGGTGGCAGTGCACTTGGATTGAAATTCAACTCCAAGAAGAGAAATTGGAAGGCCTATACTTATATACCAATCCATCAAACAAAAGTTAAATATATTAATAGAGAAACATTTGATGTCAAATCTCCCAAAAATTGAAAAGGACCTTAATAACTGAATAACATTTTCAAATATTAGTAAGACCCATATTTTTTTGACCTTTGACTTGCTTGGTTAGCTTCCATGGTAAAAAGCCCTCGAAAGATAATAAACTAATGATACAAGTGTACTATTTTAACATTTCTTCGAATTTCGTTTTCTTGTATTCACCTCTAATGCTTGAATGTCAAGCCTATAGTATAGATAACTTAGCCATTTTTAAGCTCTTACATTGAATCAATGGTGTCCATTGCACAATTTCAATGTATCAATGTAATTAGTAAACTTAAAATCCAGTGAAACTATGCATGCACAACTTAGATTTCTGCTTTATATATGTGTAAGAAAACTCGCTGATAATTTCACATAGAGTAATTGGGTGATTAATTTTGACCTGCATTTGTGATTCCATGGCTTTGATAACCAGGATTATAAGCCGATGAAAAAGCCAACATTAAAGAAAATGATAGGTAGTGAAAACAAACTGAAACTGCGCATACATACAAAAAATAATAAAAATAAAAGAAAGAACGATTTAAATTTACACATGGTGTTACAGATTTAGATAATTAACCAATAATATTGATAATGCACACCATAACCCCTATTCTTTTCCCCAACCCCCCTCTTTTCTCACCATCCTCCCCAGTTCACCCATATAAGTATATCAATCTATGGATTCATGTGTATATATTTTTCTTAAGTAGCTTTCTTCTTCATGTTTTGATTGGATTTTGTGGGTTGCAGATTTAAGAAGGAAATTAGGACAGAGAGTACTCTCAAGCAAATAATATTAGAAGTTTCAATGCCCACCTTTATTTCGGACCAATTATTTGCACCCAATTGTTTCAACATGCATATTTCAAAACCCCATTACTAAATTCCACGAACTCCATAATTTCTCTAGACTGCTGCGGCATCGGGTAAAAAAAGACGAACTCTAATGTAAGAATATAAAACATAACATATAAGAGGAGATCAATACCTATTCGAGTAGCCCTGGATTCCCAAATATATCCTAATACACAAACACACGATATGAGAGATGAAAGAAGTCTTTAACTGGTAAAGAGAATACCAAAGGATTAAAGTTTCAATTGGTGACCGATCGATACCGCACGTTAGCTTTTCCATCAAGTGGAACGTGGAAACATGAAAGGTTAAGTTTTACTTGATAATTGATAGATTGAGTGCACATTGAATATTTCTAAATACACTTGGCGCAAAAGTTCAGTTAAGGTAGCTCTAAAGGTTTAATCAATAATTGAAATATTTGCAGATTATATTGATTATAGATAATATTGGATTAAGGTCAAAATTGATCAAGAAAAAATAGAAAATCAAAATTTAAAATCAATAATTAGAGTTTAAATGAATGGAATAAAATATTATTTTGGTAAGTAAAAAAAATATATTAAATTTGTATAAGTAATTAACTTAAGAAGATGAAAGGATATGAAAAGATTGGTAATTAATTGAAAAAGGTTGATCAAGGAAATTACTTGTGGCACTAAATCTAGAGGATAAGCATGTCATAGTTGTAGTGTTGGAGGGTAAAAATGGAAAAAAAAATGTTTTTTCATGTATGCTGATATTTTAAAGTAGTATATATATATATATATATATCAAAGTCGCAATGTGACTGTCTCTCTCTGTACATCTGTGTGTATATATATATATATATATATATATCTATCTATCTCTCTCTCTCGCTATCTCTCTGTTGTGTGTATATAAATATATACATATATGTGTCTGTATGTGACATAATAGGGAAATGTTCTTGTTGAACTACTGATTGTGTTGGATAATCCGAAAATAAGAGAAATGTTTTTCTTGAACACACACTCAAGTGGGCTCACAATGTTTTCAGCATCAAAGACACCCTTTGCCAAAAACCCATCGAAAAACTTTGGAGAACCCTTTGTCGGTCACTGCTGTGGATATATTCCTAAGCATTACTGCCTCTATCAGATTAATTTGCACCTAAGTTGTTTGACCAACTCACTGCAAAAACAAACATGTTAATCCGAAAATAAGATTCAGTAAAAAAAGACAAGAAATGATCATACAGATGATCAGAATTTTTAATATTTAATAACTCAGCAGATATCGAAATGGGTGTTAACCAGAAATTGCCATGGATTATTGTAACAAGAGTCTGAAAGTTTGTTTAAGTGGTTAATCGTCCAAAGGAGAACAAAAGGCTATGTTTTCACCAAACAAATAATTTATTCAGAAAACCAAAAAGACAAAGATCAAAGATCAATGTAAAAATTTACTTAACTTTAAATTATTGTAAAAATTTTAGATTCAACTTTAATTAGGTGTATACTTTTTTTTTAAAGTCCCAAATAAAACTTTTAGGTCAATGTTCAACCAAATCAAATTTTATTTTTCGGGCTTCGTAAATTTTGGTAAGTTACCAAATTCGATACCGTAATCTTCCTCTTCAAAGCAAATACCAAAAGAACACATCCTACCTACACCATAAACAGGTAGTTTTGGTGGTAAATCAGTATTGAATATTAGGTTTGTTTTAGTGGTTACTGATAGTGTGGTATCATCCATTGAAATATGAAATAAACATAATATTTTCAGTTAACTGATACAGGAGGGCATTTCATATGCATTCTTTTTTCAGTCCAGAAAAAGCTTTAACCAAGTATGCACTAACATAAGACTCCTAATTTGACTCCAACACTAAAGAAAACGACATTATTGTAGTATATACTGAATAGTCTTTGGGACCTTATTGTAAATTCAAGTTTAATTAGGTCTTGATTTATTTTTTAAAGTCCCAAATAAATTTTTTTTGTTATGTTAAACCAAATCAAATTTTATTTTTTGGGCTTCTAATAATTTTTTGTACATTATTTCTAATTATTTTCTCCTTTGTGTTGTGTTATGTTTAGTATTTCTAATACAGTTGTTACATTCTTAATAGTTTCTCTTTCGGCGGTTTGAAACGCAATTTTCAGGTACCTAACAATAATTATTTAAATTTTTTAATTTTTTTTTTGTCAGTTGGCAGTTAAAACTTTTGTATTAGATAGTAGATAAGTCTTTTGACATGATTTTATTAATTTTGGTTATATGTTGAAGGATGTTATTTCTTACATATTTCGTAAATAGCATACCATATTCCTGTGTAATCTTATTCAATTGCCCAAGCAATTTCTGTTGTAATATCCATGTTTGGTAACAACAAAGTTATTGGATTTTTTGTGTTTCCATTGAATTAGGTAACTATGGACAGCCATTCCGATGAATTATGTTTGTTACTTACATTTATGCATAGGACTATTCGGGAGATGGTAGTCCTGTTTAATCTTGTGGTTTCTATAATGTTGTTGATATGGGACATGGAACACAATGGTACAACATCCGGGGTTCCTCCAAATTTCAATAGCTCTCAGTTACAGATTGAACACTTGTACTGGCTCATTGGGGAGAGTGACAGGACGTGTATAAACCAACTTAGGATGGATAGGCACACGTTTCTGGTACTTTGTAATCTAGTTCGTGATGTGGGGTTGTTAAGACCAACTAGGCACGTAAGTGTGGAGGAGATGGTGGCAATGTTTTTAAGTATTTTAGGTCATGACGACAAAAATAGACCAGTTAAGTTCAATTTCTTTCGCTCGGGTGAAACCGTAAGTAGACATTTCAACAATGTACTTACTGCGGTGTTAAGGCTACGTAGGTTATTGCTCCAGTCGCCCGAGCCAGTGACAGAACAAAGTACAGACCCTAAATGGAAGTGGTTTAAGGTAATGACCTGTAACGCCCCAAATACCACCGATGACGGCATTACATTCTAAAACCATTTATACCATGAGAGCAACTAATAAAAATCCATCAATAAGAAAATTTTTCCATTCATCATCCATAGAATTTACAATATCATCCCAAAAGAATAAGCCAAGCTATGGCATTTACATCTCAAAGGATCACACGTAACTTAGCAGCGGAATAACAAAAGAAAACTAAATTTCACATGATTTCAAAATAAATTCTCAAGTCTATTACAAAAGAAGCTATGTCTCTACAGGTCCATCTCGGGATCTACGTTCCTTTCTATGGGAGCTTCCCAATGTCCCGGCTCGTCAGTTCCGAGCTCCTCCTCTAGACAAAGACCTGAAATATGTTGTTTGTAGGGGGTGAGCACTAAGCTCTGTAGCAACATTCCTCCCAAACTCGAACAAGGTTTATAAAAGCATATAAAATGACCGGTCTCATTTCACAAATAGAATATATAATTTTTGAAGTAAAACAGGTACATTTTAGAATGGATCTCAAGTTTAAGTAGCAACAGTAATTTAAATGAACAGTAAAAGAAACCTAAATCCAACACATATCCATTTCCCAAAATATAAACCATTTTCCCACAAGACCTTGTGGAATCCCATACTCCCACAAGTTCTTGTAGGTAACCATTTTCCACAATAATCCAATAATCCATAACTTGAATATCCCACAATCATATGTATATGTATCTCCAACATGATGCGAGGCAAACCCCATGAATCAACACATTGAGTAATATCTAGCCCACACACACACACACAAATCTTATCAAAGATATCCATCCTTTAGGAAGGGCATATGTCATACCAATGGCAGTGACGTATCCAACCCAGGTATTAGTATACTAACCCTCTGACATGGCACCCGTGAGCAATAGCGGTTTAGTCTTACCAAAGCACTAACCCCACTACGAGTAGTAGGAAAAATGCCAACCCACACGGAGCAAACAACACGTCTACCCACTCTACGATATCTCGTCAAAGGCCACCCATGGTCATCCCACACTCATAAGAGATACAATACCAAACCCAATTTCACAATTTACAAGTATATCTTAAAAACCCCCAAATTTATCACATGACAATTTCAATAAACAATTACAAAAATACAAGAGATCACCACAACATCATTTTATTACTCAACACAAAGCACTATGGTTTCAAAATCAATAATAAAGGAAGAATTTAAGAAGCAAATCCATCACTCTCCAAAAACTAGGGTTTTGAAACACAAAAAGAGATTTCATGGGTATTGAACCCTAACTTTGTTAAAAACATGTAATCTTTGCCCAAAAGACTAAGAGAGAATGATTTCATATCATATATATAACATTTAGAGCAAAACATACATATATACATAAGCCCTAACCTCAATGTAAGAGAAAGAGAAGAAATCCCCTACCTTGATGTTCTTGAAAATCTAGGGTTTGATCTTGAATCACTCTTAAATCCTTTGTTTTTCCCTTTTGATGTTGTGTTTTCTCCTTCTTTATTCTTTTCTAAGACTCTCTCTAGGATTCCAAGAGGAATGGGTAAGGGTGTAGTGAAAGTGTAGAAGAAGAGAGTAGAAGAATGGTGTTCTTGAGGAATTTCGATTTTGATCTCTATAAGGGGTAACTCTCTCAAGATCTTTGTGTTTTTCTCTCATTTTCTCTTCTCTTAGGGCTCTAAGATGTTTGGAGTGAGAGTGCGATGGAAGAATGGGTCAAATGAGGCTTAAAAGGGTGTTTTAAAACACCAAAATTCCGACTTTTACTGTGCCAAACTTCGGTACGCTATACCGGTACGGTTTAGCTACTAGTTCGGGCGTACCGGTACACTTTGGCTGCTTCGACTTCCAGGGAAGTTTTGACCCATTTAGAGGTTGAATTGGAAAATTTTCATGAGATACACTTTTGTAGCCCTAGATGTCTACTATCTACTATAGAATTTTCAGATCAATTGGACATAAGGATAAAAAGGTATGGCCAAAATACTAAGCAGTGTCCAAGATCCATTTTTACCCACTCTCTCTAAATGTGTCTTTACTCCAAAATACTTCCTAACTTCCAATACACCTCATATTACCTCTCCCAAGGTTGTTCAACCTTCCGGATTCAATGGACACCTTAATTTGACCTAAAAATATTTAGAAATTCATCTAATCACCCTTTCCAAGTTTAAACGTCTTTGAAACTCAAACTTCCCAATCAATATGCATCTCTAGCATTTCTCCTACTATTACAATCTATATAGTTCATTCTTACATCATTACACATATCCACATTTTTAAAACAATTATTTACTATATATCTATATACATATATAAAAGAAAATGCGGGGTGTTACAATCCACCCCCCTTAAAGAAAGTTTCATCCTCGAAACTTACCTCAAGTAGCGAACAAATATGGATACTTCTCCCGCATTTCTTGCTCCGGTTCCCATGTAGCTTCCTCCACTCCATGGTGTTGCCACCAAACCTTTACCAATCTGATAACTTTGTTGCGAAGCACTTTTTTCTTGACGTCGAGAATTTCTACCGGTTATTCTTCGTAGGTTGCTCCGTCTTGAATTTGAATCTCCTCCAAGTTCACGACTGGAGTTGCATCAGAGTGACACGTCCTCAACATCGAAACGTGAAACACGCCATGTACTCCGGATAGCTGGACTGGTAGTCGAAGTTGATACGCCGCATTGCCTACCGCTTTGATCACTTCAAACGGTCTGGTATATCTTGGCACTAACTTCTCCTTCTTGTCGAATCGAAACACGCCCTTCTTGTGTGACACCTTGGGAAACATGTAATCTCCCAATTTGAATTCCAAGGATCTTCGTTTGTGGTCCACATAGCTCTTCTGTCTACTTTGCGCCGTGCGTAGCCTCTCTCGAATGAGTTGAATCTTCTCCGTAGTTTCCCCATTGTAGTCCTTACTCCGTTAGTTCGCTGCGCACTCTGATATAAATTACAATCCACCAAAGGTTACAGTTGAAACCTAACCAGACTTGTCCTCCCATTTTAGCTTCCAAATCTATATACATTTTTTTTTCAACGAAATAATTTAAGAAAAATTAACATAATATCATCGAAAATACCATTTTAGTGGTCACTACCAATCACTAGAGTTTTTGAATTCATGAGCAAATCAACAATCAAGCTTTGGAATCAAGAATAAATGGCTATCAAGCTTGGAAATCAAGAACAAAAGAACAAGCAAGGTTTGAAATTAAGAACAAAGTAACAATCGAATCTTGGAGTCAATAACAAAGACATATCAAACTTTGTAATCAGGAACTAATAAGTCTCAAGTTTCGAACTCAAAAACAAAGAGTAATCAAGTATTGAAATCAATAATAAACGAATATCAAGTTTTGGAACCGAGAACGAAGGAATATCAAGTATTGAAGTCAAGAGCAATTGAATGTCAAATCTTGAAATCAATAACCAATAAATATCAAGTATTGAATATCAAGAATAAATGAATCACAAGGGTTAGAATCAATAACAAATGAATATTAAATTTGGCTATCCAGAACCAATGGATCATCAAGCCTGGGGAAATTAAAAACAAAGGAACAACCAAGTCTTGAAATCAAGAACCAAAGGATGTCAAATATTGAATATCAAGAATAAATGAATCACAAGGGTTAGAATCAATAACAAATGAATATTAAATTTGGCTATCAAGAACCAATGGATCATCAAGCCTAGGAAATTAAGGACAAGGAAACAATCAAGTCTCGAGATCAATAACAACGAATATCAAGCTTGGAATCAGAGATAAAGTAACAATCATATATTGGAATCGATAACAAACGACTATCAAGGTTTGAAATCAATGACAAAGGCAAGATAAAGAGAAAACACCTCTCCCTTGAAAATTAGGATTTCAAGGGCATACCAAAAGGATTTGGTGGTCACCCACCCATAACATAGCTTAGAACAAATAATATTTAAGTTCGGGAATCAAGAGCAAAGGAGAAATCAAGAGAAAAACACATCTCCTTTGTAAACTTGGGTTTGAAGGCATAAGAAAAGATTTAGAGTTTACCCAACCATAATATATTTTGGAACAAGGTAGTATTATCCAGAATGGCAAGACATGATGATTCCCTAGCAAGTAGATATAAATTAGAGTCAAAGATTACATATAAATAAACCCTACTGGTATCCCCTTGTTTTCCCGTAGGCAAGTTAACATATACAGTAAGTTCTATTTCCTCGAAACCCAATCCCAATTTCACGGCGTACATAGTACGTAGAAAAGAATAAGTCGCATAGGAATCCAATATAATTCGGGCCCAAAAATTGTAGAGAAGAGCAATACCTTCCACCACGGCGTTGGAGGCATCTTCCTCCGGTTGAGTCAAAGCAAAAACCCTTCCTTGATTGGCGCCACCGGGGGCTTGAGCTTGTAACGGTCTCTGTGGTGGTAGTGGCTGTCGTAGCGGTGGCCTGTTTGCATTCACTCGCCCAGTTGCTTGGTTGGTCTTGGTAGAAAGCAATGGACAATTATCTATGAAGTGCCCAACACCTCCACAGGCAAAGCATTGGCGCAGGTCCATGTCTGCTCTCGTCTGAGTAACTCCATCTTCTCCAACTGTCTGAAGTCTTTGTTCAAACGCGTTCACGAGATCTTGTATTCTCGAATTCAGAGTGTAACCAGCTTCTCGCGGATGGAAGGCCTCAAATCTTGTTCAAAGCGTTTAGCCCTCCTTGCCTCAGTGACCACAAACTTGATTGTGTAGCGAGACAACTCATCGAATCCGAATAAATAATTAACCCTTAACCTAAATATACAATGAATCTAACCTATCTGATAAACACATTACTTCAAACAAATGCAAGCCTATGGTTCCTTCAACCTAGTCTTACCTTTCCAGTGGTAATCCATAACCTACAGCTCCCATGTAAGACCTAAAGCCTAAGCTCTAATACCAACTTTGTAACGCCCCAAATACCACCCTGGACGGCATTACATTTTAAAAACCATTTATACCATGAGAGCAACTAATCAAAATCCATAAATAACCGGGGGTCCTTAATTTAACCCAATTCGGGCAGAGTCTCCTTTGTTCGGGGAGCTCTACCCAAAACACAACTTGTGCAATTATACTACATCGACCACACCAAGTCCATTTATCCATAAAATATTTGCAACATTATCCCAAAAGATTTCTATTCACCGTATGTAATACCCACAATAACATTCCAAAAGAATAAGCCAAGCCATGACCACAATATCAAAAGAATAAGCCCAATAATGGCATCTACATCCCAAAAGAATTAAATTACACTTGGCAGCGGAAACATAAAAATAATGTTAGACTTTACATTGCCTCAAAAGGAACTTCCTAGTTTATCACAAAAGAAAATAGAACACTAAGCGTCTCCCTCGGGATCTACGTTCCCTTCTATGGGAGCTTTCCAATGTCCCGGCTCGTTAGTTCCGAGCTCCTCCTCTAGACAAAGAGCTGAAATATGTTGTTTGTAGGGGGTGAGCACTAAGCTCTGTAGCAACATTCATCCCAAACTCGAACAAGGTTTATAAAAGCATAAAAAAATGGCCGGTCTCATTTCACAAATAGCATATATAATCTTTGAAGTAAAACAGGGACATTTTAGAATGGATCTCAAGTTTAAGTAGCAACAGTAATTTAAATGAACAGTAAAAGAAACCAAGATTCAACACATATCCATTTCCCAAAATATAAACCATTTTCCCACAAGACCTTGTGGAATCCCATACTCCCACAAGTTCTTGTAGGTAACCATTTTCCACAATAATACAATAATTCATCCATATGTATATGTATCTCAAACATGATGTAAGGCAAACCCCATGAATCGACACATTGAGTAATATATAGCCCACACACACCCACACAAATCTTATCAAAGATATCCATCCTTTAGGAAGGGCGTATGCCATACCAATGGCAGTGACGTATCCAACCCAGACATTAGTATACTAACCCTCTGACATGGCACTCGTGAGCAATAGCGGTTTAGTCTTACCAAAGCACTAACCCCACTACGAGTGGTAGGAAAAATGCCAACCCACACGGAGCAAGCAACACGTCTACCCACTCTACGATATCTCGTCAAAGGCCACCCATGGTCATCCCACACTCATAAGAGATACAATACCAAATCCAATTCCACAATTTACAAGTATATCTTAAAAACCCCCAAATTTATCACATGACAATTTCAATAAACAATTACAAAAATACAAAAGATCACCACAACATCATTTTATTACTCAACACCAAACACTATGGTTTCAAAATCAATAATAAAGGAAGAATTTAAGAAGAAAATCCATCCTCTCCAAAAACTTGGGTTTTGAAACACAAAAAGAGATTTCATGGGTATTCAACCCTAACTTTGTTAAAAACATGTAATCTTTGCCCAAAAGACTAAGAGAGGATGATTTCATATCATATATATATAACATTGAGAGCAAAACATACATATATACATAAGTCCCTAACCTCAATGTAAGAGAAAGAGAAGAAAACCCCTACCTTGATGTTCTTGAAAATCTAGGGTTTGATCTTGAATCACTCTTAAATCCTTTGTTTTTCCCTTTTGATCTTGTGTTTTCTCCTTCTTTATTCTTTTCTAAGACTCTCTCTAGGATTCCAAGAGGTGTGGGTAAGGGTGTAGTGAAAGTGTAGAAGAAGAGAGTACAAGAATGGTGTTCTTGAGGAATTTCGGTTTTGATCTCTATAAGGGGTAACTCTCTCAAGATCTTTGTGTTTTTCTCTCCTTTTCTCTTCTCTTAGGGCTCTAAGATGTTTGGGGTGAGAGTGGGATGGAAGAATGGGTCAAATGAGGCTTAAAAGGGTGTTTTAAAACACCAAAATCCCGACTTTTACTGTTCCAAACTTCGGGCGTACCGGTACGCTGTACTGGTACGGTTTAGCTACTGGTTCTACGGTACCGTACCGGTACTGTGTTCCGGTACACTTTGGCTGCTTCGACTTCCAGGGCAGTTTTGACCCATTTAGAGGTTGAATTGGAAAATTTTCATGAGACACACTTTTGTAGCCCTTGATGTCTAATATCTACTGTAAAATTTTCAGATCAATGGGACATAAGGATAAAAAGTTATGGCCAAAATACTAAGCAGTGTCCAAGATCCATTTTTACCCACTCTCTCTAAATGTGTCTTTACTCCAAAATACTTCATAACTTCCAATACACCTCATATTACCTCTCCCAAGGTTGTTCGACCTTCCGGATTCAATGGACACCTTAGTTTGACCTAAAAATATTTAGAAATTCATCTAATCACCATTTCCAAGTTTAAACGTCTTTGAAACTCAAACTTCACAATCAATATGCATCTCTAGCATTTCTCCGACTATTACAATCTATATAGTTCATTCTTACATCATTACACATATCCACATTTTTAAAACAATTATTTACTATATATCTATATACATATATAAAAGAAAATGCGGGGTGTTACAAATTCACCAATGTCTCTGTTTCTCTGTGCTTTTAAAGTTTGATTATGTTCAGTATATCAGTTTGATTTTTCCATTGTTTCTTCCAGGGTACTGTGCTATATTGAAATTCCTCCTTTGACATGCTACTGGTGCATGACACAATTCTGAAGAAGTCCTATCCTGGCCTATTTGTATAAACTTTCTTTACTAGGTCCTCGGTGGTGGGTTTATCAGAGTTTTGAGGATTTCTGAGTAGGGCATTTATGAAAGGCTGGTGAAACCACTGGCCTGAAATTTTTGGGCATAAGAGTCCAAGGTAAGAATCATATTATGCAGTGTAGAATGTAAGAACCATATTACTAATTCCTTCGTACGTAATGAAAACTTTTTGTAATTGTTTTCTTTGTGGCTTGGTAGATACAGGTGGGAAGTTGGAACCTAACCTACAGCATAGGTTTGGCTTAAACGAATGAATTTTTTTCATAAGAAACAAGTCCATGCTCATTTTGCCTATATTCTGGAGGATCACACTTCTATCTAGGATTTCTTGGATCAATTCAAGATACATATTCATGGGGGAATCCTTTAATTTACCATTTTGTGTATACATCTCCAAGAACTGATAATATGTGCGTATTTTAAATTTGAAATTTAAGCAAAAGTTTTTGTTCAATAATTGGTGGGTGCCTATGAATTTAGACTTAGCTGGCCTTTAGATACATATTCATGGAGAGAGATGAGAGAATAGGTGGATTAGTTAAGTTGTTTGGCGTTGTCGAGTGTGTTAATTGAGTTGATGTTTTTTAGCATGAAAAAAAATTAGAATGAATTTTGTACTATTGGATCACAGTAGATATAAATTAGATAAATTTTAGTCGTTGTTTTGTTTTTATATATATATATATATATATATTAGAATGTTATTACTACACTAGAGATATGAGGAATTAAGAACTAAAACACATTCAAACCAGAGTAATTTATACTGACATAGTTTTGCTTAATGGTGTTATAAATTTAGGATTTTATGTAATTCTACAGCTGAAGACGTGCCACCCTTTGAGAGTCCTCAACTTTTACTTAGTATTTAATTGTAATAGACTTTATTAGCTTTAACATAAGCCATAAAAACTTAGTATTCAAGCCAACCAAATTGTAAATAATTGACAAATCTTATAATATATGTAATGCACGTTTAAATAAACATTTTGGAATGAGAAATCTCTATTTTCCTGATTTACCATTTTTAAACAATCCATCTCACTAATTATAAGGTGAATGTATTCACCGTGGAAATATGTGTATCGGAGGTGTATCTAACAACTTCTAACAATGCGTATAAAAAGTATTCGATACATATTTGTAAGTATCCAACAAGTATTGGTATTCGATACGTATTGGATATGGATGTCACTCTAATTGAAGTATCTGTGCTTCATAAGCGAGAATTTGTATTGAAAATATGTACACATTTTAAATTTGGAAATTTAAGAAATTTTTTTATTCAATAATCAATTGGTGCCTACTAATTTGAGACTTTGTTGGCCTTTGTTATTGTGTAATTAGCAAACACCACATGACGTTTGTGCTGATGTTTTAACTGAAGTTCTTCACAAAGAAATCTCAATATCGAAGGTTAGTGGTCTATAAGAGAGGGTCTGCTTTAGCAACTACCAAACACTGTAGAAGAGATATGGCCCCTCATTCTCCAGGTTACTTCTTTAATTCTCTTGGAAATGTTTGATCCTTAGCGTTAATATTTCGTTTATTAGCAATTAGAATGTTTTATATGGTTTAAGTTTTGGCATGATATTAAATGTTTTTTTTCTCCCAAATGATAGGTTTACTCGATGGAAAAGACATTTGATTGGTTTGGGAGGACTAGGAAAATAGGTATGATTTTTTTTATGCTCATTCACATATTAGAGCTTTATTTCTTTCAATGATTTCATTATTATTTTCCAATTTTCTATGGCTGGGCATATTGTTGTGCAATATGTTTTTGTATCATGCACTAAAGATATATTTATTTTTGTAACGCCCTAAAATCCACCGTGGAAGGCATTACTATCTACAAACTATTCAACCATGAGAGCAATTAAAAATAACCATTAAATAATAAACCATTCGTCTATCTGTCAAAGAATAAATACTAAAATCAACAAAACATTGAAACTTCTCCAACTTAAAATCTAAAATTAAAGAATATCTAACAGTGGAATAATAAAACTAACTGAAACATTGTTTCACAAAAATCTCTCAAAATACAATACTCATAACTAAAACTAAGCCTCTAAGCTTCCACTTCAGGATCCTCATACT
This sequence comes from Ilex aquifolium, assembly GCA_951799425.1. Taxonomy (NCBI): domain Eukaryota; kingdom Viridiplantae; phylum Streptophyta; class Magnoliopsida; order Aquifoliales; family Aquifoliaceae; genus Ilex; species Ilex aquifolium. The sequence goes on from OX637400.1 coordinate 17,889,261, forward strand.
GACCCTCTCCAGTCTCGAGATCAACCTGCTCATCTAACTCGACATCCTATTTGTTACCAAAATTTGTAATGTGTTGTAGGGGGTGAGCAAAAGCCCGTAGGAAATCCCTTTCAAACCCCAACAAGGTTTTTAAACAACAAAAAGAAGACAAGTTTCATTTAGAAAATATCATATATAAATTTTTGAGAGTAAAATCATGACAATTGTAATGATATCAAGTGTACAGAATACAGTAAATTAATGATAAGAATAATCATGCAAGAAATTAAAACAATCAACAATTAACTCAGTAGTATCATCCCATATTCTCATGTATGTTGGTTACTTCTCAGAAATCTACACAACGATTCTATCTCGTTCACCCATAACAACCACACAATCTCAATTATTCCCCGCAGGGCACATCACAAACCACTTTAGGAAGGGCGTATACCGTCTCCCACGGCATTGACAAATCCTTTCCAAGAAAGTTATACCACCCTTCAACCTCGAACTTACGTGAACAATAGTGGTTGCTCTCACAAACAACAATCCACTACAAGTGTTAGACAACCATTTCACCCCCACTAAGATAGACTAACATTTAACACTTTATGATAACTCTCGAAGGCAATTCAAGTCCATCACACCCAAATCATACAAGAGATGAAACCATAATTTTCTCAACAACCACAATCTTAACCAATCACAATTTTCATTAACAATTCAAGTATCACAATTGTATAATTCTCAATATACTACAGTAATAAAGAAATTAAAATATGCAAGAGATCATATCAAGAAAATCTTCAAATTTCGATATCAAAATTCTAGGGTTTTGCCAGAAATCATAATTTATTAGAACAAGAACAAGTATTAGATAAAAACATGATTTAATCAAGAATAAAAATTTAGAAATTAAGAATCCATGTATTTTTCATAACCAAACATGTATTTAGCAATACTAGGGTTTTGGAAATTCAAGAACAAATATTCTTTGAATCTAAACATGTATTTTGTTCAAAATTATGTTTCAATGATAAAAAAATCAAGTAACTCATAAATATTTGTCCTATAACTATCAAGAAGATTGAAAACATACATAGATAATACCCTAAGTCTCAAATTTAAGAACTCAAGATGAATCCCCTATCTCAATTCCGTAGTTTTTATGTGAAAACTTAGTGTGTTTGATCCGTTCCAATGTGAAAATTCCCCATAATCTTGTGTTTCTTCTCTTCTTTCTTGCTCTCCAAGACTCTCTAGAGTTAGAATTGATGAAATAGGGCAAGGGAAGACATCATTGGTTATTTATAGTATGAGAAAACAGTCCAAGAGGCACAAATCTAATACTCAGAATCGCGACCTGACGTTCGAAGTATCACCCTGACGTTCGACTGTCATTTTGGCGTTCGAACGTTGTTTGCTCCCAGTATTTTTGCTTTTCCATCAGAGTTATGTCAGACACAAAAGTACTGAGACTAACTGTCATTCGAACGGATTCATTCACGTTCGAACGGACTCTCATTTTTAGCTGAATTTCCAATGAAGTTTTGGCCTATTTAGAGGTCGATTTGAAAATTTTTCGTGAAATACTCTTTTGTAGCCCTGGGAGTTTAGTTTCTACTGTAAACATTTCAGATCAAACAGACATCAGGGTAAATAGTTATGGTCCAAATACTAAGGCAGTGTTAGATTCTTTCCTACCTGAATTCTATCTAAAATGTTATTTAACTCCGGAATACTTCCTAATTTCTACTACATACCCTATTACCTCGCCTACCATTTTTATTTCTACTCTTTCAATCTATATAATTCATGCTTACATCTTACATATATTAACATTTCAAATTAATTATGTTATTATATAAAGATAAGAATGTGGGGGTTTAAAATTTTATCTCTACACCATGCTTGCTTTATTTGATACATACAGTTATTATTTAATGTGTTTGAGCACACTTTTTTTTTTTTTTGGGTGAGAATGTTTGAGCAAACTCAATGCATTGACAAATTTCCAAAATCATGCATGAATATTTAAGATTTTGTGTACATCAAAGAGTTTGGTGCTCATACTCGTCAACTGCCTTCAACACTGTCGGGTAATAATGTCATGGAGGAGCATGTTGTTATAGATTCTAGATAGGTATTGCAATGAGCATGGATTGGAATATGATACTTGCCATTTGATTAGGTTTAGAATTAAGCATGGGATATTTAGAGCTTTTACCCAAAAGCAAGGGTTTTTTCAAACTTATACCTGTAAACCCCCGCATGTTTATAATTATATAGTAGAGTATTTGTTTAGTGATTCATATATATAGATAATGATGTAAGAATAAATCATATGGATGGTAATAGTAGGAAAAGAATACTAGAGATGCATGTGATTTTCTAAGTTAAGTTCGAAGACGTTTAAACTTGGAAAGGGTGATTAGACAAAATTCCAAATATTTTGAGGCCAAAATAAGGTCTCCATTGAATCCGGGAGGTCGAAAAACCTTGGGAGAGGTAATATGGGGTGTATTAGAAGTTAGGAAGTAGTTTGGAGTCAAAACACATTTTAGAGAAAATTTGGGAATTTAGGATTTTGGACACTTCTTAGTATTTTGGCCATAACTTTTTATCCTTAAGTCCAATTGATCTGAAATTTTTTCAGTAGATAGTAGACATCTAGGGCTACAAAAGTGTGTCTCATGAAAATTTTCCAATTCGACCTCTAAATAGGTGAAAACTGCTCTGGAAGTTGGGACAGAAAGCTGGGACAGAGAGTGGCCAGCGTCCGGACGTCCAAGGAACCGTCCGGACGGTACCATTAATATATACCCAGATCAGTTCGCGATTTTCCCCAATTATTGCCTTCTAAATACACCAAAACCGCCTCCTTCACCCCATTTTCCCCATTTCTAACCCTAGAGAGCTTTGGGGAGGAAGAAGGAAGGGGATTCTCACCTCAAAGTAGATCAAATCCTCAAGGTCTTCACACCAAACTAAGGAAGAGGTAGGGGTTTTCTCTCACTCTTGTTCATTGAGGCTAGGGCTATATATATATATATATGTGTGTGTGTGTGGGTGTATATGTATCTTTTGACTTAAAATCCTAGATGTATGTTAGGAAACCTTTTGATTCTTGATGTCTATGCAAATATTATCATGTTTTAAACAATGTTATGGTTGGGTAACTACTAAATCTCTTGTTTTTACTCTCAATCCTAGTTTTTGAGAAATATGGATTTTCCTCTCTATATTCACTCAATCTTGGTTTTGAAAACTCTAGTGCTTGGTGTTGGGAATTAAAATGATATTGTGAATGATCTCTCGTATATGTTTTCTTAAATTGCTCTATCGAAATATCACTTGTGAGAATTGTGGATTTGGGGAAATTGTGATAAATTGGGGGATTTGTGGAATTGTTTGTTATTTGAGAAAATTGTTGGTATGATATTTCTTGTATGGTGTTTGGATGAACATGAGTGAGAGGTTCCTTGTAAGGATGCTCATTCCTTCTCAAGAGGTTCCTTGTAAGGATGCTTGAGAAACAAAACATTGAGGGTGAGAGGTTCCTTGTAAAGATGCTCACCCCTTCCCAAGAAGTTCCTTGTAAGGATGCTTGGGAAGCCATGAAGTGAATTGTGAGAGGTTCCTTGTAAGGATGCTCACTCCTTCCCAAGAGGTTCCTTGTAAGGATGCTTGGGAAGCCATGAAGTGAATTGTGAGAGGTTCCTTGTAAGGATGCTCACCCATTCTCAAGAGGTTCCTTGTAAGGATGCTTGAGAATCAAAGATGACCTAAACGGGGGGTGGAGGTTACCCTAAAGTATGCCACCTACCGAAAGAATTGTTGAAAATTGTGAATGGAGGACTGGATTATATTTGGAAATGTTTTGCTAAATGTATATGGTTCATTTACTCATTCAATTACTGTTGTTCCGTAAACTTGAGATCTATTAAATGTCACTGCTTTACTTCAAAAGTTATGTATGATATTTGTGAAATGAGACCGACCGTTTTGAATGCTTTTCTAAACCTTGTATGGGTTTGAGAGAATTGTTCTACAGAGCTTTGTGCTCACCCCCTACCGCTAACATTTTTTTCAGATTTCCTACAAGAGGAGGACGTAGGGGTCGAGGAGCCCGCTACTTGGGAGACTCCACTGGACGGGAGTGTGGATCCCGAGGTGGACGCCTAGGGTGACACTTTCTTTTGTTCTAGACTAGGATATTCATTTTGAACCTTGTAAAGCCTAGTTTTCTTTTGCTACTTTCGCTGCGCTACATTAGTTGATTCTTTTGGGGAATGTAATTGCCATATCTGGCCTATTCTTTTGGGATAATGTTAAGGATTGTATAGATGGTAAATAGAAATGTTATTGTTATTGGATGGTTAAATGGACCCTGTGTGGTCAAGCTAATATAATTGCACAGGTTGTGATTTTTGGGTGGAGCTTCCTGTACAAAGGAGACTCTGCCCAAATTTTGTTAAAGTTTAGATGCTTCGTATTTGATGGATATATATATTTAGTTGCTCTCATGACATGAATGGTTTCATAGTGTAATGCCGTCCAGGGTGGTATTTGAGGCGTTACAATACCCAAAAGAGGGTAGTTTTCAAACTAATTTTCAAACCTAGGTACTTTTGAAAACGTCATTCTAGCTTACGTTTTTTAATCTTAAAACGTCACTTGAATTGACGTTTTTCAGTAAAAGACGTTATTGTAAATGACATTTTTAAATGAAGATAGAAAACTATTTACCATTGTAAAACGCTAGTCCAACCGGCGTTTTATTAAAAACGTCATTTGAACCAGCGTTTTTAATGGTAACTTCAAACGCTCATTTCCCCCTTCTTTCTCTTCTTCTATTCTCTCTAATTTTTCCTATTTTCTGAATTAGGAGTCCTAACCCGAAATCTCCACCACCCACTCTACCCCCACCATTGGAAATCACCCACACCCACTTCTTTCTTTTCGTCCATTCTCTCTGATTTTTTTCCCTTTTATGAGAATGGAGCCTTAACCTGAAATCCCCAGCACCCTCATCCACCCCCACCATCGGAAATCACCACCAGCACCACAAAAACCTCCTGTCTACCACACAGCAACCACCACTCCTCAATCGCTAGTCTGAGAAGGCCTCCACCACAGCCACCCCCCACCTTCAGAAATTGTAACACTCCAAAACACACCCTGGACGACATTACGTACTAAAACCATTTACATCATGAGAGCACTAATATCATCCATAAATACATTAAACTTCATTCATCATCCATAAAATATTTACATCATTATCCAAAAGAATATGTCAAACCATGGCATTTACATCTCAAAAATTAATTAAAGTAGCACAGCGGAATAGCAAAAGAAACTAGGCCTCACAGTGTCCAAAAGAATAACGTAGTCTAGTACAAAAGAAGCTACATCTCTACATATCCACCTCGGGATCTAGGTTCCCCTCGAGTGGAGCCTCCCAATGCCCTGACTCGTCGATGCCGAGATCCTCCTCTAGCACCAAATCTGAAAAATGTTAGCGGTAGGGGGTGAGCACGAAGCTCTGTAGAAAAATTCTCTCAAACCCATACAAGGTTTAGAAAAGCATTTAAAATGGTCGGTCTCATTTTTAACATAACATAGATACATAATTTGAAATAAAGCAGTGACATTTAAAAATGATCTCAAGTTTATGTAAAACATTACTTAAATGAATAAACGAGTACCATATGCAAATAATCACCATTAATTGCCATAAACAATTTCCAACAATTCTTTCGGTAGGTGGCATACTTTAGGGTAACCTCCACCTCCCTTTAGATCATCTTTGTTTCTCAAGCATCCTTACAAGGAACCTCTCACAAATCATTACATGGCTTCCCAAGCATCCTTACAAGGAACCTCTTGGGAAGGGGTGAGCATCCTTACAAGGAACCTCTCACAATTCATTACATGGCTTCCCAAGCATCCTTACAAGGAACCTCTTGGGAAGGGGTGAGCATCCTTACAAGGAACCTCTCACAATTCATTGCATGGCTTCCCAAGCATCCTTACAAGGAACCTCTTGGGAAGGGGTGAGCATCCTTACAAGGAACCTCTCACTCATGTGCATCACAATTAACCCAACCAAGCATACAATTTCCAATATTTATATCATTTTACAAGCATCTCTCCAAAATCCCCAAGATATATTATGTAACAATTCCCCAACCAACAAAGAAAATACATGAGATCACAATAACATCATTTTTATACCCAACACAAACAACTACGGTTTTCAGAGTTCATAATAAAGAAGCATTTAAGAAGAAATACATCACTCTCCCAAAAACTAGGGTTTTAAAACTAGAAAAGTGGTTTCATGGGTATTAAACCCTAACAACATGTAATCTTTGCAAAAAGCCTAAGAGATGATGATTCTATAGCATATATATACCATTGATAGCAAAAACATACATAAATACCCTAGCCTCAATGTAAGTGAGTGAGAGAAAACCCCTACCTTAATGTTCTTGGAAAAATTAGGGCTTTGATCTTGAATCAACCCTTCAATCTCTTGTTTTCTCTTGATCTTGTGTTTCTCTCTTTCTCTCTTCCTCTCTTATGTTTTCTAGGGTTTGGAGTGGTGTAATGAAGGCTAAGGAAGTGACAAAATGTATTTATAGTGGAAGAAATGGAGAAAGACCCGCAGTCGGATCGGGCTGGCTTTATCGGGCGTACCGGTACGGTGTAGCTACTGGAGTTCGGCGTACCGGTACGGTTTGACTGCCAGATTTTTGTTTCAACGTTCAATGCAGTTTTGACCCATTTAGAGGTCGAATTGGAAAATTTTCATGAGACATACTTTTGTAGCTCTAGATGTCTACTATCTAATGTAAAGATTTCAGATCAATTGGACTTAAGGATATAAAGTTATGGCCAAAAAACTAAGTAGTGTTCAATACCCATTTTTACCCAAATTCTCGCTAAAGTGTATTTTAACTCCGAGACACTTCCTAACTTCCAATACATCCATATTACCACTCCCAATGTTTTTCGACCTTCCGGATTCAATGGAATCATTATTTTGACCTACAAACTTTTAGAAACTTGTCTAATCACCCTTTCCAAGTTTAAACATCTTCGACACGTAACTTCCCAATCAAATTGTCTCCATAGCATTTATTTCTACGGTTTATTCTTATGTCACTACATATATCTACATCTTTACAAATATTATTTACTATATATATATCTCTATAAATATATAAAAGAAAATTCGGGGTGTTACAATCCACCCCCCTTAAAGAAAGTTTCGTCCTCGAAACTTACCTCAAGTAGCGAACAAATATGGATACTTCTCCCGCATTTCTTGCTCCGGTTCCCATGTAGCTTCTTTCACCCCATGATGTCGCCACAAAACCTTCACGAGTCGGATGACCTTGTTGCGGAGCACCTTTTCCTTGGCATCAAGAATCTCCACCGGTTGTTCTTCATATGTTGCTCCGTCTTGGATTTCAATCTCCTCCAAGTTCACGACTGGAGTTGCATCCGAGTGAAACCTCCTCAACATGGACACGTGGAATACATCATGTACTCCGGATAGCTGGGCTGGTAGTCGAAGTTGATATGCCGCCTTGCCTATCGCTTTGATTATCTCAAACGGTCCGGTATATCTTGGCGCTAGCTTCCTCTTCTTGCAGAATCGAAACACGCCCTTCTTGGGTGACACCTTGAGAAATACGTAGTCTCCCGCCTTGAATTCTAAGGGTCTTCGTCTGTGGTCCGCATAGCTCTTCTGTCTATTTTGCGCCGTCCGTAGCCTCTCTCGGATGAGTTGAATCTTCTCCGTAGTTTCTCGAACAATGTCCGGTCCCAACAAACTACTCTCACCGGCTTCTAACCAACACATCGGTGATCGGCATGGTCTTCCATACAATGCTTCATACGGTGCCATCCCAATACTTTCCTGATAGCTGTTGTTGTAAGCAAACTCCACCAACGGTAAGTGGTCGCTCCAACTTCCCGTGAAGTCCAACACACAAGCCCGCAACATGTCTTCTAGAATCTGGATTACCCTCTCGGATTGGCCATCCGTTTGGGGATGAAAAGCGGTGCTGAAGTGCAACTCTGTCCCCATAGCTCTTTGAAGACTTTACCAAAATTGCGCTACGAAACGAGAATCACGATCCGACACAATGGATAGTGGAACTCCATGCAATCTCACTATTTCGCGAATATAGAGCTTGCTCAGGGTCTCTAACGTGTCGGTGGTCTTCATACCCAAGAAGTGAGCGGACTTGGTGAGTCTATCAACGATGACCGATACGGCATTATGCCCTCGTGAAGTCCGTGGAAAGCCAGATACGAAGTCCATGGTGATGTGATCCCACTTCCACTCTGGGATAGGCAAAGACTGTAGGACTCCTCCTGGCCTTTGGTGCTCAATCTTCACCTGCTGGCACACCGTACATTTTGCCACATACTTGGCCACATCTCGCTTCATTCCCCTCCACCAGTATTGACGCTTCATGTCCCTATACATCTTTGTGCTACCGGGGTGGATAGCAAACTTGGAGCGATGACACTCTCCAAGTATTTCCTCCTTTAGGGACGAATCATTGGGATCACATAGCTTCTCCCCATATCTCAACTCTCCATTCTTCCAAGGCCATCCTTCCATCACTTCTCCATTCTCTAATCGGGCTCTAATCAGATCGAGTTCCGAATCCAGGCATTGCAACTCCACCACTCGTTGCATAAGCGTCGGTTGAGCTATAAGGTTGAATATAGAGGGTTGATACTCCGGTCCATCCACCCATAGATCGTACTCCTCCAATGCATCAATCATTTTCCACCTATTTACTGCAAGAGAATTGATTTCACCCCGAGACTTCCTGCTAAGAGCGTCGGCAACTACATTGGCCTTCCCCGGATGGTAGTTGAGCGTGAACTCATAATCTTCCAAGTACTCAATCCACCTTCTCTGCCGGAGATTCAAGTCTTTCTGTGTGAAGATATACTTGAGGCTTTTATGGTCCGAGAACACTTGAAATGTCTCCCCGTATAAATAACATCTCCACAACTTAAGAGCAAACACCACCGCAGCTAGCTCCAAGTCGTGTGTGGGATAATTCTACTCATGCACCTTGAGTTGCCTCAAGCCATAAGCCACTACCTTCCCTCCTTGCATTAGAACACATCCCAAGCCTCGTAGTGAAGCATCGGTGTAGACATCGTAGCCTTCCCCACTACTCGGAATAATGAGGATAGGTGTCGTCGTCAACTTCTCCTTCAAGGTGCAGAAAGCTAGTTCACACGCTTGAGTCCACGAAAATTTCTCCCCCTTCTTTGTAAGGCGAGTCATCGGCATCGCAAGCTTGGAGAATCCTTCCACAAACCTACGATAATAGCCGGCTAACCCCAAGAAACTCCGTACTTCTGTCACATTCTTCGGTGGTTCCCATTTCATCACGGCCTCAATCTTTGCGGGATCAACCGCTACTCCCTGCTCGGACACAACATGGCCAAGGAACTTCACTTCCTTCATCCAAAACTCACACTTGCTCATCTTCGCATATAACTTATGTTCTCTCAATGTTTGTAGCACCATAGAGAGATAACGAGCATGTTCCTCCTGGGTCTGTGAGTAAACCAATATGTCATCAATAAATACAATGACAAATTGGTCGAGGTAAGGCCGGAAGACTCTGTGCATCAAGTCCATGAAGGCTGCGGGGGCATTAGTCAATCCGAACGGCATCACCGTATACTCGAAATGACCATACCGGGTACGGAAAGCAGTCTTAGGAATATCCTCCTCCTTAATCCGCAGCTGATGATACCCCGTGCGAAGATCAATCTTGGAGTAATACTTTGAACCCTTCAACTGATCAAATAAGTCATCAATTCTCGGCAACGGATACTTATTCTTCACGGTAACCCGATATAACCTCCGGTAATCCGTGCACAATCGTAGAGTCTTATCCGTTTTCTTCACAAAGAGGACCGGAGCTCCCCAGGGTGAAGTGCTTAGACGGATAAACCCAATCGCTAACAAATGATCCAACTGCTTCCTTAGCTCCTTCAACTCCAAAGGTGCCATCCGGTAGGGAGCAATGGATATGGGTTCGGTTCCCGGATAGAGATCGATCTTGAACTCAATTTCCCTATGGGGCGGTAATCCGGGTAATTCCTCGGGAAAAACATCCGAAAATTCCGATACAATTAACACCACATTCGTGTGGAGTTTATCCTTGTTATCTCCCATCAAGCTAGCTAAGAAACTCAATTGACTTCCCGCTTTCGCTTTTAAGAATCTACTACCCGTAGTAGGAAATGGATGGAAAGAATCTCGGTTATTCACAAAACTAAAAACGACTCCTCCCGGTAACTGAAATGTAATCCGCTTACGGAAACAATCCATTACCGCCCGGAAAACAGACAACAAGTTCATTCCGAAAATCACATCATACCCCTTTATCTCTAACGCAATCAAATCCACAATCAATTCGTGCTCCCCAATGCGCATCACGCAATCCTTGCAGACTCGGCTAGAGTCTAACCGTTCTCCCGTGGGCAAGCTAATATTCATGACATGCTCTAACTTCGCGAAACTCAATCCCAAATCAAGTGCATATGTCGTGCGTACAAATGAGTGTGTTGCACCGGGGTCAAATAATATGCGGGCCTAAGAATTATAAATAAGGACGATACCTTCCACAACGGCGTTGGCAATGTCCTCCTCCGGCTGAGTCAAAGCAAATACTCGCCCTTGGTTGGCGCCGCCGGGGGCGTGAGCTTGTATCGGTCGCTGCGGTGCCGGCCTCGGTGGTGGTGGTTGGGCTGCGGGTACCTATCTGGCGGTCTGGATAGGCCCCTGAGGTGGAAAAACTGGGCAATGCATCCGAAGATGTCCCACACCTCCGCATGCAAAGCAGGATCGTGGGATAAAACCAGCTCTAGTCTGAGTGTCTCCCTCTCCTCGGGCTGTCAAAGGTCGCTATCCCCCTGTCTGGTCTGGGCGACGGTATGGTGTCGGTCTCTGTGCCCCATTAGTGCTAGCACCCGTCCGGATCGGACCTCCTCTCGAGAAGCCCTGTCGTCGCTGGCTATCCTCTATGTCTCTCTCTACCAATGCAGCTCTGTCCACCAAGTCCCCAAATTCACGGATCCTGAGAGCCACCAACTTCTCCCTAATAGCCGACCTCAGACCCTGCTCGAAGCGCTTGGCCCTGTCGGCCTCAGTAGATATAAATCCCGTAGCATAACGGGAGAGCTCGTCGAACCGCCTCTCATACTCAGCCACGATCATACCACCTTGTCGTAATGCAAGAAAATCCGCCTTCATTCGGTCTCTGACTGATTCAGGGAAATATTTATCTTGGAAAAGTTGATCGAATTCTTCCCAAGTGAGTATGTCGGTGTCCCTTCTCCTCTTTATGGCATCCCACCAATAGTCGGCCTCCCCCTCAAACAGGTAGGTCGCCAAACCCACTCTCAACTCCTCGGCAACTCCCATGTCGTCACAGATCTTCTTCACTCGGCGGATCCATCTATCCGCCTCCAAAGGATTGGAGCTCCCTTGGAAGTTGGGTGGTCGTTGTCGTAAGAATTCCCGAAGAGCTATCATCCTTCGGTCTCCGTTCTCATTGCCCGGTACTTGAGCGAGAGGATGAGCTCCACCATTCTGGTTGTTGTTACCATTTTGGTTTTGTACCAAAGTGGTGAGCTCCCTCAAGCATTGGTAAATGCCTTGCATGGCATCCGGAGGTGGTGGTGGTGGTGGATTGGCTTGACCTCCACGGCCACGCCCACGTCCACGTCCGCGTCCCCGTGTCCCGTCCATCCTACACATCAATCCATAATTTAGTTCCCTTGATGTGCCAGATATAAACTACAGTGATATGTAGGATGTCTTGATTTAAGCACAAGGCATATACAAAATTTAACTTAACAATTTCCTCCACCCTAAACCTACCTCTCTAGTGGTAATCCATAACCTACAGCTCTCATGTAAGACCTAAAGCCTAGGCTCTGATACCAAATCTGTAACACCCCAAAACACACCCTGGACGGCATTACATACTAAAACCATTTACATCATGAGAGCACTAATATCATCCATAAATACATTAAACTTCATTCATCATCCATAAAATATTTACATCATTATCCAAAAGAATATGCCCAACCATGGCATTTACATCTCAAAAATTAATTAAAGTAGCACAACGGAATAGCAAAAGAAACTAGGCCTCACAGTGTCCAAAAGAATAACGTAGTCTAGTACAAAAGAAGCTACATCTCTACATATCCACCTCGGGATCTAGGTTCCCCTCGAGTGGAGCCTCCCAATGCCCTGACTCGTCGATGCCGAGATCCTCCTCTAGCACCAAATCTGAAAAATGTTAGCGGTAGGGGGTGAGCACGAAGCTCTGTAGAAAAATTCTCTCAAACCCATACAAGGTTTAGAAAAGCATTTAAAATGGTCGGTCTCATTTTTAACATAACATAGATACATAATTTGAAATAAAGCAGTGACATTTAAAAATGATCTCAAGTTTATGTAAAACATTACTTAAATGAATAAACGAGTACCATATGCAAATAATCACCATTAATTGCCATAAACAATTTCCAACAATTCTTTCGGTAGGTGGCATACTTTAGGGTAACCTCCACCTCCCTTTAGATCATCTTTGTTTCTCAAGCATCCTTACAAGGAACCTCTCACAAATCATTACATGGCTTCCCAAGCATCCTTACAAGGAACCTCTTGGGAAGGGGTGAGCATCCTTACAAGGAACCTCTCACAATTCATTACATGGCTTCCCAAGCATCCTTACAAGGAACCTCTTGGGAAGGGGTGAGCATCCTTACAAGGAACCTCTCACAATTCATTGCATGGCTTCCCAAGCATCCTTACAAGGAACCTCTTGGGAAGGGGTGAGCATCCTTACAAGGAACCTCTCACAATTCATTACATGGCTTCCCAAGTATCCTTACAAGGAACCTCTTGGGAAGGGGTGAGCATCCTTACAAGGAACCTCTCACAATTCGTTACATGGCTTCCCAAGCATCCTTACAAGGAACCTCTTGGGAAGGGGTGAGCATCCTTACAAGGAACCTCTCACAAATCATTACATGGCTTCCCAAGCATCCTTACAAGGAACCTCTTGGGAAGGGGTGAGCATCCTTACAAGGAACCTCTCACTCATGTGCATCACAATTAACCCAACCAAGCATACAATTTCCAATATTTATATCATTTTACAAGCATCTCTCCAAAATCCCCAAGATATATTATGTAACAATTCTCCAACCAACAAAGAAAATACATGAGATCACAATAACATCATTTTTATACCCAACACAAACAACTACGGTTTTCAGAGTTCATAATAAAGAAGCATTTAAGAAGAAATACATCACTCTCCCAAAAACTAGGGTTTTAAAACTAGAAAAGAGGTTTCATGGGTATTAAACCCTAACAACATGTAATCTTTGCAAAAAGCCTAAGAGATGATGATTCTATAGCATATATATACCATTGATATCAAAAACATACATATATAAATACCCTAGCCTCAATGTAAGTGAGTGAGAGAAAACCCCTACCTTAATGTTCTTGGAAAAATTAGGGCTTTGATCTTGAATCAACCCTTCAATCTCTTGTTTTCTCTGGATCTTGTGTTTCTCTCTTTCTCTCTTCCTCTCTTATGTTTTCTAGGGTTTGGAGTGGTGTAATGAAGGCTAAGGAAGTGACAAAATATATTTATAGTGGAAGAAATGGAGAAAGACCCGCAGTCGGATTGGGCTGGCTTTATCGGGTGTACCGGTACGGTGTAGCTACTGGAGTTCGGCGTACCGGTACGCGTACCGGTACGGTTTGACTGCAGATTTTTGTTTCAACTTTCAATGCAGTTTTGACCCATTTAGAGGTCTAATTGGAAAATTTTCATGAGACATACTTTTGTAGCCCTAGATGTCTACTATCTACTGTACAAATTTCAGATCAATTGGACTTAAGGATATAAAGTTATGGCCAAAACACTAAGTAGTGTTCAATACCCATTTTTACCCAAATTCTCGCTAAACTGTATTTTAACTCCGAGACACTTCCTAACTTCCAATACATCCATATTACCACTCCCAATGTTTTTTGACCTTCCGGATTCAATGGAATCATTATTTTGACCTACAAACTTTTAGAAACTTGTCTAATCACCCTTTCCAAGTTTAAACATCTTCGACACGTAACTTCCCAATCAAATTGTCTCCATAGCATTTATTCCTACGGTTTATTCTTATGTCACTACATATATCTACATCTTTACAAATATTATTTACTATATATATATCTCTATAAATATATAAAAGAAAATTCGGGGTGTTACAGAAATCGAGCTTTTACCCCTACCCAAGGGGTTTTCAAACAAAATTCACAAAAGAGGGTTGGTTTGAAAGTATTTTCCAAACTCATGCTGTTTTATAAACGTCAGATGAAATGACATTTTTAAGCCAAAAGACGTTAGTTGAACTGACATTTTTAGGGTAAAAACGTCAGACCAACTTGACGTTTTATGGCTTGAACAGTGAGCATCCAGAAGGCTTAAAAACGTCAGTCTAATTTGTGTTTTAATTGAAAATGTCAGTTGTACTGATGTTTTTTAAGTTAAATATGAGCATCGTTTTTTCCCTCATCTTCTTTCCTTTCTCTTATTTTCCCTTCTTCCCCCATCTGAGCCCTAACGTTTTCAGGCAAGAGAAATCAGCCTCACCATCTGCACCCCCCATACCAGACATCCAATCCACCTCAATCAGCAGCACAAATCAGCAGCAACTCCTTCATCAGCACCATCTGAAACCTCAACCAACTGTCATTATCGGTCATCCCCAAATCCAAGCACCACCACCATCGCAGCACCACCCAACATCGAAGCCCCAGCACCACCCACCATCTGAAAGGCCCAACCCCAGCACCACTATCACCACCACCAGTCTCAGCTGCAACCAGTGTGTTGCATAAATCATCACCACCACCCCTACCGTCGGAAATCTCCAAAATCCCCCAATCTTCACAAACCCGCAACACCACCCACCACAGACACTCCACTGCACCTCTAACAGCGCCTCCACCACCTTCGGTGAGACCTCTTTAGATATTGAATGAAAAATATTGAAATTATATGAAATTATTGAAATTCTATGAAAATATTAATTATTGTATTATTGAGTTGGGTATTGAGTAAATTATTGAGTTATTGGGTTGAGTTGAAATATTGAACTATTGTCAATATTTGAAATATTAAAATATTGAGTTGATTATTGAGATATTGAGTTGATTATTGAGCTATTGAGTTGAGTTAAAATATTGTATTATTGAATAGATTTCAAATATTGAAATATTGAGTTGATTATTAATGAGTTGATTTGAGTATGTAACTGTTGAGTTGATTATTATTGAGTATATATTTTGTGAAATTTTTAGCCTAAATTGTTTTCAAATTGGATTTTCAATTTGGGTGTTGAATACAGTTTGTCAAATTTGTAGGCTAATTTGTTCTAATTATATGCTAATTCAAAAGTTAAATTTAATTTAATCTAATAATCACATAGATTATGTATGTAGTTGTACATAATTATCTAGCGATAACCTTTGGCTGAGTTTTGGGATTATAATCAAATAAATCATTCATTCATTCTTTTTCTTTCAAAATTTTTTCTGTCTTTTTTAAATTCTGTTAAAAACTCATTCATTCCTTTGTAATTCATTTTTTAAAAACTCATTCATTCTTTTTCAACTTATGTTAAAAACTCATTTATTCATTTGTTTGAAAATTGGATAATTGTTTTCTGTTAATTTCAGCTTGCTTCAATCTCACTCTTGGTACGTACTCATTCATTTCATTCTCATTAAGTCCTTTCTAATTCAACATCTATACGAAATTGAAATTTGACTTTAAAAGAATATAATAAATCATATTAAGCATATTATATGTCTCTCTCAATCTCAGCAATGTAGTTATGTCTCTTACTTATCAATCAACAAATTTTTTCGCAAAATAAACATGTTGATTAATGCTATAATGTTACTGAAGTATTGTAAGGCAATTACCACCTTGTTAGCCAAAAAAATCGGCTACATTGTTTGCCTGCTTGATAACATGTTTTAATTCTGATTCAAAACATGATAACATGTTTACGAGATACCCTCTTTTGGAGATTATTTTTTCAAACTTCCATATAAAAGTTGGATCTCCATCTTTCTTAGTTTCCTACAAGTACACTTCATACTCGTAGGTTTTGTATTTGATCAATGCTTCTTAGTCGCATGTGGTAGATTCACATGGGACTTTGATGAAATATGAATATGTTTTTCCTCAAGTATTAACCGTTTCAATCCATTCTCAAGTTCTTCTAAATTCAGAACTTATTCCACAATGGAAACTAATTGAAATGGCGGGAAAAAAAGTTATCGTTTTGCTATATTGGGGTGGAAGAATGGAATATGGATCGGAGGGTTTATCATTCAGTTGTTTTCCCAAAGGTGAAATTGTTATCAATAGTGGTACACAATTGACGGAGTTGTTGAGCAAAATTTACACTGTAATGGGATTGGACGTGGCACATAACAAGTTGAAGTTGACTTGTAGATATCTTTTTACACTTGGAACAGGACTAAACATGAATACATATGTAGGTCTGGAAATTGTGAACGATGAATTAGTGACTTCTGTGGTTAATGTGGTACTTGACAATCCCAACATTGCTAGTGTTGTTTTGTTCGTAGAGACGGAGGACATCAATGCTGGCATAGACAGTAGTCAGACCGGAGGGTGCATAACAACTGCCATGTCTTACACTGAGTTGCTTAGGCGAGAGATGGGTGCCTTGATATTTTTAACTTCCGGTGTGACGGGTAAATGTTCAACTCCCGTTGGGATGCAGATAATGGATGAGTCTGGACAGTACTTTTACACCCAACAAAGAATTGGAATCGAAACATATGGTGGGTACTCAGTCAACAATTCACTTAATCAGAATTTTCAAATAGGTGAGGCGGAAATTGAGTTGGGTGAACAAGATGATGTCCATCAACCAATAATGCAACAAAGTCTAATCCGGGAATATGGAGAAATGTGTGTCAATGATCATACACATGTCTCCGATGATGACGACAAAGAAGAAGAGTTTGATGAAGTAATAATTGTTGAGCCGGATGACGAAGATGGAAATGGCGAAGACTTTGAGGCTGTCTAAGAGGTGGATATGCATAAGCCTTACTCAACCTTATTCACAACCACTGAATTTGTTCAGCATACTGAAGCAGATAACTTAGTATTGTCATTTGAACAGAATTTGTGGGATCTGGTGAATATGGAGTTGGCGAAGGGCATGATTTTTCATGATAAAACTTCATTGATTAGGGCTGTTAAATGGTATTCTATCAAACTAAATCAAGATTATGTCGTGGTTGAGACGAACACAACGATATGAGTTGTACAGTGCATCATGTACATGCAGCCTAACTGCACGTGGAGACTACGTGCTTGTTTTAGGAAAAAACTGAAAAATGTTTCAGATCACGAAATATGATGGACTTCATACCTGCTTCTACCCTAGAATGAGTCGTGACCATCGGCAGTTACAGTCTGACTTCATCTGTCATAATATACTGGGACTCGTGGGTGATACACCACAAAAAAAAATGTCGACAATTCAGAAGAATATAAAAGAGAAGTTTAAATATGATATTTTCTATAAGAAAGCATGGATTGCGAGGAACGAAGGCTATTGCTAAGATTTTCGGTGATTAGGACTCATCATATGACATGTTGTCAAAAATTTTGGGTTCCATCAAGAAGTATAATCCTGACTCGATTGTGAAGTGGCGGTACAACTTTGAATCTCTTGAATATAATGTTTTTTTACGAATTTTTTGGGCATTCAAGGTCAGCATTAAAGGGTTTCAATATTGTTGACCTTTTGTCAATATTGATGGGACATTTTTGCGTGGAAAGTATAAGGAAAGGCTATTAGTGGCAACTACTTTTGATTATAATAAGCAGTTGTTTCCCATTTCATTTGTTATTGTGGAAGAGGACATTCAATCAAGTTGGGCTTTTTTCTTATATTACATTCGGCAGATAATTCTTAGATATCGGGAAGTGATATGTTTAATTTTTGATAGGCACACGGGGATCCTTTCTGCTGTGAACATGAAAGATTTTGGGTGGCATCTACCACATGGTTATCATCGCTTTTGTCTTCGGCATGTTCGTAGTAATTTTAATACACAGTTTAAGGATGAGCATTTGTACAATCTTATGTGGAGGGCTGGCAAGCAAAGACATGTTCGCAAGTTCGATGAGTTGATGACCCAGATACGGAACGTCGAAGAGAAAGCGTATAAATACTTGACTGATATACCATTGAAAAAATGGACATTAGCCTATGATAGTGGACGACGATATGACATCATGACAACTAAAATTTCAGAGATTTTTAATATTGTTCTCCAAGGTGTTAGATATTTACCTATAACTGCTCGAATGCAGTCGATATTTTATCGGGTCACTAAGTATCATTTTGAATATCGAGACAGTGGCAAAATGGAAAGAAAATGAGATGGAGTTTCCTAAGACTGTTATGGAACGATTACAACATGCACATCAAATGAGTCGTGTCCACGACGTGACGTCATTTCATAGGGAGCGTGGTTTTGCTGAAGTTGTGTGTCTTGAAGATCGTTCGCGCACATTCGAAAAATTGGCAATTTACAGAATTCCTTGCTTTCATGTATTGGTTGTATGCTCGTTTTATTAGTTGCATTTGCAATCATACATATATCTCATATACAACATCAAAACTTTGGAGAAAATTTGGAGATCTGAAATGTTTCCTCTTGAGGATGAGCATTATTGGAATGATCCTCCACGTCCCAAATTAGTCCATAATCTTAACCAACGTTAAGACTTGGTTGGTCGACCACGGACGATGCACATACGGAATGAGATGGACTTCCCGTCAGAGGATCGCAATCAGATACATTGTGGGCTATGCGGCGAACTTGGTCATAACCATCGGAAGTGTTCATCCATAAATACGCGGGCTCCAGCATCTCTTCATTAGATAGTCCCACTTTATTTTGAGAGTTTCATAAGTTGTCCTATGTTATAATCAATTGTGTATTGCACCTTATGATGTGCTTATATTGTAATATTTTATTGGTACATTGGTTTGTATTTACATGTTTGTTGAAAAGATATCATTATGATATGTTGGATGTTGAAAATGTTACATTTATCAATTATTGATGGCGGATGTTTTCATCTTATTTTCAATTGTATTTTATTTTTATAAATTAATTAAGTTATTTGTCATGGACACCGATGGACGGAGGTTAGTACATCCTAGTCCACATAACCACTCTGTTCTTGCGTTGCAGTCTGAGCATCGATCAGAGTACATCTGGCAGGGCATAGATCCGTCTCCTTTGCACTATAGGCGTAGTGACCGCACCGCACGACAGTTACATGTCACAGATGAGTGCGTGCTACGTCACTTGGTTGCAGTCGAATTTTACGAGCCGCACAAAATTGCGTCCAAGCGGTTGAACCATGCTTTCATCACAACGCTAGTCGAGAGATGGCATGCCGAGACGCATACTTTTCATTTTCCTATGGGAGAGGCTATTATCACTCTTCAAGATGTCATTGTTCATATAGGTCCACCAATTGATGGTATGACATTGTTTGGGAGAGATAGTTGTCCTGCTGACACGACTTTGACAGCATTATGCCAGCAATTGCTTATATTTACACCTACCGAGGGAGCTATAGACGGATCTTTCCTTAGGCTTTGTGCATTGCGGGGGCATTTGGATGGAGGTGTCCCTGTAGATGCTGATGATACTTTCATTGCATCTTATGCCAAAGCCTATATCATGCTACTAATCGATTCATATCTGTTCATAGACAAGTATTTTAGTAAGGTCAAGTTGATGTACCTTCATTTGCTTGTCGATCTTATCATTACCGGTCAGTACAGCTGGGGTTGTGCGACATTAGCATGGCTATACCGCGAGATGCGCATCGTCACTAGGCGCGATGCTAAGGACATCGGTGGATTGCTTGTTCTATTACAGGTACATGGAGACTTATGTTTCATGTTCGTATAATTATTATTATTTTTTTATAAGTTTTAATGTAATGTCAAATATACGTGTTACATTACAACTGTTTTGTTTTTTTATATAGTTATGGGTGTGGGAGCATTTATCACATATACGTCCACAGTGATTACTCCCACGTAGCCCATTATCTCATGTCGTGGCAGATGGAGTAGATGTACATCTAGAGGATGGCCCAGCAGATGGTGTAGCACCTGCACCTACACCGGTACATGATCCTGCACTAGATGTTGCCGCATATGATGACCTGCCAGCAGAGTCTCGCGGGTGTAGGTAAGACAATATTATTGTCTTACATTTCATTATTCATTAGTAGTATACAGTACATCCAACTAATGTTATTTGTAACTCTGTTTTTTTTTTTTTTGGTGCTATGCAGTTGGGATGTTGCATTTTCTGAGCAACACATGCCTACACATGTACTCAAACGTTACAGAGATTAGCTTGATCAGATGCGTGATAAGCAGGTATACAAACAATCGCTGGTCCTATTATTGTTTGTTAATTGTCGGATTTACTTATGGATGTTGTTGTTGGTTTGTTTGTTTGATGCATAACAAATGATTGGTGGCTGTTGTTGGTGGGTTGTTGGATGTGTTGTATGATTGGTAGTTGTTTGTATGATTGTTGGATGATAGTGATATTTATTTGGGTTGTTGGATGTGTTGTATGATTGGGTTGTTGTTAGTGTATGTATGCAATATAATATGTAACAGGTGTTTTTTAAAAAAATTTGGATGTCATACATATAAGGAAAAGTTTGTCCAAATTTTAGATTTTTCTATACATCCAACAAAAATTGTCATTCTTATACTGTAGATGATATGATAGCCTTTCACTGCTAATAGGCTGGTCAGCCTACCCGAGTATTGCTTGCGTGGTCCCATATGTTCCAGTTGCTGATTACTACATTTCTACACCGGTCGTTCACCATGTTTCTACATCACCACTTGATCATCCTACAGTTACATCTGTGGGGCACCACTGATCTCACCACGTGTTAATGCATCGACGACTCTATTCACACTTTCACCAGAGCCAGTTGGTATATCAGATATGTCACCTGCACTAGACTAGACAGATACATCACTTCCAGAGGCAGAGGCATGTATTTCACATATTGTTCCACGGATACTCACACGACCTATTTCTTCTATTCCATATAAGGATTGTTCCGATGATGCTGAGGTTACAGTTGAGTGAGTTACACAAGAGTTATCACTATCACACAAAGGTCGAGACATGGGTGGGCATGGAGTGGATTGTCCTAGCCATTATACACATGATCCAGTTGATGGTGGAGTCACCCAAGATATATCGGCTCCGCCTGATGGACAACGGCCCAAGTGACAAAGGAGACCACTACTTTGTGAGACGTAGTCCATTTTTTTTCGTATTATTTGTATAAAATTTGTGTTTATTATTGTTGTATATAAAAACTCTTTGGGTTCATAGTTTTATATAATGTTATTTCATTACTGCTTTTCAGATTAGTTATATAATACTCTAACCAATGTTTCTTGAATAACATAACATAAATTATTAAAATTTAGATGGACAATACTAACTGGAGTAGTACGCCATATTTCATAGAAACAAAATACAGGAATATAATACATAAACATACTGCAAATACAAGTACGATGACTGAATTGTAAATGTTACAACAAATGAGTTGCATAACACTTCTTCATGGATCTTTATCTTCGTCAGATAGATAATGATCAGAAATACATCCATCTTCTCCACTCAATTGAAAGCTTAAAAATTGTTTCTTGCATCCTCTCTTCTGTAGCACGGTCGTTTGCAATAAGGCGCAGGTTGTACCGATTACAACGGATTGCCATTCGATTGTTTTCAACTCGAATGCAAAATAATGTTCACTCTAATTCTTGAGGACTAGTAATAGACATAGCAATGTCAACTTGTCGAGACCTTCTTATGTTGCAAGAATGTAAATCTAAGCTTAAATTTTCTCTTTCCGTGAAGCGATATTGTCATTCCGCCATCATTGTGTTTCTAGCTGTTACTGAATAGCGTAAGCAAGTATTCATTGGGTAAAAGAACTCATCCTCTAAATCCCAATGATAACCTAGAGCCTCAAACAGGGTTCTCGGACTAAAATTCATGGTTAGAGATGAATTATGTACATTGAACATTGCCCATGAGTTCAAACTTATAGGCAAATTAATTATGTGAATATGCCAGTGTACATCCTAAATGAATGACATTACAACATTGTGTAGTCACACTCACTGACTACACAATAATATTTAGTCACACTTACTGACATTGAACTAGTGTTTAGTCATACTGGCTGACATGAACCAGTGTTTAGTCACACTAACTGACATTGAACCAGTGTTTAGTCACGCTAACCCAGTGTGTAGTCACAATGACTGACAATGATGCAATTGTTAGTTATTGTAACTGTTTCTTATTCAGCAGTACACGTTAATGAAAACTCTGCATTGCACTTCAATGCACTGGTGTTCAGTCACAATCAACATCTTGTGACTGTACAGTAGTTAACAGCCAAAAATCCTAATACTATTAAATATATCATGGACGTGAATCACTA
Source organism: Ilex aquifolium (assembly GCA_951799425.1). NCBI lineage: Eukaryota > Viridiplantae > Streptophyta > Magnoliopsida > Aquifoliales > Aquifoliaceae > Ilex > Ilex aquifolium. The sequence continues at coordinate 17,911,985 of OX637400.1, forward strand.
TGAATTAGGATAAATCATGGTCTATTAAAATCAATGTAGTACATATCTCAATGTGCAGTAACAGTCACTGCGTACCAGTGTCTGGTTACGCTGACAGGTAATAATGTGTAGTCGCACTTACTGCACAATTTTTTTTAATGTTTGACCATCAACTCAAATATAAAGGTGGCTACACACTACTGCAATGCTAACAAATGTACTTATTTAAGACAATGAAAACTACTATAAAAACATAATATGAGGTGGTTCATATCACAAGTATTGTACATTATGTCTACTTCAAGAGCACGAGCAGGTGATAATAGCCATAGCCATGAACTAGTAAGGTTATTATAAGTGCGAGATTATGATTACAAGAGTGAGAGATTTTCTGATCTAAAGGAGTATTATGCCGGACTCCGTCAAGAGTGGGCTTTTCGTGCTAATGAATCATAGTCATTATGCACAGATCTGAGAGAACTTGGTATATTGGTGCCACATAGACTTTCACTTACCATGCCGTGAAGGAATAGAGTGAACTATGAAGCAGCAGTTAAACGTGTATGAAAGGAGAATAATAAGATGATGTTGTGTAAGTGCTGATATTATATGCTCCAAATAGCATCTGACATGGTGGCAACTGCATTTGGCACGGAGTTGACAACTATTGAACTATCTAATGTATTGTCTAATGAACAATACCTATCAGATGAGTATATGTCTAATGAAAATTAAAAAATATAATTAGTGTCCACCTTATTAAGCATATAATGTTTATGTCTACGTCTTATTTACTTTAATCAATATTATGGCTTTATCAGTTTGATTCAGTGTGTTGTCATATCTCAACTTTTTCATTGTCAAATCCTGTCATTTTCAAATCAGTTCGAACTTTACAGTGTGATGTCCTATTTACTTTAATCAATCTCGTGGCTTTATCAGTCTATGTAGTGTGTTGTCATATCCCAATTTTTTCATTGTCATTTTGCATCACTGTCAAACTAGTTCCAAACTTTGCATTGTGATGTCTTTTCACTATAATTTTAAATTGTCAAACTGAGCATATATATACTATCATTCACAATTGTGTAAATGCATCCAAACAAAATGTATAGGAGCACATCACATGCAAGTTCTTCTTCACGCAATAACCAAAATAGTTCATCTTCAGCTAAGAAATGTGAACGCTCAACGGACATATCAACATCGCTGAACAAAGTTCCATCTATTGATCATATACTGATTCCAGTGCTGTAATGTGGTATGGACGAAAGCGTGCATTCCGCAATGAGCCCATCGACCCTTATCACCAATTTGGTCAAGCTGGACATGTAATTGTTGGGCCTGCAACTGATTATCCACCTCCAAGTGCTCATATCGAACCCACACTAAGATGACGATAGTTATATGACAAACGTTGTGACCTTGAAGTATTTTGTCGTTGGCATGAAATTGCGGTACCAAAGGCACGTTCGACTGATATTTACAATTCAAAAATTTAAACAATCATGACGAGGTCATATCAAGGCTTGAACGTGAAAATGATCAAATTCAGCGTCGTCTTGATCGTTTCCATGCACTCGATTATGCAAAAGCAAAGCATTTTGATCCTGAATATGCCGAAATTGAAATTTTAGAGGATTCGTTACTTGTTTCTGATCCTGAACTTTCTGATTTCTATGATTTGGACGAAGATGCGTCTGACACTTTTATCCCATCATGTTTATGTATACTTGATAATCATTTATGTTGTTTTAAATATTAACCACGTTATTGACATCTTTGTTTTTTACATGTATACGTTCTGAATAATATATTTTTACACCGCTTAATAAACATTATTGTCGACATGATCAACATTAAAAATAATTTTTTTTATTTATGCGTTTAAAATTATATGATAAAATGAAAATTAATTATATGTATACGTTTTCAATTTTTAAAGTTTGATATGCTCAAAATTTAAGTATTTTTAAATGATAAAAATTTATTTATTAAATATAATTAATTTTTTAAATAAATGAAAAATAACTCATCCTCTAAAAAAAGAGAGAGAACAAAACAGTTTTAGGTATCACTTTAAGGGAGCAAAACATCAAAACGTCGGACCAACGAAAATTTATGTATTTTTAAATTATCAAAATTTATTTATTGAATATAATTAAATTTTTTAATAAATTAAAATTAAACATTTTTATCATAAAAAATGAGGGAGAAAAACTGACGTTTTTAACTTGTATTAGTGGCCGCACTGTTCAAGCCAAAATACGTCAGTTGGTCTAATGTTTTTAAAACAACATGGGTTTGGGAAATATTTTCAAACCAACCCGCTTTTGTGAATTTTGTTTGAAAACCCCTTGGGTTAGGGTAAAAACTCTCAGAAATCCCCACCATCCCCCCACCTTCACAAATCATCACCACCGCCCCCATCTGCGCAAACCCACACACACAAATGTCATTCAAAACAGCGTCACACTGCAACCACTACTCCTCCACCGCTGCTCTGACAATGCCTCCTCCACTGTTTTGACAATACCTCCACCACTACCACCTCCACAACAAGTAACTCTCCCTCTCTCTGTTTATTTCTTTATCAATCACTCTCTGTTTGTCTCTCACCTTCTCTCTCTGTTTGTGTCTCTCCCTGTCTCTGTTTCTGTGTCCCTCCTCTCGTTTATCTCTGATGTATGTATCTTTGAAAAACCCCTCTGTTTTGGGTAAAAGCTCGTAACTGAACTCACAATTATACAGAACACAGTGGATGTAAATAATTTAGTTGCCTCACTTTTAGAGAACAAGTTCCTCCAAACAACTTATCTTTTTCCTTCCTATTGGCAATAGACATGAATATTGGTTTGAAGCTCATTGATTTGCAAGTCTTCACAGGATAGGGTAGTTGTGTGTGCTACACTAATAAACTAGAAACAAATATGTCTTTTTCAATATTTTGGTAAGAAGCTTGTAGGATATTACTCATTAGATGTATAACATAAATGACTTTTATGTAATTATAAATGTAGTAAAAGTCATTTTGCTTCCATATACATGTAGAATAAGCATGTAAACGTGTAACTGTATATGCAAATGCGCTTCCATATTGCTTCCAACATGATTTGTTGGTTATAGTTCACTGGTTTTTGATTTCAACCTTCTGCGTTAGAATAATCATGGCTCATGCATATAGAGAAATTGAGTGCTTTAGAGCATATATGGAAGCACATTTATAATGTTTTGGGTGAAAAAAAAAAGGTATATACATATCAAGTGGGATAAATCATTTATTCAATGGAGTTAAGGTTGCTCTTTCATTCTCTCTGTTTCCTTCCGGTGAATCTATTTGCACACTAAGCTATTTCCACACTAAAGTGGAAATAAGTCTATGTATAATGAGTTGAAATTTTACCCAAAAATAGGCGGTTTTGGGAACATATAGCCAAATCTAGGCGATTTTTGGGAACTTATACCCAAATCTAGGAGATTTTTTAGAACTTATACCCAAAATTGAGCTATGCTGAAAGTATTTTCCAAACTCATGTAATTTTAAAAATTTTAGTTGAAATGATGTCTTTATACATAAAATGTTAGTTGGAATAACAGTTTTAAGATGACCTAAACCTTTGCTCACAATGTAAAACGTCAATTGAACCAACGTTTCTATAAATTGTTTAAGATTTCGTATAAGATTAAAGTTTCATAAAAATTTCAAAAATGTCCAAGCAACACAATGTTGCAACACCATCTTGGTCTTTCACTCTCAGTAATAGCATTGTAGTTATGTCTCTCAGTCAGCAAGCACCACCTTTGTCCTTGTTTATATCAAAGTTCCTGGTACTGGTTTGATCTCCCAGTTTCTTAGTTTGCTTGCTTGACACTTCCAACTCTAAGGTTTCGTATTTTATCAATTTTTGTATGTCGCATGCGTTAAATTCCATGAGACTTTACTTAACTATGAATTTATTCTTCCTCAAGTATTAACCTTTTCTATCAATTATCGGGTTCTTGTGAATTCAAAACTTATTCCATGACAGAAACTAATTGAAATGACGAGAAAACAAGTAACCGTTTTGCTCTATTAGAGTGAACAAATGGAATATGGATTGGAGGGTTTATCATACAATTCTCCTCCAAAATGTGAAATTGTTATAAATAGTGGTACAAATTGCCGAAATTGAGTAAAATTTACACTGTAATGGGGTTGGACAGGTCGCATTTCAAGTTGAGGTTGACATGCAGATATCCATTTACATTAGGAACATGACCAAATATTAAGACATATGTCGGACTGGAAATTAGGAACGATGAACTTGTTATTTCTTTGGTTAATGTGGTAGTCGACAACCCCATAATGGCTAGTCTTGCTTAACAAATTCACCTCTAGACCTAAATCTACGTTTCCTTGGATGACCTGGTTGTTTTTTTAACAATAGTGGCAACATATCAACATCACCCGCTGAAAAGTCAGGACGACCGAGTGTTGAAATGTGGTATATAGGCTCAGAATAACACAGTCGGTAAGTAGTAACTTGATAAAAGTAATCAACAAACTCATTGATGTTTCTTCCACTCTTTTGAATTACAGCTACAACATGGGCACGGGGTAAACCGTTGATCTGTCATTGGTGGCATGAGCACATGCATCTCTCAATGTTAACCGTCACTGAAAGATGTGAATTAACCTCAAAAACATGATTTGATGACACTCTAACAAATCAGGAACGACACTCAGTGAAAGCAGCTTGAAAATTGACTTCAATAATTGGACAATTAATGTCGATCCACTATGACGATGTATTCAACCAGCAGCCCATTTGGTTCATAATTTGACCCCTTATTGTGTCAATCATGCTTGTGACAGGTAGGTGACATGACTTCGTGATCCAAGCATTGAATGACTTGACCGCATTTGAAGACATCTCCCTATAACGTTTTCCCTTGAAAAATGCATTCGCCCATTTCTTAAACGGAAGGTTTTCCAAGAACCTATCAGCAACAGCTACTCCTTGACGTCGAAATGCATCAAGCTTCTCATTGAAAAATGCTTCTGTCGGAGCATAAGTACACATTGTAAACAAGAAAACCATACGCTTGCGAAACACATGGGTAAAACGATCCCCACTGTACTTATCTCTCAGATTGCTTTTAAATGTTGTAGGTAAAACCAATGGTGCATTGTTGGGAACACCTTTGACATTGTTTCCGTCAAACCAACATTGCGATCGAACATAATGGTAAGGTCCCAACTATTATCAATAATCTTAGCTAATTGTTGTAAAAATCAACGCCAATTACACTCATTCTCCGAATCAACAACAGCAAAAGCCAAGAGGAACAAACCTATAATACATACAACAACATAAACAATAACATCGAATCAGTAACATACAAGCAATTATTAAAGGATAACAGTAAAACAAAATCAGTAATACCAAATTAAACCAAAAAAATCACCTTGGTTGCCATCTTTGGTAGTCGTAGACAAAATATTGTCTTTATATCTTCCCTTTAAAAATGAACCATTAATAAACAATATGGGTCGACAATACTTAAATTCCTGTATATATGCCTTAAATGACATGAACAACCTACTAAAACGCTGCGTGTCCGAGTCACCTTCCAACGCAAAATGACTAATTGGATTGCTTTCATTTACAGTCTGTACGTACCATCGTAATTGTTGGTATGACAACGAATGATACCCAAAAAACATACCCCTTTATTTTTCGACATCCATCCAAGCTTGTTCATACGATATGGTCAAACCATAATCTGAATGAAACATAATTTTCACATCAACTGGTCGTGTGCCAGATTTTTGTCACACGTTGTCAACAATAAGTCCTCCAACCAAGTTAAAAGTCAATATTTTGTTCTTTTTCGTACGTGCAACCACACCACATGTGTGCTTATTATTTAACTTCTTAATGTAAAACCACCCATTTATCCTTTGGAGTGTAGCAACAACAAATCACTCACATCGAACAGAATATTTCAAGACACATTTAGTCTTTACCCTTGTTTTTTCATTCTTCACATAATTAAACTGAAACCTAACATCGATTGCATATTTGCGAGGGAGAAGATCATCCTCGCGACCAAAAGTGTCAACAGATAATTCAGAACTTTTCACAACTTTCCCCCCTCAAAATCATGAACTTCATTCCCTTTTTACAACAACTGTAACATCAATAAATCTCAGCTGAACAGATCGTGCAATTAAAAACATGTTTCTGACGTCATGATCATTTTGCAAAACGCAATGCGGATGTTCAGGAATAGCGTACGATAGGGCAATACAACTGGAGCTCAACCCATTCCAATTGTCACAAACACCATGTAGCACATTATTAATAGTGAAATTCATTGAATTCTAATCACAACAGTCTTAGAGGAATACTTGTAACAAACCAATATGTTATTTTTCATCTGTTACAACAAAGAAAATAAATATAAAGGAAAAAAATATAGAAAAACGAAAATAATCAATTCTAATTCCAATAAAGCACGAGTAGTAACATGAAAAATAAAATTAGAACCTAATTTTAAAAAAAAATGAACTTCGGTAAAGTACGTCGCAATACGAATTCTGGTAAGTAATACTAAATTTTCGACTAGTAATATTCAAATTCCGGCAATGGCAAGAACAACATTGTTATTCATAGTATATAAAGCAGCCAATTACAATGAATATACCTCAATAGATCTGAATGCTCCACACGCAAAATCAAGAACAACCCGAAATCCAGAAACCAATAAGTTGAACTCAAATTACAAACAATTTCGAACTCCAATTACTACTTCTATCACCTTCAAAACCCCTACCAAACACAAAAGCCTGTTATTCAAAAGTATAATAGACCAAAAATTGATTAAAAATTTGAATTTGAATTGTTAAGGAAATATTCTGATTTGAATTTGAATTAATAAACCAACAATTTTGTCAAAAATCAAGCATCGGAATATTTAATCAATGGTTTCCATATACATCTCAATGAACTAACCTCTGTGGCTTTCCATACCTGAACAAAACTAACACCATTAGGGGTATTTTTTAGATTAAAAAAAAAAAGTGGACTTAAGGACCTACATATAAGTTTAAAAACGGACTTACCCCCAAATAAGTTTATTTATCGGATTTAAGCCATTATAAGTTCATTTAGGAGGACTCAGCCCTAATTTTCACTAAATGTTTTTACATAAATTTAAAATTCAAATTCAAAAAATAACTGATACTCTCTCTCTCTCTCTCTCTATATATATATATATATATATATTACTATTTTTGTGAGCATGTTACTGTTTTTATTGAATATGTTACTGTTCATGTTATTATTCTTGTTGAGCATGTAACTACTGTTATTTTCCCAAATATTAATATATTTAATGTTATTATTTTTGTTTTTGAATATTATTATTATTTTGTGTTTAAATGGTACTACTTTTTTTGTGTTTAAATGTTACTATTTTTTTTAATGTTATTATATGTATGTATACTAGCGATAACCCGTGCCTGAAGACACTGCGTAATTAAAAATAATTGAATATTATTCATGGACACAAAAATCAAACACTGAATATGAAAACACATTAGGTTCAATCAAATCACCAAATGCCTAAATTGCATCCCTAATACACCCGCACTTTGCACACATGCTCAACAAAACATTACCTATATAAAGATTCTCGTGAAAATCAACTGAAAATCAATAAAATTAATATGCTTGAAACTATATAAATTTAAACTGAAAATCAATAAAATTAATATGCTTGAAACTATATAAATAATTAGAACTCATAGTAGCGCCCAGAAAAATTTACTCAAAAGTTAATTCATAAGAATTTGCAAACATATGACATTAAAAAAAATGTCTGTATCTGAAGACACTTAGTTAATCTAAAAAAAAAAAAATTTGCTAATATTTAATCAACGAAATTTTTCGAGCATGCTCTCTTCAAAGCAGGAGCTTTGGCATTGGCTTTGAAGCCAATATTTAAGTGCTACCACATTTAAGAGGAGCTTTGGCTTTGAATGTTTCTAATATTCTTTAGAATTCTAGTTATTTCATGATTCATTGCCTCATAGGCAATAGATTTGGCTTTGAATGCATTCTTGATACATGCCCTATTGGTAGAATTTTAATATGTACACGATGCACAATCTTTCACAACAAGTCCAATCTTTTACTTCTCACCTTGGTGTAAAACCAAAGACATGACTACCCATCCGAGGCTCTGAGCAATCACACTATAAAGCATTTCAAATATATAGATTTCCAACATAAACAATTTCAAGCAGAAATTAGAGTGAAAAAACATATGCAAATGAAAAAAAAAAAAGAAAAAAAAAGACTAAACATAGAACCAATTAAATTACAGTATTTCGGTAGAGACAATTTTTGCTTGATAAAGTTTGATTCTCTTTGTAATTCTTTTTTTTTGGGGGGGGACTTGAACCCTTGACCTCAAGAAGGCAGAGCCTTCACAAGGTAAGGAGTATCATTGAACCAAAGGCCTGTTGGTCATTCTTTCAAGAGCCAATTTCAGGGATAGAAAAATGAGGATACTTGATGTAAATAACATCTTAATTTTATGAAAAAATTAGAGCACAAAAAAAGGATAGAAAAAAAGACCAAACATAGAACCAATTAACTTAGCCTAGTTCGGTAACAACACTCTTAAATTTATCCAGTAACCAATTAACAGTTGGAAGATGCTTGATAAAGTCTCTGTAATTCGAAGAGTTGTGCCATAAGATTCGAAAGCAATTCTCCAAACACAAACACAATGCTATGGCACACATAATATATTCAAAAGCTAAGAACATAGAAACCGAAACCGAAAGAGTTGCGAGAGATGGAGATGTGAGAGAGACATGAATAAAAGAAGATAGAAGGAAAATAGAAAGGAAAGGCGTGATAGAGAGGGAGACATGAGAGAGTACAATAGAAGTGAGAGGGGCAATAGACGCGAGAAATGCACTTGCTTTCTAACAAAGCTTTCTAACAAAACTTCATAAATGCAAAGCCAAATATTCATGGGCTAATAAATGTACACATCCTATGCAATAGATAATTCATAAACTCAAATTATGCCTTATGATTTAGACACGCAATGTGAGACTACCAAACGTAAAAGAAAAAATCTATAATATAAAATAGGGCCTCGTGTCTAATTCAAGTCCAAAACCTTTAAAAAAATAAGAAAAACAAAAAGTCACCCCAAATTTCAATAACACATGGCCTCGTGTCTCCCTTCTCTTACACTTATGTAAATATGTGTAGATAATAAGAGGAATCATAGCTTCTCATACAAAAATCTGTATAAAAAATAACAAATTATAATATCTCTTCTTCTTCTTCTTCTTCACCATTATATATGTCCAATATAGTTAACCCATTTGATGCAGCTTTCCAAGTAAGTTGCTACATCTTTGAGAAAATTAAACTATGATTTATTCAAAAATCTTGAACTTTAGAAATAAAGGAATTTAGGAATTAAAAATAGTCCCACACTGCCAGAAACTCTAATTAAGGAATTATTTGCTTTTGCTCTTAAATGCTCCCCCAGACAAATTCTCATCCTGTTTTATTAAAATTAAGATCCTTTAAATTAGCAGTCACCAAAAAAATTAAGATAATTAGAAACTTTCTAAAGAACATATAACAATTTCACCACTTTATAAAGTCTTTGGATCATGAATGATGCATTTTATCACATGGGTCACTCAAATTCAAAACCAATCAGTTAATATACATTTTTCACTTAAAGTAACATGTGCCCTATCGCATATACGTGCATCCTATCACAAGTACCCAGTTTTAAATTACATTAAAAAACATAGCAGAGGCATAACAGAATTCAAACTTTAAGGCAAAACACATAGAATGATGAATTATTTAAGTCATGTGATAGAATTATTTTAAATTCAGATAGTTGCTTTTGCTTATTTAAGCCAACCAATCTGCAATCAATGAATGAGAAATTGGAAGTTTAAGTCAAAACATTATCTCTTAGACATTTTAGCAAACAACTTGCATGCAAAAAGGCAATAGAACATTAATAACAATTTTCATTGGTTTCGGTTGCATACAAAATGTCATATGGTGGTGGTTGTATTCTCAACATGAATTTATAAGAATTGAATTGGGGCTGCATCATGAATTTCAATACATTTGTCACTATTCATTCCTCCCTTCCCGCCCATCCAAAAGCTAACCAATTCACTGACAACAAATTGCATGAAATCCCAACCAATAAATACAATTGAACCATAGGAAGTAAAAAATATGGAATATTATAACAAAAGCCATTGTTGGACAATGCAAACAAACTCATACTACGATCAGGTGCTACATATACTCAAACAGTTAATCCTTTTGAGATAAAATTTAAAATCCTCCTCACCCAGCAAATCAAACGTATAAAGCCAAATGTTCAGCTTAAAAACAACTTATTTCTTAACAATTTATCCGACACTATACTTGCAGTTTCTTTCTCATCTTTACGTTTCCATAAGTTTAGAACTTAAACCATTCCCTTAATACTTTTGAGGTTACTAAGAAGCAGCTAAAAGCATAGTAATCCACATTTTACACCAATTCCTCAAGTCAACCCTCTACCATTGCTATGATACCAAAAGACCCAAATCCTGATTTCATCTGTAGTCCCACCCAATATTAATCAAACAAAATGTCCATTGTGGATTGTCCTATCCCGTTGGGCCCTCAAATCCATCCACCACATGTAATGCCCAAAACCCCAAAATAGAGCTTTGGAGGAAAACATTGTGCTAACAGATGGTGTGGGTGTGTGAATGGGTGTATGTGAAGTAGTGGGTGTGTGAGAGAGATAGAGGGAAAGAGAGAAAAGATGTAGGTGCAAAATAAAAAAATAAAAAAAAGGAAAAAACATATAATGCAGAAAAAAAAAAGCATGAGGTCAGGTGAAGAAATATGTGTGTGTGAGAGAGAGGGAGGTGGGAAGAGAGAAACTGATGGTGTATGTGGGTTTGGATGGCTAGGAGAGGGGAGGGGAGTTGTGCTCACAGAGGTTGGGTTTGGGGGTGGAGGGGAAGAGGGAGTATTTCTGTGTGCGTGTGAAGTAGGGGACCAAGAAAGAATCTAAGGTGGGGGGTTTGGTGCATAGAATTTGGGGAGGGGGTGTCTGGGTGTGATGCAGGGGATGGGGAAGAGAGAGCAGGGGTGGGGAGGACAATACCTTGGTGGTGGCGCTATGGCTCTGGTGGTGGTGCTGTGGCACTTCGTGCGTCTATGGCTAGAGCCGAGAGAAAAAGAGAGAGATAGAGAAAGAGTGTGTGTATGAGTGACGGTTTGCTTGGGGAAGAGGGAGAGACATTGACGGTGAGAAATGGAGGTGATGGGATGGTTTTGAGGAAAAAAATATGTATGGAATAAAATTGGAGTTAAGAGATGTTGATGACCGTTAGATGAGTGTATTTGAAACCGCCCTGTTATATATATATATGAGAGAGAGAGAGAAATAAATAGTCACATTATATAAATGGATATAGATAGATATGAGAGAGAGAATTTTAATGTTAATCAAACTCCTAAAATTTAGGAGTTATTAGTTTTCAAATTTGTTTTAATTAAACATAACTACTAGGGGTATTTTGGACAATGGAGATCAAAACGGACTTAATATTAAACAACTTTATTTTATGGACTTATCACCAAATAAGTCCACAAAAGGGGACCGGCATCAAAATTTCCCTAAATTTTAAGCCCTTAGTTCTGTTGTATCTTTCGAGGCCCTTTGAATGGGTTAAGTTTTTAAAGGTCCAATGTATCTCTCAAGTATTCTATATATAGCCTTCTAGAAAGGCCTGAAATGTAGCAAAACTTTCTAAAATCACCTAAAAAATAATGACTTATTATATCAATGTGGAAGTTTGTGCGGGAATAAGATGTGTGAAGTACATTCACAAGTATATTTACAAAGGCCATGATCGTACCACTATGGTGTTGGGAGGAGAAAATGAGATCCAACAACATCTGGATACTAGGTATATTGCACCTCCAGAAGCTATTTGACGATTATTTGGTAATCCTATGCATGAAGAGATTTCATCCATTGTACGTTTTGAACTTCATTGACCTGGGATGCATCATGTTGTTTTTAACACGACCGAACAACTTGATATGGTCATTTCTAGGGGTGCACAACAAGATTCAACGTTGAAGGGATTTTTTAAATGTTGCGCTTCAAATGAATCTGCACATGTGTAAAACTCGGGCAAATGTGAACTTTTTCTTAAAAAGGTCAAAATGGTCATTTGCCATCCTAATGCTTATTTAAAATACTCATACTCTAGACCTCGGATGAGGAAACGGAGTTCGCCATTGGATTCGTATTGCGGAATCTAGTCACCATGTCAAATTTCGTCGAATTCCGAGATAGTCGGATTTTTGCACGTCGTTCGAGGCGACTGCGTGGCGAATGACATTTTAAAGGTCCCCAATAATGTATTTTATAAAATTTCCTTCAAATTAAGTTAAAGTTCAAATAAAATTAATTTGAACTTAATCCGAGGTATAATAAATCGTTTCGGGACGAAAAACGGACCCGGAAGTCGAAAATATGCGGTGCGATGTGGACCGCACATTTTTGCCTATAAATCAGCTTTTTGGACAAAATATCTGTGCAAATCAGTGCTGAACCGTGTGAGGAGAGAAAGAGAAAAGAAAAAAATTCTTCAACCTTCCCGATCCGATTCCGGGAGTTCCGTCGGTCGGAATCCATCGATCCAAGAGGCAAAGTTCATCTCCTCGACGAGGGCTACGCGTATGTACTAAGAACGAGGGATTTCACTGAAGATTCAAAAGTGAAAATTTGGGAAATCAAGAGTTCTTGAGTTGTTTTGGTGTTATAGTAGTTTTCTACACTCCTATTGAGGTAGGGTTTCTCCTACTTGGGTTGATTTCTAACCTAAATGTCCATAGGAAGGGTTGGATGTATGTGTTATATATATATATATATATATATCAATTGCCTATTAATATGGAAATGGGAAAGTGAGCTTAGAAATGACTTAGGCCAACTTCTAGCTTGACTTTGATGCATGGGGGTTACTTGGGCATTTTCTTGTAACTATGTGAAATTGTGGGCATGATATGTGTTTAACATGAAGGTGCCTTGAAGGTGTTGATTAAATGCCTTGAATTATGATATTTAATGTTGTGTGACAATATTATGTGATTACATAATTGATGCATGAAAGGTGTTTGATAAAATGCCTTGAATGTGAAAAGTGTTATCTTGATGAAATTGAAATAACATGCTTGATTTGAGTTAGGTGATAACTTGTGAAAATCATATGCTTATTGATATATTGAGCATGATGATGATATATGAAAGTCATGTGTATATGACATACATTTCCATGGGATATGATGATAAGTGTTATATATTGCTCATGTGGCATTCATTACATTGCATTTGCACGGAACATCTCATCACATGGGTGTGTGCATGGTTGTCGTCAATACCACACTTGGTGATTGATGGAAGGCTTGGGAAAGTTGGGTCGAAGGCCTAGCTAAGCCGCTTAGTTTCATGATAAATTGGGTCGGGGTTAGCAAGAAGGGCTAGAATATCCCTCGGGTGAAAGACTCGTTGATAGGATTCGCACTCCGTTGGTGTAAAAGGCCATAAAGTGTGTCGATATACGCGGAACCGTGGGTTGAAGTCCTGAAATTCCGTGTCGGTTGGGTGCCGTTGGTGTAAGTCCATGAATGCCCACCCCAAGAAAAACCCTAGTTTTGTAAAACGTCATTGATGTGTAACATAAATGACGGATTCACACATTGGCACTTGCGTGTGTTGGTGAGCCGGGAAGGGCTCGGATTGAGTGCATGAATGAGTCTCACCTCGTTGCATGACATGTCATAAGAAATTCCATATCTGAGTTGCATAAACATGATTAGAATTTTTGTGGATAATTGAGTATTGCATATGAGCATTCCATGTGCATCTAGGTGGGGAGTAGCCTCTGTAGGAAAATTTTCTACTGAGCGAGGCTCACCCTATACGGGAAACAATTTCAGGTGTGGGGTTTGCACCAGCGGATGACTCCCATGTAGAGCATCAAGGGTGAAGGAGGCCGACCTGTGGTCTTAGTGCATGATTTTGTAAACCTTTTGATTAACATGGTTTTGACTTGTAAAGTTTTCATGAATAAATGTAATAGAACTTATATGGGCTATTGTTAAACTAATCTTGCATGTTTTGATATAAGTATTGATAAATGGACCCGGTGCGGTCAAGTTTTACTTATAAATGGACCCTGTGTGGTCATTGTGTTATATTGGGCCTCGGATGGATCTTGTTAATGTATACTGCACAAGTTGTGTTTTGGGTAGAGCTCCCCGTACAAGGGAGACTCTGCCCGAATTTCGTTAAAATTAAGGACCCCGGTAAATGGGGCATGACGGTGTGATATCGAGTTACTCGGTATCCACGAGTATTCCGCGGGTTGATGGGTAATCAACGGACCCCCGGATTTTGGGGGGTCACAACGTGAGTTAACCTATCAAGAGTTTCCACAAAAATTTACTTGGAATAAGAAAATACATAAATGAACACCTAGACAAAGGGGGTATACAATTGATAGAATGTACTTTGCTAGCCCAAATTTAGGAGAGCGATTTTACCTATGTTTGTTATTAATTGTAGTCAAAGGACCAACATTATTTGACAACTTGCGCTATGTACAATATTTTCAAAACAGCATGCGTTGCAAAATTATTTCTGGAAGATGATGGAGAATGGGTACAATATATGCAGGAGTCTTCAACCATGAAAACGAGACACTAGTTGAGGAGACTATTTAGTATTATTCTCACAGAATGCTCTCTGTTGTATCCACTTGAGTTATGAAATCAATTCTCGATGCATATATGTGATGACCAAGAACACGAGATTCGTATAATATTTGACATTTCTAATCCTCCTCAAGATCAAATTGAAGATTATGGTATATTTCTGTTGGATCAGTTACTCCATGAGTTAGACAAAAATTTATTTGACTTTCCACCCATGCCCTAACCGATTGGGAATTGGAATGCAATAGTTGGTAACAAAGTGTTGTTTAAGCATCAACAACTCCAACATGAAGCACAACATTCGGATGTACAAAATAATTTTGATCGTCTCAATAATGCACAATATGCTGCTTATACTGCAATCACTTCATCAGTAATTGAAAATAAAGGAAATATTTTTTTCTTGAGTGGAGGTGTTGGCACGGAAAAAACGTTTATGTATAATACAGTTGCTAACAAAATGCGCAACTGTGGATATATCGTCGTTACTATGACTTCACTGGTATTGCATCTTTATTATTAATGGGAGGCCGTACAACACATTCAACGTTTTGCATCCCATTGACTGTACTTGAAAATTCGATTTTTGGGTTTACCAAGCAATCGATGCATGTAGAATTGTTCAGATTGACTAAATTGATAATATGGGATGAAGTTCCTATGCAAAATAGGTATTGTGTTGAGGTAGTGGATCCTACATTTCAAAATGTCTGTGATAACTAAAATCCATTTGGGGGTGTCACCGTTGTTTTTAGAAGAGACTTTCGACAAATCTAGTTAGTTATACTAAAAGGAATCTGCAAGAAAATTGTTGGTGTGTCATTGAGCCGATCTGCATTGTGGAGGAATGTTCATGGTTTGACTTTGGGGTTAAACATGCGTTTAACTAACACAAATTCTGAAAATTCTGAATTTGCAAAATTCTTAATGGAGGTATTATTTCATTGATCATTAGTTATATAACATATTATTTTGAATTATTATTATTAATTCCTATTCTCTGATTTTACTTCTAATTTTAGGTTGGAACCAATCCACAAGAAATTATGGAACTTCCACCAACAATACACAAGTGTCATACTCTTCAAGAATTGATATTTAAAATCTATCCACGTTTGGATATGGTTGGTTTAGTGACCCTGAACTTCCTAACCAAGCGCACAATTCTTTCTGCAAAAAATGACGACGTTAGTACTATAAATGTTGCAACATTGAATATTTCACCAGAACAAACAATTACATATTTAGCTTCTGACAAAATATCCAACAGTGATGTACTTGATCGATCCATCACGAATTGATATCCTAATGAGTATTTAAACTCACTAGACCTTTCTGGGTTACCATAGTTTAAGTTAGACTTGAAGGTGGGTTGCCCAATAATGTTGTTGAGAAATATAGCGTCAAAGGATATGCTATGTAATGGCACGCGATTGATGATTTGTGACGCCCCAATCTCCGGGGGTCCTATATTAACCGTTGACCACCCGTCAACCCGCGGAAATACCCATGGATGTCACTCAACATAACACCACGGTAGTAGCATCCCCTTAACCGGGATCTTAATTCACAATTGTTAACCGGATTCGATTATTCATTTGGGTTCAACCAATATTCAATATACCATGATTTATACTCCATTATAGTCCATTTACATCATTGGAGGGAAAGGAAACGTAGATTGAAAATAGGGCGAAGCAGTGTGAAAATCTGAAAATTTTGAAGAGAGTACCGGTACACAGTACCGGTACCATTCAGTACCGGTACCATTCAGTACCGGTACCCGGTACCGGTACTGTTAACCCACTGGAAAGGGGGTACCGGTACCCGGTACCGGTACCGGTACTGTCAACCCACTAGAAAGAGGGTACAGGTATCCAGTACCGGTACCCAGTACTGGTACTCTCTGCCCAGTTTTGCCATTTTCAACCATTTTTCCTTTCTAATCCATTCAAAACCCTTCCCAATTCATCAAATACATGTTTGACAAGGATTTCCATATAAAACATGGTTTATACGAGTTTTATTACAATTGATTCCATACATTTACATATCAAAATGGAATTCTTTCAAAAGCTTTACAAAACAACAATAAAAGCCACAAGTCGGCTTTCTTCAACCTTGGGACTCGAAATGGGAGCCGTCCGCCGGTGTGAACCCGGCACCTGAAATGTTTTTCCCACAAAGGGTGAGCCACGCTCAATAGGGTATCTCCTAATGAGGCTACTCCCCAACCTATATGCATATGAAATGTTCACATGCCACAAAACCACAATTCATAACATTCCAAGCAAGGAAATATATTCAATGATGGAAATTTCAATGCCATGCTATGGAATGAGGTGAGACCCACTCATGCATATCAACCGAGCCCTTCCCGGCTCCTCTACACATGCAAGTGCCAATGTGTACTAATCCGTCATTGATGTTGCACATCAAATGACCTTTCATTCTAGGGTCTATATAGGGGTGGATGTTCATGGACTCACACCAAAGGTCACCCAACCTACACGGAATTCATGGACTTCCACCAACGGTTCCGCGTACACCGACACACTTTATGGGCTCTTATACCAACGGAGTGCGTATCCAATCACCGGGTCTCTCACCCGAGGGATTTTCTAGCCCTTCTTGCTACCCCAACCCTATCAACATATAAACCATGCGACTCGACTAGGTCATCGACCCATATTACCCGAGCTCACTCATCATCCACCATGCGTGGTGAAGACAAACAACCATGCACACACACCTACAAAAAATGCGATGTTTCCGTGCATATGCAATGTGATGCTCCATTGCAACACTAATACAATGTTCGATATGATATGAGTGACATATGAACATTCTCAACACATTCCTCATATTCCATGGCAAAATCATATCAAAAGCATATAATTCCCATAATACAAATTTCAAGCATGTTATCAACATACTAAAATTTCAAGGCATATTTATAAACACATAACATGCCCACAATTTCATATAACACATGAATTCACATTGGGTTCATTTCACATATCCAATCATAGAAATCACATTTAGTAACTTCTAAATATCCATCCAAGCTAGGATTTCCTTTACCCATTTCAATACCCAATTCACCCAACTTCACAACAATAGGCAAGAGATACATAGGCTATCATCCTACCCATTCCATAAAGACATTATAGGCTTGGAATAAACCTTAGTAGGAGGAAACCCTAATTCTTGAAGCGTAAACCCACTTGGTGGACACCTTCAAGAACCTCTATTTCGCCCAAAATCCTTGATTTCTCCAAGCTCGATTTTTTTGGAACTTCGGTGAAACCCGCCTTTCTTGGTAATGTTTTGTAGCCCTTGATGCGTAGAACAACCTTTGTTCTTGGCCCAAGTGGATTGGAGCTCCCAATCTTCGTAGATCGTAGAGAGAAGGTGGAGAGATTTTGGATTTTCCCTCTCTTCCTCTCACGTTATCGGCTGAGCTAACAAGTGGGGAGAAAATCTGATTTTCTCCCCTTTAAGTACCCTTTAAATACTTGGCCCACAACGCGCCACACAGTCCTTATTTCCCGGGTCCGTTTTAACCCCGAAACGATTAATTTTCGCTCCGGTTCAAGTTCAAAATATTTTTATTTTAACTTGCCGTCATTTATTTCCAAAAATTTAAAATTTTAATCAGAATTTCGTTTTTTGGTCTCCCGAGGCTCGACTGCCTCGTAAAACGCGAAAAATCCGACTAATTCGGAATTTAATGAAATTTGACAGGGTAACTAGTTTTCGCGAGACGAATCCAACGGTGAGGTTTGTTTCGTCATCCGAGTTCTAGAAAATTTCAGGTTTACAACCTGTACCATAGTGGCAATTTACCATTTTGCCCTTTTTCACAAAAGTTCAAATTTTCTCGGGTTTTACATTCTTCCCCCCTTAAAAGAATTTCGTCCCCGAAATTCACACACTCATGCACAACTACCACATGCATATGCCACAGTCATATAACACTAAATGACTATAAGAATATACCTTCATCCTCGAACAAGAAAGGATAATTGGCACGTATGGTGTCCTCACGCTCCCATGTTGCCTCTTCCACCCCTCGGTGTCGCCACAACACCTTCACAAGCCTCACGGTCTTACCTCGCAAAACCTGCTCCCGGCTATCCATGACACGCACCGGTCCCTCCTCAAAGGTCCCATCTGCATCAACAACGAGTTCTCCCCAATCCACAACATGCGTCGGATCTGGAGTATACTTCCGGAGCATAGAGACATGGAATACAGCATGAACACCCGATAAACTTGGCGGCAACGCCAACCTATAGGCCACAGTGCCAACTCTCTCAAGTATCTCGAAGGGCCCAATATATCTCGGCGACAGCTTTCCTCGCTTGCCGAATCTGACCACTCCTCTCTTAGGCATCACCTTTAAGAAGACATGATCTCCCACCTCAAACTCCAGAGGTCGCCGCCGTCTATCGGCGTAACTCTTCTGCCGGCTTTGAGCCGTGAGAAGATGTTTCTTTATCAGGTCCACCTTCTCCGAGGTGTCCCTTATTAATTCTGGACCAGTAGAGGGTCTTTCTCCAACCTCAGTCCAACAAACCGGAGAACGACAAGGCCTCCCATAAAGCGCCTCATAGGGTGCCATCTGTATGCTCGCCTGATAGCTGTTATTATAGGCGAATTCCACTAAGGGTAAATGCTCTTCCCAACTACCCTTGAGGTCTAGGACACATGCTCGTAGCATGTCCTCTAACGTCTGAATGGTCCTCTCCGACTGACCATCTGTCTGGGGATGAAAGGCTGTGCTCATCCTCAACTGAGTCCCCATGGCTCGCTGGAAACTCTCCCAAAAGTGAGCCGTAAACCTGGGATCCCGATCCGATACTATAGATACGGGTACCCCATGCAACCGGACTATCTCCCTTATGTACAACCTGCAGAATTCCTCCAGAGTGAAGGTCATCCGCACCGCCAAAAAGTGTGCCGACTTCGTAAGCCGGTCCTCTATCACCCACACCGCATCATGTCCCCGCGATGTCCGTGGCAAGTGGGTCACAAAGTCCATTGTGACGTGCTCCCACTTCCACTCAGCCACTTCCAAGGGCTGGAGCAACCCTGCTGGTCTCTGGTGCTCGGCTTTAATCTGCTGACATGTGAGGCATCTACTGACAAAGTCGCCAATTTGCCTCTTCATTCCGCTCCAATAATACTGGCGACGAAGATCATGATACATCTTCGTGCCGCCTGGGTGCACCGCAAAACGAGAGCAATGGAACTCCCTGAGGATCTCCTCTCTCAGCTCCGCCGACTGGGGAACCACAACCCTTCCCCTAAACCGAAGACTGTCATCCGGGTGAATGGCCCAGCCCTCGTCACCAGTACCCGCCTGCACTCGGTCCCTGATGGATGATAACTCTGAGTCCTGTCTCTGTGACTCAATCACTCTGCTCAGTAGGGAAGGCGTAGCCACCAAACTCCCTAAAACACCCTGAGTCCGACCCCGATAATGCAGCCAAAATTGGCCCACGGCCTCAAGCATCCGCCACTCCCGGGAAGCCACACTAGCTAAGACACCCCGTGACTTCCGACTAAGTGCGTCAGCCACCACATTTGCCTTACCAGGGTGGTAATGCAAAGTGAAGTCATAGTCTTCTAGGTACTCCATCCACCTACGCTGCCTCATGTTGAGGTCCCGCTGAGTGAAGATGTACTTCAGACTTTTGTGGTTCGAAAACACTTCAAATCGTTCACCATACAAATAGTGGCGCCAAGCCTTCAAGGCAAAGACTATGGCCGCCAATTCCATGTCATGCGTGGGGTAATTCTGCTCGTGATTCTTCAACTGTCGAGAACCATAAGCCACCACTCTCCCGGACTGCATCAAGACACAACCCAGTCCGTCTTTGGAGGCATCGCAATATACCGTGTAGTTTTGTCCCCTTTCTGGAACAATCAAGATAGGAGCTGAAGTGAGTCTCCTCTTTAGTTCTTGGAATGCCTTCTCACACGAATCATTCCACTCGAACTTGACCTCCTTCCTGGTCAATCTAGTCATAGGTGCGGCTAGTCGGGAGAAGTCCTCGATGAACCTCCGGTAATACCCTGCCAATCCCAAGAAACTACGTATCTCGAAGACTGACTTTGGCCTCTCCCAACTCATAACTGCCTCAACCTTCTCCGGGTCAACTGACACCCCCGAAGCTGACACCACGTGTCCCAAAAATTTCACCTCCGTAAGCCAAAATTCACACTTGCTGAACTTGGCTTACAATTGATAGTTCCTCAAGGTCTGGAGAACAATCCTCAAGTGACCCTCATGCTCCTCCTCTGTCTTGGAGTAGATCAAGATGTCATCAACAAACACTACGACAAACTGATCTAAATAGGGCTGGAACACCCTATGCATGAGATCCATAAATGCCGCCGGGGCATTCGTCAACCCAAATGGCATCACCGTGAACTCGAAATGCCCGTACCGCGTTCTGAACGCCGTCTTAGGGATATCTGACTCCCTAATCCTCAACTGATGGTAGCCCGTGCGGAGATCTATCTTTGAATAGACCCTCGCTCCCCTCAGCTGATCAAACAGATCATCGATCCTCGGCAAAGGGTACCTATTCTTGATGGTGACCCGGTTCAACTGCCGATAGTCTATACACAATCGAAGGGTCTTATCCTTCTTCTTGGCAAACAGCACCGGAGCGCCCCAAGGTGAGGTACTCGGTCTAATAAAGCCCTTGTCCAATAATTCTTGTAATTGGACCTTGAGTTCTTGCAACTCAGCTGGCGTCATCCTATGTGGGGTCATAGAAATGGGCGAAGTACCCGGATGCAACTCAACGCTAAAGTCCACATCCCTATGGGGAGGTAATCCCGGTAACTTGTCCAGAAAGACGTCCTCATACTCGCACACCACCCGAGGTAGACCCAATTCTTGTCTTGCCTCGTCCTCCAGGGTAAGGCTCGCAAGCCAACCCATCAATTGCCCATGCCATCGCGAATCATACACGACTTGAGGCAAAACATCATGTTTTTCCCCCTGAAACTTGAAACAAACACCGTCCGGTGTATAGGCAGTGACCCTCTTCCTGTCACAATCAATAACGACCCGATACACCGCCAACCAGTCCATCCCAAGGATGACATCGAATTCCGACATGTCCATAACCCTAAGGTCCACGGTGAGTAGAATCCCCGAGATCTCTAGCTCACAACCCCGACATATCTGATTCACACACACCCTAGCTTCTAGGGGTGAATTCACATACAACGGCTCTTCCAAGACATCAACCTCTAAGCCCAAATCCCTCACACATGATGCAAAAATGAATGAATGTGATGCACCAGAGTCAAATAATACTTTAGCCCATAAGCGAGAAAGTAGAAATGTACCCTGAATGACCGACTGGTCCACTGGCTCAGCCTGAGGTGTAATGGCGTAGACACGCCCCTGGGTCCCCGAAGTCCCGGCCTGCATGCCCTGTCCTCGGCCTCGACCCATGCCTTGGCCCATCTGGCCCGACTGCGGAGTCCCCGCTTGAAAGGTGGTAGGGGCCTGAGTAGTGCCCTGGAACTGATACTGGTTTCCCTGGCCCATGGTGGGGTAGGGAGGAACAAGGTGTGTCTGTGACTGTCCCACTGATGACTGGGACTGAGGTATCCCATAGCTCTGGGATCATTGCCTCTGCGGACAATCCCGCTTCATATGCCCCGGTTGGTGGCAATGGAAACATGTCTTCTGGCCTGCCTGGTGGGTAGTCCTGAAGTTTCTCCCGCCCTGGGAAAATTGACCTTGGCCTTGGCCTTGATAGCCACGGCCCTGTCCTTGTTGTCCTTGTGGAGTAGAAGTTCTCTGCTTCTTCCCCGAACTAGAAGAAGAGGATTGGCCCTCCTTCTTCTTATCCTTAGCACCCGCCTCACGGATGCTTCGAGCATCGTCAACCTCCCTCTCAATGGCCATAGCTGTCTCGACCATAGAGTCCAAGTCTTGCAGGCGGAGGCCCACAATCTTTCCCCGGATGGATAGCTTCAACCCATCCTCGAACCTTCTTACCTTGGCCATATCCGTGGCCACGTAATCATCAGTAAATCGGGCTAATTCGGGGAACTTAGCCACATACTCCATCACCGTCATTGACCCTTGCTTCAAATCTAGAAACTCTCGGGCCTTTGCATGTCGAACGGCCGTTGGGAAATATTTACCCATGAAGAGCTCCTTGAACTCTCCCCATGTCATGGCCTCTAAGTTCTTCGAGGCCGTCACCCAATCCCACCACAATTGGGCTTCTCCCTCTAACTGGAATGCAGCTAGTCTTATCTTAGTAGCGTCTGAGGTGACCTCCATCGCCCCTAAGATTTTGTTGACTTGCCGAAACCAATGGTCGGCCACCATCGGGTCCGCCTCTCCCATGAAGACTGGAGGTTTGTGTGCTTTAAACTGTTGGAGGTTACTCGTGCCTCCATGCCCGGCATTTGCACTAGCTTGTGCAACAGTAGCCGCCATCATGCCCATGGTTTCCGTAAACGCTTGTTGATCGAAGACCGGTGGTGGTTGGTTATTGTTCTGCCCACCGCCTCGACGTCCTCTTCTTCCACTTGACATCTACACATACGTCAAATGGCAATGGCACACTAACTTAGTATCCCGAAGTAGGGACCAAAGTTAAAACATTTAAATCTTTCTCATTGTCTCACTAGTAGAGCGTATGCCTCCAATAGTGGACCCTTACGCTTTGAACTTTCCCGTTCATTTGCTTTCCCACTCCCAAGGTTAAGTTCTCTAACCCTAGTGTGTCCATTTCCATACACATTTTACCATGCATATAATACACATATCACATATCACATAACATGTAGCAATTTAAGCAAATAACATGAAATGTACAATGAATGCTATGGTCTAGACCCATGCCCCATCAAGCCTAGGTAAATCGTATACCTATGCTCTGATACCAAGCTGTGACGCCCCAATCTCCGGGGGTCCTATATTAACCGTTGACCACCCGTCAACCCGTGGAAATACCCATGGATGTCACTCAACCTAACACCACGGTAGTAGCATCCCCTTAACTAGGATCTTAATTCACAATTATTAACCGGATTCGATTATTCATTTGGGTTCAACCAATATTCAATATACCATGATTTATACTCCATTATAGTCCATTTACATCATTGGAGGGAAAGGAAACGTAGATTGAAAATAGGGCGAAGCAGTGTGAAAATCTGAAAATTTTGAAGAGAGTACCGGTACCCGGTACCGGTACTGTCAACCCACTGGAAAGGGGGTACCGGTATCCAGTACCGGTACCATTCAGTACCGGTACCCGGTACCGGTACTGTCAACCCACTGGAAAGAGGGTACCGGTATCCAGTACCAGTACCATTCCGTACCGGTACCCAGTACCGGTACCATTCAGTACCGGTACCCAGTACCGGTACTCTCTGCCCAGTTTTGCCATTTTCAACCATTTTTCCTTTCCAATCCATTCAAAACCCTTCCCAATTCATCAAATACATGTTTGACAAGGATTTCCATATAAAACATGGTTTATACGAGTTTTATTACAATTGATTCCATACATTTACATATCAAAATGGAATTCTTTCAAAAGATTTACAAAACAACAATAAAAGCCACAAGTCGGCTTTCTTCAACCTTGGGGCTCGAAATGGGAGCCGTCCGCCGGTGTGAACCCGGCACCTGAAATGTTTTTCCCACAAAGGGTGAGCCACGCTCAATAGGGTATCTCCTAATGAGGCTACTCCCCAACCTATATGCATATGAAATGTTCACATGCCACAAAACCACAATTCATAACATTCCAAGCAAGGAAATATATTTAATGATGGAAATTTCAATGCCATGCTATGGAATGAGGTGAGACCCACTCATGCATATCAACCGAGCCCTTTCCGGCTCCTCTACACATGCAAGTGCCAATGTGTACTAATCCGTCATTGATGTTGCACATCAAATGACCTTTCATTCTAGGGTCTATATAGGGGTGGATGTTCATGGACTCACACCAAAGGTCACCCAACCTACACGGAATTCATGGACTTCCACCAACGGTTCCGCGTACACCGACACACTTTATGGGCTCTTATACCAATGGAGTGCGTATCCAATCACCAGGTCTCTCACCGGAGGGATTTTCTAGCCCTTCTTGCTACCCCAACCCTATCAACATATAAACCATGCGACTCGACTAGGTCATCGACCCATATTACCCGAGCTCACTCATCATCCACCATGCGTGGTGAAGACAAACAACCATGCACACACACCTTCAAAAAATGCGATGTTCCCGTGCATATGCAATGTGATGCTCCATTGCAACACTAATACAATGTTCGATATGATATGAGTGACATATGAACATTCTCAACACATTCCTCATATTCCATGGCAAAATCATATCAAAAGCATATAATTCCCATAATACAAATTTCAAGCATGTTATCAACATACTAAAATTTCAAGGCATATTTATAAACACATAACATGCCCACAATTTCATATAACACATGAATTCACATTGGGTTCATTTCACATATCCAATCATAGAAATCACATTTAGTAACTTCTAAATATCCATCCAAGCTAGGATTTCCTGTAGAGATCTGAAAAGTGAGGATAAATTTGTCAGTTTTGCCGGTAGGGCACTATTCATGCATCATTTGTCGGTAGGACACTACATATGCATCATTTAAGCATAAGTTATGTTTACAAGCATAATTTGAGTATGTCATAGAAGAGAAACATGCTTAGAATATTAAAATACATCTACTGTACGAATTTGAGCCTAAACGGAAACAGTTCCCAAAATTGGACAAAAAGGGTATCCCGGGTGGCCTAGGTGGGACCCGCCATACTCGGCCACTATCAAAAATATATTTTTTTGAAAATTTTCATTTACAATAATTTTAAGAACTTTGGCTAAAATAAAATGTCGAATTGAGGCGTTTCGGGACGAGTTGTAGTGTAACGGGGTCCCGGATTCATCAAGGGCAAAAGGGTCATTTTGCCCCTTTACCCTCCACTATAAATACAGACCTTTAGTGTAAAAAAATAACACATTTTGGTCTGAAGAAGGGAAGTACACGTTTTTGGAAGGAAAAATGAAGAAAATCCTAGGTTCTTCAAGCTTCAAGCCACCAAAACTCAATCTTAGGTCAAGATTCTTGGAAGACTTCCTTCTAAGAAGTTGTTCCTCTCAACAAGAGCTAGATTCTCACCGATCGGTTCGGCTATAAAGCGAACACAACTCTCTTGGTTTGAGAAAAACCATTCTAGGTATGATATTTTACTAAGTTGGGAATAGATTTAAGTTTTCTTGCCTTTCTATGTATTGATTGAATGATTTAGGTGTTTACTTGATGTTAGAAAATTATTTAGTTGGTAGTTGCTTTGAAAACTTAGAGTTAATGGTTTAAGTACTTTTGTGTTCTTTGAGTTTCTTGACTATTTATTGCTATGATAATTGTGTACCTTGCATATAGGTTGGATTATCATATTCTAGCTTATATTCATGTAGAGAAACTCTTGTGGTTTGAGAGTTATGATTTATTCCATGAGTTGGTAAAGTGTTGTGAATTTGAAGTTATGTTTTACTTTATGAATGAGGCATATTTTAAGTTGCACACCATGTGTTTGATGAAATGTTCCATAGAATTTACATTGAGAAAAACCATGGCATATTGGCATACATGAATCCTTGGAACATAGTGTGGGTTGAGCACTTGGTGCTATGCATTATGAGGGTGTAGATCCTGTGGTGAAAAACCCAAAATCTGGCCAATGACAGTACTCGCGGGCTGACGGGGGCGGACCGTGAAGCGAGACATGGGTGGCATAGAGTTGCATGGGTGTGTCATACATATTGACATTGCATAGTATTGAGGGATTATGGGGTTGTAGCATTTAAAATGTACACTTGCACATGTCACGCCTTAAATTTATTCCTAGCATTAGTATTTTGCCATACTAGCGGTTGAGCTGACCCATTCGTGGGATAACATATTACAGATGAGGCTCCCGGTACTTGAGACTTGAGTAAGTCTTAAAGGAAGGAGAAAGAAAAGGGGCTTGAATGGATATTTGGCCCTTGAGGCATATTTTGTATGTATGGGCATAAGCCCAAATGACTTGTATTTCAATTTGGAAAAGTAATAGATTATAGACCTTGGGTCATTTTAAAGTGTAAGGGTGTAAACCCAATTGATTTGTTGGATGTCTTTATTTAATGAATATCATATGTGTAAATTGGGGCAATTAGATGTGTGTGTTGAGAACAAGGAGTGTATGTTTAATTTACATGGATTGTGGCCACCGAGTGAGGGTGGGTTGTGATATTTTTATGCATATGAAAATTGTGAATATTAGGTGGGAAAAAGGCTTGGAAAACAAAGGAGGTTATGTCGAAATTTTATGAAAAAAATTAAAAGACTTGTTAAGTGTGTAAAACACTTTTTAAATAGGTGGGAGTGGTGTAAAAAGGGGGGTTTAGAAACCTTGAAGGAATGGGCTAACAATGGAATAAAAATGGCTTGAAAAACTTTGGGAAAACGTGGGAAATGAATGAGAAATCAATTTATCCAACCTAATGACCTTTCATTTACTTTTCTTCTTCTTTTTTTACTCACTCCCCGGGTTTGTGGAAATTTGGGGCGTGACAACTTGGTATCAGAGCCTAGGTTCGAATACCTAGGGAATGTGGGGTGTTGTTGAACACTATAGGGTTATTACACATGGTTTTAAATTTTGGTGAACATTATGTTAAGTGTAAGAATTGGTTTGGTGTATGTTAAGACATGTTGTAGTTATTGTTTGTCAAGTGTGAGTTGTTGACATGTACGTGCTTCTTGTTCTTTTAAATGCATATGTCTAATGTGAAAAGAGGTATTAATTTTTAAATGCCTATTGGACTTGTAGACACATGCCACCAAAGAGGATTCCTGCTATACCTGTAGTACCTAGGCGCGGTAGGCCTAGAGCGACGGCACCACCGCGGCGTGGTAGGCCTCGAGCTGCTGCTCCTGCTCATAGCACAGCTGAGGAGGACGTTCCTCATGCTCCTGCACCTGCCCCAGCAGAGGAGGTGGAGCAGAGCATTGGCGCCAGAGATATGGCGGCCATTTTACATGAGTGTTTTCGAGCCATGCAGGAGACTAGGACTGCAGGTGGCGAGACCAGGGATACCCACGTGATGAAGGTATTCCAGAGGATGAGACCCCCTACGTTTGCTGGACAGCCCGACCCTCTAGTAGCCGAGGAGTGGTTAGAGCATATCACCAGGATCCTGGACTCACAGGCGATTATAGAGCCCCATTTGAGGATCAGGTGTGCCTCCTTCCAGTTTACTGAGTTAGCTAGCCAGTGGTGGAGAATAGCTACTCACCGGATAGACAGTTTCGGGGAGGGATGGGATGCATTTGTGGCCATGTTCAATGACCACTATTTTCCTGAGATTGCATGGATTGGGTACATGGATGAGTTCATGGCTCTTCTACAACGGGACATGACGGTGACTCAGTATGAGTCTCGATTTACTGCATTGGGGAGATTTACCCCACATGTTATTCGGGAGGAACGACTGAGGGTCCTTTACTTTGTTAGGGGGTTGAAGACCTCCATCAGGGATAGACTGGCAGGCCACATTATGGAGACATACGATGAGGCAGTGATGAGGGCCACCAAGGTTGAGAGGGAGTTGGCCGACCTGAGAGGGATCAGAGAGTCCCGAATGCAGAGTGGGGCAGTTACAGCTCAGGCTTCTACATCTGTCCCAGTTTACACTGGTAGGGGACCAGCGAAGAGGTACAGGACTAGTGCTCCTTTTGCACAGACATCGCAGCAACCTACCCAGTCTTTACCTCCTCGACCTTCTATGCCTATTTCTTTCCACGGGGGAGTACCTCAGAGGCCCCTTACTTGTTATCAGTGTGGACAGCCTGGCCATAGAATGGCTGATTGCCCCCAGAGAGATCCCAGCCAGGGGCGCGGAGCTGGATCGAGCCAGGGGTCATTTCCACCACCGGTACAGGGTCAGGGGTGGAGAGCTCCACAGCTTTGCTACACTTGTCACCAGGCAGGCCATGTTAGGGCCAACTGTCCTCAGGGGCAGGCTTCACAGAGCTCGCAGAGGCCACATTACTATCAGCATACTCAGGTGCCTCTGCCACAGCCACAGTTAGGCCATAGACCTCCGGCACCATATTTTCAGTCTGCACCCTCCGCACAGAGTGTTGGAGCTCCCGGACAGAGGGGAGGGGGTCAGCAGGGACAGAGAGGGGGAGGTAGGCAGGGCCAGACTACTCAGGGTCGTGTTTATGCAGTGGCCACACCAGAGACATCTACTTCTGGACCTTCAGTGGTTCGAGGTACATTCCTTGTGTTTAGTTCATGGGCTAGCGTACTGATAGACTCGGGTGCATCTCATTCATTCATATCTACCATGCTTGCCATGACATTGGGACTGGATATAGATCGGTTAGATCCACCATTGCATGTTGACACCCCAGTTGGGGGTAGTGTGATATTGACGAGGATCTGTAGAGATTGCTCGATAGAGATAGCCGATCGCATCCTTTATTTTGATTTCATTCTGCTTGACATGTCTGGTTTTGATATTATTTTGGGGATGGATTGGTTGTTTACTTTTCGGGCGAGTATAGATTGCTACAGGGGGAGAGTGACAGTGTGTACTCCTGAGGGAGATAGCTTTTATTTCACGGGAGATCGTGGGGATTTCTTAGTTCCACCCTTGTATAACTCGAGGAGTTGGGGAGGTTATAGTTACATGTTGGCTAGTTTGGTAGCAGATGGGAGTGAGACTATAGAGAGTGTGTTACCAGCCGTCGTGGATGAGTTTCCGGATGTCTTCCCGGATGACTTGACTAGTCTACCGCCGAGACGAGAGATAGAGTTCACGATAGAGCTTATCCTAGGCACTATGCCTATTTCCATTCCACCTTACCGTATGGCTCCAGCTGAGTTGAGAGAGCTGAAGCAGCAGTTGACTGATTTGCTGGGTAAGGGTTTTATTCGTCCTAGTACTTCTCCGTGGGGTGCTTCGGCACTATTTGCGAAGAAGAAGGATGAAACATTGCGTTTGTGTGTGGACTATAGGAGGCTGAATCGAGTCACTATCAAGAACAAGTACCCGTTGCCGAGGATAGATGACTTGTTTGATCAGCTTAGGGGTTCAAAGTATTTCTCGAAGATTGATCTTAGATCGGGGTATCATCAGTTGAGAGTACGGGAGGAGGATGTGGCGAAGACAGCTTTTCGCACTCGTTATGGCCATTATGAATTCGTGGTTATGCCATTCGGTGTGACGAATGCCCCAGCGGCATTCATGGACTTGATGCATCGCATTTTTAGTCCTTATTTAGATCAGTTTGTTGTGGTGTTTGTTGATGATATTTTGATTTATTCACCTTCTGAGGATGAGCATGCTTTTCACCTACGGACTGTGTTACAGATTTTGAGGGAACACTGTTTATTTGCTAAGCTCTCGAAGTGTGAGTTTTGGCTTCAGGAGGTGCAGTTTCTAGGCCATGTTGTGTCAGGTAGTGGAGTATCTGTGGATCCTTCTAAGATTGACGCTGTTATTAGTTGGGAGAGGCCGAATAGTGTATTTGAGATTCGGAGTTTCTTGGGATTGGCAGGGTACTACCGTCGGTTTGTAGAGGGGTTTTCTCGTCTTGCCGCGTCGATGACTCGTCTGACGCGCAAGGGCATTAGATTTGAGTGGACAGATGACTGTGAGCATTCATTTCAGGAGCTGAAGAAGAGGCTGACTTCAGCACCTGTCCTGATTATACCTAAGGGAGGTATTGGCTATACCGTCTATTGTGATGCTTCACGAGAGGGATTAGGATGTGTGTTGATGCAGGAGGGTAGAGTGGTAGCCTATGGTTCTCGTCAGTTAAAGAGTCATGAGCAGAACTACCCCACACATGATTTGGAGTTAGCTGCCGTCATTTTTGCACTTAAGAGTTGGCGACACTACTTATATGGGGAGAGGTTCGAGGTGTTCTCGGATCACAAGAGCCTCAGATACATCTTCACGCAGAAGGACTTGAACCTTCGGCAAAGGAGATGGATGGAGTATATGGAGGACTATGACTTTGACCTTCAGTACCATCCTGGGAAGGCTAATGTCGTAGCAGATGCACTTAGTAGAAGACCGAGGAGCACTGTAGCTAGCATTGCTATTAAGGAGTGGGAGATGATGGGAGACATTGGTGAGTTTGACTTAGACCTTGCCGAGTCTGAGGGACACGCCACACTATTCAGTGTTTGTGCACAGCCTTCACTGTTGAGCAGGGTTATTGAGACACAGTTACAGGACACAGAGGCACTGCAGATTCGAGCACGAGTTGCAAGTGTCGAGGGCTTTGAGGGATGGACAGTTCATTCTGACCTTAGCCTGAGGTATATGGGTAGAGTCTTTGTTCCAGAGTCTCTTAGGGCTGATGTCCTTAGAGATTTCCATCATTCACGCCTTGCAGTACATCCAGGGGGCACTAAGATGTACTATGATTTACGTCGCCAGTATTGGTGGACGGGGATGAAGGGGGATGTGGTGTAGTTTGTATCGAGATGTCTCACATGTCAGCAGGTTAAGGCTGAGCACCAGAGACCTGGGGGTTTGTTACAACCATTGCCAGTGGCCGAGTGGAAGTGGGAGTTTGTTACCATGGATTTTGTGATGGGTCTTCCGAAGTCACCTAGAGGTCACGATGCAGTTTGGGTTGTTGTTGATAGGTTAACGAAGTCTGCACATTTCCTACCGATTAGAGCGACTGATTCAGTGGATGTTCTGAGTAGGCTGTATATCCGAGAGATAGTACGACTACATGGGATTCCTATTTCCATTGTTTCAGACAGAGACCCACGTTTCACTGCACGATTTTGGCAGAGTCTTCAGACCGCCTTGGGGACTCAGCTACTGTTTAGTACTGCTTTCCACCCTCAGACTGACGGTCAGTCAGAGCGTACTATTCAGATACTTGAGGACATGCTTAGAGCGTGTGTTATGGACTTCAGGGGTAGCTGGGAAGATCACCTTGCCTTAGTAGAGTTTGCCTACAACAATAGCTATCAGTCTAGTATTGAGATGGCACCTTTTGAGGCGTTGTATGGTAGACCGTGTCGTTCACCAGTATGTTGGACTGAGGTAGGGGAGACAGCTGCTTTAGGGCCTGACATAGTCCGTGAGACCACGGACAAGATACAGGTGATTAGACAGCGTCTGTTGACGGCACAGAGCCGCCAGAAGAGTTATGCAGACAGGAGGCGGCGACCTCTATCATTTGATGTTGGGGGACATGTGTTCCTCAAGGTAGCCCCACGGCGGGGATTGAGGAGATTCGGGCGTAGCGGGAAATTGTCGCCGCGGTTTATAGGACCATTTGAGATCCTTGCAAAGGTTGGTGAGGTGGCTTATAAGCTAGCATTACCGCCACAGCTATCTGGGGTTCATGATGTCTTCCATGTGTCGATGTTGAGGAAGTACGAGCCTGACCCTTCACATGTGTTAGATTGGGCAGATCTGAAAAGTGAGGATAAATTTGTCAGTTTTGCCGGTAGGGCACTATTCATGCATCATTTGTCGGTAGGACACTACATATGCATCATTTAAGCATAAGTTATGTTTACAAGCATAATTTGAGTATGTCATAGAAGAGAAACATGCTTAGAATATTAAAATACATCTACTGTACGAATTTGAGCCTAAACGGAAACAGTTCCCAAAATTGGACAAAAAGGGTATCCCGGGTGGCCTAGGTGGGACCCGCCATACTCGGCCACTATCAAAAATATATTTTTTTGAAAATTTTCATTTACAATAATTTTAAGAACTTTGGCTAAAATAAAATGTCGAATTGAGGCGTTTCGGGACGAGTTGTAGTGTAACGGGGTCCCGGATTCATCAAGGGCAAAAGGGTCATTTTGCCCCTTTACCCTCCACTATAAATACAGACCTTTAGTGTAAAAAAATAACACATTTTGGTCTGAAGAAGGGAAGTACACGTTTTTGGAAGGAAAAATGAAGAAAATCCTAGGTTCTTCAAGCTTCAAGCCACCAAAACTCAATCTTAGGTCAAGATTCTTGGAAGACTTCCTTCTAAGAAGTTGTTCCTCTCAACAAGAGCTAGATTCTCACCGATCGGTTCGGCTATAAAGCGAACACAACTCTCTTGGTTTGAGAAAAACCATTCTAGGTATGATATTTTACTAAGTTGGGAATAGATTTAAGTTTTCTTGCCTTTCTATGTATTGATTGAATGATTTAGGTGTTTACTTGATGTTAGAAAATTATTTAGTTGGTAGTTGCTTTGAAAACTTAGAGTTAATGGTTTAAGTACTTTTGTGTTCTTTGAGTTTCTTGACTATTTATTGCTATGATAATTGTGTACCTTGCATATAGGTTGGATTATCATATTCTAGCTTATATTCATGTAGAGAAACTCTTGTGGTTTGAGAGTTATGATTTATTCCATGAGTTGGTAAAGTGTTGTGAATTTGAAGTTATGTTTTACTTTATGAATGAGGCATATTTTAAGTTGCACACCATGTGTTTGATGAAATGTTCCATAGAATTTACATTGAGAAAAACCATGGCATATTGGCATACATGAATCCTTGGAACATAGTGTGGGTTGAGCACTTGGTGCTATGCATTATGAGGGTGTAGATCCTGTGGTGAAAAACCCAAAATCTGGCCAATGACAGTACTCGCGGGCTGACGGGGGCGGACCGTGAAGCGAGACATGGGTGGCATAGAGTTGCATGGGTGTGTCATACATATTGACATTGTATAGTATTGAGGGATTATGGGGTTGTAGCATTTAAAATGTACACTTGCACATGCCACGCCTTAAATTTATTCCTAGCATTAGTATTTTTGCCATACTAGCGGTTGAGCTGACCCATTCGTGGGATAACATATTACAGATGAGGCTCCCGGTACTTGAGACTTGAGTAAGTCTTAAAGGAAGGAGAAAGAAAAGGGGCTTGAATGGATATTTGGCCCTTGAGGCATATTTTGTATGTATGGGCATAAGCCCAAATGACTTGTATTTCAATTTGGAAAAGTAATAGATTATAGACCTTGGGTCATTTTAAAGTGTAAGGGTGTAAACCCAATTGATTTGTTGGATGTCTTTATTTAATGAATATCATATGTGTAAATTGGGGCAATTAGATGTGTGTGTTGAGAACAAGGAGTGTATGTTTAATTTACATGGATTGTGGCCACCGAGTGAGGGTGGGTTGTGATATTTTTATGCATATGAAAATTGTGAATATTAGGTGGGAAAAAGGCTTGGAAAACAAAGGAGGTTATGTCGAAATTTTATGAAAAAAATTAAAAGACTTGTTAAGTGTGTAAAACACTTTTTAAATAGGTGGGAGTGGTGTAAAAAGGGGGGTTTAGAAACCTTGAAGGAATGGGCTAACAATGGAATAAAAATGGCTTGAAAAACTTTGGGAAAACGTGGGAAATGAATGAGAAATCAATTTATCCAACCTAATGACCTTTCATTTACTTTTCTTCTTCTTTTTTTACTCATTCCCCGGGTTTGTGGAAATTTGGGGCGTGACATTTCCTTTACCCATTTCAATACCCAATTCACCCAACTTCACAACAATAGGCAAGAGATACATAGGCTATCATCCTACCCATTCCATAAAGACATTATAGGCTTGGAATAAACCTTAGTAGGAGGAAACCCTACCTCTTGAAGCGTAAACCCACTTGGTGGACACCTTCAAGAACCTCTATTTCGCCCAAAATCCTTGATTTCTCCAAGCTCGATTTTTTTGGAACTTCGGTGAAACCCGCCTTTCTTGGTATGGTTTTGTAGCCCTTGATGCGTAGAACAACATTTGTTCTTGGCCCAAGTGGATTGGAGCTCCCAATCTTCGTAGATCGTAGAGAGAAGGTGGAGAGATTTTGGATTTTCCCTCTCTTCCTCTCACGTTATCGGCTGAGCTAACAAGTGGGGAGAAAATCTGATTTTCTCCCCTTTAAGTACCCTTTAAATACTTGGCCCACAACGCGCCACACAGTCCTTATTTCCCGGGTCCGTTTTAACCCCGAAACGATTAATTTTCGCTCCGGTTCAAGTTCAAAATATTTTTATTTTAACTTGCCGTCATTTATTTCCAAAAATTTAAAATTTTAATCAGAATTTCGTTTTTTGGTCTCCCGAGGCTCTACCGCCTCGTAAAACGCGAAAAATCCGACTAACTCGGAATTTAATGAAATTTGACAGGGTAACTAGTTTTCGCGAGACGAATCCAACGGTGAGGTTTGTTTCGTCATCCGAGTTCTAGAAAATTTCAGGTTTACAACCTGTACCATAATGGCAATTTACCATTTTGCCCTTTTTCACAAAAGTTCAAATTTTCTCGGGTTTTACATGATTATCAGATGTGTCACACGCGTAATTGAAGCTCAGATTTTAACTGGAGATAAATTTGACAATTTGGTCTTCATTACCAAAATATCTTTGTCACCAACATCTCTAGAATTGTCTTTTCAGATGACAAGACGTCAATTTTCTGTTCAATTGATATACGCTATGACAATCAACAAATCTCAAGGACAGTCTGTAAAATTCGTTGGGGTCAATAAACGCACACCAATGTTTAGCCATGGACACCTGTATGTGGCACTATCCAGGTGCACATCTTCTAATCATATAAGTGTCATTCTTCCTGAAGATGGGTCGAATTGCATGATGAATATCGTTTACCTCGAAGTTCTGTTATAGGACTTCCTATCCGATTGCAAATAAATGGTACCATTTCATTACAAATTTATCTCTATTAAAGACGAAGAATTAAAATAATTGATGCTTTGATTAACTGTGTGATTTAATATTTTTAGGATTGGTGTTAAATGGCAAGAGATATGAAAATATTAAATAAAAGTACATTGCATCAATGGGGACATGATAATAAGGTAAATTAAGTCTTGCATTCTTGCAATGAAATATATTATTTTTAGATGTAATCAATTTTACTAAGATTTATTTTGTTCCTCTATTTTTATATAATTAGGTTGTTGTGCATTCTCCCAACTTGGTGTTTACCGTATGTATTGATACATACATGCTCAAGGAGGTGATGAAGAAAAAATACAATCACAAGCTGCAAGGCTAAACCATTCAGTTAATGTTCATGAATAAGACATACTATTTTTATATTCTTTGAATCTAATTCATATGAATGAATTTATATTTTTTGTCTATCTTCTTGATTTAATTGTTGCATGTTTATGATTATCAAGAATAATATTGCAGCAACCTATAATAACATGAACATTTTAATTATTCTATTTCTTTTATTGTTGTTGGTGTGTTGTTATTCTTATTATTACAATATTAGATTACATGTGTTAGTAAAAAAATATTTTGTTGTTGTAATATTAGTTAACTGTTGCTAATTTTATTATAATTAATTTAATTTGTAACTTTTATATTATGTACAGACACATGAAACGTCCTCCTATCTATGTTGTTCGTACTATGCGTTTGGCCGTATCAAGCATAGTAGATAAATTGGAAAGTGATTCTTTTGAAGATGGAACCCCAATCTCAGAGTTTGGGTTGGAAAAAATTAAATTAAGTTGTATGCTGCAAAACGTTGGAGAAACATAAGTGAAGATTATGTTATGCAGAAAATGGCAGAGACTCTTCCTATCACCTGAGATTCTGCAACGGAATTTTTTTTTAATCATGACCGTCCAACATGTGCAGTACGATTTATACAATTATTAGTAGAAGCGGAGTGCAATATCCATCCACTGTGGATACAATTTGAGACAGAGAAAATAGATCCGCAATCAAATGTCATAGACCATATAAAAAAGAAAGAATCATTATATTACAAACTGAAACAAAAAGGTTTCAGTCTGAATAATCCAATTATGTTGTATGTTGTTGTTAACATGCTTCCATCTACATGCCCGATTAACTTCATTCATACGAAGTTTGAGAATGACTTCCTAGATATGATAGAATTGGAGGATATGTTAGAGGATATCGAAAATGACTTAATCTATTTACGAGCATTCGAAGACGTGGAGGCTCAACTAAGAAACAATGAACATCAGAACCTATGAAGCGATACTTTTAAAAAATGCAACCATCTAAATATAATTTTTTTTATAGGCTGTATTCATTCTTTTGGAAGCTGGTGGAATTTCTAATAGCAAAATTTTTTTTTTTGACAGCATTTGTGAACTTATTTTTATTATATAGATGGTTGCATTTTTTGGCAGTTTTTTGTTTGAGATATTTATTACATGGGTGGATTGAGTTTATAATTATGTTCTTTTATTGAATTGGATGATGGTAATGGTGACGAATACAAGATTCTTATAGATGAGAAATATTTTATTGATTTCATTTATTGCTTAAAGATTGTAAATTTGATTTAGTTCTGTTAGTATTTTTTTCCTGAGGTATTTGTATAAGTGGTGTTGATTTGGGGAGTTTTTTGTTCCTTTTTATGACAGTTCCTATAATATGGGGCAAGTCATTTTAAAAGAAGAATTTGTATGAATGTTTTCGGATCATTTTTTTATTAATTTTCATAATAATTTGCGATTTTTTTTTTTATTATATAGTGTCTTCAGGCACGGACAATGACCAATCTATATAATAAAGTAGAACGATTTTGAATCCAATAGACAAAGAGTGGCTGAAATCGATTCATGACCAAAAAATGCATCATCCGACGGACGACGTTACGTAAAACTGTCTCAAGCTATTGACGTCTCAGATCATTTCAAGATTTTCGATCCAACGCACCAGATTAATTTTCAAAATTTTTACTTGGTCTAAACGTTTTAATTTTGGAATTGGCCCCTTAATCACGCTATTTTCTCACGAATGCAAACTTCTCTCTCTGTTTTACTCTATGCTATCCATCATTAAAGCCCCAAATCTCTCTCACGCACATTCCTTTTCTCTCCGGCCTTTCTATCATGCCCAAACTCTTTCTCTTTCCCCTATTAATTGCCTCACCTCTCTCAATTTCTCACAAATCTTTGCCATTCTCCTCAGTCTCTCATATCTCTCTCTACAGACTCCGACGATGGACATACCCTCTTCGGCGACGCACGACACAATCTGGAGACCCAGTGAATTGACCCACTCTGGCCACCCACTCTCTTCCATCCAGATTGTATTGGCGGTGACCTAACCTCCGGAAGCACTCTCGCTGGTAATCTCTCCATCTCTCCCCCAACCACCACGACAGGCCCACCCCTTTCGCTCCTCTTCTTGGAATTTCTCTCTAGCCATGGGTTTAGAAGTTGATTTCTGAAAGCTCCTCTTCATCGACGAGGTACTTTTTTGTGTTTGGTTGTTTGATTTTGAGTTTTTACTTATTTCCTTCTAACCACTGCTTTTGTTGTAATATTGTGTTTGTCACTTCCTATGGATTTTTTTGATTGTTTCTAACAACTACATTTTGTGTGCAACTAAAACTAGCATTGTTCTATTGGCCTTTTGCATGCAAGTTGTTTGATAATATGCCTAACAGATGGTGTTTTGCCTTACTTTTTAAATTTCTCATTCATTGATTGCACAAAATGTTTGGCTTAAATAAGCAAAAACAATTGCGTCGTCGCACTCTCCCCTGCTAGAGCCCTCAAAATGGTTCATCGATGAACTCAAGCCCCGAAAGGAAGATGAATTAGATCTTTGTTGTTGTGGCCCTCCAAGACCAAGGTAAGGCTTCTCGCTCAGTTTTAAAAAGTCTACGGTATTGTTTATTAAAAAGTCTAAGTGTAAAACCCGGGAAAATTTGAACTTTTTCTGAAAAAGGGCAAAATGGTAATTCTCTACCCTTATGCGTATTTGAAATAATCATGTTCTAGACCTCGGATGAGGAAACGGAGTGCGCCATTGGATTCGCAACGCGAAATCTAGTAATCACTAGAAATTTCGTCGAATTCCGAGATAGTCGGATTTTTGCACGTCGTTCGAGGCGACTGCGTGGCGAATGTAATTTTAAAGGTCCCCAATAATGGATTTTATAAAATTTCCTTATAATTGGATTAAAGTTCCAATAAAATTAATTTGGACTTAATCCGGGATTTAATGAGTCGTTTCGGGACGAAAAACGGACCCGAAAGTCGAAAATATGCGGTGCGATGTGGACCGCTCATTTGTAACTATAGATATGGGCTTAAATCATATTTTTTACACAAAATATCAGTGCAAAACCAGTGCTGGACGTTGGGGAGAAAAAAAGAAAGGAAAAATTTGATCTCCAAGCTTCCCGCTCCGATTCTGGGAGTTCCGTCCGTCGGAATTCGTCGATTCAAAAGGCAAAGTTCATCTACGCGACGAGGGCTACGCGTGGGTGCCAAAAACAACAAGTTTCACCGAAGGTGAACAGGTGGGGGTGTACGAAAATCAAGATTCGAGTTGTATTTCTTTGCTCGGATTCCGTCGAGCTAGAAGGGAGAAGTGATCACGTCGACGAAGGCTACGCGTGGGTACCAAAAACAACGAATTTCACCGAAGGTGAAATTTCGGGAGTTGGGAAAATCAAGCTTCGAGTTGGGTTTTCGGGTCTTGGGAGCTTCCTACGGGATTCTCACGCTACAAGAGGTAGGGGTTCTCCTACTTGGGTTGATTTCTTACCTAGAATGCCTATGATTATGGCTTGGTATATATATAGATATGTATACACGTATATATATATTGACCTCTATATATGTATATGGGTATTGAAAATGAAGGAAATGGGTAAAATGATTTTATCCTAATTTGTTAAGTAGAAATGGCCTATTGGAATTTCTAGAGTTATGAGAAAGTTGGCAAAATTGTGTGATCACATGTTGTTTGCCTTGAAGGTGTTTGATAAAATGCTTAAATAAATTGAAGTTGTTATTTGGATGAATAACATGTTATGCCTTAGGTAGGAAATGAAAATCATATGTGTACGATATGAATTATGTTGAAATTATGAATTATTGATATATGGTCTTGATGTATCAATGTTGAGATGAAGTATGGAATTTATATGGTTATGATGTATATTGACATGGTTAAGGATTTTGGTAGTTATATGTTATTGATATAATTGCCATGAATGTGAACATATGAAACTATGAATTAATTGTCCATATGGCATTCATATCATATGGCACATGGTATGGATATGCAATGGTGCATTACATTGCATTGGCATGGAATCATTTATTTCATGGGTGAGTGCATGGTTGACGTCGATACCTGGCATGGTAATTGACGCAAGGAGTAGTCCAAGTTGCATACATTGCATATGGGACATGGTGTGGCATCACATTCATGGGATGTTAGCATGGGTGTGGGTGTGTTTGTGCATGGGTATTGTACCACAACCTATGTGGTATTAAATGCATGTGGACATGAAAAGAGTTGCTCATTGGCGGTCATAGCATATTGGGCATAAGGTTGTGTCACATTCATGGGAGTCATTCATGAGTGTGGTGGTATGGTTGCATTAATCAACACCATACTTGGTGTTTGATGGTGGGCTCGGGAAAGTTGGATCGAAGATCCGACTGAGTCGCATGATTGCATTGCATAAGGAAAAACTTGTGTCTGGGTATAGCAAGAAGGGATAGATCCCCCCTCGGGTGCAAGACCCGGTTACATGGTTCAGGCACTTGTCCGGCGGTGAAATTCCAGAAAAGTGCTGGTGTTTACGGAACCGGAGGTTGAGATACCAAAATCCGTTGCCCAACAAAGACACAAGATTTTGATTTATAAAATACTCATTCAATGAGTACCATCCAATAATGATCTTATTTATAAAACGCATGATTTTTATTCAAAGTGATCATTGGATGTATTTCCGTCGAAGACGGGTCATTACACATTGGCATTTACATTGTGTTGTCGAGCCGGGAAGGGCTCGGGGTGAGTGCATAAATGAGTCACATCTCATTTCATGATACATCAAACACGTTGGCATTAGCATTGTGTTGAGGAGCCAGGGAGGGCTCGGGTTGAGTACATGAGTTACATCTCATTCATGGGGCTTAGGTAGCCCGGTTTTGCATACATGGCAATAGCATGTAAAGGGAGTCGTGGTGGACTCAGGTTGGGTGCACATGGGTGGGTCTCACCTCATTCATGGCATGACATTCTAGCATTACATCATTTAATCATATTACTTGACGAAATGGTTATGGGAATTGTGGTTGTGCATGTGAACATTTCATATGCATATAGGTTGAGGAGTAGCCTCAGTAAGAAATACTCTACTGGGCGTTGGCTCACCCTATACGGGAACACATTTCAGGTGGGAGAGATACACCAGCGGATGGCTCCATTTTGGACCCTCATGCTTGAAGAAGCCAGAATGTGGCTTTTATGGTTAAATTGTATAACTTTTATATAAATTCCATTTGGATGTGTACATATCTGGAATTGTATGAAATGGACTTCTATGGACTTTGTATAATGTAGGAATTTCATTATGCATATTTGGGAGTGAATTTGGAAGTGATTTGGATGGGTTTGAAATATAAAACACTTGTGATATTTATATGTTTTGTATAAGTATGAATTATTGGACCCGGTGTGGCCAATGTTTACTTATAAATGAACCCGGTGCGGCCATTACTTTATATTTGACCTCGGATGGGTCTGGTAATTGTGTATTGCACAGGTTGGGTATTGGGTAGAGCTCCCCATACAAAGGAGACTCTGCCCAAATTTCGTTAAGTTATGGACCCCGGTAAATGGGGTATAACAGTGTAATATCGAGATACTAGGTATCTACAGGTATTCCGCGGGTTGATGGGTAATCAACGGACCCCCGGATTTTGGGGCGTCACAGCTTGGTATCAGAGCATAGGTTTACGATAAACCTTGGGCTTGTCGGGCATTGGGTTTAGACCATTGCATTCCATGTGCATTCATGTTATGTGTTTTATTTGTTACATGATTATGTGCTACATGATTATGTGTTATGTGTAAATTGTATACATGGTAAAATGTATATGGAAAAAGAGGAACACTAGGGTTAGAAAACATAATCCTGGAGGTTCGAAAAGGGATGAACGGGATAGTTCATGGGTTAAATGTCTACTAGTGTGAGACACTTGCTCTACTAGGTAGACGGTGAGAAAATTCACAATGTTTTGAACTGAGTCCCTACATTGGGATACTTGTTATTGTTTTATGACAATTTAAATTGCATAAAGGAATTGGGCTTAGAGGTTGAAACCTTGGAAGAGCCATTGTGGGTGAGTTCTCCCCTGGGAGCTAGGGTGAGTACTAAATGGGTATGTCGAGAATGTGAGCTAGGATTCTTGGGGATTCTACTCCACGGACATGTTAGAATTTGATGTCATCCTTGGGATGGACGGATTGATGGCACACTGAGTCGTCAGTGATTGTGATCGTCAGCGGGTCACTGTTTACACCTCGGAGTGTGTATGTTTTAAGTTTTAGGAGAAACGCATGACGTTTTACCTCAAGTAAAGTATGAATTCCGTTGGTACGGACAGTTCATGGGTTAGCTAGCAAGCTTTACCCTAGGGAACGAGGTGAGACAGGAATTTGGCCCACCTCAGATGTTTATGAGCTTACGAATGTTTGCCTCCACGTAGGGATGTAGACTTCAGTGTTGAGTTACACCCCGGTATGTTGTCTACTCTATGGCTCCTCATAGAATGACACTGGTAGAGTTGTGAGAACTCTAGGTTGAATAAGGACTTCACTACCGAATGCCTCGCCTTGGGATGTTTCGGTACTATTGTCAAATTACAAAGAAGGTTACTTTACCTCGTATTCTAGTAGTCTCGGAAATTGGACAGAGGTACACGGGATATGTGGTGCCTTTACGAACGAACTTGGTTGAGTTTAGAACCT
Source organism: Ilex aquifolium (assembly GCA_951799425.1). NCBI lineage: Eukaryota > Viridiplantae > Streptophyta > Magnoliopsida > Aquifoliales > Aquifoliaceae > Ilex > Ilex aquifolium. The sequence goes on from OX637400.1 coordinate 17,954,692, forward strand.
AGTCCGGGAGAGAGACGGATACATGTGGGACAGTTTAGACTGTATTGTTGTGACATATGCATATGGTTGAATGTGCACGTGCGTGTGAATTTCGGGGACGAAATTCTTTTTAAGGGGGGAAGAATGTAAAACCCGGGAAAATTTGAACTTTTTCTGAAAAAGGGCAAAATGGTAATTCTCTACCCTTATGCGTATTTGAAATAATCATGTTCTAGACCTCGGATGAGGAAACGGAGTGCGCCATTGGATTCGCAACGCGAAATCTAGTAATCACTAGAAATTTCGTCGAATTCCGAGATAGTCGGATTTTTGCACGTCGTTCGAGGCGACTGCGTGGCGAATGTAATTTTAAAGGTCCCCAATAATGGATTTTATAAAATTTCCTTATAATTGGATTAAAGTTCCAATAAAATTAATTTGGACTTAATCCGGGATTTAATGAGTCGTTTCGGGACGAAAAACGGACCCGAAAGTCGAAAATATGCGGTGCGATGTGGACCGCTCATTTGTAACTATAGATATGGGCTTAAATCATATTTTTTACACAAAATATCAGTGCAAAACCAGTGCTGGACGTTGGGGAGAAAAAAAGAAAGGAAAAATTTGATCTCCAAGCTTCCCGCTCCGATTCTGGGAGTTCCGTCCGTCGGAATTCGTCGATTCAAAAGGCAAAGTTCATCTACGCGACGAGGGCTACGCGTGGGTGCCAAAAACAACAAGTTTCACCGAAGGTGAACAGGTGGGGGTGTACGAAAATCAAGATTCGAGTTGTATTTCTTTGCTCGGATTCCGTCGAGCTAGAAGGGAGAAGTGATCACGTCGACGAAGGCTACGCGTGGGTACCAAAAACAACGAATTTCACCGAAGGTGAAATTTCGGGAGTTGGGAAAATCAAGCTTCGAGTTGGGTTTTCGGGTCTTGGGAGCTTCCTACGGGATTCTCACGCTACAAGAGGTAGGGGTTCTCCTACTTGGGTTGATTTCTTACCTAGAATGCCTATGATTATGGCTTGGTATATATATAGATATGTATACACGTATATATATATTGACCTCTATATATGTATATGGGTATTGAAAATGAAGGAAATGGGTAAAATGATTTTATCCTAATTTGTTAAGTAGAAATGGCCTATTGGAATTTCTAGAGTTATGAGAAAGTTGGCAAAATTGTGTGATCACATGTTGTTTGCCTTGAAGGTGTTTGATAAAATGCTTAAATAAATTGAAGTTGTTATTTGGATGAATAACATGTTATGCCTTAGGTAGGAAATGAAAATCATATGTGTACGATATGAATTATGTTGAAATTATGAATTATTGATATATGGTCTTGATGTATCAATGTTGAGATGAAGTATGGAATTTATATGGTTATGATGTATATTGACATGGTTAAGGATTTTGGTAGTTATATGTTATTGATATAATTGCCATGAATGTGAACATATGAAACTATGAATTAATTGTCCATATGGCATTCATATCATATGGCACATGGTATGGATATGCAATGGTACATTACATTGCATTGGCATGGAATCATTTATTTCATGGGTGAGTGCATGGTTGACGTCGATACCTGGCATGGTAATTGACGCAAGGAGTAGTCCAAGTTGCATACATTGCATATGGGACATGGTGTGGCATCACATTCATGGGATGTTAGCATGGGTATGGGTGTGTTTGTGCATGGGTATTGTACCACAACCTATGTGGTATTAAATGCATGTGGACATGAAAAGAGTTGCTCATTGGCGGTCATAGCATATTGGGCATAAGGTTGTGTCACATTCATGGGAGTCATTCATGAGTGTGGTGGTATGGTTGCATTAATCAACACCATACTTGGTGTTTGATGGTGGGCTCGGGAAAGTTGGATCGAAGATCCGACTGAGTCGCATGATTGCATTGCATAAGGAAAAACTTGTGTCTGGGTATAGCAAGAAGGGATAGATCCCCCCTCGGGTGCAAGACCCGGTTACATGGTTCAGGCACTTGTCCGGCGGTGAAATTCCAGAAAAGTGCTGGTGTTTACGGAACCGGAGGTTGAGATACCAAAATCCGTTGCCCAACAAAGACACAAGATTTTGATTTATAAAATACTCATTCAATGAGTACCATCCAATAATGATCTTATTTATAAAACGCATGATTTTTATTCAAAGTGATCATTGGATGTATTTCCGTCGAAGACGGGTCATTACACATTGGCATTTACATTGTGTTGTCGAGCCGGGAAGGGCTCGGGGTGAGTGCATAAATGAGTCACATCTCATTTCATGATACATCAAACACGTTGGCATTAGCATTGTGTTGAGGAGCCAGGGAGGGCTCGGGTTGAGTACATGAGTTACATCTCATTCATGGGGCTTAGGTAGCCCGGTTTTGCATACATGGCAATAGCATGTAAAGGGAGTCGTGGTGGACTCAGGTTGGGTGCACATGGGTGGGTCTCACCTCATTCATGGCATGACATTCTAGCATTACATCATTTAATCATATTACTTGACGAAATGGTTATGGGAATTGTGGTTGTGCATGTGAACATTTCATATGCATATAGGTTGAGGAGTAGCCTCAGTAAGAAATACTCTACTGGGCGTTGGCTCACCCTATACGGGAACACATTTCAGGTGGGAGAGATACACCAGCGGATGGCTCCATTTTGGACCCTCATGCTTGAAGAAGCCAGAATGTGGCTTTTATGGTTAAATTGTATAACTTTTATATAAATTCCATTTGGATGTGTACATATCTGGAATTGTATGAAATGGACTTCTATGGACTTTGTATAATGTAGGAATTTCATTATGCATATTTGGGAGTGAATTTGGAAGTGATTTGGATGGGTTTGAAATATAAAACACTTGTGATATTTATATGTTTTGTATAAGTATGAATTATTGGACCCGGTGTGGCCAATGTTTACTTATAAATGAACCCGGTGCGGCCATTACTTTATATTTGACCTCGGATGGGTCTGGTAATTGTGTATTGCACAGGTTGGGTATTGGGTAGAGCTCCCCATACAAAGGAGACTCTGCCCAAATTTCGTTAAGTTATGGACCCCGGTAAATGGGGTATAACAGTGTAATATCGAGATACTAGGTATCTACAGGTATTCCGCGGGTTGATGGGTAATCAACGGACCCCCGGATTTTGGGGCGTCACACTAAGGCTTCTCATTGATTTTGTTGTTGATTTTGTTATTCATTTCGTTGCCAAACAGACTGAAGATCATTGCTGATTTTATTCTTCATTTCGGCGATTCGTTGTTCAGAGACATCCAACTGTTGCTCAGATACTTTCTTTGTTTGTTTTGCATTTTTTTGAAGGGGAGCAAGAACACAAAACAATAGCTAAAAATCTGCTACAGGTATTACACTAATTTTATTCAAAACACAACTCAATTTCATCAATAACTTCAATATCATATCAAGAAACACAGAGAGAAACTTATCTATGTTTTTTCAGCAATAAACATACAAAAAAACAACCTCCTAAGACCCAATAATGAAGCTTCAGTTCCATTGGCAGAACAATCTTCATTGCCTCTTTTAAGCCAAAAAAACTCTGATTTTTCCTGCTTTTCCAGTTCCTTTACTGTCCAGCAACTCTTTGGTTTTTCTCCCAGAAACACTCTTTTTCTCATGTAAGAATTATGTGAACCCTCTCTCTCCTACCTCTCTTTCCTGCTGGATTTTTGTTTGGGTACACATAACACATATTGGGCACACACCCAATTTTGATTTCAACTTCGATATGACGATTGTGTTCTTTATGTTTTTTGTAGTTTTTTTTTTTGTGAGGTTGTGCCAACCTAGGACTAAGTTTGTTGTCCAACTGGGACCGTTCTGAAATTTTGTGCAGGCGCATCACACAAAACACACAAACACATGCACAGGTGCACTCTGTTTCTTTTGTATTTGGATTTTGCTACACTTTAAGCTACTTTTACCCACCACCCATTTGCTCTTCTCTTCATTAAAATTTTCTCAATTTCAATGACAAGTTTGACTTAAACTATTGTTAGTTTGTTACATGTAATCTAAGATTCTACAGTTTTGATTTTGACTTTGATTTTTTACTTTAATGCTGAATTTTTTGGATGTATTGCAATTGAGTTCTCTGTAATTGTTGATTTTTTTTGGCTATGAAATCTGATTTTGGGTATTTCTTATATACAACTTTAAGTATGTTTTGAGTGATAGCATTGTTGCAGAGTGGTACTGGTGTTTTTGAAGTAGTGATAGCATTTGGATGGCTTAAAAGCTTACAAGCAGAGGTGATAACTTTTCTCGGGGTATGTCGTAACATCTCACTACTTTAGAAGACTTCTTTGACTAAAATTATGGAAGCAAGTACACATCTGCCGCTTTTCTGGATTGATTGTTTCTACATTCTATAGATTTATTCTATAGATTCGATCTCTTCAATTTGGTGATTTCTCAAGTCCCAAGTTAAAACAATGAAACGAGAAATCCATTTTGTTGTCCCAAGAAATCCATTTGACTGGTTGTATATTTGTATATGAAGATGTTCATTCTAGCTTTCTTTTAACCTTCCTTTTTACACAAGAGTTGGTAATTGAGTATGTAAAACCCGGGAAATTTTGAATTTTTTGTGAATAAGGGCAAAATGGTCATTTGCCATCCTAAATGCTTATTTGAAAAACTCATGCTCTAGACCTCGGATGAGGAAACGGAGTTCGCCGTTGGATTCGTATCGCGAAATCGAGTCACCCTGTCAAATTTCGTCAAATTCCGAGATAGTAAGATTTTTGCACGTCGTTCGAGACGACTGCGTGACGAATGACATTTTAAAGGTCCCTAATAATGGATTTTATAAAATTTCCTTAAAATTAAGTTAAAGTTCAAATAAAATTAATTTGAACTTAATCTGAGGCACAATGAATCGTTTCGGGACGAAAAACGGACCCGAAAGTCGAAAATATGCGGTGCGATGTGGACCGCACATTTTTGCCTATAAATATCGACCTAAATCAGATATTTTACACATAATATCTCTTAAAAAACAGTGCTGGACGTTTGAGGAGAGAGAAGAGAGAAAAAAATGGTTTTCAAGTTTTCTTTCGCCGATTCCGGGAGTTCCGTCCGTCGGAATTCGTCAGTCCAAAAGTCAAAGTTCATCTACGCGACAAGGGCTACGCGTACATACCAAAAAGAGCTGATTTCACCAAAGATCCAAAGACGGGATTTTTGGAAAATCAAATATTTGGACTTAAATCTTGTTCTTGGAGGTTCTACCGGTTGTTTTACGCTCCAAGAGGTAGGGTTTCCTCCTACTCGGGTCTATTTCTAACCTATGGTGTCATAAGTAATGGTTATATGTATAGAGTTGTTATGACTTGTTTATAGTCATGGGAATCATGAAAGGAATATAGAAATGGCCTAAATAAATTCCTTGTTAAATTTGGTCTAGGGAAGTTACTTGTGAAATTTTCTTGTAACTTGTTATTATGTGGGCAAATTGTGTGATAAAATGATGATTGCCTTGATGGTGTTTGCTAAATGCCTATGTGTGGATAAAGTTTGTTATGACACAATGATGTATAGCATGCTTGGATATTGTAGTGAAGGAATTGTTGATATATGCATGTTTTGATATATTAACATTGTGACAAAATATGGTATTTATATGTTTGTAATATAAATTGTCATGGATATGTTGAAATTGTTCGTATGGCACCCATTACATATTGAACATGTGATAAAATTTCTCATTGGGCATGATTGCATATTGAGCATGACATTGACATCACATTCATGGGCTTAGGCATGAGTGTGGGTGTGTATGCATGGTTAATCAAACACCATTCTTGGTGATTGATGGGTGGGCTCGGGAAAGTTGGGTTGAAAATCCGACTGAGTCGCATGGCTGCATGAAAGAAAAACTTGCGTCGGGTATAGCAAGAAGGGGTAGATCCCCCCCTCGGGTGCAAGACCCGGTGACTTGGTTATACACTCCCCTGTGGTGAAATTCCGGAAAGTGTTGTATGGTGTACGGAACCGGCGGTATAAAATCCAAAATCCGTTGCCCAACGAGACACAAGATTTTGATTACATAAACACTCATTCAATGGGTGACATCCAACAATGATTTGATTTTGCAAATACATGTTTTCAATTCAAACGGTCATTGGATGTATTTTCCATCAGTTGATGGGGTTACTACACATTGGCATTGCATTGTGTTGTATGAGTCAGTAAGGACTTGGGCTAAGATGCATGAGTGAGTCTCACCTCATTTCATGGCATGACATGGTAGCATTCCAACATTGAATGCATATTCTTGTATGGAATGGTTGTTAAATGTTGTTTGTTGCATGTACACATGTCATATGCATCTAAGGTGGGGAGTAGCCTTTGTAGGATATACTCTACTGGGCGTTGGCTCACCCTTTACGGGAATACATTTTAGGTGGGAGAAATACACCGGTGGATGGCTCCAATTCGGACCCTCATGTTTGAAGAAAGCCGAATGTGGCTTTATTTTGTGTTAATGTAAAACACTTGTGAAACTTATGTCTTGGGCATGTAATCTTTTGCAAATAATTGTAATATAACTTATATGAATTATTGTTAAAACAACCTTGCATGTTTTGACATAGGTAGGGATAAATGGACCCGGTGTGGTCAATGTTTATAAGTATGGATAAATAGACCCGGTGTGGTCAATGTTTACTTATAAATGGACCCGGTGCGGTCATTGCTTTATATTGGGCCTCGGATGGGTCATGTGAAAATATATTGCACAGGTTGAGTTTTGGGTAGAGCTCCCCGTACAAAGGAGACTCTGCCCGAATTTTGTTAAATTATGGATCCCGGTAAATGGAGCATAACGGCGCGATACCGAGTTACCCTGTATCCACGGGTATTACGCGGGTTGATGGGAAATCAACGGACCCCCGGGTTTTGGGGCGTCACAGCTTGGTATCAGAGCTTAGGTATACGATTTACCCAAGGCTTGAGGGGCATGGGTCTAGACCATTGCATTCCATACGCATTTCATGTTATGTGCTATACTTGCTACATGTTATGTGTTACTTGTTGTGTGAATTATATACATGGTAGAATGTATATGGAAAGGAGGAACACTAGGGTTAGAAAACATAACCTTGGGTTCGGAAAAGAGATGAACGGGATAGTTCAAGGGTTAAACGTCTACTAGTATGCGACACATGTTCTACTAGGGGGGACAATGAGAGAATTCTCAACGTTTGTGTTTGCTCCCTAACTTTGGGGTACTAAATTGCTAGTCTATTGCTATCTGATGTGTGTGTAGATGGAAAATAGAGGAAGAGGAAGAGGACGCGGCCGAGGCCGAGGTCGAGGCGGTGGACGGAACAACCAACCACCACCACCGGTCTTTGACCAACAAGCCTTCATAGAGGCTATTGGTACTGCAGCTGCTACCATTGCACAGGCCAGTGCTACAGCTGCTACTATTGCACAGACTAGTGCAAATGTGGGCCAAGGAGGCTCAAGTCATCTCCAGAAGTTCAAGGCACATCAGCCTCCGATCTTCATGGGAGGGGCGGACCCGATGGTAGCTGATCATTGGTTCCGGCAAGTAGACAAGGTCTTAGGGGCAATGGAGATTACCTCCGATGCTACTAAGATAACCCTAGCTACTTTTCAGCTAGAGGGAGAATCCCAAGTGTGGTGGGATTGGATCAAGACCTCAAGGAACTTGGGAATAATGACATGGGCAGAGTTCAAGGAACTCTTCATGGGTAAGTACTTCCCCGCGGCTGCTCGACATGCAAAGGCTCGTGAGTTCTTAGACTTGAGACAGGGAACGATGACGGTGATGGAATACGTGGCTAAGTTCACTGAATTAGCCCGTTTCGCCGACGATTATGTGGCCACAGACATGGCCAAAGTACGTAAGTTTGAGGATGGCTTGAAGTTATCCATTCGGGAAAAAATTGTGGGTCTCCTTCTACAAGACTTGGACACAATGGTCACGACAGCTATGGCCATTGAGAGAGAGGTTGATGATGCAAGGAACATCCGAGAAGCGGGTGGTAAAGACAAGAAGAAGGAGGGTTAATCCTCTTCTTCTAGTGCGGGGAAGAAGCAAAGAACTTCTGCTTCGTAGGGGCATCAAGGGCAGGGCCGCGGCTATCAAGGCCAAGGCCAAGGTCAGTCCTTCCGAGGCGGGAGAAATCAGAGGCCACCTTTTCAAGCAGGCCAACATACTTGCTATCATTGCCACCAACCGGGGCATATGAAGCGGGATTGTCCTCAGAGGCAGGGATCCCAGGGCCAGGGGGTGTCTCAGGCCCAGTCATCAGGGGGATATTCACAGTCTCACTACACTCCTCCCTACCCCACTATGGGCCAGGGAAGCCAGTATGTTCCAAGGTGCTGCATAGGCTACTACCACTGCACGAGCGGGAACTCCGCAAGCAGGCCAGATGGGCCAGGGTATGGGTCGGGGTCGAGGCCAGAGCTCACAGGCCGGGACTTCGGGGACCCAGGGGCGTGTCTACGCCATGATACCTCAGACTGAGCTAGCAGACCAGTCGGTGATACAGGGTACATTTCTGCTATTTCGCTTATGGGCTAGAGTACTATTTGATTCTGGTGCATCTCATTCTTTTATTGCTGCATCTTGTGTGAAAAACTTGGGCTTAGAGGTTGAAACCTTGGAAGAGCCATTGCATGTGAGTTCTCCCCTAGGAGTTAGGGTGAGCGTTGATCAGATATGTCGGGGTTGTGAGTTAGAGATCTCAGGGATTCTACTCACCGTGGACCTTAGGGTCATGGACATGTCGGAGTTCGATGTTATCCTTGGTATGGATTGGTTGACGGCACACCGAGTCGTCATTGATTGTGACCGTAAGAGAGTCACTGCTTATACGCTTGATGGCGTTTGTTTCAAATTCCAGGGGCAAAGCACGATGCTTTACCCCAAGCCGTGTATGACTCTAGATGGCACGGGCAGTTGATGGGTTGGCTAGCAAGCCTTACCCTGGAGGACGAGGCGAGACAAGAGTTGGATCTACCTCGGGTGGTTTGTGAGTATGAGGACGTTTTTCCGGACGAACTACCGGGATTACCTCTACATAGGGATGTTGACTTCATTATCGAGTTGCATCCGGGTATATCGCCCATTTCTATGACTCCACATAGGATGGCGCCAGCTGAATTGCAGGAACTCAAGGTCCAATTGCAAGAATTGTTGGACAAGGGCTTTATTCGACCGAGTATCTCACCATGGGGCGCTCCGGTATTGTTTGCCAAGAAGAAGGATAAGACCCTTCGTTTGTGTGTAGATTATCGGCAATTGAACCGGGTTACTATCAAGAATAGGTACCTTTTGCCGAGGATTGACGATTTGTTTGATCAGCTGAGAGGGGCGCATGTCTACTCCATGATAGATCTCCGCACCGGTTACCATCAGTTGAGGGTTAGGGAGACAGATATCCCTAAGATGGCGTTTCAGACGCGGTATGGGCATTTCGAGTTCACAGTGATGCCATTCGGATTGACGAATGCCCCGGCGGCATTCATGGATCTCATGCATAGGGTGTTTCAACCCTACCTTGATCAATTTGTTGTAGTCTTTGTTGACGACATCTTGATCTACTCCAAGTCTGATGAGGAGCATGAGGGTCACTTGAGGATTGTTCTTCAGGCCTTGAGAGACCATCAGTTGTACGCAAAGTTCAGCAAGTGTGAATTTTGGCTGACTGAGGTGAAGTTTTTGGGACATGTGGTGTCAGCTTCGGGTGTATCCGTAGACCCAGAGAAGGTTGAGGCAGTCATGAATTGGGAGAGGCCGAAGTCAGTTTTCGAGATACGCAGTTTCTTGGGATTGGCAGGGTATTACCGGCGGTTTATTGAGGACTTCTCCCGACTAGCTGCACCTATGACCAGGTTGACTCGAAAAGAGGTCAAGTTCGAGTGGAATGATGCTTGCGAGAAGGCATTCCAGGAGTTAAAGAGGAGGCTTACTTCAGCTCCTATTTTGATTGTCCCAGAAAGGGGACAGAGGTACACAGCATATTGTGCTGCCTCTAAGGACGGACTTGGATGCGTTTTGATGCAGTCCGGGAGGGTGGTGGCTTATGGTTCTCGGTAGTTAAAGAACCACGAGCAGAATTACCCCACACATGACATGGAGTTGGCGGCCATTGTCTTTGCCTTGAAGGCTTGGCGCCACTATCTATACGGTGAGCAGTTCGAGGTGTTTTCAGACCACAAAAGTCTGAAGTACATCTTCACACAGCGGGACCTCAACATGAGGCAACGCAGGTGGATGGAGTACCTGGAAGATTATGACTTCACTTTGCATTACCACCCCGGTAAGGCAAATGTGGTGGTTGATGCACTCAGCCGGAAGTCACGGGGAGTCTTGGCTAGTGTGGCTTCCCGAGAGTGGCGGATGCTCGAGACTGTGGGATAGTTCGGGCTACGCTATATGGGTCAGGCTCAGGGTACTTTGGGGAGTTTGGTGGCTACGCCTTCCCTACTGAGCAGGGTTATTGAGTCCCAGAGTCAGGACACAGAGCTATTGTCCATCCGGGACCGTGTACATGCAGGTACAGGTGACGAGGGCTGGGCCATTCACTCGGATGGTAGTCTTCGGTATCGAGGAAGGGTTGTGGTTCCTCAGTTGGCGGATCTGAGAGAGGAGATCCTTAAGGAGTTCCATTGCTCTCGTTTTGCGGTTCATCCAGGGGGCACGAAGATGTATCATGATCTTCGTCGCCAGTATTATTGGAATAGGATGAAGCGACAGGTTGACGATTTTGTTAGTAGATGTCTCACGTGTCAGCAAGTGAAGGTTGAACACCAGAGACCAGCAGGGTTACTCCAGCCATTGGAGGTAGCTGAGTGGAAGTGGGAACATATCACGATGGATTTTGTGACTCATTTGCCACAGACATCGCGGGGACATGACGCAGTATGGGTGGTAGTGGACCGGCTTACGAAGTCGGCACACTTTTTGGCTGTGCGGATGACCTTCACACTGGAGGAATTCTGCAAGTTATATATACGGGAGATTGTCCGGTTGCATGGGGTACCCGTATCTATAGTATCGGATCGGGATCCCAGGTTTACGGCTCATTTTTGGGAGAGTTTACAACGAGCCATGGGGACACAGCTGATGATGAGCACTGCTTTTCATCCCCAGACGGACGGTCAGTCTGAGAGGACCATTCAGACATTAGAGGACATGCTACGGGCATGTGTCCTAGATCTCAAGGGTAGCTGGGAAGATCATTTACCCTTGGTGGAGTTCGCCTATAACAATAGTTATTAGGCGAGCATACAGATGACACCCTATGAGGCACTATATGGGAGGCCATGTCGATCTCCGATTTGTTGGACAGAGGTTAGAGAGAGACCTTCTACGGGTCCGGACTTGGTTTGAGACACCTCAGAGAAGGTGGGCTTGATACGGAAGTGTCTTCTCACGGCTCAGAGCCGGCAGAAGAGCTACGCCGATAGACGGCGACGACCTCTAGAGTTTGAGGTGGGAGATCACGTCTTCTTGAAGTTGATGCCTACGAGAGGAGTGATCAGGTTCGACAAGCGAGGAAACCTGTCACCGAGGTATATCGGGCCCTTTGAGATACTTGAGAGGGTTGGTACAGTCGCTTACCGGTTGGCGTTACCGCCAGATTTATCGAGTGTTCACGCGGTGTTCCATGTCTCTATGCTCCGGAAATACACCCCAGATCCGACTCATGTGGTGGATTGGGGCGAGCTTGTTGTTGATGCGGATGGGACCTTCGAGGAGGGACCGGTGCGTATCATGGATAGCCGAGATCAGGTTTTGCGAGGCAAAACCGTGAGGCAGTGAAGGTGTTGTGGCAGCACCGGGGAGTGGAAGAGGCGACATGGGAGCGCGAGGACACCGTACGTGCCAATTATCCTTTCTTGTTTGAGGATAGAGGTACATTTTTATAGTCATTTACTATTACATGACTGTAGCATATGCATGAGATTGCATGTATGTGTATGTGTATGTAAATTTCGGGGACGAAATTCTTTTAAGTGGGGAAGAATGTAAAACCCGGGAAATTTTAATTTTTTTGTGAATAAGGGCAAAATGGTCATTTGCCATCCTAAATGCTTATTTGAAATACTCATGCTCTAGACCTCGGATGAGAAAACGGAGTTCGCCGTTGGATTCATATCGCGAAATCGAGTCACCCTGTCAAATTTCGTCGAATTCCGAGATAGTCGGATTTTTGCACGTCGTTCGAGACAACTGTGTGGCGAATGACATTTTAAAGGTCCCTAATAATGGATTTTATAAAATTTCCTTAAAATTAAGTTAAAGTTCAAATAAAATTAATTTTGAACTTAATCCGAGGCACCATGAATCGTTTCGGGACGAAAAACGGACCCGAAAGTCGAAAATATGCGGTGCGATGTGGACCGCACATTTTTTCCTATAAATATCGACCTAAATCAGATATTTTACACATAATATCTCTTAAAAAACAGTGCTGGACGTTTGAGGAGAGAGGAGAGAAAAAAGTGGTTTTCAAGTTTTCTTTCGCCGATTCCGGGAGTTCCGTCCGTCGGAATTCGTCAGTCCAAAAGTCAAAGTTCATCTACGCGACAAGGGCTACGCGTACATACCAAAAAGAGCTGATTTCATCGAAGATCCAAAGACTGGATTTTGGGAAAATCAAATATTTGGACTTAAATCTTGTTCTTGGAGGTTCTATCGGTTGTTTTACGCTCCAAGAGGTAGGGTTTCCTCCTACTCGGGTCTATTTCTAACCTTTGGTGTCATAAGTAATAGTTAGATGTATAGAGTTGTTATGACTTGTTTATAGTCATGGGAATCATGAAAGGAATATAGAAATGGCCTAGATAAATTCCTTGTTAAATTTGGTCTAGGGAAGTTACTTGTGAAATTTTCTTGTAACTTGTTATTATGTGGGCAAATTGTGTGATAAAATGATGATTGTCTTGATGGTGTTTGCTAAATGCCTATGTGTGGATAAAGTTTGTTATGACACAATGATGTATAGCATGCTTGGATATTGTAGTGAAGGAATTGTTGAAATATGCATGTTTTGATATATTAATATTGTGACAAAATATGGTATTTATATGTTTGTAATATAAATTGCCATGGATATGTTGAAATTGTTCGTATGGCACCCATTACATATTGAACATGTGATAAAATTTCTCATTGGGCATGATTGCATATTGAGCATGACATTGACATCACATTCATGGGCTTAGGCATGAGTGTGGGTGTGTATGCATGGTTAATCAAACACCATTCTTGGTGATTGATGGGTGGGCTCGGGAAAGTTGGGTTGAAAATCCGACTGAGTCGCATGGCTGCATGAAAGAAAAACTTGTGTCGGGTATAGCAAGAAGGGGTAGATCCCCCCCTCGGGTGCAAGACCCGGTGACTTGGTTATACACTCCCCTGTGGTGAAATTTCGGAAAGTGTTGTATGGTGTACGGAACCAGCGGTATAAAATCCAAAATCCGTTGCCCAACGAGACACAAGATTTTGATTACATAAACACTCATTCAATGGGTGACATCCAACAATGATTTGATTTTACAAATACATGTTTTCAATTCAAACGGTCATTGGATGTATTTTCCATCAGTTGATGGGGTTACTACACATTGGCATTGCATTGTGTTGTATGAGTCGGTAAGGACTTGGGTTAAGATGGATGAGTGAGTCTCACCTCATTTCATGGCATGACATGGTAGCATTCCAACATTGAATGCATATTCTTGTATGGAATGGTTGTTAAATGTTGTTTGTTGCATGTACACATGTCATATGCATCTAAGGTGGGGAGTAGCCTTTGTAGGATATACTCTACTGGGCGTTGGCTCACCCTATACGGGAATACATTTCAGGTGGGAGAAATACACTGGTGGATGGCTCCAATTCGGACCCTCATGTTTGAAAAAAGCCGAATGTGGCTTTATTTTGTGTTAATGTAAAACACTTGTGAAACTTATGTCTTGGGCATGTAATCTTTTGCAAATAATTGTAATATAACTTATATGAATTATTGTTAAAACAACCTTGCATGTTTTGACATAGGTAGGGATAAATGGACCCGGTGTGGTCAATGTTTATAAGTATGGATAAATAGACCCAGTGTGGTCAATGTTTACTTATAAATGGACCCGGTGCGGTCATTGCTTTATATTGGGCCTCAGATGGGTCATGTGAAAATATATTGCACAGGTTGAGTTTTGGGTAGAGCTCCCCGTACAAAAGAGACTCTGCCCAAATTTTGTTAAATTATGGACCCCGGTAAATGGGGCATAACGGCGTGATACCGAGTTACCCTGTATCCACGGGTATTCCGCGGGTTGATGAGAAATCAACGGACCCCCGGGTTTTGGGGCGTCACAGAGTATTTTAACCTTCATTTCTACCTCATTTGTTGAGTTATGATGATGTTTCCCTTAGTTCTGTGAGTGATTTAAGTGGCTTTTCATTGTAGTCTCTTGACTGTAGCTACCAAATTATTTTTAGCCATTGTAGGGTATGGTCAAAGCTACATGTGGCTTCAAGGATTTTGATTCAGCATGTGAACTCTATATTCTTGGTGATACAACACGCCAAAATTTGTTATGATAATAGTTCAAGTTCATAAGGGAATGATGTGCTGGGATTTAATAAAAGATTGGCTCTTTATGTGTGTAGGGCAAACTATCGTGCTAATTTTGAACACTAATTCATTTCAGATTTTGATTTTTTTAATTGTTTGTTAGGAGAGGAAGACATCATGCTTCTGAATTTTTTAAACTAGAGCGAATATACATGCATGCCCAATGAGATTTCTTTTACTAGGGAACCTCAACATGGAGATGTATGCAAAATGTTTGGTCTTTCGCTTTTGTACAAAATAACTCAAATTGTAACAGAGCTAACTTTTAATTGCTATTTGATCTGGGTGTAGCATGCAGGATGTCAAAGGAACATTATTGTCTAAATGAAAATAAGTTGCTATCTAAATAGTTAAATAGTATGAGCCGTGCTCAATTTTTTTTTATTGCACTGTGTCTTCACACGAGTTATTTGTGTGTAAATGATTGGCTCATATTAATTGACGATTTTTTATGTTATATAGTTGCTTTGGACATAGGCAATTTTCTTGAAGGTTGAACTATTGCTTGGTTTATATAAATAAATTGTTTTGCCTAAAAGAGAAATCCCGATATATCTTTTTTGTTATCTTTTTCCCTCAACAAAATAGTTACAAAAGAAAAAAAATACCCATTTTGAGTGTTTAAAAAGTTTCATTTTCATATTCATAGAATGTCATACTTAGCTTTCATCTTGCTTCCATGTGAACAGTTATCATAGTAATAAAACTTCATGTGGGACTGTCATTGGGTGATGATGAGGTGGATGGTAGCGTATGGGTAGATGGTAGAAA
Organism: Ilex aquifolium; assembly: GCA_951799425.1. Classification (NCBI taxonomy): domain Eukaryota; kingdom Viridiplantae; phylum Streptophyta; class Magnoliopsida; order Aquifoliales; family Aquifoliaceae; genus Ilex; species Ilex aquifolium. The sequence continues at coordinate 17,970,124 of OX637400.1, forward strand.
TACCTATACATGCAATTTAATTTTACATCTCATTTTTCGTAGAGATTCTTTTAATAAATTTAATTGCTATGATTTGGTGTGTGTTTTTGTTGTGATTAGGGATATTCCAATTGCTTATAGATATAACCAACATTGTTATCAATATTGTATCCAGATTAATGGTGTCATAACCAATGCTTATAGGTTCTCTCTAGAATCCAGGAATCTCTCAACAATCCAGGAATAAAAAATATGAGGAAAACCTCATCAATTCAAAATATGGGGAGAACTTTATCAATTCAAAGAGCGAGAATCCACCTATTTTTGTGTCTTTTTCACTTATGTCATTTGGTATAGTTAGTATATTGTAAGGACTTAATTTTGTGTCAAATCATCTGTGTATTTTTCATTTATTGTAACTTATAATTTTGTTGTTATACAAAGCCTTCATGTACAGGTAATTTCTTGTGATTTTTTGTTTGTTAAGTAGTGTTTTTAGGCACGGATAATGACTAGTATATATATACGAGAGAGAGAGAGAAATAAATAGTCATATTCTATATATGGATATAGATAGATATGAGATAGAGAATTTTAATGTTAGTCAAACTCCTAAAATTTATGAGTTGTTAGTTTTCAAATTTGTTTTAATTAAACATAACTACTAGGGGTATTTTGGACAATGGAGATCAAAATTGACTTAATATTAAACAAATTTCATTGATAGACTTATCACCAAATAAGTCCACGAATGGGGACCAGCCTCCAAATTTCCCTAAATTTTAAGCCCTTAGTTCAGTTGCATGTTTCGAGGCCCTTCGAATGGACTAAGTTTTTAATGGTCCAATGTATGTCACAAGTATTCTATATATAGTCTTCTAAAAAGGCCTAAAATGTAGCAAAACTTTCTAAAATCACCTAAAAAATAATGACTTATCTATATACTACTTAAAAATATTAGCATCTGTGAAAAAATTTTGATTCCCTAATTTATCCTTAATTATTATTATAAAGTCAATTTTACCCACATGTTACTTTGATCTAATTTTTAATTTTTATACCTATTTGACTTTTAAATTCTTTTGGACTCTTATATAAGTAGAATTTGACTTCTAAATTCTTGTGTAGTCATTTATTAGTAGTACGCTTACATACAATTTTTATATCTATATCTATTTATATAAAAAAATTAATTACAATCTTTATTCTATTATTGTATACATGTTGTTGGCCGACCGAATTTTACTATCATATTTGATTTTTTTTTGTATGTAACAATATTATAATACAAATAATAGGTTACAATTTAATCAATCTCTTTGATAAAAAATAGAATAATATATTTAGATGTGCAAATACTTAAGAATAAAAATCTTACAATTACTCTTTTATTAGTATCATTTGACTTCTAAATGATTATGAACTCGTATCTATATCTATTTATATAAAGAATTAAAGTCCAATTTATATTCTATTATAGTATACATGTTGATGGATTGAATTTTATTGTCAAATATATGCCACATTTGATTTTTTTTTGTATGCATCAATATCATAATATTATAGTACAAACAATAGTTTACAAATATTCAAGAATAACAATCTTACAATGAAACTCCACAATAAAGATAAAAGAAAATGTTTAAAGAAGCCGAAAAGATACCTAAAAAAATGACAAATTAGGTACTCAAAGAAGGATATAATAGATCAATAGTTAGGTTTAACAATAATTAATATAAAATTTAGTCAAATAAATCACAAATATAAGCTAAATTTTTTATTAAAAATTATTATTTAAATATATTCACATGCACCGCACGTCGTGCATTACTAGTAGCGTTAAAAGTAATAATGTAAAACCCGGGAAATTTGAACTTTTTCCGGAAAAGGCAAAATAGTAATTTGCCACTATAATGCGTATTTAAAATACTCATTTTCTAGAGCTCGGAGGGGGAAACGGAGTTCGCCATTGTATTCGCAATGCGGAATCTAGTTACCCTGTCAAATTTCGCCGAATTCTGAGATAGTTTGATTTTTCACGTTTTTCGAGGCGACGGGTGTCCAGTGACCCCCAAAAACGGATTTTTTATTAAAATTATAAATTTTCCTTAAAATTTGATGAAATTTCAAATAAAATTAATTTGAACTTAAACCGGAACGAAATAAATCGTTTCGGGGCGAAAACGGACCCGAACAAGTGGGGGGCGTGTGGCGCGACTCGAGCCAAGCCTTGGAAATTATAAATAGGGCTAAATATCAGATATTTCAGCAGAAATATCTCTGATATTCAGCTGGCTTCACACGTTGGAGAGAAAGAGGGAGACAAGAGAGAAAATCAATCTTCTTTCGCTGATTCTTCGAAGTTCCGTCGCTCGGATCGACTCGGACCAAGAGTTAAAGTCGATCACCGCGACGAGGGCTACGTCTACGTAACAAAAACAAGATATTTCACCGAAGATCCAAGAGAAGTCTTTGGAGGAATCAAAGATCTTGGAGCTTTGGTTAGTGTTCTTGAGGTGTTCTTGAAGCTTTGAAGCTCTAGTCTTCATCTCACGCTTCAAAAGGTAGGGTTCTTCCTACTTTTTTTCATTTCCTACCTAGTATGTTCATAAGGGGTGGTTAAGTGTATGTGGATATATATCACTTGTGTATTGTTAAGGAAAATGAAGAATTGAGTGTAGGAATAACTTAAGCTAAATTCTAGCTTGCAATTGATACATGGAAGTTACTTGTATATCTTCTTGTAAGTGAATGAAATAGTGGACTGGTTTATAGTCTATTTCGGGACTGCTATGTAGCCTAGTTTGGGGGGCTGTTTTGTGGTTATTGCGGACTGTTTTTGGACTGATTTTGGACTGAAATTGCGGACTGTTTTTAAGTTGATTTGGAACTGAAATTGCGGACTGATTTTGGACTGAAATTGCGGACTTTTTTTAAGTTGATTTTGGACTGAAATTGCGGACTGTTTTTGGACTGATTTTGGACTGAAATTGCAGACTGTTTTTAAGTTGATTTTGGACTGAAATCGCGGACTGTTTTTGGACTGATTTTGGACTGAAATTGCGGACTGTTTTTAAGTTGATTTTGGCCTGAAATCGTGGACTGTTTTTGGACTGATTTTGGGGCTGAAATTGCAGACTGTTTTTAAGTTGTTTTGGACTGAAATTGCGGACTGTTTTTGGACTGATTTGGAGCTGAAATTGCAGGCTGTTTTGGGTTGAATTTATGGACTGTTTTGGGCTTATTCCATTCTATGATGTTCATGTGAAAGGGGTTGATGTATGAGACCTTGTATAGGACTCTTACCTATTGTTGGTGACTTGATTAAATGGGTGTTGGAAGTGGAGAGAATATATTCCATCTTGAAATAGTGGAGTAGAAATTACTTAGAATCAATTCTTGTGTTATATGATACTTGTAGGATTCCTCCTACTTGGGTTGATTCCTAACCTAGGTTGTTATATGAAATGTTTATATGGGATGAGTAGGGTGTTAGGGACTTAACACTTACTAAATGGTTATGGAAATGGCCTAGATCACTTCCTTGTTTAATTGGATGTAGGGATTCTCCTATTTGGGATTATTCCGGTAGAAATGACTTGGAACAAATTCTATCATGAGATTTGGTGTGGAAGTTCTTTGTGAAACCACTTAGGACATGGTAGTGTGTAGGCACTCTAAATGTTAATATTGTGTCTTGTGAATAAAATAGATTGGTGACATGAATTATAGGGTGACTTGTAGAGTTTTCCTTCCATTTGGGTTCCTCCTATTGTGTATAGTTATGGAATTAAGGAAAAAGGGTAGAGAATTGGCTTAGGCTATCTCTTAGCTTGAGAATGATGCATGATAGTTACTTGTGAACTTTCTTGTAACTTAGTGGAATTTGGGCATGATGTTCAACATGATGGTTGCCTTGAAGGTGATTGATAAAATACCTTGAGTGATTGAAATCATGTGTTACATGACTATGTTTAGCATGTTGAATGTTGTGGTGAAATATGTTAATATGTTGCTAAGATATTAGTTTCATAATGTTTTATGGTAATTGTATGCTTAAGATATATATTGTCATGACATATGTTGATATGTGGTTTAAATTGTTCATATGGCGTTCATTGCATCTTGAACATGTGGAAAGTGTGCAATGAGTCATTGCATTGCATGTGTATGGGAGCATCACATTCATGAACATAAGTCATGGGTGTGGGGATGTGAGGTGCATGTTTAATCAAACACCTTGTTTGGTGGTTGATATGTGGACTTGGAAATGTGGATCGATGGTCACATGGAGTCGCATGATTGCATGAGAAAACTTGTGTCGAGTATAGCAAGCAGGGCTAGACTCTCCCTCGGGTGCAAAGTCCGGTCACATGGTTCAGGCACTTTACCGGCGGTGAAATTCCAGAAAAGTGCTGGTGTTTACGGAACCGGAGGTTGAGATACCAAACACGACATCTCAAGATCAGTAGAGAATTGATGGATAGTGTAGAGAGCAGGGGCGGAGCCAGGATTTCATATTAGAGGGGGCAAACTATGATCGAAAAAAATTTCAGCTCATTCATCGATTTACCGAAAGCACCATTAAATTTTTAACTTAAACAAAATATAAATAAAAAATCATAAAATAACCTATGTTTAGTATATTTCAACTCAATCACATACTAAAATAGAAGATGATGTTATTTCAAATCTTAAAATTTGTACATAATGAATTGATGATAAACTAATTTTTTAGTAATTTTCTTCAATGTACAAAACCACATTATCCGTGATAAAATTATTATTCATTTTATGTTGAGAAATCTAGTTGAAATCATCATTTACTTTGTTGGTGTACTTGATCCATAAACTAAAACATTGATTTTTTTTTGAGGGGGAGGGGTAATGGGCCACTAACTTATCAAAAATTGAAAAAAAAAAAACTAGGACTATTATAAACATTTCTAAAAATTAAGGGGAACAAATGTATTAAAATAACCAAAACTACCATCCTTAACAATAGGATTCAAAAAGTCAGGGGGGGGCAAGTGCCCACCCTCATTCCTATGCGGCTCCGCCCTTGGTAGAGAGTGCACAAAAAGATTGCTACTCTAAAAAACAATGAATTTTTATGTATAGTTGATAAGGTTGTAGGTAGATCACAGGAACAATAAGGTTTGAAGGTAACTATAGGATTGAAAATCGATAGTTATGGAAAGAGAGATCTGGTTCAGTATAGTAATTGCTATAAAAGTACAGCATGTGTACGTAGGGAGAATATAGCGTGTAAAGAAAGTTTCTTATAAAATCAAAACCTGCATTGAAATTTAACGTAGGCCAATTATGTGGACTTTATTTATGGCGGTTAGAGTTCCAACACGAGGCAGAATGCAACAGCCCAAGACGGTGAATGTACTGACTAATAGGTTTCGTTTTTGATAGGGTGTGGCCTTTTTTATAAATGGATGAGATGGCAATAGTTGTATGAGATATCGATTAAAATTCATTTTCAGAAGAATGTGCCGCGAGCCCATTGGCCATATTGTAAAGACAATTTCTGGACTCTTTATCAAATTCATATTTAGTGAATTTCTATTATCTATTCTTACATTTTTTTCTATGCTTACATTTGAAGAGTTGGATGGAAAATACTCACATTTATAAGTACTAGTCATGCAGGATGTCACACGTGAACAATTTAAATAATATTTTTTTTGTTGAATCCATGAAAATATAATTTTTATGTGTAATTAATGATAAATTTAGTATCAAAAATTTAATCTATATTTTATTTCTTATTAAACCTAATTATTGAAAAAAATTAAATATGATATATATTTGATCTTAGAATCCAATTTAATAACAATATGTGTATAACAATATAATATAGATTCATCTTTGTTTCTTCATATAGATATAGACATAGATATGAAATTTTTTATGTAAGTGTACTACTTCTAAAGGAGTAGAATATAAAAGTCAAATACTACTTATAAAAGAGTTTAAAAGAACTTGAAAATTAAATTACATATGAAAATAAAAATTATATGACGGTATAATGATATAATTAATTTTATAAAAATTAGGCTAGTAATACATGATGTGAGTTGCACCTAAACATATTCAAATAATATATTTTTGTTAAACTTAGCAAAAAAATATAAATTATATGTGTAATTGAATTAAATAAATAAATTATGTGCTGGAGAATTAATTCTTATTTTAATTTTACTAAACCTAGTTATTGTTAGTTATTAGAGTTACTATTGTAATTAAAGACCTAAAGTTATAAAAATAAGTATAGTGAATGGCTAGAGACCTAATGCTATATTTCAAAGAGATTCGTAGATCATCAGAACTCATAGTTCTAAAATACCAATCTCTAAATTCTTTATATTTAGGTAGATTCAACTCAACATTAATTTCTTTTCTATTAACAACAAAATATTTTTGGTGTATATCCATAAAAACTATATTTGAAATCCGATCTCGGATGGAGTAGGATCAATATAATCCTCATCATTAAAAATTTATTTATCTTGTCTGTAAATTCCATGGGGAATTTGATTATGATAAGTTTTTATTCCTTCAATTATGGGTTCTTTACCTTTTCGTTGATTTAAGACCGAAGAAGTAGATCTTCTTATAGGAGTAAAATAATCTGAAGAAGTTTCTGATTTATCAGATATTTTTAAACTAGAGAAATTATTTCTAGCAAATTTAATCAAAACATCACCCTGGGTTGACTGGGTAATTTCAGTTATTTCTTCATTTATTTTTGGTTTCTTAGGAACCACTGATTCCAATTCCCAGGTGTCTGGAAACTGGATTTCTGACCATTTAATGGTTTTAGGAATTTCAATTTTATTTTTAATAGCATTGGTTTCAATTAAAGTTGTTTGACCTTTAATATTATAAAGCTTAGCTTCTGGACTTAAAGTATTCATAACTTTATAATAGACTCTATATATAAAAGTCATTATATATGTGCCTTCTTTAAAATTATAACCAAAGGTTGTGCCGCTTTTTATGTTAACAACGCTGCAGAAAAGGAGCGAGGAGTTCCTAGACTGGTTATAAATTATAAACCTTTAAATAAGGTTTTGCAATGGATAAGATATCTCATCCCCAATAAAAAGGATTTATTATCTCGTTTATATAACGCTAAGATCTTTTCTAAGTTTGACTTAAAGTCAGGTTATTGGCAGATCCAAATTGCTGAGGAAGACAGGTATAAGACTGCTTTCACAGTACCTTTTGGACATTATGAATGGAATGTTATGCCATTTGGTCTCAAAAATGCTCCTTCTGAATTTCAGAATATAATGAATGATATATTTAATCTCTTTTATGCTTTTTGCATTGTTTATATAGATGATATACTCATCTTTTCTGATTCTATTGATCAGCACTTTAAAAATTTGAATAAATTCATCCATGTTGTTAAACAAAATGGATTAGTTCTTTCTGCTATAAAAATGAAATTATTTCAATTGAAAGTCAGATTTTTAGGACATTATATTGAACATGAGAATATAGTCCCAATTGAAAGAAGTATTGAATTTGCATCTAAATTTCCGGATGAAATTAAAGATAAAAGGCAACTGCAAAATTTTTTGGGCAGTTTAAATTATTTAACAGATTTTTATCAAAATCTTGCTAAAGATACTGCTATTTTAACTTCTAGACTTACTAAAAATCCGTCTCCTTGGACAGATTTGCATACTGAAGCAGTAAGAAAAATTAAACTTAAAGCTAAGCATTTACCATGTCTTTCATTGGTTAAACCAAATTGGTATAAAATTGTTGAAACTGATGCCTCAGATATAGGATATGGCGGCATCCTTAAACAACAAGATCCCAATACTAAAAAAGAATTACTTGTTAGATTTTGCCTCTGGTAAATGGGGATCTACTCAATTAAATTATTCCACTATAAAAAATGAACTTTTATCTATTGTAAAATGTATAAGTAAATTTCAAGATGACTTGTTAAATCAAGAATTTTTATTAAGAATTGATTGTAGTTCTGCTAAAAATATTCTTGAACAAGATGTTAAGAATATTGCATCTAAACAGATATTTGCTAGATGACAGGCTATTTTATCAGTTTTTTATTTTAAAATCGAATATGTTAAAGGTGAATTAAATTCACTTCCCGATTTTCTAACAAGGGAATTTTTGCAGGGTTCTCATGAATTGAGGCCAGAGTATTAATCGTGGTCGAGGCCGTAGCCGAGGCAGACCTAGAGGAAGAGCCCAGGTCAATGCTTATTATCCTCCTTTATCTGAATCCCTAAAGCTTAAAGCTATTAATAGCGTACTTCTTAAAGAAGGTGATTCAACGACACATAAAGGTGACTCTTCAACTTCACATAAAAGTGAAGATAAAACTGCTGACGGTTATACTGTCGTTCGATCTAAGAAATCTATCAAAGAAGCTTTAGTGGCTAAGCCACATTTAAGTTATACAGAGTTAAATACTCTAACTACTTATAGTAGTATTATGACTCTTGATGATGATTATATTAACTGGATGACTGATCCCTATTATATTGCAAGGAAATTTATGACAATGGATAATGCCTTTTTATTTTCCGGTCTTAAAGATCGAACATATTATGAAAATATTCTTATTGAGACTGACTCTGTTAAATTTCACAGATTTTATGGTAACAGAGTGGATCCTCAATATAGTAAAGCCCTTATATTAAGGGTAATATCTGCTAAAGACTGGGGTCTTGATCTTATTCTCCCCAGAACACTAAGAATTCCTCTATATACGGAGTATAATTACTTTGATTATATAGAACCTTGGGATAAAGCCCTTCTTTATAATGCACCAAATTTGAAACATTCATGGTTCTTCCAATTTACTGAAACATGTACGGAAATTCCGAACTGGTTTTATGATTGGTGGGACACTCATGGTGCTATTGACAGGATATATCCTGAAAAAATGAAAAATTGTTTTGACTTGTATAAAGACAAGAGTCCATCCTTAAAGGATAATGATGCTCCATATAAGCCAATTATCAATTTCTCACTTGAATTCTTTGTTCCATGGATTTGGGTGTGGACTTTGGCTTGTATGTTTAATTATAATGGGCATCCAAAATTAATTCGAGAATTCCATGTTCGATATTGGAATAACTATAATACTGAGGCTAAATGCCAGGTTATTGAAGCATGTCTTAAAGACATGGGAACAGAGGAAGTGGAACCTTCTGCCTCTACCTCTATTGTTTCCACCAGTATAAATACTGGAACTAATTTTAATCCTATTGAAGTTCTTAAAGAACAAATTAAAAAGGAAAAGCCCTATTTAAATACTGAGCAGCTTAAAGCTGCAGTTATGGAAGAGATGCGTCTTCAGGTTATGTCTACATTCGGAATGGGCAAAACAGAGAAGATGGATCTTGCTAATACTCCAACAGTTGCCATAAAAGGCAAAGGGAAAGATAAAGTTGAGGAAGAAGATGAGAAATTTCCTACTCCTATTGAATCTGATGAAGACTTTATGGATTCCCAGGGATATACCCCTCTTAACTATGATATTGAAATTAATGAAGATTTGTTAAAAGCTGATATGGAGATAAATCTCTGTGATGATAACGATGGCAATATTTTGTATAATTTTCTTTACAAAAAATGATCAGATATAACTGAATTTTTTGGATAAACTCAAAGGAGGTGACGCACGCCCTGAAGTCACCAAATAGTGTTTGTACAGCTTTGCGGACGTTTGCACTGACGTCTATGTAAATTATTAAAGTTTGTACAGTATAAAGTTGTGAATAGTATTTTTAGTTTTGAAATCCGGATTTCATGTCCGGCCCTATATAACGAGGTGCAGGCTCAGTCTGTTGAGCACCCTCGAAACAACCCTCGAGAAGGAAACCCTCTTTCTACCTACTCCCTTCCTTCCATCCTTTCTTGCACCCTCTCTGAACCCTTCTCTTGTATATTACCTTCTATCTTCTACCTTCCACACTACTACTGTAAGTGCACTGCACTCTGTATATTAGCTTTTAAGCTTTCAGCACTTTGTATATATTTTAAGCTTTCAGCATTAAATAAAAGCTTTCCTTGCTTTTGTACATATTTCTGTACATAGATCGATCCTTCCCCTTGTTTGGTATCAGAGCCAAGTAATGGTAGCTTAAGTATATTTTGTTGATTTATATGTTGATCTATTACTAATTCTTGTTGCTTATGTAATGGTGATTTAATTCTGTTAGACTGTTGTTATTATGAAATTGTTACTTTAATTTTGTTATAATGATGTTCTTTTGAGTGCTTCTATGGTTAGTGTAATTTTGTTTGTGATGATTGTTCTCGGTTTGCTTTCTATGGTGCTGTGGGGCGTAAGGGATGTTGTTGGCCGCTTTTCCGCTGATAGAAGTTTTAGGCCGTTTTGGGTGGATTCTCATTTTTGTCCCGCCAGAAACGTTGACAGTAGTAGGAGGTGAGATAATCATTGTTGCAAGATGAAACCAACTATGGTTAGTTGAGATGTCATTATAATATGAATTATTGTAGCTTTCGAGGGTGCTCAACAGACTGAGCCTGCACCTCGTTATATAGAGCCGGACATGAAATCCGGATTTCAAATCTATCCTAAACTATTCACAACTTTATACTGTACAAAACTTTATACTGTACATTGATGTCAGTGCATGCGTCAACAATACTGTGCAGACACTGTGCTCTATAACTATTTACAGCTTCAAAATTCTCGTAGTGACGTCATGGCGTGCGTCACTTTTTAAATAATTGTTTGGTGACATCATGGCGTCTGTCACCTCATTCGGATCGGATTTATCCGGGGCTCAGCTTTATCTGATCATTTTTTGTAAGGCAATTTATTCAGCATATTGCTGTTATTATGAAGATTTATCTTCAAATCATTATTTAACAATTCTTCATTAAAAGAGATGTTATCTTTAAGAGGAATATATTCCTGGGAAATCATAAAGTCTTCATCAGAGTTAATAGGAGTAGGATTTCTATCAACTTCCTCAACTTTAGCTTTCCCTTTGTCTTTTATGACAACTGGTGGAGTATTAAAAAGATCCATCTTTTCAGTCATGCCTAATGTAGACATAACCTGAAGACGTCATTTCTCCATAACTACAGCTTTAAGCTGCTCATTATTTAACAGGGGGTTTTCATTTTTAATTTGTTCTTTAAGAACTTTAATAGGATTCAAATTAATGCCAATATTTTACTGGTAGTGGAAACAATAGAGTTTGAGGTGGAAAGTTTCTCTCCCTCTGTTCCCATGTCTTTAAGACATTCTTTAATAATCTTATATTTAGAGTCAGTGGAATAATTATTCCAATTATGGAATATTTTTCTCATCTCTTGCGGATTTATCCAGTAATCATTTAAAAAGGTATTTATACCTATCAAAAAGGTATTCTCCATATATGGAGATAAAGCTAAAGTAGTAGGATTAATTAAAAGAGATTTATCTCTTGAACCATGAAATGATGGCTCATTATTAATGTCGCCTATATGTGACGGACTTTCTTCACCAAATGTGGTGTCCTTTTGATATAAAAAGTATTTATCACATTTATGTGATTCAACATCAACATCTTTAATAGGTAACTTACAAGAATATCGTAAGGATGGATAATATGCATTTTTGTATGCATTAAAATAATTAGCATCTTTATATGGATCAAAATAATATGCATTTTTATATGCATCAAAAGCAGTCTTATAATTATCAGAATAATATGCTCTTTTATAAGCATAATATTGGGTTCTTAGCAATATTCCTCCAAGTTTTATCAAGGTCTGATAACAGAATTCTTCTGGAACAAGATTCTCCATCCACTGTTTATAGTGGTAATCATAATATCAGTCATTAATTTCAAGAATAAGATGGAATTTAGAAGAATTCTTAGTAGCCCGAGCAATTCTTAACAGAAAAAGAGAAATATCGTCTGTCAGTTGCTCTTCCATAGCATGGCAATAAAGACTCCATAGAGACATTTTGCAATAATTAATTTTCCATGTAGAGACGAAGCTAAATATATCTTCACATGCATGGTCACAAATACAGTCCAGAAGTTCTGGAGTTTTGTTAATATGATCAAGAGAAAATGAATCAGGATTCATATCTGGAACTTCTTGTGTTCCTGCAAGATTAGCACTCCAAAAAGAGTTAGGAATAATAGAATCAAAATGATTCTTTTTATAAATTAATTTTTCTTTTAATTGATTTATCATCTGTATTTGAGGTGAAGTTATAAACTCAAATAATATCTGTTGACCATCTATAGTAGTCAAAATTCCTTTAGAATCAATTTTCTCAATAGGTTGAATCATAGATAAAAATGGTGTTCCCAAAATCACCAATTGATTTAAATTATCAATAAGCATAAAAGTTGTAGGAATACAAATTCCTTCTTTACAAACATAAACATTTGAAAGTTTAAAGTTTATATTTAATTTCGAACAATCAGCAGTACTTACAGACTGAGTAGTTTTTTCAAAATATTTGGTGGGAATTAATCCTGCTTTTATGCAGTTCATATCAGATCCACTATCAATTAAAGCAATAGTTTCAATAGTAAAGAATTGATTTATCGCAAGAGTAATTTTAATATACCACTTTTGAAAAGTTATTTTATTGATTACATTTAAATAATCTTCTTTAATATAAGTAGAAGGAGATGCATTATCATTCTCAATGTCATTATCAACCTTTATGTCTTTGTCTTTAGACGGAAATTTTTCTAAAGCTAACACTCTAGCTTGTAAGACTTTTATGTCTTCTTTAAGGGAATAAATTTCTTTCTTTAAGTCTTGGACCGGAGAGGATGAGAACTCTTTAGTTGGGATATTTTCAATTGTTATTTCATCTGTCCTATTAAGGACTTCCTTAAGTGAATAAGATTGAGACATAAAAGGTCTCTTTTCTTCAAGATTTATCTGCAGATATTGTTCAATAGCTTTTCTTTTAGAATCAGGATCTTGAATTTTATCTATAAGATCAAGAATTAAAATTTGAGACTTAGTCAAAGTATTTATACTTAATCCATTCATAGCCAAAATAGCTTTATAATAATTGGTTTCAGTTTTACAATGAGAAGAACAAGCTTTATCTTGTTTGCAATTATCATTATCAGAAGACGAATAACTTATTTCATCAATATTATATTCATCTTCTTCAGAGGATAGATCATTAATAGAATCTTCACTTTCTGAATTTAAAACAAGTTTTAAAATCTTTTCTTTAAGATCTTCATCATTAATTAATTCATTAATTTGTTGTTTAATCAGACACTTAGTGGCAATGTGACCTTCTTTGCCACATTTAAAACATTTTAGAATATGTCTTTTATCCTTTTCTTTAGATTTTTTAATAGTTTTAGGGTCGAGTAATGGGACCCATGGGCCAACCCGACTCATGCACACCCCTAATGGTAAGAAGATTATTGATAGGACATGGAAGGAAAAATGATGATATTAATAAAGATATGTGGTGTATGATTGGCTTAACATTATTAAATAGAGATAAAATAGGAAATCAAAAAATTTTCATATATGTTAACATTTATAAGTAGCATAGATATAGATAGATAGATAAAAGACATTTGGCTCTCCATGAGTGTAACGCCCCAAAAACCACCCTGGACGGCATTACATTCTAAAACCATTTAGATAATGAAAGCACTAAGATAATCCATCAATAAGAAAAAAATTTCATTCATCATCCATAGAATTTACAATCTCATCCCAAAAGAATAAGCCAAGCTATGGCATTTACATCTCAAAGGATCAAACGTAACTGAGCAGCGGAATAACAAAAGAAAACTAAACTTCACATGATTTCAAAATAAATTCTCAAGTCTATTACAAAAGAAGCTATGTCTCTACAGGTCCATCTCGGGATCTACGTTCCCTTCTATGGGAGCTTCCCAATGTCCCGACTTGTCAGTTCCGAGCTCCTCCTCTAGACAAAGACCTGAAATATGTTGTTTGTAGGGGGTGAGCACTAAGCTCTGTAGCAACATTCCTCTCAAACTCGAACAAGGTTTATAAAAGCATATAAATTGGCCGGTCTCATTTCACAAATAGCATATATAATCTTTAAAGTAAAACAGGGACATTTTAGAATGGATCTCAAGTTTAAGTAGCAACAGTAATTTAAATGAACAGTAAAAGAAACCAAGATCCAACACATATCCATTTCCCAAAATATAAACCATTTTCCCACAAGACCTTGTGGAATCCCATACTCCCACAAGTTCTTGTAGGTAACCATTTTCCACAATAATTGTAACACCCCAAAACACACCCTGGACGACATTACATTCTAAAACCATTCATATCATGAGAGCACTAATATAATCCCTTAAGAAACAAGACTTCATTTGTCATCCACGAATATTTACAACATTATCCAAAAGAATAAGCCCAAGTCATGACTATTACATCTAAAAAATTAATTAAAGAAGTGCAGCGGAATAAACAAAAGAAGCTAGACTACACAATGTTCCAAAAGAATGTTCTGGTCTAGTACAAAAGGAAAGGAAGTCGCTCTATGCATCCACCTCGGGATCCACACTCCCGTCAAGTGGAGTCTCCCAAGTAGCGGGCTCCTCGACCCTTACGTCCTCCTCAAGCGGGAAATCTGAAAAATGTTAGCGGTAGGGGGTGAGCACGAAGCTCTGTAGAAAAATTCTCCCAAACCCATACAAGGTTTAGAAAAGCATTTAAAACGGTCGGTCTCATTTTTAACATAACATAGATACATAATTTGAAATAAAGCAGTGACATTAAAAAAAAGATCTCAAGTTTATTAAAAAAACATTACTTAAATGAATAAACGAGCACCACATACAATTAATAATCATTAATGGCCATAAAAAATTCCCAACAATTCTTTCGGTAGGTGGCATACTTTGTGGTAACCTCCACCCCCTTTTAGGTCACCTTTGATTCTCAAGCATCCTTACCGGCAACCTCTTGAGAATGGATGAACGTCCTTACATGGAACCTCTCACCAATCACTACATTGTTTCCCAAGCATCCTTACCGGGAACCTCTTGGGAAGGGGGTGAGCATCCTTACAAGGAACCTCTCACTATAACGGGCTTATTTCTCAAGCATCCTTACCGGGAACCTCTTGAAAAGGGGTGAGCATCCTTACATGGAACTTCTCACTCATATGCATCACAAACAACCCAACCAAGCATACAATTCCAACATTTATCTCAATTTACAAGCATCTATCCAAAATCCCCAAAATATATCATGTAACAATTTCACAACCAACTAAGAAAAATACATGAGATCACAATAACATCATTTTTCTACCCAACACATCGAAATTCATAATAAAGAAAGCATTTAAGAGGGAAATACATCACTCTCCAAAAATTAGGGTTTTAAAACTAGAAAAGAGATTTCATGGGTATTAAACCCTAACTTTGTTTAAAACATGTAATCTTTGTAAAAAGCCTAAGAGAGGATGATTTCATAGCATATATATACCATTGATAGCCAAAACACACACATATATATATATACCCTAGCCTCAATGTAAGTGAATGAGAGAAAAATCCCTACCTTGAATCAAGATTGAAAGTGAAACTCTAGCTCTAGGGACCTCCCTCTTCCCTTTTCTTCCTCCCTTTGTCTTCCTCTAGGGTTCTAAAGGTTGGGGTGTGAGAGTGGAATGAAGAAATGAAGAAAATGAGAAGATAATGGGGTTATAAGGGCAGTAAAATCCCGAATTTTACTGTTTATTGGGCCCAAAAATTTCAGTTTTCTCCAAAATTACAATTTTGCCAATACATATCTTCATTTTGATCCCTATGACTACCCTAAGGTTTTTCGACGTTCTGGATTCATTTTTAATGTTATTTTAACCTAAAAACATTTATTTTTATGATTTATCTCAAAACCAAAGTCAACGTACACCCGAAACACTAAAGTTTCTATTTTACCCATCCGAACCGGCTATTAATGAAGTTTTGCGTTGTTTGCAAATAAAAGGTGATAAAGGGTGCTTCTTAAAGCCTTTTATACTTATTTGAAGCCTAAATGTACTCATTATTCTTATATTTTGATTTAGGATGCAAATGGAGACGTTAAATGCAAAACGAAGCAAATTGGACTATTTCGACATCGCTCCGTTATCTGGGCTAACGCTCTCATCCGAGCTCCGATTGAGATGATTCAAGATGATATGGAATGATAAGAAAGAGCTCTACAACTTTCATGTTTTGATTTTTGAGGGATATTGACTGCATCAATTTCTAAATTGGGCTTGAAGTTGCAGCCAGTGCACTGTTCAAGCTAATTGGACTGTTTTGACATTGCTTCGTTATCTGGGAATAACTCTCTCATCCGAGCTCCGATTGAGATGATTTAAGATGCTATGGAATTATAAGAAAGAGATCTACAACTTTCATGTTTTGAGTTTTGAGAGATATTGACTGCATCAAGGTCAAAATCGTGCTTAAGGTTGCAGCCAGTGCACTGTTCACGTGGTGTTTCATCCCTTTTCCATTTCCAATCCATTCCTAAGCCAACTAAATCCATCCCAAACCTCTCCAACACATATTTCTACACCAAACCTATTTAATACAAGTTCTAGGACCTAAAATTTCATATTTTCACTTATTAAAACTAAATTTCAACTATTATTTCCACTAACATTTTAAATCTCTACTTTTCCAATCTACCAAATTCAAACACATATCACTACACATATCCACATTTTTACAAAAATTATTTACTATATATCTATATACATATATAAAAGAAAATGCGGGGTGTTACAATCCACCCCCCTTAAAGAAAGTTTTGTCCTCGAAACTTACCTCAAGTAGCGAACAAATATGGATACTTCTCCTGCATTTCTTGCTCCGGTTCCCATGTAGCTTCCTCCACTCCATGGTGTTGCCACAAAACCTTCACCAATCTGATAACTTTGTTGCAAAACACTTTTTCCTGGGCGTCGAGAATTTTTACTGGTTGTTCTGCGTAGATTGCTCCGTCTTGAATTTCAATCTCCTCCAAGTTCACGACTGGAGTTGCATCCGAGTGACACCTTCTCAACATGGACACGTGGAACACGTCATGTACTCCGTATAGCTGGGCTGGTAGTCGAAGTTGATATGCCGCCTTGCCTACCGCTTTGATTACCTCAAACGGTCCGGTATATCTTGGCGCTAACTTGCCTTTCTTGCGAATCTAAACACTCATTTCTTAGGCGACCCAAATCCACATACATTTTTCCAACGAAATAATTTAAGAAAAATTAACATAATATCATCAAAAGTACCATTTTATTGGTCAATACCAATCGTTAGAATTTTGAATTAAGGAACAAATAAATAATCAAGCTTTGGAATCAAGAACAAAGTAACAATCGAGTCTTGGAGTCAATAACAGATGCATATCAAGCTTTGTAACCAAGAACTAAAGAGTATCAAGTTTTGAACTCAAGGACAAGGAGAAATCAAGTATTGAAATCAAGAACAATTGAATGTCAAGTCTTGAAATCAAGAACCAATGAATATCAAGTATTGAATATCAAGAATAAATGAATCACAAGGGTTAGAATCAATAACAAATGAATATTAAATTTGGCTATCAAGAACCAATGGATCATCAAGCCTGGGGAAATTAAAAACAAAGGAACAACCAAGTCTTGAAATCAAGAACCAAAGGATGTCAAGTATTGAATATCAAGAATACATGAATTACAATAGTTAGAATCAATCAAATGAATATCAAATTTGACTATCAAGAGCAAATGAATATTAAGCTTGGAAATCAAGAATAAAGGCGTATCAAGCTTGAAAGTCATGAACAAAGGAGAAATTAAGATTTAACGGAACAATCATGTATGTAAATCAATAACAAACGACTATCAAGGTGTGAAATCAAGAACAAAGGATTATGAAGCTTAGAAATCAAGACCAAAAGAACACTCAAGTCTTGGAACCAAGAATAAAGAATATCAAGTATAGAATATTGAGAATAATTGAATCACAAGGGTTATAGTCACTACCAAGTGCATATCAAATTTAGATATCAAGAACAAATGAATATTAAGCTTGGAAATCAAGAACAAAAGAACAATCACTTCTTGAAATCCATAACAACGAATATCAAGTTTAGAATTAAAAATAAGGAACAATCAGGTATTGAAATCAATAACAAACAAATATCAAGGGTGGAAATCAAGAACAAATGAGAAATCAAGAGAAAAACACATTTCCCTTGAAAACTAGGGTTTGGTAGCAAGCAAGGTGATTTAAGGGTTACCCAACCATCACATTATTTTCCACATGGCATTAATTTCAAGAATAGCAAGAATCAAGGATTGGATAGCATACATATAACATTTAGAGTCAAAGAAATACATATAAGTAAACCTACTGGTAACTGAAATGTAATCTGCTTGCACGTAACCCTTACAGACCAGCCTGGTATCCCCCTGTTCTCCCGTAGGCAAGTCAACATATAAAGCATGTTCTAGCTCCTCGGAACCCAATCCCAATTCCACAGCGTCCGCAGTACGTATAAAAGAATGAGTCGCATAGGAATCCAATAAAATTCGGGCCCAAGAATGGTAGAGAAGAACAATACCTTCCACAACGGCGTTGGAGGCATCTTCCTCCGGTTGAGTCAAAACAAAAACCCTTCCTTGATTGGCGCCACCGGGGGCATGAGCTTGTAACGGTCTCTGTGGTGGTAATGGATGTCGTAGCGGTGGCCTGTTTGCATTCACTCGCCCAGTTGCTTGGTGGAAAGCAATGGACAATTATCTTTGAAGTGCCCAACACCTCCACATGCAAAGCATCGGTGTGCATCCGTGCCTACTCTCTCTGGTACGCCTCCCGCTCCTCGAGCTATCTGAGGTCTCTGTTGTGCTGGTCTTTGTAGAGGTGGCTTGTTTGCTGGTACTTGCTCGGTTGCTTGTTTGGTCCTTGGGGGAAACAAGGGGCATCTATGTTTGAAGTGCCCATACTCTCCGCATGCAAAGCATTGGCGCGGGTCAGTGCTTGTTCTAGTCTGAGTCACTTCATCTCCTCGAGCTGTCAGAAGTCTCTGTCCACCTGCCTGGTCTGGACTTTGGTATGGTGCTGCTCGCTGCACTCCACTGGTGCTAGGGTCCGTCCTGATCGGACCTCCTCTCGCGAAGCATCCTTACAAGAAACCTCTCACTATAACGGACTTATTTCTCAAGCATTCTTACCGGGAACCTCTTGAGAAGGAGTGAGCATCCTTACATGGAATCTCTCACTCATGTGCATCACAAACAACCCAACCAAGCATACAATTCTAACATTTATCTCAATTTACAAGCATCTATCCAAAATCCCCAAAATATATCATGTAACAATTCCACAACCAACTAAGAAAAATACATGAGATCACAATAACATCATTTTTCTACCCAACACAAAGCACTACGGTTTCAAAATTCATAATAAAGAAAGCATTTAAGAAGGAAATACATCACTCTCCAAAAATTAGGGTTTTAAAACTAGAAAAGAGATTTCATGGGTATTAAACCCTAACTTTGTTCAAAATATGTAATCTTTGCAAAAAGCCTAAGAAATGATGATTCCATAGCATATATATACCATTGATAGCCAAAACACACATATATATATATACCCTAGCCTCAATGTAAGTGAATGAGAGAAAAACCCCTACCTTGAATCAAGATTGAAAGTGAAACCCAAGCTCTAGGGACCTCCCTCTTCCCTTTTCTTCCTCCCTTTGTCTTCCTCTAGGGTTCTAAGGGTTGGGGTGTGAGAGTGGAATGAAGAAATGAAGAAAATGAGAAGATAATGGGGTTATAAGGGCAGTAAAATCCCGAATTTTACTGTTCATTGGGCCCAAAAATTTCATTTTTCTCCAAAATTACAATTTTGCCAATACATATATTCATTTTGATCCCTATGACTACCCTAAAGTTTTTCGACGTTCCGGATTCATTTTTAATGTTATTTTAACCTAAAAACATTTATTTTTATGATTTATCTCAAAACCAAAGTCAACGTACACCCGAAACACTAAAGTTTCTATTTTACCCATCCGAACCGGCTATTAATGAAGTTTTGCGTTGTTTGCAAATAAAAGGTGATAAAGGGTGATTCTTAAAGCCTTTTATACTTATTTGAAGCCTAAATGTACTCATTATTCTTATATTTTGATTTAGGATGCAATTTGAGACGTTAAATGCAAAACGAAGCAAATTGGACTATTTCGACATCGCTCCGATATCTGGGCATAACTCTCTCATCCGAGATCCGATTGAGATGATTCAAGATGCTATGGAATGCTACGAAAGAGATCTAAAACTTTCATGTTTTGAGTTTTGAGAGATATTGACTGAATCAATGTCTAAATGGGGCTTGAAGTTGCAGCCAGTGTGCACTGTTCAAGCTAATTGGACTGTTTTGACATTGCTTCGTTATCTAGGAATAACTCTCTCATCCGAGCTCCGATTGAGATGATTCAAGATGCTATGGAATTCTAAGAAAGAGCTCTACAACGTTCATGTTTTGAGTTTTGAGAGATATTGACTGCATCAAGGTCAAAATCGCGCTTGAAGTTGCAGCCAGTGCACTGTTCACGTGCACTGTTCACGTGGTGTTTCATCCCTTTTCCATTTCCAATCAATTCCTAAGCCAACTAAATCCATCCCAAACCTCTCCAACACATATTTCTACACCAAACCTATTTAATACAAGTTCTAGGACCTAAAATTTCATATTTTCACTTATTAAAACTAAATTTCAACTATTATTTCCACTAACATTTTAAATCTCTACTTTTCCAATCTACCAAATTCAAACACACATCACTACACATATCCACATTTTTACAAAAATTATTTACTATATATCTATATACATATATAAAAGAAAATGCGGGGTGTTACAATAATACAATAATCCATCCATATGTATATGTATCTCAAACATGATGTAAGGCAAACCCCATGAATCAACACATTGAGTAATATCTAGCCCACACACACCCACACAAATCTTATCAAAGATATCCATCCTTTAGGAAGGGCGTATGCCATACCAATGGCAGTGACGTATCCAACCCAGATATTAGTATACTAACCCTCTGACACGGCACCCGTGAGCAATAGCGGTTTAGTCTTACCAAAGCACTAACCCCACTACGAGTGGTAGGAAAAATGCCAACCCACACGGAGCAAGCAACACCTACCCACTCTACGATATCTCGTCAAAGGCCACCCATGGACATCCCACACTCATAAGAGATACAAAACCAAACCCAATTTCACAATTTATAAGTATATCTTAAAAACCCCCAAATTTATCACATGACAATTTCAATAAACAATTACAAAATACAAGAGATCACCACAACATCATTTTATTACTCAACACAAAGCACTATGGTTTCAAAATCAATAATAAAGGAATAATTTAAGAAGAAAATCCATCATCTCCAAAAACTAGGGTTTTGAAACACAAAAAGAGATTTCATGGGTATTCAACCCTAACTTTGTTAAAAACATGTAATATTTGCCCAAAAGACTAAGAGATGATGATTTCATATCATATCTATAACATTTAGAGCAAAACATACATATATACATAAGCCCTAACCTCAATGTAAGAGAAAGAGAAGAAATCCCCTACCTTGATGTTCTTGAAAATCTAGGGTTTGATCTTGAATCACTCTTAAATCCTTTGTTTTTCCCTTTTGATCTTGTGTTTTCTCCTTCTTTATTCTTTTCTAAGACTCTCTCTAGGATTCCAAGAGGTGTGGGTAAGGGTGTAGTGAAAGTGTAGAAGAAGAGAGTAGAAGAATGGTGTTCTTGAGGAATTTCGGTTTTGATCTCTATAAGAGGTAACTCTCTCAAGATCTTTGTGTTTTTCTCTCCTTTTGTCTTCTCTTAGGGCTCTAAGATGTTTGGGGTGAGAGTGAGATGGAAGAATGGGTCAAATGAGGCTTAAAAGGGTGTTTTAAAATACCAAAATCCTGACTTTTACTGTGCCAAACTTCGGGCGTACCGGTACGCTGTACCGGTACGGTTTAGCTACTGGTTCGGGCGTACCGGTACGGTACCGTACCGGTACTGTGTTCCGGTACACTTCGACTACTTTGACTTTCAGGGCAGTTTTGACATATTTAGAGGTTGAATGGGAAAATTTTCATGAGATACACTTTTGTAACCCTAGATGTCTACTATCTACTGTAAAATTTTCAGATCAATTGGACATAAGGATAAAAAGTTATGGCCAAAATACTAAGCAGTGTCCAAGATCCATTTTTACCCAACGCTCTCTAAATGTGTATTTACTCCAAAATACTTCCTAACTTCCAATACACCTCATATTACCTCTCCCAAGGTTGTTCGACCTTCCGGATTCAATGGACACCTTATTTTGACCTAAAAATATTTAGAAATTCATCTAATCACCCTTTCCAAGTTTAAACGTCTTTGAAACTCAAACTTCTCAATCAATATGCATCTCTAGCATTTCTCCTACTATTACAATCTATATAGTTCATTCTTACATCATTACACATATCCACATTTTTACAACAATTATTTACTATATATCTATATACATGTATAAAATAAAATGCGGGGTGTTACAATGAGAGTCTTGCCCTCTCTCTTCATATGGTCAATAAGTGGATTCGTGAACCATGTGAAGAGAGAGGCTCAATGGAGAAGCGGTGAATGTTGAGAGTTGGATAAAATTCCCATCAAGATGGATTTTACCCTCCTCAATGAGGTTTTGAACAAAATGCTAAGAGATATGTTGTTAGGTGTTTGGTTTAAGCATTGGGAAGGATTGGATTGGACGAACCCATCCATCTCATACTCATCCATTCGGCCTTTAGACTAATTATAGTAATAATGTCTCATCATTCTATGTTGGTTCAAGTATTAAGAAGTAGTGGGCCTCATACTTATCTCATCAAATACTTTTTTTTTTGGATGAATTATTGAATGATGGTATAAATATTAAATTACTAAAGAACCCTCTATATATAACGAGTGATATTTATATACTAGATATTCTTGAATATAAAAATGTATTTGGCACAAATACTCCCTAACAGGAGTATTTAAACACACCAAATAGGTAGGTTTATTAAAGAGGCTATATGTGAGTTTCGAAACACTATTCATCCAGGGCGGGAGTATTTTTAGGTGATAATACCGGCCCCAAAATATGTATCCAGACATGGGTATAATTTACATAAAGTGGGCCCAGACATATTTTTTTCAATCCCTCTTTTCTAATGCCTAAAGCAAATTGTTATGCCCTACATAAAACGACTGAATTTTCAATCTTGGGGGCATAACCTAGAGGCTTAGGTTCTGGAGGCGGTCGGTCGATAGGTAGGCAAGCCCATCATGTTTAATACACTTTATTTGTCAAAGAGAACCCGGTCAGTAAAAGAAGTCAATTGTCGACGCCAGACCAAGCACTCTTCCTAAACCAGAAGACGGAACAAAGAGAGCGATTTGCAGGTGGGGATCGGTAACGTCTCTATTTCCCTACTAGTGCACTACTTCTGTAACACCCCGCATTTTATTTTATATATGTATATAGATATATAGTAAATAATTGTTGTAAAAATGTGGATATGTGTAGTGACGGTAGGAATAAAAGTAAAAACTAGAGATACAAATTGATTGAGAAGTTAAGTTTCGAAGGTGTGTAAACTTGAGAAGAGGGATTATGGAAGTTTCTAAATATTGTAAGGTCAAAATAAGTTCTCCATTGAATCCGGAAGGTCGAAAAACATTGGGAGAGGTAATGTGAGGGTGTATTGGAAGCTAGGAAGTATTCCGGAGTGAAAACACATTTAGAGAAAATTTGGGTAAAAAAGGAGTTGGGACACCTTCTAGTATTTAAGTTATAACTTTTGATCCTGATGTCCAATTGATCTGAATTCGACCTCTAAATGGGTCAAAACTTCCCTGGAAGTCGAAGTAGCCGAAGTGTACCGGAACACAGTACCGGTACGATACCGTATCGGTACGCCCGACTCCAGTAGCTTTAGAGTACCGGTACGATTTTCTCTGACACTCGCCAAACAGTTAAAAATTCGGGATTTTTGGGTTTAAAACACCACCTCAAGCCCTCATTTGCCCCATTCTTCATTCCACTCTCACCCTAAACACTTTAGAACGCTAGGAGAGAAAGAAAGGAAGAGAGAAACTCAAGATCAAAAGGGAAAAACACAAGATTTAAGGGTGATTCAAGATTCAAGCCCTAGATTTCAAGAACACCAAGGTAGGGGTTTTCTTCCATTCTTTTACATTGAGGCTAGGTTTATTTATATGTATCTCTTAACTCTAAATGTTATATGTATGCTATCCAATCCTTAATTCTTGTTATTCTTGCAATTAATGCCATGTGGAAGATAATGTGATTGTTGGGTAACCCTTAAATCTCCTTGCTTGCTACCAAACCCTAGTCTTCAAGGGAAATGTGCTTTTCTCTTGACTTCTCCTTTGTTATTAATTTCAATACATGATTGTTCCTTTACTTTGAATTCTAAGCTTGATATTCAATACTTGGTATTCTTTATTCTTGGTTCCAAGACTTGAGGGTTCTTTTGGTCTTGATTTCTAAGCTTCATAATCATTTGTTCTTGATTTCACACCTTGATAGTCTTTTGTTATTTATTGCCATACATGATTGTTCCGTTAAATCTTAATTTCTCCTTTGTCCATGATTTTCAAGCTTGGTGCGCCTTTATTCTTTATACTCCAAGCTTAATATTCATTTGTAATGATTCCAAAGTTTGATTACTCATATGTTTTGATTTCAAAACTTTAGTGGTTTGTGTCGAACAATAAAATGATATTTTTTATGATCTCCTGTACTTTTGCTTAAATTGTTCTATTGGAATGTTACATGTGAAATTGGAGATTTGTTGTGACACCCCAAAATCCGGGGGTCCGTTGATTACCCATCAACCTGCGGAATACCCGTAGATACCGAGTAATTCGATATCTCACCGTTATGCCCCATTTTCTGGGGTCCTTAATTTTTAACGAAATTCGGGCAGAGTCTCCTTTGTACGGGGAGCTCTACCCAAAACA
Source organism: Ilex aquifolium (assembly GCA_951799425.1). Classification (NCBI taxonomy): domain Eukaryota; kingdom Viridiplantae; phylum Streptophyta; class Magnoliopsida; order Aquifoliales; family Aquifoliaceae; genus Ilex; species Ilex aquifolium. Next base: position 17,995,199 of record OX637400.1, read on the forward strand.
CAACATGTGCAGTATATATTCAAATGACCCATCCGAGGTCCAATATAAAGCAACTACCGCACCGGGTCCACTTATAAGTAAATATTGGTCACACCGGGTCCAATTACCCATACTTATATCAAAACATGCAAGGTTATTTTAACAACAATCCATATACATTCTACTACAGTTATTTGTAAAAGACTACATGTCCAAAAACATAATTTTTTCACAAGTGTTTTACAATAACACAAAATAAAGCCTCATACGGCTTTCTTCAAACATGTGGGTCCAACATGGAGCCATCCGCCCGTGTATCTCTCCCACCTGAAATGTTTCCCGTATAGGGTGAGCCAACGTCCAGTAGAAAAACTCCTACAGAGGCTACTCCCCACCTAGATGCACATGGAATGCTCATATGCAATACTCAATTATCCACAACAATTCTAATCATGTTTATGCAACTCAGATATGGAATTTCTTATGACATGTCATGCAACGAGGTGAGACTCATTCATGCACTCAATCCGAGCCCTTCCCGGCTCCCCAACACACGCAAGTGCCAATGTGTAAATCCATCATTTATGTTACACATCAATGACATTTTACAAAACTAGGGTCCTTCTTGGGGTGGGCATTTATGGACTTACACCAACGGCACCCAACCGACACGGAATTTCAGGACTTCAACCCACGGTTCCGCGTATACCGACACACTTTATGGCCTTTTACACCAACGGAGTGCGAATCCTATCAACGAGTCTTTCACCCGAGGGATATTCTAGCCCTTCTTGCTAACCCCGACCCAATTTATCATGAAACCAAGCGGCTTAGCTAGGCCTTCGACCCAACTTTCTCAAGCCTTCCGTCAATCACCAAGTGTGGTATTGACGACAACCATGCACACACCCATGTGATGAGATGTTCCGTGCAAATGCAATGTAATGAACCATTGCTTATCCATGTCATGTCCCATGTAATGAATGCCACATGAGCAACATATAACACTTATCATCATATCCCATGGAAATGTATGTTATATACACATGACTTTCATATATCATCATCATGCTCAATATATCAATAAGCATATGATTTCCACAAGTTATCACCTAACTCAATTCAAGCATGTTATTTCAATTTCATCAAGATAACACTTTTCACATTCAAGGCATTTTATCAAACACCTTTCATGCATCAATTATGTAATCACATAATATTGTCACACAACATTAAATATCATAATTCAAGGCATTTAATCAACACCTTCAAGGCACATTCATGTTAAACACATATCATGCCCACAATTTCACATAGTTACAAGAAAATGTCCAAATAACCCCCATGCATCAAAGTCAAGCTAGAAGTTGGCCTAAGCCATTTCTAAGCTCACTTTCTCATTTCCATATTAATAGGCAATTGATAGATATATATATATATATATAACACATACATCCAACAATTCCTACGGACATTTAGGTTAGAAATCAACCCAAGTAGGAGAAACTCTACCTCAATAGGAGTGTAGAAAACTCCTATAACACCAAAACAACTCAAAAACTCTTGACTTTCCAAATTTTCACTTTTGAATCTTTGGTGAAATCTCTTATTTTTGGTACGTACGCGTAGCCCTCGGCGAGGAGATGAACTTTGCCTCTTGGATCGACGGATTCCGACCGACGGAACTCCCGGAATCGGAGCAGGAAGGTTGAAGAAAATCTCTTTTCTCTTCCTCTCTTTGGGCGGCTGAACAAGGCTGAGTTCAGCTGATATTTTGTGTCAAAAAGCTGATTTAAGAGCATATTTATAGGCAAAAAATGTGCGGTCCACATCGCACCTCATATTTTCGACTTTCGGGTTCGTTTTTCGTCCCGAAACGATTCATTATACCTCGGATTAAGTTCAAATTAATTTTATTTGAACTTTAACTTAATTTGAGGGAAATTTTATAAAATACATTATTGGGGACCTTTAAAATGTCATTCGCCACGCAGTCGCCTCGAACGACGTGCAAAAATCCGACTATTTCGGAATTCGACGAAATTTGACATGGTGACTAGATTCCGCGATACGAATCCAATGGCGAACTCCGTTTCCTCATCCGAGGTCTAGGGTATGAGTGTTTCAAATAAGCATTAGGATGGCAAATGACCATTTTGCCCTTTTTAAGAAAAAGTTCAAATTTGCCCGGGTTTTACATTCTTCACCCCTTAAAAGAATTTCGTCCCCGAAATTCACACATACATACACATACAACCACATGCATATGCAACAGTCAGTTAATATTTAATGACTATTAGAAAGTACCTTCATCCTCGAATAAGAAAGGATAATGGGTACGGATGGTGTCCTCGTTCTCCCATGTCGCCTCCTCCATTCCTCGGTGCTGCCACAACACCTTCACTAACCGCACGGTCTTGCCTCGCAAAACCTGTTCCCGACTATCCATGATGCGCACCGGTCCCTCCTCGAAGGTCCCATCCGCATCAACAACAAGCTCGCCCCAATCCACCACATGAGTCGAATCTGGGGTGTATTTCCGGAGCATAGAGACATGGAATACCGCATGAACACCTGATAGATTTGGCGGTAACGCCAACCGGTAAGCAACTGTACCCACCCTCTCGAGTACCTCGAAGGGCCCGATGTATCTCGACGACAGTTTCCCCCGTTTACCAAACCGGACCACTCCTCTTTTAGGCATAACCTTCAAGAAGACATGATCTCCCACCTCAAACTCTAGAGGTCGTCGTCGTCTATCAGCATAACTCTTCTGTCGACTCTGAGCCGTGAGAAGACGCTTCCGAATCAAGTTCACCTTCTCCGAGGTGTCTTTTACCAATTCCAGACCCGTAGAAGACCTCTCTCCTACCTCCGTCCAACAGACCGGAGAAAGACATGACCTCCCGTACAATGCCTCATAGGGTGCCATCTGTATACTAGCCTGATAACTATTGTTATAGGCGAACTCCACCAAGGGCAAATGATCTTCCCAGCTACCCTTGAGATCTAGGACGCATGCCCGCAGCATGTCCTCTAAGGTCTGGATAGTCCTCTCCGACTGACCATCTGTCTGAGGATGAAAAGCAGTGCTCATCATCAACTGTGTTCCCATGGCTCGCTGGAAACTCTCCCAAAACTGAGCCGTAAACCTGGGATCTCGATCCGATACTATAGATACGGGTACCCCATGCAACCGGACAATCTCCCGTATGTACAACCTGCAGAATTCCTCCAGTGTGAAGGTCATCCGCACTGCCAGAAAATGTGCCGACTTAGTAAGACGATCCACTATCACCCACGCCGCGTCATGCCCCCGCGATGTCCGTGGAAGATGGGTCATAAAATCCATCGTGATATGCTCCCACTTCCACTCAGCTACCTCCAAAGGCTGGAGTAATCCTGCTGGTCTCTGGTGTTCAACCTTAACTTGCTGACAGGTGAGACATCGTCTGACAAAATCTCCAACATCTCTCTTCATCCCGCTCCAATAATACTGGCGACGAAGATCATGATACATCTTCGTGCCACCTAGGTGCACAACAAATCGGGAACAATGAAACTCTTTGAGAATCTCCTCTCTGAGCTCCCCAGACTGGGAAACCACAATCCGTCCCCTGAACCGAAGACTACCATCTGTATGAATGGCCCAGCCTTCATCACTCGTACCCAATCGTACTCGGTCCCTGATGGACACTAACTCAGTATCCTGTCCCTGGGACTCAATAACCCTGCTCAGTAGGGAAGGTGTAGCCACCAAGCTCCCCAAAGTACCCTGAATATGATCAGCGTAATGTAGCCCAAACTGTCCCACAGTCTCGAGCATCTGCCACTCTCGGGAAGCCACACTAGCCACCGCTCCCCGTGACTTTCGGCTGAGTGCATCAGCCACCACATTTGCCTTACCGGGATGGTAATGCAACGTGAAATCGTAGTCCTCGAGGTACTCCATCCACCTGCGTTGCCTCATGTTGAGGTCCCGCTGTGTAAAAATGTACTTTAGACTCTTGTGGTCCGAAAACACTTCAAACTGCTCGCCATACAGGTAGTGACGCCAAGCCTTCAAGGCAAAGACAATGGCCGCCAATTCCATATCATGTGTGGGGTAATTCTGCTCATGGTTCTTTAACTGCCGAGAACCATAAGCCACCACCCTCCCGGACTGCATCAAGACACATCCCAGTCCGTCTTTCGAGGCATCACAATAAACTGTGTACCTCTATCCCCTTTCCGGGACTATCAAGATAGGAGCTGAAGTAAGCCTTCTCTTTAACTCCTAGAATGCCTTCTCGCAAAAATCATTCCACTCGAACTTGACCTCTTTCTGAGTCAACCTAGTCATAGGTGCAGCCAGCCGAGAGAAGTCCTCAATAAATCGCCGGTAATACCCTGCCAATCCCAAGAAACTGCGTATCTCGAAGACTGACTTCGGTCTCTCCCAATTCATAACTGCCTCGACCTTCTCCGGGTCCACAGATACACCCAAAGCCGACACTACATGCCCCAAGAATTTCACCTCAGTCAGCCAAAATTCACACTTGCTGAACTTGGCGTACAACTGGTGGTCTCTCAAGGCCTGGAGAACAATCCTCAAGTGACCCTCATGCTCCTCCTCAGACTTGGAGTAGATCAAAATGTCGTCAACAAAGACCACGACGAACTGATCTAGGTAGGGTTGGAACACCCTATGCATGAGATCCATGAATGCCGCCGGGGCATTTGTCAACCCAAATGGCATCACTGTGAACTTGAAATGCCCATATCGCGTCCGAAATGCCGTCTTAGGGATATCTGCTTCCCTAACCCTCAACTGATGGTAGCCGGTGCGGAGATCTATCTTGGAGTAGACCCGCACCCCTCTCAGCTGATCAAACAAGTCATCAATCCTCGGCAAAGGATACCTATTCTTGATAGTAACACTATTCAACTGCCGGTAATCTATGCATAGTCTAAGGGTTTTGTCCTTCTTCTTTGAAAATAACACCGGAGCGCCCCAAGGTGAGGTACTCGGTCTAATGAACCCCCTGTCTAACAATTCCTGCAATTAGACCTTGAGTTCTTACAACTCAGCAGGCGCCATCCTATGTGGAGTCATAGAAATGGGCGATGTACCGGGATACAACTCTATAGTGAAGTCCACATCCCTATGTGGAGGTAATCCCAATAGTTCATCCGGAAAAACATCCTCATAATCACACACAACCCGAGGTAGACCAAACTCCTGTCTCGCCTCGTCCTCTAGGGTAAGGCTTGCTAGCCAACCCATCAACTGCCCGTGCCATCTAGAGTCGTACACGGCTTGGGGTAAAGAATCGTGCTTATCCCCCTGAAACATGAAACAAACCCCATCCGGTGTGTAAGCAGTGACCCGCTTCCGGTCATAATCAATGACGACTCGGTGTGCTGCCAACCAATCCATCCCAAGGATTACATCGAACTCCGGCATGTCCATGACCCGAAGGTTCACGGTGAGTAGAATCCCTGAGATCTCTAACTCACACCCCCGACATATCTGATCAACCCTCACCCTAGCACCTAGGGGAGAACTCACGTGCAAAGGCTCTTCTAAGGTCTCAACCTCTAATCCCAAGTCTTTCACACAAGATGCATCAATAAATGAATGCGATGCACCAGAATCAAACAATATTCTAGCCCATAAGCGGGAAAGTAGAAATGTACCCTGTATCATCGACGGATCTGCCGGCTCAGTCTGTGGTATCATGGCGTAGACACGCCCTTGAGTCCCTGAAGTCCTGGCTTGTGAGCCCTGACCTCGTCCCCGACCCATGCCTTGGCCCATCTGGCCAGCTTGCGGTGTCCCCGCACGTGAAGTGGTAGGGCCTTGTGTAGCACCCTGGTACTGATACTGACTCCCCCGGCCCATGGTAGAATAGTGAGGAGTATACTGGGTCTGTGGTTGCCCCACCGAAGTCTGGGACTGTGAGGATCCGTAGCTCTGGGATCCTTGTCGCTGAGGACAATCCCGCTTCATGTGACCCGGCTGGCGGCAATGGAAACATGTTTTCTGCCCTGCCTGATATGTAGTCCCCAGGTTTCCCCCGCCTTGGGAGGATCGACCGTGGCCTTGGCCTTGATGGCTACGGCCTTGTCCTTGTTGCCCTTGCGGAGGAAAAGTCCTCTGCCTCTTTTCAGAACTAGCAGAAGAGGATTGGCCCTCCTTCTTCTTGTCCTTCACACCCGCCTCCCGGATGTTTCTTGCATCATCCACTTCTCTCTCAATGGCCATGGCTGTCTGGACCATCAAGTCGAAGTCTTGTAGGAGAAGACCCACAATCTTACCCCGGATGGATAACTTCAGCCCATCCTTAAACTTTCTGACTTTGGCCGTATCTGTGGCCACGTAGTCATCGGCGAAACGTGCTAATTCGGTGAATTTAGCAACGTACTCCATCACCGTCATGGTGCCTTGTCTCAAATCCAGGAATTCCTGGGCCTTTGCATGTCTTGATGCGGCCGGGAAGTACTTTCCCATAAAGAGTTCCTTGAACTCAATCCAAGTCATAGCCTCCAAGTTCTTGGAGTCTTTCACCCAATCCCACCACACCAGGGATTCCCCCTCCAGCTGAAATGTAGCTAGAGTTATCTTGGTCGCGTCGGAGGTGATCTCCATAGCCCTCAAAACCCTATCCACTTGCCGGAACCAATGGTCAGCTACCATAGGGTCCGCTCCTCCCATGAAGATCGGAGGCTGATGTGCCTTGAACTTCTGGAGATGACTGGAGCCTCCTTGGCCCCCACCTGCACCCGTCTGTGTGAATGTGGCAACCACTGTACCAAGAGCCTCTATGAAGGCTTGTTGGTCAGTAGTAGGTGGTGGTGGTTGGTTGTTCCGTCCACCGCCTCGGCCTCGCCCTCGGCCGCGTCCTCTTCCTCTTCCTCTTCCTCTATTTTCCATCTACACACACATCAGATAGCAATAGACTAACAATTTAGTACTCCAAATTTAGGGATCAAACACAAACGTTGAGAATTCTCTCATTGGCCCCCCTAGTACAACATGTGTCACATACTAGTAGACGTTAACACATTGAACCATACCGTTCTTCCCTTTTTTCGATCCCAAGGTTATGTTTTCTAACCCTAGTGTTCCTCCTTTTTATATACATTCTACCATGTATATAATTCACACAACTAGTAACACATAACATGTAGCAAGTAGAGCACATAACATGAAATGCGTATGGAATGCAATGGTCTAGACCCATGCCCCTCAAGCCTTAGGTAAATCGTATACCTAAGCTCTGATACCAAGCTGTGACACCCCAAAATCCGGGGGTCCGTTGATTACCCATCAACCTGCGGAATACCCGTAAATACCGAGTAATTCGATATCTCACCGTTATGCCCCATTTTTCTAGGGTCCTTAATTTTTAACGAAATTCGGGCAGAGTCTCCTTTGTACGGGGAGCTCTACCCAAAACACAACATGTGCAGTATATATTCAAATGACCCATCCGAGGTCCAATATAAAGCAATGACCGCACCGGGTCCACTTATAAGTAAATATTGGCCACACCGGGTCCAATTACCCATACTTATATCAAAACATGCAAGGTTATTTTAACAACAATCCATATACATTCTAATACAGTTATTTGTAAAATACTACATGTCCAAAAACTTAATTTTTTCACAAGTGTTTTACAATAACACAAAATAAAGCCTCATACGGCTTTCTTCAACCATGTGGGTCCAATATGGAGCCATCCGCCCGTGTATCTCTCCCACCTGAAATGTTTCCCGTATAGGGTGAGCCAACGCCCAGTAGAAAAACTCCTACAGAGGCTACTCCCCACCTAGATGCACATGGAATGCTCATATGCAATACTCAATTATCCACAACAATTATAATCATGTTTATGCAACTAAGATATGGAATTTCTTATGACATGTCATGCAACGAGGTGAGACTCATTCATGCACTCAATCCGAGCCCTTCCCGGCTCCCCAACACACGCAAGTGTCAATGTGTAAATCCATCATTTATGTTACACATCAATGACATTTTACAAAACTAGGGTCTTTCTTGGGGTGGGCATTCATGGACTTACACCAACGGCACCCAACCGACACGGAATTTCAGGACTTCAACCCACGGTTCCGCGTATACCGACACACTTTATGGCCTTTTACACCAACGGAGTGCGAATCCTATCAACGAGTCTTTCACCCGAGGGATATTCTAGCCCTTCTTGCTAACCCCGACCCAATTTATCATGAAACCAAGCGGCTTAGCTAGGCCTTCGACCCAACTTTCCCAAGCCTTCCGTCAATCACCAAGTGTGGTATTGACGACAACCATGCACACACCCATGTGATGAGATGTTCCGTGCAAATGCAATGTAATGAACCATTGCTTATCCATGTCATGTCCCATGTAATGAATGCCACATGAGCAACATATAACACTTATCATCATATCCCATGGAAATGTATGTTATATACACATGACTTTCATATATCACCATCATGCTCAATATATCAATAAGCATATGATTTCCACAAGTTATCACCTAACTCAATTCAAGCATGTTATTTCAATTTCATCAAGATAACACTTTTCACATTCAAGGCATTTTATCAAACACCATTCATGCATCAATTATGTAATCACATAATATTGTCACACAACATTAAATATCATAATTCAAGGCATTTAATCAAAACCTTCAAGGCACATTCATGTTAAACACATATCATGCCCACAATTTCACATAGTTACAAGAAAATGTCCAAATAACCCCCATGCATCAAAGTCAAGATAGAAGTTGGCCTAAGCCATTTCTAAGCTCACTTTCCCATTTCCATATTAATAGGCAATTGATAGATATATATATATATATATAACACATACATCCAACAATTCCTATGGACATTTAGGTTAGAAATCAACCCAAGTAGGAGAAACCCTAACTCAATAGGAGTGTAGAAAACTCCTATAACACCAAAACAACTCAAAAACTCGTGACTTCCCAAATTTTTACTTTTGAATCTTCGGTGAAATCTCTTATTTTTGGTACGTACGCGTAGCCCTCGGCGAGGAGATGAACTTTGCCTCTTGGATCGACGGATTCCGACCGACAGAACTCCCGGAATCGGAGCGGGAAGGTTGAAGAAAATCTCTTTTCTCTTCCTCTCTTTGGGCGGCTGAACAAGGCTGAGTTCAGCTGATATTTTGTGTCAAAAAGCTGATTTAAGAGCATATTTATAGGCAAAAAATGTGCGGTCCACATCGCACCGCATATTTTCGACTTTCGGGTTCGTTTTTTGTCCCGAAACGATTCATTATACCTCGGATTAAGTTCAAATTAATTTTATTTGAACTTTAAATTAATTTGAGGGAAATTTTATAAAATACATTATTGGGGACCTTTAAAATGTCATTCGCCACGCAGTCGCCTCGAACGACGTGTAAAAATCCGACTATCTCGGAATTCGACGAAATTTGACATGGTGACTAGATTCCGCGATACGAATCCAATGGAGAACTCCGTTTCCTCATCCGAGGTCTAGGGTATGAGTATTTCAAATAAGCATTAGGATGGCAAATGACCATTTTGCCCTTTTTAAGAAAAAGTTCAAATTTGCCCGGGTTTTACATTTGTGGAGTTACTTGTGAATTGAGGAAATTGGGTTTGGTATTGTATCTCTTATGAGTGTGGGATGACCATGGGTGGCCTTTGACGAGATATCGTAGAGTGGGTAGACGTGTTGCTTGCTCCGTGTGGGTTGGCATTTTTCCTACCACTCGTAGTGGGGTTAGTGCTTTGGTAAGACTAAACCGCTATTGCTCACGGGTGCCGTGTCAGAGGGTTAGTATACTAATACCTGGGTTGGATACGTCACTGACATTGGTATGACATACGCCCTTCCTAAAGGATGGATATCTTTGATAAGATTTGTGTGGGTATGTGTGGGCTAGATATTACTCAATGTGTCGATTCATGGGGTTTGCCTTACATTATGATGGAGATACATGTTTATAATGTTGATACGAATGCAATGGTTAGTATTTGTTCATTCTACTAGATACGGTTTCTACAAGAGTCTTGGGAAGTATGGGATTCCGCGAGAACTTGTAGAAACAGTGTATGGTGGACTGGATTATTATCTATTGTATATTGATTATTGTTCATTCTACCATAGACGATTTCTACAAGAGTCTTGGGAAGTATGGGATTCTGCGAGAACTTGTGGAAATAGTGTATGGTGGGTTGGATTATATTTGGATATGGTTTGTTAACTGTATAGGGGTTCCACTTATTCATTCAATTAATGTTGTTCCTTAAACTTGAGATCTATTTAAATGTCCTGGTTTTACTTCAAAAGTTATATATGATATTTGTGAAATGAGACCGACTTGTTTTACATGTTTTCTAAACCTTGTTTGAGTTTGGGAGGATTTTCCTACAGAGCTTAGTGCTCACCCCCTACAAACCAACACATTTTTCAGATGATGCTGTAAAAGAGGATCGGTTAGAAGACGAGTAGGGGGATCCGGAGGGTGATATCTCGACGGTCATTCTTTGTATTAGATTAAAGGGTTATTTTGGGATCATGTAAAATATAATCTTTTGTTATTCCGCTGCTAAGTGTAATTTAATTCTTTTGGGATGTAATGGCCATGATTTGGCTTATTCTTTTGGGATAATGCTATGGACATGATATCTGATGAATGAAATTTCTTTGTTTAGGGAATTTATTTAGTCGCTCTCATGTTGTGAATGGTCTTAGATAGTAATGCCGTCCAGGGTGGATTTTGGGGCGTTACAACTTCTTTCTGATTTTATACCTAATAGAGAAAGACTATCTCACTAGCAGCTGCCGATGTTGTCGCACTCATCATTGAGTCATCAATCACTTTACAAGTTTTTCCTTGCTCGACTTTTGCCTCGGTATGAGTATATGTATATGTCTCTCTATCGTCTGGTATCTTTCTTTATCGTTTGCATCTATAAGGCATTAGAATGTATTGGAAGTATCCATCTCAATCCTTCTTTCTAGATGTTACTTATGAGTGGGAGTATTCTACTTACTATTGTAAAGCATTGTAGGTAAGAAAAGAACATAATGGACTAATATGCTTACATTTTTTGGGTTCATTTGGGTTATACTAACTCTTAATCTCCATATATATATAGGCTAATTAGTGGCAAAACTGTTGGTTTTATATTTGTAATCAATTTCTGTATGAAGGAAAAATTAAGGAAAGCCTCCTATTATATAAGAACATTTTATGTTCTCCTTATTGAACATATGGCAGTAACTATTAACATATTATATTTACTCATTCTAAAGATATAGAAAAATTATGATTAACTCTACATTATTAATTAAGGATAAAATTGAAAATTAAAAAACTTGTTATGTGTCTTGACACAAATATATAAAATGTAGGGTCTCTTTGTTTGTATGCATGACCAATATTAACATGAATATCAACTAATACATCTCATACTCCTATAGTCATGTATTATGAAAATATTGTGCAACGTAAAATCAATGAGTTTTATCACTTTTTGTGCTATGTTTGAGAGAAAATACTCTGATCAGCCTCCCAAAATGAAGCTTAAGACACAGACAAAAAAAAGTTGAAGAAGTAGAAATAGGTTTGTAGTTGAATATGAGATAACAATACTAGTTTATGATTAGTTGGTTGAAGATATCCATTAATTGCACCTGTGGAACTCTCAATTAAACCTATCGAAGCAAAATCTTCAATCAAAAAGTATTTTTAAATCCAAATCTATACATTAAAAGAACAAGAGGACTTTGAAGAGAGACTCATTCAGCTTGTCTATCATTCTATAAAAGAGGCCAAATATTGATGTTTGAATAGAATGTCTCTAGTTAATATCTAATACATTGATCATTGATGGAAAAAGAATTCATAAAGTTTGTATCGGTTTGTAGTGTGAAAGAATGGAGAATATAAAGTGGCCTAATTCATTGAAAATTAATTCTTAGAATTTGAAGAGTTTATGAAGTGATCCAAGCTTAATTGATAATTGATCCATATATCAATTAGAAATTTAGTCGTCAAAAACTTATTGATTATAATTACACTAATTATTGGATCAAGGATTAAATGGACTTTACAATAATAATCGAGGGCATATTTGAGAATCAAAATTTTTTCACTTTAATTGCCTTTTGTTAGTGGTATAGATATCGATATAAATAGATATGGGTTATTTATCCTATATTATTTTCTCATCATAAAATATTTCTCAAGTAATATCTTAATTAAATAGTGGGGTATTGATAATAGAAATATAAACTTACAGAAAGATGTCATTTATCTCAATTACGCATATATTTTATGTTCTTTTTCATAGAATTGATGCAAATTTTTATTGCTTAAATTATTCACACGTAACTAATCTTAAAAGTACATTGCATGTCATTCAAGACTATCCACTGACTTGAGAATTGTTGAACCATAACTTGAAATTTGTAAGAATAATTTAGAAAAGAGGAGGAATTATGAAGCATGTCTAAAAAATGTTCAAAATGGATTATTAAATATCTATTAGGGACGTAGAATATTTAAATAAAGGTTCTTGCAATGTTGTGCAATTGAAAAACTTTGAAAACGAGAGACAAAGGGGAGGTTTCAACCACTAGCATATTCAACTATCATCAATTAGTCTTCTTTGGGATTCAATATGTTTACATTTGCTCCTTGGTGTTTGTGGCATAGAAGATTAGCACTAGGACATTAAAGCAAGAATTTCATATGAAGTTCATATCAATGTTAAGGATGATAATACGATTATAGGATTATTAGTATTTTGCAGAGAGTTAAGGTACGATTTAGTTTCAAAATTTTAGTGATTTTGACATCATATAGGATCATATGATAAAATGAGTGCAAATTATGAAGTCAGACTCACATAGATGAATAATTTGTGAAACCCCGGAAAATTTGAACTATTCACAAAGGGGCAAAACAATAACTTGCCACTATGAATGGGTTGCGAACCTGAATTTTTCTAGAGCTCGGATGACGAAACGGACTTCGCCGTTGAATTCGTCTCGCGAAATCTAGTGACCATGTAAAATTTCATCAAATTCCGAAATAGTCGGATTTTTCACGTTTTTCGAGGCGACGGGTGTCGGGTGACCACCAATGACGATTTTTTTAATAAAATTTGGAAATTTGGAAAATAATTTAGATAGAGTTTATATGTGAAACCCGGGAAAATTTGAAATTTTTCTGAAAAAGGGCAAAATGGTAATTTGCCATTACTGCACGTATTTGAAATACATATGTTCTAGACCTCGGATGAGGAAACGGAGTGCGTCGTTGGATTCGCAACGCGAAATCTAGTGACCACCAGAAAATTCGTTGAATTCCGAGATAGTCGGATTTTGCACGTAGTTCGAGACGACTGCGTGGCGATTGACCTTTTAAAGGTCCCCAAAAACGAGAAATATTAAATTTCCTTATAATTGGATTAATGTGCCAATAAAATTTATTTGGACTTAATCCGGGACTTAATGAGTCGTTTCGGGACGAAAAACGGACCCGAAAGTAATAAACGAGCGGTGCGATGTAGACCACACATTTAAAATTATAAATAGGAGCTAAAATATCTGAAAAATCAGAATTTCCAAGCCACTTGAGTCTTTGTTCAACCGTTCAAAGAGAGAGAGAAAGAGAGGAGAGAGAAAAGGGTTTTCTTAAGCCTTTCTCCGGCGATTTCTCCGACAACCGTCGCTCGGATTCCGTCGAGCTGGAAGAGAGAAGTGATCTACTCGTCGAGGGCTACGTCTACGTACCAAAAAATAAGGCGTTTCACCGAAGATCCAAAGGTGGAGTTTGGGGAAAGTCTTGGATTTTGGGTGATTTTGGTGTATAGAGATTGCCTACATCTCTATTGAGGTAGGGGTTAATCCTATCTTGGATCATTCTACTCTAGGTGTAGCTAGAATAAGGGTATACATAAATATATGCATGAGTAATAATGTATATATGTGATTTATGGTTTGTGCCTACAAGGTGTTTGTTTAAATGTCTTAGTTGATAAATGGGTGTTATTTCAATTATATTGTGATAACATATTTGTGTATAGAGATAATTGAAATTTATGCTCTATGTTGTCAAGATATGACTTTGATATGTTGATATGAATATGTGGTTTGGTAGTTATATGCACTTGATATAATTGCCATGAAGTTATGACATGTTGAACATGTGGATACATTGCTCATGTGGTAGATGTTGCATTTTGAGCATTTTCATGGCATCACATTCATGGGACTATTGCATGAGTGTTGGTGTGTGGGAGATGCATGGATATAATCAACACCTTGTTTGGTGGTTGATATGTGGGCTTGGAAATGTGGACCGATGGTCACATGGAGTCACATGATTGCATTGCATAAGGAAAAACTTGTGTTGGGTATAGCAAGAAGGGGCATGACGACTTCCTTGGGTGCAAAACCCTAAACCACTTGGTTGAGTCACTTGGCCGGCGGTGAGATTCCAGAAAAGTGACACGGTGTACGGAACCGGCGGTGTGATTCCGAAAATCCGTTGCCCAAAGAAAACACAAGGGTTTTGGTTATAAAAACACCCATTCAATGGGTAGATTCAAATGATGATCGGATTTCATAACGATCATTGGAAGGGTTTTTCCGTCAATAGACGGGGTGCATTACACTTTGGCGTTGCATTGTGTTGCGTGAGTCGGTGGGGACTCGGGTTGAAATGCATGGGTGAGTGTCACTTCATTCCATGGCATAGCATTGTTGCATTCCATCATAGAATGCATAAGTATGTGAAATGTTAAGTGATATGTTTATGTTATGATTACATGAGCATGTGCATCTAGGGGGAGAGTAACCTCTATAGGTTTATCTCTACTGGGCGTTGTGCTCACCCTATACGGGAAACCATTTTCAGGTGTCGGGTTTACATCGGCGATTGGCTCCCATGGAGAGCATCAAGGGTGAAGGGGGCCTATGTGTGGCCTTAGTTTAAGTTTTGTAAAACCTTTAACAAAATTCCATTTTGATGTATATATATTATGGAATGAATTGTAATAGAGATTGTATGAGTTGGGTATTATATGGAAAATCTCATTAAACATGTATTGAATGAGTTTGGAGTGTATGGGGTAGCTTTAAGGATGGTTTGGAGGGGGAAGAAATCCATTTTTATGCTCACAGTCTGAAAACCTACCGGAAGGTGTGTGTCGGACTTCCGGAAGGTTTTGCTAAAAACCCCAGCTTGCCTTGCTCACAGCTAATACCTTCCGGAAGGTTTTGCCCACTGGAATGAACCTTCCGGAAGATTTTAGCTACTGGAGTAAAACCTACCGGAAGGACCTGGCTACTGGAGTGGACCTTCCGGAAGGTTTTGCCTTGGGTTTCTTTTTGACTGCCGAGTTCTTCCGGAAGGTTTTGTTTTCTGGAATGAACCTTCCGGAAGGTTTTGGCTACTGGAATGGACCTTCCGGAAGGTTTTTGCTACTGATGTCGACCTTCCGGAAGTTCTTGAAATTGATCTTTTTCATGTAACAGTTCCTTCAGTGACCTTCCGGTAGGTGTATGTCGACCTTCCGGAAGGTTTTTCCAAAAACTTGAAATTTTCAAAATGCTTAACCATGCTTTTGGGCTTTCTTTTCTTTGGCTTCTATGACATAAATGGAGGTATAATTGACCTTGTGGATGGTAAATCTGATTAAAAGCATGTGAGTGACGTGGTGTCGGGTTATACGACTATCACGAGTATTTCCGCGGGTTGATGGGTTATCAACGGGACCCCCGGATTTTGGGGCGTCACATTATATAAAATATTTTGAGCTTAAACCGGACCGAAATTTAAGCGTTTCGGGGCGAAAACGGACCCGGGAAGGGGGGGGCGTGTGGCGCGATGTGGACCGCGCAATTTAAGGCTATAAATAGGGGCTAAATATCTGAAAATCAGACATTTTCTCAGCTGGTTCGCTACTGGTTTCAGACGTTAAGAGAGAAAGAGAGAAAAAATGGAAAACTTCAAGCTTTCTCCCTACGATTTTCGAAGTTCCGTCCGTCGGAATTCGTCGATTCAAAAGGCAAAGTTCATCTACGCGACGAGGGCTACGCGTGGGTATCAAAAACAACAAGTTTCACCGAAGGTGAACGGGTGGGGGTGTACGAAAATCAAGATTCGAGTTGTATTTCTTTGCTCGGATTCCGTCGAGCTAGAAGGGAGAAGTGATCACGTCGACGAGGGCTACGCGTGGGTACCAAAAATGAAGATTTTCACCGAAGGTGAAAAATCGGGATTTGGAAAAATCAACTTCGAGTTGGGTTTTCTTGTCTTGGGAGCTTCCTACGGGATTCTCACGCTACAAGAGGTAGGGGTTCTCCTACTTGGGTTGATTTCTTACCTAGAAATGCCTATGATAAATGGGCTGGATATATATATATATATATATATGTGTATATCTATATATATTGCCCTATGTATACATATATTTATATGTATATGGTTATGGAATAATGAGGTAAATGGGTAGTTGTTAGAAAATTTCACTTGCCCATTGGTGGAATTTAGGTAAAATGATTTTATCCTAAATGAGTATGTAGAAATTGCCTATTGGGATTTCTTGAATTATGTGAAAACTACGTGAAAATTGGGCATAATATGTGTTACCATGTTGTTTGCCTTGAAGGTGTTTGATTAAATGTCTTGGTTGATGTAAATGTTGTTATTCGATGAAATTGAGATAACATGTTTAAGTGTGTTGAGGTACGTGAACTTATGCACTATGATATGCCAATATATGCTCTTTGATGTATTGACATGGTTAAGAAATATGGTAGTTATATGTTATTGATATAATTGCCATGAATTTGAACATGTGAAGTTGTGAATTAAATTGTCCATATGACATTCACTCCATATGGGACATGACATGGATATGCAATGGTGCATCACATTGCATTTGCACGGCATCATTCATTTCATGGGTGAGTGCATGGTTGACGTCGACACCAGGCTTGGTGATTAACGCGAGGAGTAGTCCAAGTTGCATACATTGCATATGGGACATGGTGAGGCATCACATTCATGGGATGTTAGCATGGGTGTGGGTGTGATTGTGCATGGATGATTGTACCACAATCTATGTGGTATTAAATGCATATGGTCATGGAAATTGCTCATTAGCATTATTGCATATAGAGCATGACATTGGTAACTCCATTCATGGACATTAGTCATTAGTGGAGGCATGTATAGGTGGTGCATGGTTAATCAACACCTTGTTTGGTGCTTGATATGTGGACTCGGGAGAAAAGTGGATCGACGATCCTTTTTGAGTCGCATGGTTGCATTGCATAAGTAAAACTTGTGTCTGGGTATGGCAAGAAGGGGCATGGCGACTTCCTCGGGTGAAAGACCTGGAATCACTTGGTTCATACACTTCCCGGGGTGAAATTCTGCAAAAGTGTAATGCTTACGGAGCCAGGGTGAAATTCTAAAATCCGTTGCCCAACAAGACACAAGATTTTGATATAAAATATACTCATCCAATGAGTATCATATTTTCCATCGAAGACGGGTTCATTACACATTGCTTTGTGTTGTGGGAGTCGGGAAGGACTCGGGTTGTGTTATATGATTGAGTCTCATCTCACTCATGGCATGTTATACACATTGACATTACATTGTGTTGTCGAGCCGGGAAGGGCTCGGGGTGAGTGCATAAATGAGTCACATCTCATTTCATGATACATCAAACACGTTGGCATTAGCATTGTGTTGAGGAGCCAGGGAGGGCTCGGGTTGAGTACATGAGTCTCATCTCATTTCATGGGGCTTAGGTAGCCCGGTTTAACATACATGGCATTGACATGTAAAGGGAGTCAGAGTGGACTCGGGTTGAGTGCACATGGGTGGGTCTCACCTCATTCATGGCATGACATTATAGCATTACATCATTTAATTGTATATTATTTGATGGAATGGTTACAGATTTATGGATGTTGCATGTGAACATTTCATATGCATATAGGTTGAGGAGTAGCCTCTGTAGGAAATACTCTACTGGGCGTTGGCTCACCCTATACGGGAACACATTTCAGGTGGGAGAGATACACCGGCGGATGGCTCCATTTTGGACCCTCATGCTTGAAGAAAGCCGCATGTGGCTTTACTTAATGTTTTGTGTAATTACATGTTAGAAACTATATTTTGGGGCATGTAATGCGTAAAATAATTGTAATAGAACTTATAACGACTATTGTTAGATTAGCCTTTCATGTTTTGATTTAAGTATGGTTAATTGGACCCAGTGTGGCCAATGTTTACTTATACATGGACCCGGTGCGGCCATTGCTTTATATTTGACCTCGGATGGGTCTGGTAATTGTGTATTGCACAGGTTGGGTATTGGGTAGAGCTCCCCATACAAATGAGACTCTGCCCAAATTTCGTTAAGTTATGGACCCCGGTAAATGGGGCATAACAGTGTGATATCGAGATACTAGGTATCTACAGGTATTCCGCGGGTTGATGGGTAATCAACGGACCCCCGGATTTTGGGGCGTCACAGCTTGGTATCAGAGCATAGGTATACGATTTACCTAGGGCTTGAGGGAAATGGGTTTACACCATTGCATTTCATGTGCATTCATGTTATGTGTTTTATTTGTTACATGATTATGTGCTACATGATTATGTGTTATGTGTAAATTGTATACATGGTAAAATGTATATGGAAAAGCGGAACACTAGGGTTAGAAAACATAACCTTGGGAGTTCGAAAAAGGATGAACGGGATAGTTCATGGGTTAAATGTCTACTAGTGAGACGGTGAGGGAATTCTCCTTGTTTTGAACTTGGTCCCTACATTGGGATATTAAGTTATTGTCCTATGACAATTTAACTTGAGTAAGGGAATGGGCTCAGAGATTGTAATCTTGGAAGAGCCATTGTTTGTGAGTTATCCCCTAGGAGCTAGGGTGAGTACTAAATGGGTATGTCGGGAATGTGAGTTAGGATTCTCGGGGATTCTACTCCATGGACATGTTAGAATTTGATGTCATCCTTGGGATGGACGGATTAACGGCACACTGAGTCGTTAGTAAGTGTGATCAACAGCGGGTCACTGTTTACACATTGGAGTGTGTATGTTTTAAGTTTTAGGGGAAGCGCATGACGTTTACCCCAAAGAAAGTATGAATTCCGTTGGTACGGGCAGTTGATGGGTTAGCTAGCAAGCTTTACCCTAGAGAACGATGTGAGACATGATTTTGGGTCTACCTCAGTTGGTTATGAGTTATGGATGTTGCCTCCATATTGGGATGTAGACTGTTGTATTGAGTCACACCCCGGTACGTTGCCTATTTCTATGGCTCTGCATAGAATGAAACAGGTAGAGTTGGGAGAACTCTAGGGAAAAAGAGTTTTGTTGGACCGAATGCTTCACCATAGGACGTTCGGTGTTAATTAACATATGATGAAGAAGGGTTACCTTACCTTATCTTCTAGTGGTTTCGGAAAGGGAACAGAGGTACACTTGATATTGTGATACCTCCAAGGACGGAGTTGATTGTATTTGAATATAGTCCGGGAGAGTAATGGTTTATGGTTCACGACGGTTAAAGAACCACAAACGGAATTACCCAACGTACCCTAGGGATTAGGGGTATTGTCTTTGCCTTGAAGACTTGATGTCACTATCGATATAGTGCGGATGGTATCAATTGTAGCATAGGCACGTGGTTGAACGTGGTTGTGGGTGTGAATTTCGGGGACGAAATTTTTTTTAAGGGGGGAAGAATGTGAAACCCCGGAAAATTTGAACTATTCACAAAGGGGCAAAACAATAACTTGCCACTATGAATGGGTTGCGAACCTGAATTTTTCTAGAGCTCGGATGACGAAACGGACTTCGCCGTTGAATTCGTCTCGCGAAATCTAGTGACCATGTAAAATTTCATCAAATTCCGAAATAGTCGGATTTTTCACGTTTTTCGAGGCGACGGGTGTCGGGTGACCCCCAAAGACGATTTTTTTAATAAAATTTGGAAATTTGGAAAATAATTTAGATAGAGTTTATATAAAATATTTTGAGCTTAAACCGGACCGAAATTTAAGCGTTTCGGGGCGAAAACGGACCCGGGAAGGGGGGCGTGTGGCGCGATGTGGACCGCGCAATTTAAGGCTATAAATAGGGGCTAAATATCTGAAAATCAGACATTTTCTCAGCTGGTTCTCTACTGGTTTCAGACGTTAACAGAGAAAGAGAGAAAAAATGGAAAACTTCAAGCTTTCTCCCTACGATTTTCGAAGTTCCGTCCGTCGGAATTCGTCGATTCAAAAGGCAAAGTTCATCTACGCGACGAGGGTTACGCGTGGGTATCAAAAACAACAAGTTTCACCGAAGGTGAACGGGTGGGGGTGTACGAAAATCAAGATTCGAGTTGTATTTCTTTGCTCGGATTCCGTCGAGCTAGAAGGGAGAAGTGATCACGTCGACGAGGGCTACGCGTGGGTACCAAAAATGAAGATTTTCACCGAAGGTGAAAAATCAAGATTTGAAAAAATCAACTTCGAGTTGGGTTTTCTTGTCTTGGGAGCTTCCTACGGGATTCTCACGCTACAAGAGGTAGGGGTTCTCCTACTTGGGTTGATTTCTTACCTAGAAATGCCTATGATAAATGGGCTGGATATATATGTATGTGTATATCTATATATATTGCCCTATGTATACATATATTTATATGTATATGGTTATGGAATAATGAGGTAAATGGGTAGTTGTTAGAAAATTTCACTTGCCCATTGGTGGAATTTAGGTAAAATGATTTTATCCTAAATGAGTATGTAGAAATTGCCTATTGGGATTTCTTGAATTATGTGAAAACTACGTGAAAATTGGGCATAATATGTGTTACCATGTTATTTGCCTTGAAGGTGTTTGATTAAATGTCTTGGTTGATGTAAATGTTGTTATTCGATGAAATTGAGATAACATGTTTAAGTGTGTTGAGGTACGTGAACTTATGCACTATGATATGCCAATATATGCTCTTTGATGTATTGACATGGTTAAGAAATATGGTAGTTATATGCTATTGATATAATTGCCATGAATTTGAACATGTGAAGTTGTGAATTAAATTGTCCATATGACATTCACTCCATATGGGACATGACATGGATATGCAATGGTGCATCACATTGCATTTGCACGGCATCATTCATTTCATGGGTGAGTGCATGGTTGACGTCGACACCAGGCTTGGTGATTAACGCGAGGAGTAGTCCAAGTTGCATACATTGCATATGGGACATGGTGAGGCATCACATTCATGGGATGTTAGCATGGGTGTGGGTGTGATTGTGCATGGATGATTGTACCACAATCTATGTGGTATTAAATGCATATGGTCATGGAAATTGCTCATTAGCATTATTGCATGTAGAGCATGACATTGGTAACTCCATTCATGGACATTAGTCATTAGTGGAGGCATGTGTAGGTGGTGCATGGTTAATCAACACCTTGTTTGGTGCTTGATATGTGGACTCGGGAGAAAAGTGGATCGACGATCCTTTTTGAGTCGCATGGTTGCATTGCATAAGTAAAACTTGTGTCTGGGTACAGCAAGAAGGGGCATGGCGACTTCCTCGGGTGAAAGACCCGGAATCACTTGGTTCATACACTTCCAGGGGTGAAATTCCGCAAAAGTGTAATGCTTACGGAGCCAGGGTGAAATTCCAAAATCCGTTGCCCAACAAGACACAAGATTTTGATATAAAATATACTCATCCAATGAGTATCATATTTTCCGTCGAAGACGGGTTCATTACACATTGCTTTGTGTTGTGGGAGTCGGGAAGGACTCGGGTTGTGTTATATGATTGAGTCTCATCTCACTCATGGCATGTTATACACATTGACATTACATTGTGTTGTCGAGCCGGGAAGGGCTCGGGGTGAGTGCATAAATGAGTCACATCTCATTTCATGATACATCAAACACGTTGGCATTAGCATTGTGTTGAGGAGCCAGGGAGGGCTCGGGTTGAGTACATGAGTCTCATCTCATTTCATGGGGCTTAGGTAGCCCGGTTTAACATACATGGCATTGACATGTAAAGGGAGTCAGAGTGGACTCGGGTTGAGTGCACATGGGTGGGTCTCACCTCATTCATGGCATGACATTATAGCATTACATCATTTAATTGTATATTATTTGATGGAATGGTTACGGATTTATGGATGTTGCATGTGAACATTTCATATGCATATAGGTTGAGGAGTAGCCTCTGTAGGAAATACTCTACTGGGCGTTGGCTCACCCTATACGGGAACACATTTCAGGTGGGAGAGATACACCGGCGGATGGCTCCATTTTGGACCCTCATGCTTGAAGAAAGCCGCATGTGGCTTTACTTAATGTTTTGTGTAATTACATGTTAGAAACTATATTTTGGGGCATGTAATGCGTTAAATAATTGTAATAGAACTTATAACGACTATTGTTAGATTAGCCTTTCATGTTTTGATTTAAGTATGGTTAATTGGACCCAGTGTGGCCAATGTTTACTTATACATGGACCCGGTGCGGCCATTGCTTTATATTTGACCTCGGATGGGTCTGGTAATTGTGTATTGCACAGGTTGGGTATTGGGTAGAGCTCCCCATACAAAGGAGACTCTGCCCAAATTTCGTTAAGTTATGGACCCCGGTAAATGGGGCATAACAGTGTGATATCGAGATACTAGGTATTTACAGGTATTCTGCGGGTTGATGGGTAATCAACGGACCCCCGGATTTTGGGGCGTCACAGCTTGGTATCAGAGCATAGGTATACGATTTACCTAGGGCTTGAGGGAAATGGGTTTACACCATTGCATTTCATGTGCATTCATGTTATGTGTTTTATTTGTTACATGATTATGTGCTACATGATTATGTGTTATGTGTAAATTGTATACATGGTAAAATGTATATGGAAAAGCGGAACACTAGGGTTAGAAAACATAACCTTGGGAGTTCGAAAAAGGATGAACGGGATAGTTCATGGGTTAAATGTCTACTAGTGAGACGGTGAGGGAATTCTCCTTGTTTTGAACTTGGTCCCTACATTGGGATATTAAGTTATTGTCCTATGACAATTTAACTTGAGTAAGGGAATGGGCTCAGAGATTGTAATCTTGGAAGAGCCATTGTTTGTGAGTTCTCCCCTAGGAGCTAGGGTGAGTACTAAATGGGTATGTCGGGAATGTGAGTTAGGATTCTTGGGGATTCTACTCCATGGACATGTTAGAATTTGATGTCATCCTTGGGATGGACGGATTAACGGCACACTGAGTCGTTAGTAAGTGTGATCAACAGCGGGTCACTGTTTACACATTGGAGTGTGTATGTTTTAAGTTTTAGGGGAAGCACATGACGTTTACCCCAAAGAAAGTATGAATTCCGTTGGTACGGGCAGTTGATGGGTTAGCTAGCAAGCTTTACCCTAGAGAACGAGGTGAGACATGATTTTGGGTCTACCTCAGTTGGTTATGAGTTATGGATGTTGCCTCCATATTGGGATGTAGACTGTTGTATTGAGTCACACCCCGGTACGTTGCCTATTTCTATGGCTCTGCATAGAATGAAGCAGGTAGAGTTGGGAGAACTCTAGGGAAAAAGAGTTTTGTTGGACCGAATGCTTCACCATAGGACGTTCGGTGTTAATTAACATATGATGAAGAAGGGTTACCTTACCTTATCTTCTAGTGGTTTCGGAAAGGGAACAGAGGTACACTTGATATTGTGATACCTCCAAGGACGGAGTTGATTGTATTTGAATATAGTCCGGGAGAGTAATGGTTTATGGTTCACGACGGTTAAAGAACCACAAACGGAATTATCCAACGTACCCTAGGGATTAGGGGTATTGTCTTTGCCTTGAAGACTTGATGTCACTATCGATATAGTGCGGATGGTATCAATTGTAGCATAGGCACGTGGTTGAACGTGGTTGTGGGTGTGAATTTCGGGGACGAAATTTTTTTTAAGGGGGGAAGAATGTGAAACCCCGGAAAATTTGAACTATTCACAAAGGGGCAAAACAATAACTTGCCACTATGAATGGGTTGCGAACCTGAATTTTTCTAGAGCTCGGATGACGAAACGGACTTCGCCGTTGAATTCGTCTCGCGAAATCTAGTGACCATGTAAAATTTCATCAAATTCCGAAATAGTCGGATTTTTCACGTTTTTCGAGGCGACGGGTGTCGGGTGACCCCCAAAGACGATTTTTTTAATAAAATTTGGAAATTTGGAAAATAATTTAGATAGAGTTTATATAAAATATTTTGAGCTTAAACCGGACCGAAATTTAAGCGTTTCGGGGCGAAATCGGACCCAGGAAGGGGGGGGCGTGTGGCGCGATGTGGACCGCGCAATTTAAGGCTATAAATAGGGGCTAAATATCTGAAAATCAGACATTTTCTCAACTGGGTCTCTACTGGTTTTAGACGTTAAGAGAGAAAGAGAGAAAAAATGGAAAACTTCAAGCTTTCTCCCTACGATTTTCGAAGTTCCGTCCGTCGGAATTCGTCGATTCAAAAGGCAAAGTTCATCTACGCGACGAGGGCTACGCGTGGGTATCAAAAACAAAAAGTTTCACCGAAGGTGAATGGGTGGGGGTGTACGAAAATCAAGATTCGAGTTGTATTTCTTTGCTCGGATTCCGTCGAGCTAGAAGGGAGAAGTGATCACGTCGACGAGGGCTACGCGTGGGTACCAAAAATGAAGATTTTCACCGAAGGTGAAAAATCGGGATTTGAAAAAATCAACTTCGAGTTGGGTTTTCTTGTCTTGGGAGCTTCCTACGGGATTCTCACGCTACAAGAGGTAGGGGTTCTCCTACTTGGGTTGATTTCTTACCTAGAAATGCCTATGATAAATGGGCTGGATATACACATATATATATATATATATATATATATATATATATATATATATATATATATGTGTATATCTATATATATTGCCCTATGTATACATATATTTATATGTATATGGTTATGGAATAATGAGGTAAATGGGTAGTTGTTAGAAAATTTCACTTGCCCATTGGTGGAATTTAGGTAAAATGATTTTATCCTAAATGAGTATGTAGAAATTGCCTATTGGGATTTCTTGAATTATGTGAAAACTACGTGAAAATTGGGCATAATATGTGTTACCATGTTGTTTGCCTTGAAGGTGTTTGATTAAATGTCTTGGTTGATGTAAATGTTGTTATTCGATGAAATTGAGATAACATGTTTAAGTGTGTTGAGGTACGTGAACTTATGCACTATGATATGCCAATGTATGCTCTTTGATGTATTGACATGGTTAAGAAATATGATAGTTATATGCTATTGATATAATTGCCATGAATTTGAACATGTGAAGTTGTGAATTAAATTGTCCATATGACATTCACTCCATATGGGACATGACATGGATATGCAATGGTGCATCACATTGCATTTGCACGGCATCATTTATTTCATGGGTGAGTGCATGGTTGACGTCGACACCAGGCTTGGTGATTAACGCGAGGAGTAGTCCAAGTTGCATACATTGCATATGGGACATGGTGAGGCATCACATTCATGGGATGTTAGCATGGGTGTGGGTGTGATTGTGCATGGATGATTGTACCACAATCTATGTGGTATTAAATGCATATGGTCATGGAAATTGCTCATTAGCATTATTGCATATAGAGCATGACATTGGTAACTCCATTCATGGACATTAGTCATTAGTGGAGGCATGTGTAGGTGGTGCATGGTTAATCAACACCTTGTTTGGTGCTTGATATGTGGACTCGGGAGAAAAGTGGATCGACGATCCTTTTTGAGTCGCATGGTTGCATTGCATAAGTAAAACTTGTGTCTGGGTACAGCAAGAAGGGGCATGGCGACTTCCTCGGGTGAAAGACCCGGAATCACTTGGTTCATACACTTCCCGGGGTGAAATTCCGCAAAAGTGTAATGCTTACGGAGCCAGGGTGAAATTCCAAAATCCGTTGCCCAACAAGACACAAGATTTTGATATAAAATATACTCATCCAATGAGTATCATATTTTCCGTCGAAGACGGGTTCATTACACATTGCTTTGTGTTGTGGGAGTCGGGAAGGACTCGGGTTGTGTTATATGATTGAGTCTCATCTCACTCATGGCATGTTATACACATTGACATTACATTGTGTTGTCGAGCCGGGAAGGGCTCGGGGTGAGTGCATAAATGAGTCACATCTCATTTCATGATACATCAAACACGTTGGCATTAGCATTGTGTTGAGGAGCCAGGGAGGGCTCGGGTTGAGTACATGAGTCTCATCTCATTTCATGGGGCTTAGGTAGCCCGGTTTAACATACATGGCATTGACATGTAAAGGGAGTCAGAGTGGACTCGGGTTGAGTGCACATGGGTGGGTCTCACCTCATTCATGGCATGACATTATAGCATTACATCATTTAATTGTATATTATTTGATGGAATGGTTACGGATTTATGGATGTTGCATGTGAACATTTCATATGCATATAGGTTGAGGAGTAGCCTCTGTAGGAAATACTCTACTGGGCGTTGGCTCACCCTATACGGGAACACATTTCAGGTGGGAGAGATACACCGGCGGATGGCTCCATTTTGGACCCTCATGCTTGAAGAAAGCCGCATGTGGCTTTACTTAATGTTTTGTGTAATTACATGTTAGAAACTATATTTTGGGGCATGTAATGCGTTAAATAATTGTAATAGAACTTATAACGACTATTGTTAGATTAGCCTTTCATGTTTTGATTTAAGTATGGTTAATTGGACCCAGTGTGGCCAATGTTTACTTATACATGGACCCGGTGCGGCCATTGCTTTATATTTGACCTCGGATGGGTCTGGTAATTGTGTATTGCACAGGTTGGGTATTGGGTAGAGCTCCCCATACAAAGGAGACTCTGCCCAAATTTCGTTAAGTTATGGACCCCGGTAAATGGGGCATAACAGTGTGATATCGAGATACTAGGTATTTACAGGTATTCCGCGGGTTGATGGGTAATCAACGGACCCCCGGATTTTGGGGCGTCACATAATTTGATTAAAGTCTTAAAAAGAGACTAAGACAGCGAGAAATCTAGACATAGTGACAACAAGCCAGTGCAAGTCACTGAGTGATAAGGAGAGAAAAGACTTGGAAATGTGCAATGAAAGTGGAAGGAAAAAGAGTGAAATGAATTTGAGAGATTGACACTTTTAAGGCTAGAAGTCATAACTTTTTAGGCTTTTTTAGAATGTTTTGTTATATTTTAGGTCTTTGTAGAAGACTTTATATTGATTTGTGAAATAGATTGGGGGTCTAAACTCACTCCATTCAAGGGGCCTCAGAATATATAGCTGAATTAAGGGTTAATAATTTAATTAGGGTCCTAAAATTTTTAGAGCCCTAGGCGACTATTTTAATGATCTGGCTCTAGAATCGGCCCTGCTATGTCTCCTCTATTCAAAAGATCAAAGTGTTTGTGTGTCCCTCATTGTCGATTCTTCGTTCATAAAATCGATTAAGCGAGACAAAATTGATCACTGGATGATATGCAATGATTAAAGATAATATTTGTGTTAGTCCATATTTTATGCATTTTGTTTCAATTTGTCAAAAATCATGTGTGGACCGTGACAGGGTGGTGAGGTAACTAAGATGTTCAATATTACAAAGTGATGCAACGTAATTTTTTTTGGGGGTAATTTAGATATCTAATATATAAAACATTATATATGGGCTATCTCATACCCATGTTATTTGATTGCGACGATTCAATAGTATAGTCTATAGGAATTGTAATCACAGCAGCTAAACATACCTTTTTTAGCAAATATATCTGCAAATTTGTTTGTCTCTCTTATGTCTTGTTTGATCCGCACTTCTTGAATCTCTCAAGTAGCTCATTAGGAGCGTCTTGATACTTTGAGGCCTATACTATAAATGAAGTTTTTTATTTTTTAATATTAGCTTAAAACTTTTGAAAAGGTGATAATTAGTCAAGTTTTATACTTTAGCGTTTATACATATATCTTTTCAATTGCTCACAACTAATATACCTAACTTTTTAATTTTATAAGATCTATTCTTGTTTATATACTTAATTTCAACCTAAATTTTGTATTATATTGTGTTTTTTATTATTGACAAATATATTAAGAATTTTTTTAAAAAAATTTAAATAGTTTTAAAAATGTTCTCTTTTTATTCAAATTGTTTTCTATACAAACGTTTATTTTCTAACTATCATATTTACAAATTAGTCAAACACTTTTATAATAAATAAATAATACGAATTATAAAATTTTAAAGTATAAAATTTAATTTGTTATCGTGGCTCACAAAATAAAGATATAATACATGGATTCTTGCCTAATATCGCCTACTAAACAATAAAACAGAGAGAATCAATAAATTATTGTCTCTGACCAAAAAAAATTAATGTCTTGTATCTTTAATGATTTAGAAAAATACTGTATTCGTAATAGACAAAAGAGAGATTGTGTGGGATTGGAAGTAGAGGGAATGAAAATAAACGGTTTGATTGGTATTTTAATCTTAAATAAGGACAAAAGCATGGGATAACATATGTGCGTGTGTAATGATTATGATGCCTACTATACAATATTTTTTGCACATTTTTAGCCTTTTTATTTTTTTATCAAATTTAATTCTGTGTGTTATGGGGTTGAATTGTTTATCTGTCACGCCCACAAAAGCGTGATTAAAAAAAATTTACTTTGTTTATTCAAAAATACATGCCGATTTGTTGTAAAAACATCTAGAAAAGTATCTCCTTAGTTTATATAAATCAAATTTTTTTTTTTTTGAAAATTTCGGCAGAGTTTTCTTTGAAAATTGAGCTTCCAACTAGTTAGTAAGAGCATCCATGTGAGAGCATGACATAATTTAAACTAATTAAACATCCACAACATGCCTCCATAAAAAAATATAATCCAACTAAATCCGGGGTGGCAATTAGAGGCCCACGAAGTCCTCCCAAACCCGGATACATCCAATACCAATATACACCACAACTTAGAACACAAAGTTATAACTTTACATTATAATACCCAAAATAATAATCTCTCCATGGGATGATCTAGTGTACACCACAAAAGCCTCAAAACAACATTTTCAAACCCAATGTTTGAGTGCTAACATTTATACATAAATTCTAAAGGTATATACAAAAAAAACCTCCAAAAGAGATTCTTTCTAGTCCAAGCTCCCACAAGCATTCCATCACCAATGCCCCAAGATGCATGCTAGTCTCTGAAAAATATTAGTAAGGGATGAGCAACCACACGCTCAGTAGGATAATCATTTTCCCAAACATTTACAAAGTTTTAAATACCAACATTCACAAACCATACGAATAAGTAATGAAAACTTTCTATAACTAAATACAGGTACAAGATAATAAGTAAAACATTTTTAAAAATCTCTCAACACCTCATCATTAGAAATATACAAAAGTATAAATTAAATGTTTATATATTTAAAGTCAAACCATCATAGCAAATACCATGCATGCCTCGCATATGGACAATATCATCAATCACACTAGTTCACGCATGAACCATTCCCGGGGAACCTTTTGGGTCTTGCACCCTAGGGTCTCATCACCCTTCTTGCTTTTTAAGAGGAATGTGTAGGGCACAACTTGTGATGCCACATAGGCCATCACTGAAAACCACTACCATAACCAATCCCCTTTAGAACTAGTAGCCGCATTGGCAACCCACTCAATAGGCCTCAATCGTCTACTAACCCTCTGCCTGTCAATATCGAGCATACATTTCAAAAAAATCATTATTTTCTATATCCATAAATCTTTTTGAAAACTCATGTCATAACCTTGGCATTTTATCAAACATATAGTATACTCAAATCTCAAAATTTGCATTTTCAAAGCAACACAACCAATTCCAAGAAAATAAGTCATATATATTATGTACAAGATCATAACATACTTCAAAACCCCCAAATCATGGGTTTAATCAAATACTCATAACCAAAATCAAACTAGGGTTTCAAGCCCACAACACTAAAATTATTTTCATTTCCAAGACGCATATATATTATGTACAAGATCATAGCACACTTCAAAACCCCCCAAATCATAGGTTTAATCAAATACCCTTAACTAAAATCAATCTAGGGTTTCAAATCCACAACACTAAAATCCATTTTATGCATGTAGGTTCACAATTCATGACATACTCCACAATAAATCAAGGTTTACAACAAATATTTTGTCATCAAACACATAGTAAGCTTTAACTAAAGAAAAGAAATGAGATGTACAATGTAAATGCAAGAGAGAGGAAAACCCCACCTAGAAATCAAAAGTCCAAGCTTAATCTCCAAGATTCTCAAGCCAAACCCAAGCCCTAGAGCCCTTCTTCTCTCTTTCTCTCTCTGGTTCTAAGATGGGTGAAGGAGTTTTGGGTGAGAGATGTGAGAAAAAATGGAAGAAAATGGCTGAAATCTGGGTTTTAAACCAGTTGTCCCCGAATGTTACTGTTCATTGGCTGAAAAATACATTTTTCTTCGAAATTACGATTTTGCCACTAAAAGTCTTCAATTTGATCCATATGACTACCCTAAGGTTTTTCGACGTTCCGGATTCATTTTTAATGTTATTTTAATCTAAAAATATTTAGTTTTATGATTTATCTCAAAACTAAATGTTAATTTACATCCGAAACACTAAAATTACTATTTTATCCATCCGAACCGCTATATCTGCTAAACGGCTATTCCAAGTTTTTCGGACCTTTCGGATTCATTCGTAATATTATTTTAACCTAAAAAACATTAATATGTTTACATAGTTACCCTCCAAAAATTAAATTGACCCCAAAAGTCAATACGTTCGTACTTCAAGTTTACGCGACTATTCATTTAACAACGATTCGAAGTTTCTCTCATTATTTTAATTATTTTAAAAAAATTATTTATATTTATATAACACATGGGATCTCACATTATCCCAAATCATTGAACTAATTTTTTTTTATTGGACTTAACTTTTATGTGTTTAAATTTATGATATTTTTTTTTTGGAAGGTAAAATGTATTAAAGAACCAGGAATACAAGGGTAATTACCCACAAAATGTACAATGAAGTCACATAGGACTCAAAGATCTCAAAACACAAGTCTGTAAGAGATACCTTAAGAAGGGCATCTCCCACAGACTTGTTGACAAAAAAGCATTGAAAAACAGAGAATGAAACCAATACATCAGCCCCTTAACCCCACTGATATGCCACATCACAGTTACCTGCAACCATAACATCCCAGCACAACAAAGCAGATCAGTCCCAAGCCGCAGCACAGCCAAAGCAAAAACAGCCCAGCACAGAACAGGCAAAACAGCCCCAAGTAGCAGCACAACCAAGGCAATACATCCCATCAAAACACAACAGGATAGCTTCAAGCAGCAACACATCCAAGGCAAAACAGCCCACCAGAAATGAAAAAGCCAGAAAAAAGCCAGCAAAAAGCCCCAAGTAACAGCAAAAAAACCAGCAACCACCCCAATCAACAAGCATTTTGTAGGAAGTAAAGGCTATGAGCTTAAGCTTCCAACAAAAATCCTCACCAAGTGACCAAAAAATCGAGAAACTCATATTGAAACACAGAGAAGTGCAGTAGAGCACTGCAACCGTGGGCAACAGATAAATCAAACATTGGGCAGGGCAAGACAGCTCAGCTCAAACAAGCTTCAGGAAGGTTCCATTGTTGCAGCAGAGTTGCATTCTGTTGATTTCTCTTGAATTTCAAGGATATGAGCCTTTCTCTAATGGTTTGCTTGATGGATTGAAGAAGAGAATTAGGGTCTTTGCTCTGCTTTTTGAAAATTCTCCCATTCCTCTCAGTCCACAAAGAATAGACAGTAATAGAAAGACAAAGCTTTAAAATAGTTGTCTTCATTGATTTTCCTCTCCACTGTTGAGCAACCCAAGAGATTGAATCAGTCCATTCGCTGCTGCCACTGCTGGTTGCTCAGGAGCATAACACCATTCCAAACCCTGTTAGAGAAATTACATTCAAAAAATAAATGGTTGTGTGTTTCTTCAGCTCTCCTACATAGAATACATTATGGGTCAATCTGAGCTGCAAATCTTTGAATTCTGTCCTTGGTACTCAGCTTACATCTAATGGCAAGCCAGAGGATGAAGGCCATTCTAGGGATAGCTTTACCATACCAAACAAGTTTATACCATTGCACGGTTGGACCTTCACTCCTGATATGTTCCCAGGCAGATTTAGCAGAAAATTTACCCCCCGCAGTTAAAGTCCACTTGACTGAGTCCTCAGTATCTTGGTCAAGCAGGTAGCTTGGCATTGCATTGATGATTTCCTGCACTTGAATGGAAGTACCAATTGTCCAATTCCATTGGTTATTCAAAATAATTCTGCTAACCTTCGCGTTCCTTGGAATTCTGGATTCGAGCAAGATCCTTGGGTTGCTTCTTTGAAGGAGTGGACCAAGGGGGTGCCAGTTATCCAGCCACAGGCTGGTAGATTTCCCATTTCCTACCCTATGGATAATGCATGGCCTGAGCAGTTCTCTAAGTTCAAGCAACTTCCTCCAATTCCAAGAGCATGTTTGGGTGGCTTTGAGGTCCCTTTGATGTAATAGGCATGAATCCACTGAGTCCATAAATTCTCCTTGTCATTAAAAAGATGCCACAAGTGCCTCATTAGCAGTGCTCTATTCCAGTCCCTCAACCTTTTGATACCAAGCCCTTCTTCTTCTTTAGGTTTACATATCTCTTTCCAAGTGACCTTTGATCCCGTATGACTAAGATCAATACCTTTCCAAATAAAAGATCTCAGGGTCTGTTCAGTTCTATGAATAACCTTCTGTGGAAGACTCAAATGAGAGGCCCAGAAGATGTGCAAACTGCAGAGAATGAAAATGACAAGCTGAACTCTTCCAGCATATGAAAGTGATTGATTGACCCAAGACTTAACTCTTGATTCCACCTTTTCAATAAGACTGGAACAGTGTTGATACTTCAAACCAGCCGAAATGAGTGGAACACCTAAATATTTGATAGGCAAATTCCTTTCCTCAACACCAAACAAATTCTTGATATGACAAGCAGTATCTTCATTTATAGCACACATGAAAATATTACTTTTTCCTGCATTAATCTGAAGCCCTGAAGCCACACTGAACTGGTCCAAAGAATTCTTAATCACAGAAGCAGAGTTCATGTCTCCATAGCAAAACAACATCAAGTCATCAGCAAATGAAAGCTGGGCAATTTTGAGAGTTTTTACCTCCAATGGAATCTGAAGCTTGGATTTGAACTAATGTTGAACTGGATAAGAAGAGATAAACACTCCATTGCAATGACAAAAAGGTAAGGGGATATAGGGTCACCCAATCTTAAACCCCTCCTACTAGGGAAGTATCCAACCAGCCCACCATTGATATTCATTGAGAATCTAGCAGAAGTCACACATGCTTGAATCCATCTCCTTATGGTGTGAGGGAAACCAAGAGCCTCCAATGCTTCAAACAGAAAAGTCCAGTCAAGTGTGTCATAAGCTTTCCTCATATCCACCTTTAAAGCACATCTAGGGGACCCTTTATTTTTATGGTAATCCCTCATTATCTCTTGAGTGGGTATAATGTTGTCTCCAATCTTTCTTCCATGGAAAAAGGCTGCTTGGTTTGGGTTTTAAGACTGGGAAGAGAACCTTTAATCCTATTGGCAATAATCTTGGCTATTGCTTTATACATGACATTGCAACAAGAAATAGGTATGTAGTCCCCCATAGTTGTAGGATTGGGAACCTTGGGAACTAAAGCAATGATGGTACTGTTAAGCTCCTTCAATAACCTTCCAGTTGAGAAAAATTCCTTCACAGCAGCAACTATGTCCTTCTCTATGATATGCCAAGCCCTTTTAAAAAACACAGCATTGAACCCATCAGGACATGGGGCTTTTTGGTTATTGAAGGAGAAAAAAAATTTCTTGATTTCCTCCTCAGTGACTTCCCTCTCCATTTCAGCGGCTTGTTGATCAGTAACTCTGTTTTGGATAATAGGTTGCAGCATATCCCTACTCTCATTTGAATAGGAGGAACGTCCCAGGAGCTTTTGAAAGTAATCCAGAGCCTCAACTTTCACTGCTTGTTCCCCCTCAACCCTTGTACCATCAACTCTCATAAGAGCCAAAATCTTTTTCTTGTTCCTTCTATTAGCCATAGTCTTGTGGAAGAAAGATGTATTCTTGTCCCCTTCGCTGAGCCATTGGACCCTTGATTTCTGTTTGTAAAATCCCTCATCAATCTTAGCATCTTGAATGTAATTTGCAAGGAGTTGTTGTTCTTCTTGATGCATGGCAGGATCACTTGGGTTACCATCCAGCATTCTTTGACATCTCTCCAAAGCTTCCTTGGCTTCTTTGGCTCTAACTGTAACTTTCCCAATATTCTTGGTCATCCCTTTAAACATTGTCTTGAGAAGTTTTAATTTGCAGCAAACACGATACTGAAAAGTCCCTTGAATAGGTTGTGACCAAATATGATTCACCAAGTCTAAGAAATCCTCTCTCTCGGCAAGGAAGTTAAAAAATTTGAAAGGGCTGTTTCTCTTTTCCACTTGAGGTCCCAAATGCACAACAGCAGGACTATGGTCAGAAACGCCAAGAGGTAAAAATTCTTTCGTAGCCTGCTGAATAATGAGGTTCCACCTTTCATTCACAAGGACTCTATCCAATTTACGAGCCACACATCCATGACCACCCCTCTTATTACACCAGGTAAATTGAATACCTGAGTACCTGAGATCAATAAGCTCGGAATCCTGTAAGCATCTATCAAATTCTTCCATTGTTGAGTTCCATCTGTTCTGCCCCCCTTCATTTTCCTGTAAGCTCCTAATAGCATTAAAATCACCTAATACCACCCAAGGATCATTTGAGAAGATTCTAGCATGGTGGATAGGATTGCCCCATAATGGTCTTCTTTCTCTATCATCATTAAAGCCATAGACAAAAGAGGATGTGAATTGCACCCTGCTCTCAAGATGCTTGATCTTGCAATGAACAACTTGGTCAGACTCGGAGAACTTACTGAGCTCCACATTATCTGGGTTCCACCCAATCCATATCCTTCCAAAGTTATGACTATCATAGTTTGCTAGACAATTCCAATCTCTAAAGACCCCCTGTATGATTCTATTTTTATTTACAGATTTCACCTTTGTTTCAACAAGCCCCAAAATATCAAGCTTCTATTCAAAAATAAATTTCCTAACCTCCTCATGTTTAGAAGTCTCATTAAGACCTCTAATGTTCCAACATGCACAATTCATTGAAGGGGTTGGATTTTTCTGAGCAAGAGGTGCTCAGCCACCTTGGACTTTGAGTCTTTCTTATTCCCTTTCTTCTTTTTGTTTGGCATTTGTTGAAGTTTAGCTTTGGTTCGTTCCTCCTCCTTACGGACTTCCTCAGTTGCTTCATTTGGAACGTTTGCTTCAGGCTCAAGCTCTGCTCTTAAATCAACCACAATTTGCCCCCATTCCTTGTTGAGCTCCTCAAATTTGTTAGATGACAAAGTGACACCAGGTTGCATGAGCAGTTGAGGAGAGTTGTTCTCATTGATTGTTATTTTAGTGATATGGTGGTCATGAACCAAAATATCCTGTTGAGAAAAGGTAGAAGCGCCACCTTGGGTCACCAGTCCCATATTATTCTTTATAGTAACCGAGGAAGAAACTTGGTGAAATTCTATCAGTTCCTCTGCTTGAGTCAGATTAACCTCTTGTTGCTCTAACCCGGTCATAGTTGCAACTGCCTTTCCCTTATCTAGCATATCTGAGCTGACCTGTAAAGGAGCTAGTTTAGGCTTCCAGCTTTCCACAGTTCTTTGTTTGGGACAAGTTGGCTCATTGTGACAAAAAACGCAACAGTTATGACAAATTTTAGGTCTCCATTGGTACTTCACCTTGATCTCTATGGTTTCAGTTTTCCCCTGGATGTCCATGAGGAGGTCAAAGCTCTCAACCAGTTTTTCAGCAGCATTCACCTCAACACATAATCTTGCGTAACTTAATCTCCTCTTCTTTGCAGTAATAGTGTCAGCATAAAGCGGTTTACCTACTGCACTAGCAAGGTAGCTTAGCCTTTCATCACTCCAAAATTGGAAGGGGATGTTATGCAACTTAATCCATAGTAGAATTAAAGAGTGATTCTCTTTGGTTAGAATGAGATCAGGATGCCATTTTTTGAGGATGAGTAGCCTTCTAGAAAAAAACCAAGGGCCAGCTTCACAAACTTTGGTTCTAGACTCATCATCCATGAACTTAAAAAAATAGAACCCATTTTCATTTGCATAAACCTCAAGGAGGCCCATATTGCCCCAAATCTTGTGAGCTATAAAGCTAACATATGAAAAAGGGAGTTTTTTCTCTATGAAGTAACCAACGAGGCAGTTCCTCCACTCATGACAGCCCTTAGAGACAACTTCCATGGGGGGATGGACAATGATTATATTCTTCTCTTTTTTGGGTTCGAAGTATTGAAGGTCATTACCTCATAAGGGTGTTGGTGCAGAGAGTTAGATTTTTCCATTGCATTCTGCTTTAAGACTTGGCTCCATGGCTTGGCAGATGTGGGCTTGGTTTGTGGAACACTCATATGCTTGCTTGGAAGCTGCCCATTAGAAGGTCTCCCAACCATAGGAACAGGGGAAGAGTCCTGAACATTGTTACAGGTAGGGAGGATTGGGAACTCTTGGTTGTTGCAGTGGTCCTCTATCTCAACATCAACTGTGGTTGAAATAGTGGTGGGAATCATGTTTGTAATAACTTCATTCGGACAGCTAGTTAATGGCAAATATGGTGGGTTTGGTGGAGTATCTTTTTGTTCACTGCCTAGTGAAGTTTTAGTGAGAGATTGGAGTGACCCACTTTCATTAATGGCTTGGTAGTTGGCAGAAAAGGTAAGAGCCCCATCGATCTTGTTTGGAACTTTGGAAGTAAATGCCTCATCTGCCATGGCTGAGCTTGAACGGTTTGCATCAAGCAATTGGAAAGCAAGGTTGGGCAGGGGATAAGCATAAAAACAGAGGGCGAGAAGAAAGGGGGATCTGAGTGAATGAGGTGGGTAAAGGTAAGAAAAGGAGGATTGAAGGAAAAATAGGCGAGGATGAGAGAAGATTTGACAAGAAAATTCTAGGGTTCAAGGAGGTTGGGGGAAAAGGACATCAGATTCCATCGCTAGTTGGTTGTAGTGTTGATAACAAGTAGTTGGGATAATTAAAATTAAATTTATGATATTAACTCTTTATTTGAGGTCTGTTTTTTAGTTGGGGTCTAAAGCCTATGTTTTAGTAGCCTTATGTTTGGGTAGGCCTTGCTGACATCGTGATCATTTCGTGATCAAAAAAAATGATTCCAAAGCCTAATAATATATGAATGGAAACTAAAGAATGAATACAAGTTGATAGTACCCAAAATCAGTTCTAAGTGTGAGAACAGCCCTTGAGGTCAGATCGAGAGGTCAGTTCGGAGCTCCAGAGCTCAAAAGACCAGAGCTCTGGCTCTCCCAACCGAAATAGTAGCCGAATCAATAAGGGAGGTGGCTAGATGACAGCTGGAACCTCCAAACCGGAAACCAAGCAACCTCCCAGGCGTAAAACTCTTAATTGACCAGGATCCCCTCCCTAAATTAAGGAGGATCCCATGAATAGAGGGCAAGGATCTCGATAGAGATCTTTGGGGGGTTAGGAGTAACAGTATAAGAGTTGTACATTACCCCAACCAAGGGGGGACAGATGAAACTCTCTGTAAACATTCCAGAATAATCAATAAAGAGAAAGGAGCAAGAACCTCCATTAAAGAGTGGACTAGCCAAGCTCATCAGCCGGTGAACCACTATATTTCTACTGTATATCACACACTACACCTCGGGTAATTAGAGCATTCATACACCAATTCACGAGCCTTATAGCTCAGATCCATCCCATACAATTAAACCTTATCTCGTTGCTCATTCACGTGAAATAACATCATCAGTTTGACGTCGTCTATGGGAACGATAGTTCTTGTTACAAGTATACTGATCTTTCAGTAATTGATGGTCTCTACACGTAATATGAGCAAAAGTCAGATGAATCCCTCAAGGGTGCAGAATCCCCAAGAGGTCACTAGTGGGAGGCAACCAGAAAACCTTCATGATTTCGTGCCTACTGCCGAAGACGACCCACCTACGGTGGATCCCCCCGCCAACAATGAACTAGACGCCCTTCGTCTGGTCAATCAACGTTTACTTCAACAAAATGAGGAGCTCTTGAAGCTCTTACGAGGCCCTCAGCAGACGCAACCAGCCCAGCAAGGCCAGAATGATCTTCCTCATAGGGAACGGAAATACCTTGATCCCCTCAGGGAAGCGAACGAAGGAGGGGAGAGCAGTCAGGCACCCCATCAGCCACCTAGGAGGGGGGTTAATGAAGAAGCACAGAGCCAAAATGAAGGACTAGAGAAAAATGATTTCCTTCCTTTCCAGCAGGAGAGAATGGAGCAATATTGGGAGCACCGCTTCAAGGACATCCAGCAAGAGCTCAGCCACATGAGGGAGGCAGTGAGGTTCAAGACTCCAGTAAAGATGGATGCCTTGGTGCAACAAACTGAATCCCCATTCACTCCGGGGGTGTTGCATTTCCCTCTTCCTCCGAAGTTCA
Source organism: Ilex aquifolium (assembly GCA_951799425.1). Taxonomy (NCBI): domain Eukaryota; kingdom Viridiplantae; phylum Streptophyta; class Magnoliopsida; order Aquifoliales; family Aquifoliaceae; genus Ilex; species Ilex aquifolium. The sequence goes on from OX637400.1 coordinate 18,033,959, forward strand.
GAATGCCTCAAATAGAGGTTTTTGATGGGACAAAAGACCCCGTGGATCACCTCAACACCTACAAAAACTAAATGGAGCTGCATGGATACCAGGATCCTGTGCGATGTAGGGCCTTTGCCATCACTCTGAAGGGGTCAGCCTTAGCATGGTTCAATAGGCTCCCCCCCCCCTCCAGCTTCGATCTCTTCTTTCAAAGAACTCTCTATTTCCTTTGTATCTCACTTCATCGGAGCTCAGATCTACAGGAAGCCGAGCTATCATCTATTAAATATAAAGTAGAGACCTGATGAGAACCTGTGATCTTATGTACAGAGATTCAATTCAGAATCTCTGAAGGTAGATGTCCTGGACGAAAAATTTTTCATTACTGCTTTCATTGCAGGGTTAGGAGTGCAGTCAAAGGACTTGATGTTCTCTATATCAAAGAACCCTCAAGCAAACATGGCTGAGGTGTTAGCCAAGGCAGAAAAGTACATAAACGGTGAAAAAACACTCCTTTCCAAGGTGAGGAGTGCATCATCACGGAAGGAGAAGGGGAAAGAAGAAAAGAAGAAGGACCGAAGTCCCAGGAAAGAAAAAGAACGAGAAAGGTCTCCAAGAAGGGATAGAGATCGCTCCCCAAAGAGAAGAGGAAATGTTAGAGACCGCTTAGGCCCTCTGCAGCCTGAGCTACAGCCTAGATACGCACCTCGGTAATTCACCCCGCTCACCACCGCTGTGTCCCAAGTTCTGTATAAGGTCCAGAACGAGAAGTTCCTGAGGTGGCCACCTCGGATGAAGGCAGATCCAGCAAAGAGAGACCCACAAAGTATTGTGACTACCACAGAGATCATGGTCACCATACCGATGACTGCATTCAGCTAAAAAAGGAGATCGAGTTTTTAATCCAACGAGGGCAGTTACGTCGCTTTGTGGCCCATGACAATCAGAATCGAGCTCTTCCACCGCCGCCGCCTCAACAGCAAGCACCTGCACCACATCAACAGCCTTTGGGTGAGATCAGAGTAATATCTGGAGGATTTACGGGAGGCGGAGAATCCAGCTCAGCTAGGAAAGCTCACCTCCGACGAATCAGAGCCGAAAAAGCTCTCGAAGTGCATACTGTGTCCAAAGCACCACGCTTAGACACAGCTATCACTTTTTCAGATTCTGACCTGGAGGGATGTCAGTACCCCCATGATGATCCCTTGGTGGTAAGAGTTGTGGTAGCCAACAGAACCGTTCATCGAGTTCTGATCGATAACGGAAGCTCGGCAGACATCATTTTTGCGCCTGCATTCGATAAGATGGACATAGGAAGGGAAAAACTAGAACCTGTAAGTACCCACTTGCTAGGTTTCTCAGGAGAAAGGGTGTTCCCCTTAGGGTCAATCCAGCTTGTGCTCACCCTATGTGATCCGCCTTGCCAAGCCACCACAACCGTAAAATTCTTAGTGGTTGATGCACCTTCTGCGTACAACATTCTGCTTGGAAGACCTTCCCTTAATTCTATGAGGGCTATTCCATCTGCCTATCACTTGGTCGTCAAATTTCCAACAGAAAATAGAATCGGAGTGGTTCGGGGAGACCGGCGTGTAGCAAGGGAATGCTACATGGCGTCTGTGAAGATGAAGGAGGTTGAGAACATCTAGTTGGATGAACTTGACATGAGGGATGAGCTGGAAACCAGACCAATCCCATCAAAAGAGCTAGAACCTATACAGCTAGATGAAGAGCCTGAATACCTTGTTTATGTAGGATCCAAGCTGAGCAGAGAGATTAAGGAACTTCTCATCCAATTTTTGAGGCAAAACATGGAGGTGTTTGCCTAGAAACAAGAAGACATGGAAGGTATTGAATCCTCAGTTATCACGCATAAGCTCAGCGTGAATCCGAGCTGCAAGCCCATCAAACAAAAGAGGAGTTTCGCCCCAGAGCGTCAAAAATCCATTAATGAAGAGGTCAACAAACTTCTCCATGCCAGAGCCATTAGGGAGGTGGATTACCCAGTATGGCTAGCTAATGTCGTCCTCGTTAAGAAGACCAACGACAAGTGGCGCCTTTGCATTGACTTTACTGACCTCAATTGGGCTTGCCCCAAGGACAGTTTCCCCTTACCTCGGATAGACTTGATTGTGGATGCCACCGCTGGGCACGAGCTCCTCAGCTTCATGGACGCTTTCTCCGGGTATAATCAGATTAGAATGGACCCTAATGACCAGGAGAAAACCTCCTTCATAACTGAGCAAGGGACGTATTGTTACCAGGTTATGCCTTTCGGGTTGAAGAATGCTGGAGCCACTTATCAACGCTTGGTGAATAAAATGTTCCAAAAGCAGATCGGAACGACCATGGAGGTTTACATCGATGATATGTTGGTCAAATCACTGAAAGTAGAGCTCCATATCAAACATTTGACGGAATCTTTCCAGGTCTTGAAGGAGTACAAAATGAAGCTCAATCCCGCCAAGTGTGCCTTTGGAGTTTCTGCTGGAAAGTTTCTGGGCTTCATAGTTAATAGCAGAGGAATAGAGGCAAACCCAGAGAAGGTGAAAGCAGTACTGGATATGCAACCTCCGTCCAATACAAGGGAGGTGCATCGTCTAACAGGAAGAATAGCTGCCTTAAGCCTCTTTGTGTCCAGATCGAGCGACAAGTGTCAACCTTTCTTTCAAGTCTTAAAGAAGGCCTTCCAGTGGGATGCCCAGTGTGAGGAAGCGTTCAGAGCACTGAAAAATTATCTGAGCTCCCCACCTACTCTGGTGAGCCCGTTGGAAGGTGAGTTCCTTACTCTCTATCTAGCTATCTCAGATTTCTCAACAAGCGTAGCGCTAGTAAGGGAGCATGACAGAGCTCAGCAACCGGTCTATTACTGTAGCAGAGCTCTAAGGGGGGCAGATGAGAGATATCCGAAGATGGAGAAGCTTGTTTTAGCCTTAGTTACAACTGCTAGGAGGCTCAGGCCATATTTCCAAGCTCACACTATCGAGATCCCAACAGATCAGCTAATGAAGCAAGTGTTAAGTAAACTGGAGACTTCGGGTAGGCTGGTTAAGTGGGCCATCGAGCTCAGTGAGTTCGATATCAGGTATAAACCAAGAACAGCCATCAAAGGGCAAGTGTTGGCTGACTTCATTGCAGAATTCACAGCAGGAACACCCACGGGGACCATACAGCTGGTACCTGACCTCCCACGTGGAAGCTTTCTGTAGATGGAGCTGCCAACGCCCAGGGTAGCGGTGCTGGCTTAATTTTGACCTCCCCTGATAAAATAGATGTTGAATATGCATTAAGGTTTGGGTTTAAGGCCTCGAACAACGAGGCAGAATATGAGGCTGTCATAGCAGGGTTAAATCTTGTTTACTCGATGGAGGCAGAACAGCTGGAGATCTGCAGTGACTCTCTGCTCGTGGTGAAGCAGATAGAGGGGTCTTACGAGGCCAAGGGCGAGAAGATGATCCTTTACCTCAGAAAGGTACAGGAGTTGATCAGGAAATTTGTGCAAGTCAAGATTATACATGTCCCCAGATCAGAGAACTCTCGAGCAGATGCGCTGGCAAGATTAGCAACTGCTTCACAGGAGAATTTAGATAGGTTGATACCGGTAGAGCAGTTGGCAGAGCCATCAGTAGGAATTGAGAAAGAGGAAGTTTTCCCAGTCCTTTCCCCACCTGTCTGGATGGACTCAATTAGGGAATATCTTCAGAACATAACTTAGCCAGCAGACCCCAAGGAGGCCGCAAAGATAAGGGTAAGGTCAGCCAGATTTTCTATTTTACAGGGAAACTTATATAAGCGAGGATTCTCGATGCCTCTCCTCAGATGTATAGGAGATGAGGATGCCGATTACATACTTAGGGAGATCCATGAAGGAATTTGCGGTAACCATATCAGAGCTCGAACCCTGGCAGGAAAAGCCCTGAGGCAGGGATATTATTGGCCCACCATGCTAAAGGATGCCACCGACCTGATTAAAAAGTGTAAGGCGTGTCAGATACATGCCAATGTCTCTCATTGCCCACCAGAGTTCTTAACGTCGGTGGTAAGCCCTTGGCCCTTTCAGCAATAGGAATTGGACATTCTTGGCCCTCTTCCAACCAGCATAGGACAGTGTAAATTCGTCATAATTGGAGTGGACTATTTCACTAAATGGGCAGAGGTGGAGCCTCTGGCAACAATCACGGAGCAAAAGGTTTAGAATTTCACATGTAAGTCTATAGTCTGTAGGTTTGGGGTACCTAGAGCGATTGTCTCTGATAATGGGAAAAAGTTTGACAACCCAAAGTTCAAGAAGTTTTGTGCAGAGCTGGGGATAAAGAATTATTTCTCGGCCCTAGCCCATCCACAGTCAAATGGACAAGCAGAGGTGATGATCAGGACGATCAAAGCAGCCTTGAAGACCAAGCTCGAGTCTTTGAAGGGAAAATGGGTTGAGTATATCCCAGAGGTGTTATGGGCATATAGAACAACCCCTAGGGCAACAACTCAGGAAACACCGTTTGCTTTGGCTTTCGGAACCGAAGTAGTATCGCCTGTAGAAATAGGGTTACCATCCCCTAGAACCGAGCTCGCAGAGCCAGAGCATAACGATGAATCCCTCCTGCTAAATCTCGACCTCTTAGATGAAAGGAGAGAAAGAGCTCTGCAGCACATTCAGAGTTATCAGAGAAAAACCGCAAGGTACTACGACAGGAAGGTAAGGCACAGAAGCTTCAAGGTTGGAGATTTGGTGCTTAGGAGGCTTTTGCTTGCGAGAAAGGACCCCACGCATGAGAAGTTGGAGCCAAATTGGGAAGGCCCCTACGTCGTTTCAAGAATAATTAGGCCTGGGAACTATGAGTTACAAATAGAAGAAGGAAAGATCCTACCTCACTCTTGGAATGTTGAGCATCTTAAGAAGTTCTTTCAGTAAGTTTTCCTTGTAATAAAGTTATTCTCGATAAAAATAGCAAGTTCTTGATTCATCCTCATATGGCTTCCACAAAAAAAATATATATATATATGAAACGAGCTCTACAGCTCTAGATAAGCTATTCAGCTTATAAGAAATGAAACGAGCTCTACAGCTCAAGATAAGCTATTCAGCTTATAAAGAATGACATGAGCTCTACAGCTCAAGATAAGCTATTCAGCTTATAAAGAATGGGATAAGCTCTTCAGCTCTTGAAATGCAGGATGAGCTCTACAGCTCGAGATGAGCTCCTCGGCTCATGAACAAACGATAAGCTTCTAAGCTTATAAAGTTCGAGATGAGCTCCTCGGCTCATGAACAAACGATAAGCTCCTAAGCTTATAAAGTTCGAGATGAGCTCCTCAACTCATAAACAAACGATAAGCTTCTAAGCTTATAAAATCCAAGATGAGCTTCTTAGCTCATAAACGAACGATAAGCTTCTAAGCTTATAAAACCCAAGATAAGCTTCTAAGCTTATAAAATTCAAGATGAGCTCCTTAGTTCATTTGATAAGAAATGAGCTATATAGCTCAAGATAGGCTCCTTAGCCCATAAACTTCAGGATGAGCTCCTTAGCTCATATCATAAGAGATGAGCTCTTCAGATCATAAAAAGGAAAGATGAAGTCCTCAGCTCATATGTATATATACGTGTTCAAAAAAAAAAGGTAGTTACGGTTACAAGCATTCAGGAAGAAGCAAAAGTTAAACGAAAGTCTGGCATTTTATTAATCAAAAGGGAGTACAAGGAGGTAGAGCTCCTAGTTCTTTTTAAGTTGCTGCTTCAGCTCGGCTACCTCTCCTCTTTCAGCTCGTCCCTTTCCTTCTCAACCTCAGTAAGCGCTTTGAGAAGCTTCTCGCCTGCTGAGGTGAACAAGATAGTTGCAAGAGAGGAATCAGGCGAAGAGGAATCATCCCTCCTACGCTTCTTTGAGGACCCACCAGCATCCTCCTCCTCGTCAGAATCGGAAGGAGAAGTCCAAGGAAAGTCTGGAAAAGAAGAAAACTCCCAAGCAGTTGCCTCAGCGCCAAACAAATAAAGATTTTCATGAGTCATCAGATCTGAAAAAGGCTTGGGAACTACGAGCAGCAGCTCATCAATATTCATCATCTCTGGCAAATCCAGATCAAGATGACCTGCGCAACAAGAACATAATAAGAATAAATCTTCACCGAAAATGGTCGAGAGAGCTCTGCTTGAGCATACCTATTCGAGAGAAACTCTTCCAGGATCGTGGAATCCTAGTACGAGGACAGCGCAGCTCGGGAGATCGCCAGGACTTCCCAGAGGCAAAAAAGAAGCGTTAAGACCACCCTTCAGGAGAGGCAGGAAGGTTCAGAACCCAATGGGGTAAATTGAAGTGCCTCCAACGAAAGAAACTGAAGCAGGAGAAATCATCTTCTTCGATCTCGAAAAAATAAAGGAACTCGGCAATAGAAGGGAACCTACCATTGCCATACAGACGCCAGAAGAGGAAAAAGCTGACCATAGCAGCCCATCCTTGAGGTGAAAGGCGAGAGTGGCACAAGCCATAATATGCAAGAATTCGCCCGATAGAAAGATGAATGGGAAGGCGAAGCCCCATGTCCAAGGCACCCTCAAAAAAACAAACTTCCCCTCGGGAAAGGTAATTACAAGACTCATCAGGGGTGGGAACTCGCAGAGGCAAGTCAAGCTCAGGGAAGAATCGCTTCTTGATGACTGCCAAGTTAGAAGGCTCCATCGTTGAAGGAAACAAGTAGCGACAATGCCACTTCTAGTCAATTCCGAAAGAAATGGGTTCTTTGAACAAATGAGAAACAGGGGCAGCCATTAGGATTACAATGAGGATAGAAGGTAACCACGAAGATTCAAGAAGAGACTCTGAAATATTTTGGCAAAAGAGAAAGAAATACAGGAGATATTAGAAGTCTTGAGGAAAATCGTGAGCTTTTAAGAAACCAAGAACCACACGAAAAACAGAGTCGACGGTCCTTTTGGTTTCCTAATTAATAAAGGTAGCTACGGTTTTGGAAAGCAGTTGAGTAAATGCGAGAAGATGAACCAGCACAAGATAACCCTCCCAATGCGTTCAATATAATTGGAAGCAAGTCTGACCCCACCTAAACAGAATATTCCTCAGACTTCTTTGAGTTGAGGTCAGCTCGGTTGGCTACCTAACTTCTCCATCGTAATTTTTTGAGATCTCCAGTTCCAAGAACCATGCTCATATCATGGATGAAATGGGCTAGTATTTCTTAGGCTCATCGGCCTTCAAAGTCCTCATGTATGTAGCAACATGTCCCCAGCAGGTCTACCTTTGTAAGAGATCAAGCATCAAGTTATTTACTATCTTTTCCAAGTCCAGCAAACCTCTTGCCACCACGAGGGATGCCAAGTCTCACATCCTAAAGAGCTCTAAGAGGCCTCTTACTTTCAAAAGATGAGATAAAGAAGCCCTCCTCAATAATCTCAACATTTTCAAAAAGCAAGGCCTCATGGTGTGACGCCCCAATCTCCGGGGGTCCTATATTAACCGTTGACCACCCGTCAACCCGCGGAAATACCCATGGATGTCACTCAACCTAACACCACGGTAGTAGCATCCCCTTAACCGGGATCTTAATTCACAATTGTTAACCGGATTCGATTATTCATTTGGGTTCAACCAATATTCAATATACCATGATTTATACTCCATTATAGTCCATTTACATCATTGGAGGGAAAGGAAACGTAGATTGAAAATAAGGCGAAGCAGTGTGAAAATCTAAAAATTTTGAAGAGAGTATCGGTACCCAGTACCGGTACCATTCAGTACCGGTACCCGGTACCGGTACTGTCAACCCACTGGAAAGGGGGTACCGGTATCCAGTACCGGTACCATTCAGTACCGGTACCCGGTACCGGTACTGTCAACCCACTGGAAAGAGGGTACCGGTATCCAGTACCGGTATCATTCCGTACCGGTACCCAGTACCGGTACAATTCAGTACCGGTACTCTCTGCCCAGTTTTGCCATTTTCAACCATTTTTCCTTTCCAATCCATTCAAAACCCTTCCCAATTCATCAAATACATGTTTGACAAGGATTTCCATATAAAACATGGTTTATACAAGTTTTATTACAATTGATTCCATACATTTACATATCAAAATGGAATTCTTTCAAAAGCTTTACAAAACAACAATAAAAGCCACAAGTCGGCTTTCTTCAACCTTGGGGCTCGAAATGGGAGCCGTCCGCCGGTGTGAACCCCGCACCTGAAATATTTTTCCCACAAAGGGTGAGCCACGCTCAATAGGGTATCTCCTAATGAGGCTACTCCCCAACCTATATGCATATGAAATGTTCACATGCCACAAAACCACAATTCATAACATTCCAAGCAAGGAAATATATTCAATGATGGAAATTTCAATGACATGCTATGGAATGAGGTGAGACCCACTCATGCATATCAACCGAGCCCTTCCCGGCTCCTCTACACATGCAAGTGCCAATGTGTACTAATCCGTCACTGATGTTGCACATCAAATGACCTTTCATTCTAGGGTCTATATAGGGGTGGATGTTCATGGACTCACACCAAAGGTCACCCAACCTACACGGAATTCATGGACTTCCACCAACGGTTCCGCGTACACCGACACACTTTATGGGCTCTTATACCAACGGAGTGCGTATCCAATCACCGGGTCTCTCACCCGAGGGATTTTCTAGCCCTTCTTGCTACCCCAACCCTATCAACATATAAACCATGCGACTCGACTAGGTCATCGACCCATATTACCCGAGCTCACTCATCATCCACCATGCGTGGTGAAGACAAACAACCATGCACACACACCTCCAAAAAATGCGATGTTCCCGTGCATATGCAATGTGATGCTCCATTGCAACACTAATACAATGTTCGATATGATATGAGTGACATATGAACATTCTCAACACATTCCTCATATTCCATGGCAAAATCATATCAAAAGCATATAATTCCCATAATACAAATTTCAAGCTTGTTATCAACATACTAAAATTTCAAGACATATTTATAAACACATAACATGCCCACAATTTCATATAACACATGAATTCACATTGGGTTCATTTCACATATCCAATCATAGAAATCACATTTAGTAACTTCTAAATATCCATCCAAGCTAGGATTTCCTTTACCCATTTCAATACCCAATTCACCCAACTTCACAACAATAGGCAAGAGATACATAGGCTATCATCCTACCCATTCCATAAAGACATTATAGGCTTGGAATAAACCTTAGTAGGAGGAAACCCTACCTCTTGAAGCGTAAACCCACTTGGTGGACACCTTCAAGAACCTCTATTTCGCCCAAAATCCTTGATTTCTCCAAGCTCGATTTTTTTGGAACTTCGGTGAAACCCGCCTTTCTTGGTATGGTTTTGTAGCCCTTGATGCGTAGAACAACCTTTGTTCTTGGCCCAAGTGGATTGGAGCTCCCAATCTTCGTAGATCGTAGAGAGAAGGTGGAGAGATTTTGGATTTTCCCTCTCTTCCTCTCACGTTATCGGCTGAGCTAACAAGTGGAGAGAAAATCTGATTTTCTCCCCTTTAAGTACCCTTTAAATACTTGGCCCACAACGCGCCACACAGTCCTTATTTCCCGGGTCCGTTTTAACCCCGAAACGATTAATTTTCGCTCCGGTTCAAGTTCAAAATATTTTTATTTTAACTTGCCGTCATTTATTTCTAAAAATTTAAAATTTTAATCAGAATTTCATTTTTTGGTCTCCCGAGGCTCGACCGCCTCGTAAAACGCGAAAAATCCGACTAACTCGGAATTTAATGAAATTTGACAGGGTAACTAGTTTTCGTGAGACGAATCCAACGGTGAGGTTTGTTTCGTCATCTGAGTTCTAGAAAATTTCAGGTTTACAACCTGTACCATAGTGGTAATTTACCATTTTGCCCTTTTTCACAAAAGTTCAAATTTTCTCGGGTTTTACATTCTTCCTCCCTTAGAAGAATTTCGTCCCCGAAATTCACACACTCATGCACAACTACCACATGCATATGCCACAGTCATATAACACTAAATGACTATAAGAATATACCTTCATCCTCGAACAAGAAAGGATAATTGGCACGTATGGTGTCCTCACGCTCCCATGTTGCCTCTTCCACCCCTCGGTGTCGCCACAACACCTTCACAAGCCTCACGGTCTTGCCTCGCAAAACCTGCTCCCGGCTATCCATGACACGCACCGGTCCCTCCTCAAAGGTCCCATCTGCGTCAACAACGAGTTCTCCCCAATCCACAACATGCGTCGGATCTGGAGTATACTTCCGGAGCATAGAGACATGGAATACAGCATGAACACCCGATAAACTTGGCGGCAACGCCAACCTATAGGCCACAGTGCCAACTCTCTCAAGTATCTCGAAGGGCCCAATATATCTCGGCGACAGCTTTCCTCGCTTGTCGAATCTGACCACTCCTCTCTTAGGCATCACCTTTAAGAAGACATGATCTCCCACCTCAAACTCCAGAGGTCGCCGCCGTCTATCGGCGTAACTCTTCTGCCGGCTTTGAGCCGTGAGAAGACGTTTCTTTATCAGGTCCACCTTTTCCGAGGTGTCTCTTATTAATTCTGGACCAGTAGAGGGTCTTTCTCCAACCTCAGTCCAACAAACCGGAGAACGACAAGGCCTCCCATAAAGCGCCTCATAGGGTGCCATCCGTATGCTCGCCTGATAGCTGTTATTATAGGCGAATTCCACTAAGGGTAAATGCTCTTCCCAACTACCCTTGAGGTCTAGGACACATGCTCGTAGCATGTCCTCTAACGTCTGAATGGTCCTCTCCGAATGACCATCTGTTTGGGGATGAAAGGCTGTGCTCATCCTCAACTGAGTCCCCATGGCTCGCTGGAAACTCTCCCAAAAGTGAGCCGTAAACCTGGGATCCCGATCCGATACTATAGATACGGGTACCCCATGCAACCGGACTATCTCCCTTATGTACAACCTGCAGAATTCCTCCAGAGTGAAGGTCATCCGCACCGCCAAAAAGTGTGCCGACTTCGTAAGTCGGTCCACTATCACCCACACCGCATCATGTCCCCGCGATGTCCGTGGCAAGTGGGTCACAAAGTCCATTGTGACGTGCTCCCACTTCCACTCAGCCACTTCCAAGGGCTGGAGCAACCCTGCTGGTCTCTGGTGCTCGGCTTTAATCTGCTGACATGTGAGGCATCTACTGACAAAGTCGCCAATTTGCCTCTTCATTCCGCTCCAATAATACTGGCGACGAAGATCATGATACATCTTCGTGCCGCCTGGGTGCACCGCAAAACGAGAGCAATGGAACTCCCTGAGGATCTCCTCTCTCAGCTCCGCCGACTAGGGAACCACAACCCTTCCCCTAAACCGAAGACTGTCATCCGAGTGAATGGCCCAGCCCTCGTCACCAGTACCCGCCTGCACTCGGTCCCTGATGGATGATAACTCTGAGTCCTGTCTCTGTGACTCAATCACTCTGCTCAGTAGGGAAGGCGTAGCCACCAAACTCCCTAAAACACCCTGAGTCCGACCCCGATAATGCAGCCCAAATTGGTCCACGGCCTCAAGCATCCGCCACTCCCGGGAAGCCACACTAGCTAAGACACCCCGTGACTTCCGACTAAGTGCGTCAGCCACCACATTTGCCTTACCAGGGTGGTAATGCAAAGTGAAGTCATAGTCTTCTAGGTACTCCATCCACCTACGCTGCCTCATGTTGAGGTCCCGCTGAGTGAAGATGTACTTCAGACTTTTGTGGTCCGAAAACACTTCAAATCGTTCACCATACAAATAGTGGCGCCAAGCCTTCAAGGCAAAGACTATGGCCGCCAATTCCATGTCATGCGTGGGGTAATTCTGCTCGTGATTCTTCAACTGTCGAGAACCATAAGCCACCACTCTCCCGGACTGCATCAAGACACAACCCAGTCCGTCTTTGGAGGAATCGCAATATACCGTGTAGTTTTGTCCACTTTCTGGAACAATCGAGATAGGAGCTGAAGTGAGTCTCCTCTTTAGTTCTTGGAATGCCTTCTCACACGAATCATTCCACTCGAACTTGACCTCCTTCTTGGTCAATCTAGTCATAGGTGCGGCTAGTCGGGAGAAGTCCTCGATGAACCTCCGGTAATACCCTGCCAATCCCAAGAAACTACGTATCTCGAAGACTGACTTTGGCCTCTCCCAACTCATAACTGCCTCAACCTTCTCCGGGTCAACTGACACCCCCGAAGCTGACACCACGTGTCCCAAAAATTTCACCTCCGTAAGCCAAAATTCACACTTGCTGAACTTGGCGTACAATTGATAGTTCCTCAAGGTCTGGAGAACAATCCTCAAGTGACCCTCATGCTCCTCCTCTATCTTGGAGTAGATCAGGATGTCATCAACAAACACTACGACAAACTGATCTAAATAGGGTTGGAACACCCTATGCATGAGATCCATAAATGCCGCCGGGGCATTCGTCAACCCAAATGGCATCACCGTGAACTCGAAATGCCCGTACCGCGTTCTGAACGCCGTCTTAGGGATATCTGACTCCCTAATCCTCAACTGATGGTAGCCCGTGCGGAGATCTATCTTTGAATAGACCCTCGCTCCCCTCAGCTGATCAAACAGATCATCGATCCTCGGCAAAGGGTACCTATTCTTGATGGTGACCCGGTTCAACTGCTGATAGTCTATACACAATCGAAGGGTCTTATCCTTCTTCTTGGCAAACAGCACCGGAGCGCCCCAAGGTGAGGTACTCGGTCTAATAAAGCCCTTGTCCAATAATTCTTGTAATTGGACCTTGAGTTCTTGCAACTCAGCTGGCGCCATCCTATGTGGGGTCATAGAAATGGGCGAAGTACCCGGATGCAACTCAACGCTAAAGTCCACATCCCTATGGGGAGGTAATCCCGGTAACTCGTCCGGAAAGACGTCCTCAAACTCGCACACCACCCGAGGTAGACCCAATTCTTGTCTTGCCTCGTCCTCCAGGGTAAGGCTCGCAAGCCAACCCATCAATTGTCCATGCCATCGCGAATCATACACGATTTGAGGCAAAGCATCATGTTTTTCCCCCTGAAACTTGAAACAAACACCGTCCGGTGTATAGGCAGTGACCCTCTTCCTGTCACAATCAATAACGACCCGATACACCGCCAACCAGTCCATCCCAAGGATGACATCGAATTCCGACATGTCCATAACCCTAAGGTCCACGGTGAGTAGAATCCCCGAGATCTTTAGCTCACAACCCCGACATATCTGATTCACACACACCCTAGCTCCTAGGGGTGAATTCACATACAACGGCTCTTCCAAGACATCAACCTCTAAGCCCAAATCCCTCACACATGATGCAGAAATGAATGGATGTGATGCACCAGAGTCAAATAATATTTTAGCCCATAAGCGAGAAAGTAGAAATGTACCCTGAATGACCGACTGGTCCACTGGCTCAGCCTGAGGTGTAATGGCGTAGACACGCCCCTGGGTCCCCGAAGTCCCGGCCTGCATTCCCTGTCCTCGGCCTCGACCCATGCCTTGGCCCATCTGGCCCGACTGCGGAGTCCCCGCTCGAAAGGTGGTAGGGGCCTGAGTAGTGCCCTGGAACTGATACTGGTTTCCCTGGCCCATGGTGGGGTAGGGAGGAACAAGGTGTGTCTGTGACTATCCCACTGATGACTGGGACTGAGGTGTCCCATAGCTCTGGGATCCTTGCCTCTGCGGACAATCCCGCTTCATATGCCCCGGTTGGTGGCAATGGAAACATGTCTTCTGGCCTGCCTGGTGGGTAGTCCTGAAGTTTCTCCCGCCCTGGGAAAATTGACCTTGGCCTTGGCCTTGATAGCCACGGCCCTGTCCTTGTTGTCCTTGTGGAGTAGAAGTTCTCTGCTTCTTCCCCGAACTAGAAGAAGAGGATTGGCCCTCCTTCTTCTTATCCTTAGCACCCGCCTCACGGATGCTTCGAGCATCGTCAACCTCCCTCTCAATGGCCATAGCTGTCTCGACCATAGAGTCCAAGTCTTGCAGGCGGAGGTCCACAATCTTTCCCTGGATGGATAGCTTCAACCCATCCTCGAACCTTCTTACCTTGGCCATATCCGTGGCCACGTAATCATCAGCAAATCGGGCTAATTCGGTGAACTTAGCCACATACTCCATCACCGTCATTGATCCTTGCTTCAAATCTAGAAACTCTCGGGCCTTTGCATGTCGAACAGCCGTTGGGAAATATTTACCCATGAAGAGCTCCTTGAACTCTCCCCATGTCATGGCCTCTAAGTTCTTCGAGGCCGTCACCCAATCCCACCACAATTGGGCTTCTCCCTCTAGCTGGAATGCAGCTAGTCTTATCTTAGTAGCGTCTGAGGTGACCTCCATCGCCCCTAAGATTTTGTTAACTTGCCGGAACCAATGGTCGGCCACCATCGGGTCCGCCCCTCCCATGAAGACTGGAGGTTTGTGTGCTTTAAACTGTTGGAGGTTACTCCTGCCTCCATGCCTGGCATTTGCACTAGCTTGTGCAACAGTAGCCGCCATCATGCCCATGGTTTCCGTAAACGCTTGTTGATCGAAGACCGGTGGTGGTTGGTTATTGTTCCGCCCACCGCCTCGACGTCCTCTTCTTCCACTTGCCATCTACACACACGTCAAATGGCAATGGCACACTAACTTAGTATCCCGAAGTAGAGACCAAAGTTAAAACATTTAAATCGTTCTCATTGTCTCACTAGTAGAGCGTATGCCTCCAATAGTGGACCCTTACGCTTTGAACTTTCCCGTTCATTTGCTTTCCCACTCCCAAGGTTAAGTTCTCTAACCCTAGTATGTCCATTTCCATACACATTTTACCATGCATATAATACACATATCACATATCACATAACATGTAGCAATTTAAGCAAATAACATGAAATGTACAATGAATGCTATGGTCTAGACCCGTGCCTCATCAAGCCTAGGTAAATCGTATACCTATGCTCTGATACCAAGCTGTGACGCCCCAATCTCCGGGGGTCCTATATTAACCGTTGACCACCCGTCAACCCGCGGAAATACCCATGGATGTCACTCAACCTAACATCACGGTAGTAGCATCCCCTTAATCGGGATTTTAATTCACAATTGTTAACCGGATTCGATTATTCATTTGGGTTCAACCAATATTCAATATACCATGATTTATACTCCATTATAGTCCATTTACATCATTGGAGGGAAAGGAAACGTAGATTGAAAATAGGGCGAAGCAGTGTGAAAATCTGAAAATTTTGAAGAGAGTACCGGTACCATTCAGTACCGGTACCCGGTACCGGTACTGTCAACCCACTGGAAAGGGGGTACCGGTATCCAGTACCGGTACCATTCAGTACCGGTACCCGGTACCGGTACTGTCAACCCACTGGAAAGAGGGTACCGGTATCCAGTACCGGTACCATTCAGTACCGGTACTCTCTGCCCAGTTTTGCCATTTTCAACCATTTTTCCTTTCCAATCCATTCAAAACCCTTCCAAATTCATCAAATACATGTTTGACAAGGATTTCCATATAAAACATGGTTTATACAAGTTTTATTACAATTGATTCCATACATTTACATATCAAAATGGAATTCTTTCAAAAGCTTTACAAAACAACAATAAAAGCCACAAGTCGGCTTTCTTCAACCTTGGGGCTCGAAATGGGAGCCGTCCGCCGGTGTGAACCCCGCACCTGAAATATTTTTCCCACAAAGGGTGAGCCACGCTCAATAGGGTATCTCCTAATGAGGCTACTCCCCAACCTATATGCATATGAAATGTTCACATGCCACAAAACCACAATTCATAACATTCCAAGCAAGGAAATATATTCAATGATGGAAATTTCAATGCCATGCTATGGAATGAGGTGAGACCCACTCATGCATATCAACCGAGCCCTTCCAGGCTCCTCTACACATGCAAGTGTCAATGTGTACTAATCCGTCATTGATGTTGCACATCAAATGACCTTTCATTCTAGGGTCTATATAGGGGTGGATGTTCATGGACTCACACCAAAGGTCACCCAACCTACACGGAATTCATGGACTTCCACCAACGGTTCCGCGTACACCGACACACTTTATGGGCTCTTATACCAACGGAGTGCGTATCCAATCACCAGGTCTCTCACCTGAGGGATTTTCTAGCCCTTCTTGCTACCCCAACCCTATCAACATATAAACCATGCGACTCGACTAGGTCATCGACCCATATTACCCGAGCTCACTCATCATCTACCATGCGTGGTGAAGACAAACAACCATGCACACACACCTCCAAAAAATGCGATGTTCCCGTGCATATGCAATGTGATGCTCCATTGCAACACTAATACAATGTTCGATATGATATGAGTGACATATGAACATTCTCAACACATTCCTCATATTCCATGGCAAAATCATATCAAAATCATATAATTCCCATAATACAAATTTCAAGCATGTTATCAACATACTAAAATTTCAAGGCATATTTATAAACACATAACATGCCCACAATTTCATATAACACATGAATTCACATTGGGTTCATTTCACATATCCAATCATAGAAATCACATTTAGTAACTTCTAAATATCCATCCAAGCTAGGATTTCCTTTACCCATTTCAATACCCAATTCACCCAACTTCACAACAATAGGCAAGAGATACATAGGCTATCATCCTACCCATTCCATAAAGACATTATAGGCTTGGAATAAACCTTAGTAGGAGGAAACCCTACCTCTTGAAGCGTAAACCCACTTGGTGGACACCTTTAAGAACCTCTATTTCGCCCAAAATCCTTGATTTCTCCAAGCTCGATTTTTTTGGAACTTCGGTGAAACCCGCCTTTCTTGGTATGGTTTTGTAGCCCTTGATGCGTAGAACAACCTTTGTTCTTGGCCCAAGTGGATTGGAGCTCCCAATCTTCGTAGATCGTAGAGAGAAGGTTGAGAGATTTTGGATTTTCCCTCTCTTCCTCTCACGTTATCGGCTGAGCTAACAAGTGGGGAGAAAATCTGATTTTCTCCCCTTTAAGTACCCTTTAAATACTTGGCCCACAACGCGCCACACAGTCCTTATTTCCCGGGTCCGTTTTAACCCCGAAACGATTAATTTTCGCTCCGGTTCAAGTTCAAAATATTTTTATTTTAACTTGCCGTCATTTATTTCCAAAAATTTAAAATTTTAATCAGAATTTCGTTTTTTGGTCTCCCGAGGCTCGACCGCCTCGTAAAACGGGAAAAATCCGACTAACTCGGAATTTAATGAAATTTGACAGGGTAACTAGTTTTCGCGAGACGAATCCAACGGTGAGGTTTGTTTCGTCATCCGAGTTCTAGAAAATTTCAGGTTTACAACATGTACCATAGTGGCAATTTACCATTTTGCCCTTTTTCACAAAAGTTCAAATTTTCTCGGGTTTTACACATGGTCCCAACAGCCCTCTTAGCTCTGCAGCCCTTAACTTGGTACGTTATCAGCTCTTCTGAACACCCAATTTTGATAATCTTGCTTGGGAAGGAGAACTAAAGAACTCCTCCAACAAGGGGGTAAGGGGAATACAGGCAGAGAAAGAGGAATACAAAATAAAAGGAGTGCAGACAAGGAATGCAGACAGGCAAAACAATTAACCTTAACAGAATAATCAATGACAGAATAGACTGTGTTGAGACTGTGTTGAGCTCCAAAAACAAAAACAAAAGCAAAGTGTGTTCAGCATTTACATCAATAATTTAAAATTTTGTTCAGCATTTACATTAATAATTCAAAAGTGTGTTCAGCAATAAAGGATTCCTAAGATCCTGAAGGGGCAAGAGAGGAAGAGCCCGGCAGGTCAGCAGTAGGAGTGCTTGTTTGATCAGCAGATGAAGTCTCTGGCAGGATGGCAGTTGAAGCCTCTCGCAAAATAGTAGTTGAAGTCTCTGAAATAGTCAATGGAGCAGAAACCTTGACTTCAGTTAAAGCTCTCGTCACCAGGTCAGCAGAGAAAGGGGCAATAGTAGTAAGGTCAGCAGGTGCAGGAGCCAGGGAAGCTTCAGGGGTACCCGCGGTAGCAGCAGATACAGAGATGAGAATACTTTGAGCTTGAACCTCAGCCGATGAGGTGGGCAACTCAGATTCTGCAGGGACACCTTCGGAGGCAAGTGCTGAACTAGGCACCTCTGCCTCCTTTTCAACCGAAGCCTCAGTCGGAACGTCAAAGATGAAGTCAAGATCAGGATAGTCTCTTCGGCTATTTCTTGAAAAGCAATCCATCCTTTGGCCTACCTAGTAACAACATCGTCCTTTAGCTTGGCAACTAGATCATCCCTCTCCTTAACAGTTGTTCTCTGGACTTCAATCTCAACAAGCATGACATCGTGCGCATCTCCCAACACACTATATTCTCTTTTCATCTCGTTGTAAGAACTCAAGGCCTCAAACTTCTCCTGGTTTACCTTGACCCAAGCTTCGGTCTTGAGTTTGAGCTCCTCTGAGACCTTTTTGAGGTCATCTTTACTCCTCTTCTCTTCATCTACGGCTTTCTTCTTCTCCGCCTCCAAGTTCTTGATGGTAGAAGCTTGCTTCTCCGTATGCTCTCGAAGACTCAGAAGTTGTGCTTGGAGGTCATCATTAGCAAAGGTCAGCTCTGCGGCTTTAAATTCCCACGCTTTGGACGCCTTAACAGAGCTCTCCATAGAACGGATTCGACTCAACAAACCCCTTACGTGTATAGCCAACTGAGGAGAAATACGATCAGAAACAAGGAGTAAAAAGAAAAGACAAGCATAAGGTGGGAGCTTAAAGAAGAATGACAGGTACTTACAGTTGTAGTTCCGTGGAGAGCTAAGTTGATGGAGCTCTCAAGAGGCATAGTGGCAGCCCTCAGAACATCAGAATCAGGAATGATGGAAGTAATGGCACCTGCGGCAAGATCAATGTTGTCAAAAAAAGAGTCTTCACTCCCTTCTGCCTTAGGGAACACCCCTTTCTCAAGCTTGTAGCTCGGTTGAGATGGCTGGGAGGTGTTCTCAGGTGATCCAAGAGGAGGAGAGGCCAGCGGAAGCTGAGGAATTAACCCCAGGGCCCTCTCAACCTCAGATGATGAGGGTGAGGTCTGGTCTAGCGCATGAGCTCTATCAGGAGCTTGCAAAGCCCTTGTTGAGGGAAGGATCTCTGGGGCTCGAGGAGAGCTCGATGAGGGGGCAATAACTCTAGGAGTCGAAGCAAGAGAGCTCGATGGTTTAGAAGGGGCTCCTATAGTTGAGACAAGGAAGCTGGGGGGCAATCCCAATTTCTGCACCTTAGCTCGGGTAACAGGACGGTTACCAGAATCGACCTCTGCCTTGCGTTTGCTCCCACTTTTACCCTTCAACAGAGCTATCTTAGCTTTAAGTTCTTCTTGGGTTGGCTCCATCAAGGAAGACCCTAAAAAATAATCAAGACGAGCTAGTTAAGAAGGAACAGGGGAAAAAGGAAAATCTGAGATGAACAGTGAGAGGAGAACTACTACCTGCCACCTCAGCCGGAGCAACTGAAAAAGGAATAGGTGCTTCGACAGAAAGAGGAGTGGGGGATTCTATTATTATCCCAGGGGGGCTGAACCCGTGCTCTACAAGAACCCAAGGTCTGATGAGCTCAGAGTACCTCGTTGTAGAGCACTTCTCTAACCTCAACAACACCTTTTTGTCCTCTGCGCTGAGCTCAGGGCGTTCACCTAGGAAACAATATAAACAAAGCAAAGTCAGAGAAAGCCACAAAGCCCGGTCACCGTCGGGACTGGACAAAGACTTACCCAGGTTGTCAGGGATAAACCAAGCCCTGGGGATTGGAAGAGTATCTGTCTTATCTGCAGAATTGTATTCCAATTGTGAGCCCCCCACAAAAAAAGAACTGTTTTTTCCAACGCTTGTGGGAGCTCGGGGGATCAGAAATGATCACTTGAGTCTTCGTTCATCTGGAGATATATAGAAAGCCTTCAGAAGCATTGTGCTTGACGTTGAAAAAGTGCGTGAGCAAAGAAATAGTAGGAACCCTAAGCTTGTGGATTTTGAAGAAGATAAGAAGACCCACCAAGACCCCCCAGAAATTAGGTGGGAGCTGAGCAGGACAAATGTTGAAGTGATGAAGAACACCCTTTATAAAAGGGTGTAGGGGAAAGCGCAGACCGTTCTCAAAGGCAGCCACAAAGAAGCAGACCTTCTTATGAACCTGGGAAACATATGGGGTATGCTCGTCCGGACACCAGTATTGAACCCCCGGAGGGAAACCATAGCGAGCACTCAAAACCTTCATGAGAGAAGGGCTGACCTCACTACGGCCTACACGCTCTGCGTGACTAAAAGCAGACGACCCCTCTGGAGCTGAAACACCTACACCACTCACCTTGCCTTTGCCTTTGTCCGGGTTTTTGACCACAGGGGGGGGAATATAGGGAGTCTCATCAGTGTGTGCCTGAGCGTCGACGGAGTCAACGCTAGGAAATTAGTCAATCTCCTCACCCACGGCACCTAAGTCAGAATCCTCTTCAACAGATCGGTCTCCTAAGAGGGAAACAGAGGAGGGGGTGGCACCAGAGGAGGCAGACATAACTGGGCAGGTAAAGGGAAGCTTAAAAGATCTATAGAGAGGAGAAATTTTAGAAAAACACTCCTTAAGAACTCTGGGGTCGACACAACTGTGAGCGATGATAAAGATTCTAGCAGTGGAATAGGGGTCCAAAAAGTGGGGAAGATGAATCAGGGAAAGGCCTCTGTTCCTAAAATAACAGAATCGGAAAGTCCAAAAATGAAGGAACCACCTCAGACTCGAGGGATCTAGAACGAAAATAACAGGTAGGGAGCCAAGAACGTACCTAATCGAGGACGAACAGCAAGCCAAAGTTCGGAGGGAGCAAACCACACACACCAATTTGAAGGAAAAGGAGTTTCAGCAAAACCCTAAATTCGCCGAAGGATTGGGGGGAGTCTGAATCTGCAAAGAGGATGGAAGATGGAAGGCTTGGTAGGGAGATTCAAGAGGGAAAAATGGTCGTTAGTGTCAATTCAAAGGCATTTAAAGCCAACTGCACAAAGTGGAGAACGTGCGCGGGAAATAAGGAAAGGAAATGATTACCTGTAACCGTCAAAAACTTGTTCGCACGCGAACCGAGGTTAGCTATAACCGGACCTCAGCTCAGCCCCTACCCAAGTTCACTTGGGCTAAGGGCTGGGGGGCAACTGATAGTTCCCAAAATCAGTTCTAAGTGTGAGATCAGCCATTGAGGTCAGATCGAGAGGTCAGTTCGGAGCTCCAGAGCTCAGAAGACCAGAGCTCTGGCTCTCCCAACTGAAATAGTAGCCGAATCAATAAGGGAGGTGGCTAGATGACAACTGGAACCTCCAAACCGGAAACCAAGCAACCTCCCAGGCGTAAAACTCTTAATTGACCAGGATCCCCTCCCTAAATTAAGGAGGATCCCATGAATAGAGGGCAAGGATCTCGGTAGAGATCTTTGGGGGGTTAGGAGTAACAGTATAAGAGCTGTACATTACCCCAACCAAGGGGGACAAATGAAACTCTCTGTAAACATTCCAGAATAATCAATAAAGAGAAAGGAGCAAGAACCTCCATTAAAGAGTGGACTAGCCGAGCTCATCAGCCGGTGAACCACTATATTTCTACTGTATATCACACACTACACCTCTGGTAATTAGAGCATTCATACACCAATTCACGAGCCTTATAGCTCAGATCCATCCCATACAATTAAACCTTATCTCGTTGCTCATTCACGTGAAATAACATCATCACAAGTAATTCGAAAAGAATGAAAAGAGAGCTGATATAAAATAACACAAAAGCAGTAGAGCAGTAGAGAATTGATGAAGAACGTCCTGGAGAGAGAGCACTAAAAGATTGACTGTTAAAAAAAAACAGTGGATTTTTATGTATGTTTGATGAGGGTGTAGGTAGTTCATGTAGAATAAGAGTTACAAGTAATTATAACATTGAAAACCAATAACTAAGGAAACAGAATATTGAAATGGCTATGAAATTACAGTATTACGGGGTTGGAGAAGATAGATACCGTGTAAAGAAAGTTTCTTATGACGTGAAAATTGCATGGAAATTTTTGAAATAGGGCTTCTCGTATGTGACATGCAATAATATGAACTTTCTGCTGTGTGAGTTTCATATAAACTTATGGGTAATAATATTTTTGGTTTTTAAAGTATGTATTTTTTGTTAGTTTGGTCTCTAAAATATTAATTTTATCAATTTAGTCCCTAAAGTATTCTATTTTGCTCGTTCCCTAAAGTATTCAACTCATGTCATTTTGTTCTCTAATTAAACAATTTGTTCAGTTTTTTGATGAAAGTGACAACGTGTCACTTTTTCAGATGATATCCCGTGCCCAACACGTGATCATTCCATCAAAAATTTAACGATCCATGTATGTATGGACCATTTTGACACGAATTGAATATTTTAGAGACTAAATTGATAAATTTAATACTTTAGGGACCAAACTGACAAAAAATGCATACTTTACGAACTAAAAGTGATATTAACCATATAACTTATATAGGCTATATATTTACCAAAAAAAAAACTTATGTAGGCTATATAAGCATGAAAAAAGCCGCAGACCAAATGCCCTCTTTGGTTTGTATTTCGAAAAATTGTCTTCAAAAATTATTTTTAGGCAGAGTTTTAGAAAATTATTTTTGGTGTTTTTGTGTCACAGAACTTGTTTAGTTATATGATTCCAAAAATAATTATATGGAATCAAAAACAGTAAAATTTGTTTGAAAAATAACATAAAAAACAATAAAAATAGAAATGTGGTGGTAATGGAAGTGTTGTGGTGGTGGTGGTGGTGGAGTTGATGGAGGTGTGGTGGTGGTGTTAGTGGAAGGATGGTGGAAGTGTGGTGGTGGGAGTGTGGTGGTGGTGGTGTTTTTTAAATTCTAGAAAGGTTGTTTTAAAAACATACAAAACAGCTATAAGTTGCTCTTTAAATCTATCCAATTTTTGTTCTCAGTTTTCGAAAAACAAAAACAAAAAACAATTGGTCAAACAGTTTTTCCCCTAGAAACTCTTTTCTAAAAACAGAAAACAGTTTCTGAGATACAAACCAAATAGGACCTAATTGTTTTACATGCATTTATTGCCTTTAACTCTCTTTGGCCATATTGTATGGACAATTTGAACTCTCCCAGTCTCAGGTTCAAATTAAGTGAGTTCAATCACCTATAACTTTCAGGAATTTCTATCATCTTCATTTTGGTTCCACTATTAATGAGACTTGATGAATTTCAATTTGACTATAACTGACAAATCAAAATTGAGAGATATTGTTGTTTACAAACTAAGAAAATAATCAAAATTGAGAGATATTTTTGTCTTTTTTATAGATAGATTGATTTGACATAATAAAAATATAAATGAAAAAATAAGATAAAAAGTTTATTAATGTCAAGATGTTTGAAAAACTATTGGATCAATATATAACTTACAAGGTATACATTGAGACAACACTGTTGTTTTAAATTAAAATGTGGACTATTTGATTTTTGTTTTTTTTTGCTTATTATTGGATATATCTTAATTAATAATCTTATTTCCCAAGCATGGTATTGATAAATATAAATACAAACTTGAAAGTTTGAGAATTCAATTATCTTAATATACTTTAGGTTCTTTTTATAGATTTAATTTAATGCAAAATTTTTGGTACTTCAAATTGTTCACATGCACGTGGTGCATTGTCATGACCTTAAAAGTACATTGCATTTCATTTGAGACTGTCAATTGACTCGAGAATTGTTAAATCTTAACTTAATATTTTGAGAATAATCTAGAAAAGAGAAGAATTATGAAGAAGGCCTAAAAAATGCTTCAAAGTGGGTTATTAGGTATCAATTAGGGAGCTAGAATGTTCCATAAATGTGTATTGAAATAAGTATTCATGCAATGTTGTGCAATTGAGCTACAAAAGCTCCAAAGTATAGTTAGAAAAGATGCTTCAAGCTCTAGCATAGTCATTCTTCATAATAGAATTATATCTCTAGATCAAGAATTTATTTTCCAATAAAAAAAATCTTTTTATTCTTCAACAACTATTTGAATACTTTGTTTACATTTGTAGGACTGGTACAACATTTGAGTGTTCGACTCTTAATGAAATCGAACTCTTTCTTGAGCAACATAATTTAGAAAAAGCAATGCTTGAATAGATATGTAAGCAAAGAAAGATGTTCAATTTTTTTTTTGTTTTATCACAGACTCATCTTCTTTTATGGTTTTGTATAACGGATATTTTGTACTTTTAAAATTTTCCTTGAGATTCTTCACTATTTTTATTATATTACTAAGTTCAAACATCTTGTGCACAATCTAAAATCGTTGGATTTTGATGATGTACGAAAACACGATCGAGCAGAATGGAGGATGCTAAGTGTACTGGAGAGCTCAGTATGAGCTTCTAGGCTCTTAGGAACAGGATTTCTGGGAAAGGGATCAGTTCACACAGGGAAATTATAGTGGTTCACCAACTCGGGAGCTCGGCTAATCCACTCTTCAATGGAGTTTCTTGCTCCAGGGGAATATATTAACCAAAAGAGGGGTTACTACACAATGTTCTGGCAAAACTCCGATTTCTTGCCTCCAGTTGAGGGCTTTGTCTAATATTTATAGCTAATTCTGGGCCTAGCTAGATCTAAGGCGGGATTCTTGCCTCTTTCTCATAACGGCCACTTGGATTGTGCAACGGTTCTGGGGTATGTCGTGGCAGTTGCGGATTTGGAGCCTGCATAAGCGTATGTTGCCATTGAGGGGGTGCTTGGTGGGTGCTAGCTGTTCTCCACTTCACCTTCCCTGAGGTGTGGAGGTCAGGGGTAAGGGCCTCAATGAGATTGGTCTCCCGACCTACGCGGTTGGGCTGGATAACCAAGCTAAACCTTGGGTATTTTCTAGGTGCCATCAATTGCCTTCCAGTCCCTGGTCAAATAGGTTGATTTGAGCAGGGATTATGCCATGGCTAAGATGACTGAGCTTGCCTGGGGGATGACCTCGATTTGTGCATGATGGGACTTCATTCTGACGGTTATGACGAACGTGTAATCATTCTTTCCTTGTTTCTCGTGCACCTCCCTTATTTCGAGGGTCCACGTACGTTTGGCTTTAAATGCTATTGTAGAAGAAAAAAGAACCTTCGTTCATTTTCTCAAACCCTCTTCACATTCTGTCTTCAGGCTTTACTTCTTCTCTTCTTCCCTTGCAATTTCATCTTCCCAAATTTGCTGGAGATCTAGGGCTTTGCTGATTACCCCCAAATTTGATTTGAAGATTCTGCGAGGCTAGCCTAGTCCGTTCCTCGGATTTGTCCTGGATTTTTGGTTGTTGCTCGTTTTCAGCTAGGTACGCTATTTGCACTATTCTTCTTTTCTTCTTTTAGTTCTAGATCCCTTGAATTCGAGGTGGTTGCTTAATTTTTGGACTTTTCGCTTCTGTTATTTTAAAAATCGAGGTCGTTCCTTTTCCTTCATTCCTCTCTTCTTGGATCCCTATTCTACTCCTAGGATCTTTCTCTTCGGTCGCTAATGTCTTGACCCCTCGGCCCTCAAGGACTACTTTACTAACGTTCATGTTCCTTATACCTCTTTCTATCTCCCTTTCTCCAACCCTACCATTTTTGCCTCTTCAGAAGCTACAACTTCATCTGTTTCTCTTGCCATGGGCGAGAGAACAACCTAGGCGATGTAGGTGATGAGATAGACAACTTTCCTGGTGTTGATTCTATTGATGCTGTGGAAGAGGTTGAGGTCCCTATTCCATCATCTTCTCATGTTCCAAGGTCTAAGAAACCTCAGAAAGGGAAATCTAAGGTGAGTGACGGAGGAGTTTCTGGTAGTGTTGGGGAGACAGAGGTCACCCCTAGAGCTTCAAACCTCGTTGGTTTTAGTGAGGTCACCCCTCCTTTTATGAGCGTCCTTTTAGCTCGATTTGGTTTTTCCTGGGGTATGCAATATTGATGCTCACATGTGGATATTCGGTATGACTCCCAGGTTCCTAAGAAAGTTTGTTTTTTTGTGGCTTCTTTCGAGAACGGCCTTCGTTTCCCTATACACCCCTTTCTTAAAAGTGTTCTTCAACACTTCAATGTCTGGCCTGCTCAACTTTTCCCCAATTTTTGGAGTGTTCTAGTGGGTCTTCTTTTTATCTTCAAGAAAAACAAACTTGGTGTCCCCACTGTACCCTTGCTCATGAAGTTCTTCAATGTTAAGTTCACCTCCTCTGAAGGTTTACTATACATTTCTAAACATGTGAAGGCCCGACTTCTTATAACTGACCTCCCAAGCTCCCATAAGGGTTGGAAGAAGGTTTTCTTCTTCGTGTCTGGGAAAGAATGGGAGTATAACCCCAGAGATGCAGCTGACACACTCCCTGTACCTCGAGCTTGGTCTGCCTCGGATAATCTAGGTAAGTTCTGCCTGAGTAGGCTTGATCCAGCCTCAGTGTTTCATTCTACTGACCTTGTTTCTCTTATTCCTTTTAGGTATTTGACCTGACCTTAGTGCTAAGGACAGGATAGTTTTGCTGGGCTTGGAGAGTTACTAGCCAGAGAAATACTCCAAGCTTCTCAATCCTAAGGTACTTACTAAGCTCAGGTTTAGTCCTCTCGAGGTGAGAGTAGAGACCCTTATTCCTATCTCCGTAGTTGGCGCAGAAGGTTTTAATGGTAATGCTTCTCGCTCTTTATCCCTAGCTTTTATTTTACTTATTTTTTGTTTTTACTGATCTATTTACTTTGGCTTTGCAGGTTCCAGCTCAATGGCTCCAAACGCCGAGGCTGTGAAGGCTAAGATTGCCCTTATGAAGAAGGATGGACGCAGGAGAAAATGCAAGGCTGCAGTCGGGTTTGAGAGTGACTCGACTCCTCTTTCAAAGGTGCAGAGGACAGAAGTGCCTCCTCCTTCTTCTTCCCAGACGGTCCTTACGCCTCCACCGAGTTTACCAAAGGTGCAGAAGACAGAAGTGACTCCTCCTCCATCCCAGACGGTCCTTACGCCTTCACCGAGTTTACCAAAGACTACCCCGACCTTAACTTCTCAAGGGATCTCTCCCCCTCTCCTCGTACGGACGTATGGACAAGTTGGGGCCTCCTAATCTCCTTCGTTGACAAAGGTTGCAGAGGCTTTGGAGTCCATTGCTCCTCTTCTGCGAGAGCCTCCTCCCCCTGACTTGCTGAGAAGACTCGTCGTTTGCCTATAGAGGGTTCATCATCAAAATCCGAGAAAGGCAAGGGCTCACTTATCAAGAACGTGGGCCTTGCTGCTGAGGCCATCTCTTCGATTATCCTTGAATCAGACATTCAGGAGGCCGCTGCTATTCCTCTTCATACTGCTGCCACTACCGCCTTGTACGGTGTAACTTCAGTAAATTTTTGATTTCATCAAGCTTTATCTTTGTTTTGTGTTGTTGCCTTGTACTGGCCTTGATTTTTCTTGTGTTTCTCTCAGCTGGCCATTCATGTAAGCGCTCTGGTGAACCGGGTCCAAGCTCTAGGAAGCACAGCTGAGGAGGCTTAGAGGGCTTTGAAGGCGTCTGAGCTCAAGGTTTCCAAGCTGAGATTTTCTAATGATGACCTCAAAGCTTGGGTTGAGGGGCTGGCCTCTGCCAACAAAGGTCTAGAGACTGAAACTAGAAAAGCCAATGATGAGCTCAAACTTAAGGCAGACAGCTTGCTCCAGGCTCGCAAGGATGCATTCGAGGCCCTTGAATCCTTCGAGACAATGAAAAAAGAGTATGACATGTATGCCGAGGTCAACGCTACTCTGCTGAAGGAGATTGAGGCTGAGAGGGCTGCAGTTCGGAAGAAGGATGCTCTGATTACTGAGCTTAAGGACAAGGCTGCTACCAACTGGGCCACTAGGTACCTTGCTTTTCAGGATCAAGCTGCGCAGAGGTATCCAGACCTGAACTTCAAATTCGACCTTCCTTTGGATAAGGAGAAGGAGAAGCCAAGTGCTGAGGAGGATGTAGAGGTCCCGACCCCTACTGCTTTGGAGGTGGATGACTATGGGGTCGAAGTTCCTGCTAACTCTGAGGTTCAAGCTCCTGGGCTTATTCCTTTCGAGGTGGGAAATTCTGAGGTGACTTTGCCCCCAGCTGAAGTCGAAGTCCCTGCTTCTGTTTTTACTGAAGCTCCTCCTAACTTTCCTCCAGCTGTTTCTTCTGCCCCCGAGCTGCTTGAAGCCATTACTGATACAACTGCAGAAACTTAGGATTTCTATTGTTTTAAGCTTCTTCTGTAAAGACTTTGTATTTTTCTTTTTCTAGGAAATGAAAAGATTTTTTTCTTCGTGAAAAGACTTTTATCTTGTGTTTTGCTCCTTCCCCTTTGCCCCCTTGCTTCAAGTAGAACTTTATTTTTCTGGAAGCGGATTTGTTTTTGTCAAATATGAGATCTGTTTTCAACCTTAGCATTTGTGAGCTGAGGAGCTCACCGTTGGACTATGAGCTAAAGAGCTCATCATTCGTTTATAAGATAAAAAAGCTTATCATTTGTTTATGAGCTTAAGAGCTCATTCTTGGTTTATGAGCTTCTTCTGACTCTACTCCAGCTGCTGCTCCTGAGCTACTTGAGCTGCCTGAATTGCCTGAGGTCAATGTTGAGGACTCTTGCATCTTTGTATGCTCTTATGTTCTTGTTTCGTATTTTATCTTTTCCCCTTCTACTCCAAACAGGTCTGGCCCTGTTTGGAGTATGGTGCCTACTTTTTTCGTTCCTATGCCACCCATGCTAGATTTTTACCATTATGCGTTGTATTGTTCTAAGCTTCTTGTATCTGAGCTAAGTTTTTTGTAAGCTCTGCTCGGTTGTTCTGTTCCTTTGGTGTCGTGCGCTTTCGGACCGAGATATATGGATTCGGGTGAATAGCGATAAACAGATTGTTATTTGTGCCCACCTACCTTTTTAAAGCGCCACTTCCCTTAACCGTTGACATGATTATGGAAGTGTAATGGCCACCTTTTTGCCTTCGCACGTTGTTCACTTTCTTAAATCCTGGGATTCCTTATTTTTCGAATAAAGCTTGGGATTTCTTATATTTCACATAAAGCTTGAGATTTCTTATTTTTCGCAATTTTTCTTAGAACTTCCCTTACCGTCTACTTTCCTTCTTGTTTTATGGTTTCCTCTCCTACTCCACTATTCAAACAATGAGGCAATACCTTCTTCCTGATGCCTTGACCATCTAAGTCCCAACCCTTGATGAGCCCTGCAACCTTCTCCTTCGGCGGGAAGTTTATTTCTTCGAAGGTGCTTTTGAGATGGGTCTTCGTTTGCCCATCAATCCCACTGTTGGAAGGGTTCTGGTCTTCTATGGATTGTGCCCTTCTCATCTTTCTCCAGAAGGATGGGGTGTTCTGATAAGATTTTTTATTTTTTGGCGCCTGCAAGGTAATAGTGATTTTTCCACTGTTGCCGAGTTCCTCTACTTTTATGATATTCTTTTTGACATGCCCCCTTCCTTTAGTCACTTCACATGGAAGCGTCACTTCGACTTTCCGCTGGTCCTCGATGTCCCTAGTTCTCCAGAGGGCTGGAATCAACGTTTTTTATTTATTTTTGGGGACTCCCAAGAGTCTGCTTAGGTGCGGTTTGAGCGTGTTCGGGTCCCTCACTCTTGGGGGCATTCTTATGACATAGGTAAAGGATTAGGATTTTTACTCCCCTCTGCAGTTTACAAACATTATGATGAGTCTTAATTGTGCTTGTGTTGTGCAGGTGCTCCCAGTCTGACCCCTGACGAGCTGGTGAGAGTCAGTCGAGTGGCTCGTGCTGAGGCGGTCCCCTTCTCGTCGTTAGTCACTTCCCAGAACCTTCTCTGGTTTAGGACTAGTGCTAGCTCTGCTGCCGTTCTGGATGCTATCTCACGCCCTCTTTCTCCTATTATTGATGTAGACTATTATCCCATTGTATCACCATAATCTTCAAGTTCCTCCTCTGGTGAGATTTTACAGTTATAGAGCTGGAACTTGCAAAAAAACAGAGAAGGAACGGGACGAGCTGAAGGCTGAGAATGCTCGTCTGCGGGTTGTGAACGTGTCGTTGGATGAGGAGATATCTGAGCTGAAGAGGGGACTTGGGGGGCCTTAGAACTTTTTTATTTTCTTCTTTATGTAACCCTGTCATACTTATAAAACAATTTTTTATGTTTGATGCCTTGCTTATTTCCTTTATTATTTTATTCTGTTAGTTGAAATGCTTAGGCTGAAAAACCTAGTCGATGTAGTGGGCTGAGTCAGATGTTCCTTTGACTTCGAGGAGAATTCTATTCTAAGTGAGTTTGAATTGTGCTAAGTATGAGGCCTGTCTTCAGCCTACAAAATATAGCTGCTTGCCAGGAGCTTTGTGGTGGTTGGGTGTCCATGAGCTGGAGAGCTCATCGAGCGTATATGAGCTGAAGAGCTCATAGTTTGTTTATGAGCTAAAAAGCTTAACTGTTATTTATGAGCTGAAGAGCTCATTGTTTGTTTATGATTTGATGAGCCCATGAGCTGAAGAGCCCATCTTTTGTTTATGAGCTGAAGAGCTCATCTTTTGTTTATGAGCTGAAAAGCCCATCTTTTGTTTATGAGCTAAAGAGCCTATCTTTTGTTTATGAGCTGAAGAGCCCATCTTTTTTTTATGAGCTGAAGAACTCATCTTTTGTTTATGAGTTGAAGAGCCCATCTTTTTTTTATGAGCTGAAGAACTCATTGTTTATTTATGAGCAGAAGAGCTCATCGTTTGCTTTAAGCTAGCAATGGTGTGTTGACTGAGCTGAAACTTGTCATTTTATTGAAGAAGGACTTTTACAAACGTTTACTGAAAAAAAAATTCAGATGATCCACGTTCCAGGAGTGAGGCAAAATTTTCCATTCCTCCGTTTGTAGCTCGTAATTCCCAAGTCTAATTATCTTTGTTATTATTTATGGGCCTTCCTAATTGGGTCCTAACTTTCCATGTGTGAGATCATTTCCCACAGGGAGGAGTTTTTTGATGACCAGATCTCCGACTTTGAAATTTATGTGCCTGACCCTCTTGTTGTAATATCTAGATGTCTTTCTTTGATAACTCATGATGTGCTGCAAGACCCTTTCCCTCTTTTCATCTAAGAGGTCGAGATTGAGCTGAAGCGACTCGTCGTTGTGTTCGGGATTGGAGAGCTCTATTCTTGGAGATGGGATGCCGATATCCATAGGACCTACTACCTCGGTTCCAAATGCCAAGGTGAATGGTGTTTCCTGAGTTGCCGAACTGGTTGTGGTCCTATAAGCCCATAGCACTTCTGGAACGTGTTCCACCCATCGCCCTTTTAGGGCTTCAAGTTTAGTTTTCAGAGCCACCTTTAAGGTTCGAATATTTATTTCTGCTTGCCCATTTGATTGAGGATGAGGTGGAGCAGAGAAATAATTCTTTATGCCCAGCTCGACACAGAAATTTTTAACCTTGGAGTTGTCGAACAGCTTCTTATTGTCTAAGACGATTGCCCTAGGCATTCCAAACCTGTAGATTATGGATTTTCTGGTGAAGCTTTGAACCTTCTGTTCTGTAATTGTCGCCAATGGCTCCATCTCAGCCCATTTGGTGAAGTAATTCACCCTAATAATGACGAACTTACACTGTCCAGTGCTGGTTGGGAGAGGTCCAAGTATATCCAATCCCCACTACTGGAAAGGTCGGGGGCTAACCACTAAGGTAAGGAGCTCTGGTGGGTATTGTGGGATGTTGGCATGCAACTGGCAGGTCTTGCACCTTCTGACCAGCTTTGCTGCGTCTTTGAGCAGGGTGGACCAGAAATATCTTTGCCTTAGTGTTTTCCCAGCAAGAGATCGTACTCCAATGTGGTTGTCGTAGATACCTTCATGGATTTCCCTTAGGATGTAGCTGGTTTCCTCATCCCCTATACATTTCAGAAGAGGTGCCAAAAAACCCTGTTTGTATAGGTTCCCTTGTAGTAGGGTGAATCTGGATGATCTGGCACTTAGCTTCATGACTTCTTTGGGATCCGCTAGTAGGGTTCCATTCTGAAGGTATTCCCTGATTGGATCCATCTAGTTTGGCTAAGCCAGTATAAGGAACACTTCTTTCTCTTCGTGGCTGAAACTGGTTCAGCTAGGTACTCAACTAGAATTAACCTGACCAGGTTTTCTTGAGAAGTTGTGGCCAGCCTGGCTAAGGCATCTGCTCAGAAGTTTTTAGATCTGGGAACATGTACGACCTTAACCTGCACAAACTTCTTTATTAGTTCTTGTACCTTCCTCAGATATAGGATCATTCTTTCTCCCTTAGCTTCATAAGTCTCCTCGACTTGATTCACCACGAGTTGGGAGTCACTGTAGATCACGAGTTGTTCTGCTTCCATGGAGTGCACTAAGTTGAGCCCGGCAATGACGACTTCATATTCTGCTTCGTTATTTGAAGCCTTGAAACCAAATCTAAGGGCGTACTCGACATCTATTCCATTAGGGGAAGTCAGAATCAACCCCGCACTGCTGCCTTGGGCGTTGGCAACTCCATCTACTAAAAACTTCCATGTAGGGAGGTCGGGTACTAGTTGGGTTGCCTCCATAGATGCTTCTGTGGCTGTAGTGAACTCTGCAATGAAATCTTTCAGAACTTGCCCTTTGATTGTGGTTCTAGGTATGTATTTGATATCGAACTCGCTGAGCTCTATTTCCCATTTGATCAGCCTTCTTGAGGACTCTGGTTTATGTAACACCTACTTCATTGGTTGGTCTGTAGGGATTTCAATGGTGTGATCCTGGAAATATGGTCTGAACCTTCTTGCTGCTAGGACTAGAGCTAAGAACAGTTTTTCCATTTTCGGATATCTTTCCTCTTCTCCCCTCAGAGCTCTATTACAGTAGTAGACTGGCTGTTGAGCTCTGTCTTGTTCTCTAACTAGTGTTGTACTGGTTGAGAAATCGGAAACAACGAGATATAAGATAAGCACTTTTCCTTCCCTAGGGCGCACCAATATTGGGGGTGTGTTGAGGTAACTTTTAAGGGCTCTAAATGCTTCCTCACACTGTGTATCCCATTGGAAAGCCTTTTTTAGGACCTGAAAGAATGGCTGACACTTGTCGCTTGACCTGGAGACGAAGCGACTCAAGGCTGCTATCCTTTCTATCAGGCGTTGAACTTCCCTTGTGTTTGAGGGAGGTCGCATGTCTATCACTACCCCGACCTTCTCTAGATTTGCCTCTATGTCTTTGTTGTTGACTATGAAACCCAGGAATTTTCCAGCTGAGACCTAAAGGTGCATTTGGCTGGATTGAGCTTCATTTGTTAATTCTTGAGGATTTGGAAAAATTATTCAAGGTGTTTGATGTGGAGCTTAGCCCTTAGAGACTTTACCAGCATGTCATCAACATTGATGTCCCAATTAGCTTCTGGAACATTCGGTTCACCAGACGCTAGTATGTAGCTCCGGCGTTTTTTAACCCAAACGGCATGACTTAGTAGCAGTATGTCCCTTGCTCGGTCAGAAAGAACGTCTTCTCTCGGTCACTAGGATCCATCCTGATCTGGTTGTACCCAAAAAAAGCATCCATGAAGCTGAGGAGCTCATGTCCTGCTGTGGCATTTACGATTAGGTCGATTCGAGGTAAGGGACAACTGTCCTTGGGGCACATGCGATTCAGGTCAGTGAAGTCGATGTAGAGGTGCCACTTGTCATTTGACTTCTTGACGAGGACCACATTGGCTAACCCGCTCGGATAGTCCACCTCCCTAATGGCTTTGGCATGGAGAAGTTTACTGACCTCCTCATTAATTTTTTTTTGGCGTTCAGGGGCAAAACTCCTCCGTTTTTGTTTGATGGGCTTGAAGGTTGGGTTCACACTGAGCTTGTGCATGATGATCGACGGTTCTATCCCTTGCATATCCTCCTGTTTCCACGCAAACATAAAAAATATGTTTGGTATTATACCAAAAATTCACCACCCAACACCACAATCAACCACCAAACACCCAACCACCTACCACCACCAAACACCCACTACCACCACCGAAACCCACCCCACAACCCTTTTGCAAAACCCCACCCTCATCCCTGAAACCCACCTACATCCCTGAAACCCACCACCACCGAAACTCATCCCCATCCCCTGAAACCCAGCACCACCCAACCCCACCACCATCTCTGAAACCCACCACCACCCTCTGAAAATCCACCCCCATCCCCGAACCCACCCCCATCCTCGAAACCCACCACCATCCCTTGAAACCCACCACCAACAAAACCCATCCCCATCCCCTAAACCCATCCCCATCCCCAGCACCACCCAACCCTTTCCCCATCCTCGAAACCCACTATCATCCCCTAAAACCCCCCACCACTGAAACCCACCACCACCGAAACCCAACACCACCCAACCCCACCACCATCCCCGAAACCCACCACCACCCCCTGAAAGCCACTCTCATCCCCGAAACCCACCCCCATCCCCTAAAACCCACCACCACCGAAACCCAACACCACCCAACCCCACCACCTCCCCGAAAATCCACCACCACCCCCTGAAACCCACCCACCACCACCCAAACCCACCCCCATCCCCTGAAAACCCACCACCGCCTAACCCCACCACCACCCAAACCCACCCCCATCCCCTGAAAACCCACCACCGCCTAACCCCACCACCATTACCGAAACCCACCAACACCCCCCCAAAACCCATCATCACTACCAAAACAAAGAAGGTTGGGAGAGAGGGGGAGGGGGGGAGGAGATTTGAAAAAAAGAAGAAATGAATACTCAACCAAGAAAATCCATTTTTTGTTGTTAAGGGGGATCGAAACCAATATCTCATTAAACCCCCTTTTAAACCACGCATTTGTGTTTTTTTTTTTTTTGGATGTTTTCAAAAACATCCTTTTGGATGTTTTCAAAAACATCCTTTTAGCCTTATTTTCAAAATGGAGCAATTAAAAAAACAAAAACATTCACCAAACGTTTTTTTTTTTTATCATAAAACTAGTAAATGCACACGTGCGTTGCACGTGAACTATTTTGTGCAACTATTTTACTTTGTACTTTTGTATCTCTCTATGTACATATCATCACATTAACAATTTTGATGAGTTATATATTCTCTCTTCAAAATAAAAATACTAAAACTATGTGTACGTATTTGTCATAAAGACATAAACACCACACTCAATGCATTTTAAATAAAAAAAATAGCGCACACATAAATAATATGAATTAATACTGAAGTTGTTAGAATTAACGAAAAAAAAAGGCAACCTTCCCATATTCTTTCAAATTTAACAACATGTACCAATGACCCATGAAGTAAATATTCTCGTTCATATTAAAAACACTAAAACTAACAGTGATGATTGTAGTTTCAGTTAATCACCTTGGAGGAAGTTCTAAGCTCTAGGGACCTAGGATGATGGACTTGTGATGGTGCAGGCTTTGGGCTAAGGTAGGCTTGGCAACATCCTTGCTTGGGAGTGAGATCATAGGTAGCTTAGGTGGTGTAGAGCTTGGTTCATGCTCAAGATTTCGTTACTCGGAGCTTTACATTATCTAATGGTCACAAAGAAACCCATTGATAGGTCATAACCAAAACTCGAGTGTAATTTACAAGTAGATCAAGTACCTTCGCTAGGTCTGAATGAACTTCCCCTAAAAACTCAAGTACAAAACTTTTTGATTGTCTAAGAAAATCAAATACGGATGGACTTAATAAAGGATTCTAAAGAATGCATTCAAAATTTAGTAGAGTAAAAGTCCTAACCATAAGAGGGAGAGAAGGGAGGGACACCAATCTAAAAATTTGATGAGATCTAGTATCTGTTTCGATGAGAGGTTTCCCCTATTTTTGCTTGAGCTTCAAGATAAAACCAAGAACATATGTCACAACATTTCATGGGATAATGGACATAACCATTTATTGGAGAATAACTTTTGAAGAATGCCCCAGCTTCACAGATGGACAGGGGCTCGTTGCAATGACTCCACTGCCTCAAGTTTCCTCTTTGATTGTAGTGGACTTCAAAGAAAAATAATATGCTCTTTCGTCATGCTTGAGAAAAGGAACCTACTATTTATAGAAGCTCAAAAATAAAGAATGTGTACAAGGAGAATTTAGTGCAGAAAAATTGCCACAAAAAATAGCATATAATTACCCATTATATGTACTATTTTATACCATATATGGTGTATGTCTTTCCACTCTTTCTTTTTTCATATGACAAAGATATATCAGTGATAGTCGATCACAACCTTGTAGCAAAAATATTCGTATGCGCTTTCTACCCACGATCTGCACTATATATTCTAACCTGGCTTCCCTATTTCCAAAAATATAAATGTAGGATTTATAAACTATATCACACCAACACAAAATTCATCTTACTTAATCACTTGACTGGCAAAAGCACAAATGTTAGACTTGGTTGAAGTGGACTTCCAAAAACCAGAACAACAAATGATAAGGGAGATGAGGTTGGAACTCACAACCACTCCTTTCACTTCATTATATTCTACATATATCCACAAGCAACTGGAAACACAAATTTCATGTTCTATGACTGAACTTGATTCCACTTCTTCTATAAAACAATACACATGTATCATAGAAGAAAAGATGATAATAGGATTACTAAATAGTATATTTGGTGATGAATTAGATATAATTAGTTGAATATTTTTCGATTTGTTGCCTATAATCAACTCATTATTTTTAACTCTTTGTAAGTAGATCGCATACATAGGTGTATTTGTGTTCTTTAACTAAACTGGGCCTAAATCCGAAAAGGGGAAAGTAACCAAATGAAGAGTAAGTTAGTGGTTAAGGAAATCAACCAATATAAATGCTAAAACACCGAAAAAAAAAAGATAAAACATAAATTCAACGCTAATTGTGTACGAGAAAATAACATAGATATAGAAAAATGATGCGAAAAATAAAATTATTGAAAATTAATGATAGGATAATAATCGTGTAACTGAACTTTGTGGTTGTATCAAGATATGAAATTTTGATAAGAAACATAAACAGAAAGCAAGGTCATATCATACACAGAGTTAACACAACCACCAGAACGACATATCAAAGCAATAGCTCTTTTTTTCCTTCCCCATATACAAGCTTCGTTGATCAGTCATTCCAAAATATTCTGCCTATCCCCAAAAACATGAACCACTAATAAGAGGTGACATTAAGAAAATAAATAACAATGCCATATAATTAAATAATAATAAAACAATCTGATACAATTTAACACATCAAACTAAATGTCGTGAACATGCTTTCTTTCTTTGTAAGACACTTTATTCAAGACAATTTTTAGCTGGTAGCATGCCTGATAAATGGTCTGGACTGTGTTGTGATTTCAATACAAATCTGATCAGATATATCAAAATTTGATAAAATATATTGTGGGATGATCTCTTTTAATGATCCAAACATGAATAGAAACAAATGGGACTTTTAACCGGGTCAATCATTCCCATTGACCACAGCTATAAGAACACATGTGATAGGCTTTATATTATAGGACTACATTACTGTTTGTCTAAAAATAACAAACCTCCGATTTGTTTTTCCATCCCAAGACTCGATTCTCCATTTTTATCCCGAAATAATGAATTGAGTTCTTATAGGCATTTTGGACGCTGCTATTTCTTGCTATATTTTTAGTTACTCCACTCATTTTATAAAGTATTCGACCTGGTATAACAATAGCTACCTAATGTTCAGGGATCCTTTCCTTTCCACTAACTCATAGAACTGGTAACAAATAAATTACTACCCAATGCTCACACAACATTCGAGTTTATTCAAGAAAGCGCTTTTCGCGTGAACTCCATAAATTTTGCCAACAAGCAGGCCAATTGCATGTGTGGCTGCAACACATTTTCTATAACCAATCATGACACAAAATTCTGTAATCTTGGACATGCAGGATTTGATTTTGAAATTTGGAATCACACAATGAACGACAAAAACTCCAGTCTGTATAATGGCACATGCAAACAAATCCCTAATAAATTCATCAGAACTTGGTTGAATTAAATAAAAGATGAAAGATTGGTTATTCAGATATGCTAAATATTAATGTAATTGTCATGTCTTGACCACTTCTAGAAGTCCTATTTGATTACTAAACCTTGAAAAGAGTCAAATGCAACATCAAAAACCAATTTAAGAAGCCTTTAAGGAAAATATAACGTCGTATGTAGTAAATCAATTAAACTACTATCACCCACCTTCTTAGGTGCTGTCCAATGACGAGGAGATGCATGAATCCAAAACCTAATTGATGGACAGAATGACGATGCAGAGACAGACCATCTGTCTTCTTATTGGGTTATGGAGATGGAGAAGAAGTGACGGCGACGAAGATCACCGGCAACGATCTTTTTATTGGCTTTAGTCGCCATAAATTTTTGAATCACAGGCAACGATGATGTCGTGTTTGCTCGATTGTTGGTTTTGACGTGGTGTTTAGATTTTTTTTGTGTGTATGAAAGAGAGCGTATGAGAGTTGTTGATCCTAGGGTTTATTGTGAAATCATCGGCAGGGTGACAGAAAGGGGCAACCACCCTCAGAAACTCAACCACCCTCAGAAACTCCAAACTCCCTGTGATTTATTGATACATTGAATGTATGGAATATCAACCAAACAGTCAATAGTTGAACAGTCTAAATAACCGTGATTATTTTAAACAACATCAATGTTACTATTAACCAAAAAAGATAGGATTGTGATTAGTTATTTTATTAGGGATGTTTTTGTTAAACAAAAGTAAAAAATAATTTTTTTTTTTTTACTTTTGTTGACATTTTATAATAGCATAAATAAAAAAAAATAATTAAAAAAAAAACTCGAGATTACCAAAAATTATATAAAACTATGGTCAGTCACTGTACAGTCACGGATTAATTGTGTAATGCATGTGACAGTGGCCACGTGGCATGTACAATGCAAAATTTCTCATTGATGAATTACTATCCTTCCTGACTCGTCACGTTTGCCGCTGCCTCCTGCCCCTGCCCCCTGTCCAGTCGCATCCGTCATTTCTTGTCGCCAATTCTATCTTCCACTCGTCTCTCTCACTTGTTTCGGATTTATAATCTCTCCAGCGTCCCGCTCTCTCCATCGTCCATCTCTCTCCT
This sequence comes from Ilex aquifolium, assembly GCA_951799425.1. NCBI lineage: Eukaryota > Viridiplantae > Streptophyta > Magnoliopsida > Aquifoliales > Aquifoliaceae > Ilex > Ilex aquifolium. The sequence goes on from OX637400.1 coordinate 18,073,087, forward strand.
CGGGTTCTAGCGTTTTCCAGCTAACTCCCAGTTCTCCGGCGAAATCCTGGAAATCTCGCTTCATGGTCCGTTCTATCTCTCATTTTTTCTCCATTTCCGACCCATCTGCAACCGCTTACGCACAGCACAAACCCACAGACACAACCCACGCTGCACTCGCACTCATCCACCACTCACTCCCCACTGTCACAGCCACCCCACCGCCAACACCCATTCCTCCTGTACCCCACCACCACCACAGTCCCTTAATCATGCCCATGGATTGATTGTTGAAATGTCCGAGAGAAGTTTATTTGGTTGAATACTACCCTTTTATTTTCCTATGAATGTGAGAATATTCACAACGTCCAGGTTTAATAATTTAATTGTGTAGCTGTGATGTTACTCCATCTATTCATGTAACATAATTTTCAAACTCTGAATAATGGTGCGACGACGTGGCCTATCAGGATTAGTGCAAAAAATGGTTGCCCGTCTTCCTATTGTAGTCTGTCTTTCGTACTGTATGTGCTTGTCCTTTGATTTTACTTCCTTCTCCCCTGATTATCTTCGTTTTAACGGCTGGAAAAACTGCTATGGTGTGTAATATGTTCTTATCCTAAGGTTGATTATCTTCGTGTTGAAAGTGGCGGATTGTCTGGTTTGGTTTAGCTCTTGCTTGGAGATTGTTCACATTAGTCTTTAATCAATAGTTACATGGGTAATTCACCAATGTCTCTGTTTCTCTGTGCTTTTAAAGTGTGATTATGCTCAGTATATCAGTTTGATTTTTCCTTTGTTTCTTCCAGGGTACTGTGCTATATTGAAATTCCTCCTTTGACATGCTACTGGTGCATGGCACAATTCTGAAGAAGTCCTATCCTGGCCTTTTTGTATAAACTTTCTTTACTAGGTCCTCGGTGGTGGGTTATTGAGGACACCAGTTCAGATAAGCACAAAGTGCCGTTAGCCATCCAACCACCTGCTGCTGCTCAAGTTCCGAATCCTCACCAACAACCTGATAAGATCTCCAAGGATAAACAACCACAACAACTTGATAAGGATCCGAAGATTTAGCTCATGTGTTTTGTAAATTCAAACCATGTATCTTATCAGTTAGTTATTCTACAGTCTATAAATGTACAATCCAAATGACAATGAAAGTAAGACACAAAATATATTTTCTTCTCATCTTCCTTTGTTTCTCTCATCTATCTTGTAAGTCTTATATGGGTTTATCAGAGTTTTGAGGATTTCTGAGTCGGGCATTTATGAAAGGCTGGTGAAACCACTGGCCTGAAATTTTTGGGCATAAGAGTCCAAGGTAAGAATCATATTATGCAGTGTAGAGTGTAAGAACCATATTTTTTTCATAAGAAACAAGTTCATGCTCATTTTTCCTCTATTCTGGAAGTCACACTTCTATCTAGGATTTCTTGGATCAGTTCAAGATACATATTCATGGGGGAATCCTTTAATTTACCATTTTGTATACATCTCCAAGAACTGATAATATGTGCGTATTTTAAATTTCAAATTTAAGCAAAAGTTTTTGTTCAATAATTGGTGGGTGCCTATGAATTTAGACTTAGCTGGCCTTTCGATACATATTCATGTGGAAATCCCTTAATTTATCCTTTTGTGTATACATCTGCAAGAACCGAAAAGATGTGTGCATTTTAAAGTTGGAAATTTAAGCAAAAGTTTTTATTCAATAATTGGTTGGTGCCTGTTAATTTGAGACTTAGCTGGCCTTTTGATACATATTCATGTGGGAATCCTTTAATTTACCCTTTTGTGTAAGAACCTGGGAAGCACATATACGGATATGAGATACGACAAAATCTCAAAAAGTATGATACGGGTACAATTAGGATGTTCCTATATGTATAAATAGAAATTGCATGTGTCTGAAGACATTTTATAATAATAAAAATTGAGTATTGATCGTACAATATTTATGTTTTAATTACCCTTTTCTTTTCTTTAATTACACAATTTAAAATTAAAGAGAGTGAAAACAAGAGAGATAGGGAGAGAGATGAGGGAATAGGTGGATTAGTTAAGTTGTTTGGCGTTGTGGAGTGTGTTAATTGAGTTGATGTTTTTGAGCATGAAAACAAAATTGGAATGAGTTTTGTACTATTGGATCACAGTAGATATAAATTAGATAAATTTTAGTCGTTGTTGTGTTTTTATAAATTGAGAATTCAACTTTCTACTTGTAATATTACATATATATATATTTACGTATATATTAGAATGTTATTACTACACTATAGATATGAGGGATTAAGAATTAAAACACATTTAAACTAGAGTAATTTATATTGACATAGTTTTGCTTAATGATGTTTTAAATTTAGGATTTTATGTAATTCTATAGCTGAAGACGTGCCACCCTTTGAGAGTCCTCAACTTGTACTTGGCATTTAATTGCAATAGACTTCATTAGCTTTAACATAAGCCATAAAAACTAATTATTCAAGCCAACTAAATTGTAAATAATTGACAAATGTTATAATATATGTAATGCACTTTCAAATAAACATTTTGGAATGAGAAATCTCTATTTTTATGATTTACGATTTTTAAACAATCCACCTCTCTAATTATAAGGAGAATGTATTTACCGTGGCAATACGTGTATCGGAGGTGTATCTGACAAGTTCCAACAATGCGTACAGAAAGTATTCGATACGTATTTGTAAGTATCCAGCAAGTATTGGTATTCGATACGTATTGGACATAGATGTCACTCCGATTGAAGTATCTGTGTTTCATAAGCGATAATTTGTGTGAAACCCCGGAAAATTTAAACTTTGACGAACAAGGGCAATAAGTGAATTGCCACTTCGGTACTAGTTGAAAAACTGAATTTTTCTAAATCTCGGATGACGAAACGGATTCCACCGTTGGATTCGTCTCGCGAAATCTAGTTACCACGTCAAATTTCGTTGAATTCCGAGATAGTCGGATTTTTCACGTTTTACGAGACAAACGGGCCTCGGGTGACCCCGTGCACGAAATTTTTATAAAATTTTAAAGTTTGGGGAAATATTAGAGGCAAGTTGAAGTAAAAATAATTCGAACTTGAACCGGAGCGAAATTTAGTCGTTTCGGGATTAAAACGGACCCGAAATTAAATAGGACATGTGGCCAATTGTGGGCCAAGTATCCTAAAAATATAAATAGGGGCCTAAAGTCTGAAAAATCAGACTTCTCCTTCACCATTCAGCCGGTTTCAGCCGAGAGAAGAGAAGAGAGGGAAAATGAGAGAAAATTCCACCTTCTCTCTACGATCTACTCCGTTCTAGCGCTCAAATCGATTCGGGCCAAGAACAAGAGTTGCTCTACGCGTCGAGGGCTACGCGTGGGTACCAAAAACGACGGTTTTCACCGAACGTTGGAGGGCCGAAAATTTGGAAGTGAAGGATTCAAGCTTGCTTTGAGTTCTAGGAGCTTCCCACGGCGATTCTACACGCTACAAGAGGTAGGGTTTTCTTCCTACTTAGGTTTATTTCCAACCTAGGAAGGTTATATGGAATGGGTAGGTGTATATATATATGTATCACTTGCCTATTGTGGTTATTTGGGTGAAATGGGTATTGAGAATGGGTAGCAAGATTTAAATCACATTCTCTAGTTTAATGTACCACTAATGCATTTCATGTGTGGGAAATGAGTACCAAATATGCTAAGCAAGGTTGGTATGAAATGGGTAAATAAATTTACTTGAGGGGTAAATTTCATAAAGAAACTTGAAGTGTAGAAAATTGATATGGGAAATTGGGTAAAGTGAATTCCTAAATGAAATGGACAATTAGGAATGGTTGTTGATAATTTCCTGAGAAATTATGACATATGAGGTTATGTTATGGGTAGAATGAATTCTATCTTGGTATAATTGTGTAGAAATCAATTAATATGATTTCTTGAGCTTTATGATGAATTTGAGTATATTATATGATTACATGCTTTGGGTGGTTCGAAGGTGTTGATTAAATGCCTTGGTGAAAATGTTGTATTGATGAGTTTGCTATGTTAATTGCATGCTTATGTGATAACATGTTTGAAAATGGTTATTGGATGAAATGTTGATATATGCATGCTTGCTATATATTGACAATGTGTTAAATTATGGTGTTCATATGCTTATGATATGAAGTACCATGGATATGTGGATTTATTGTTGTGTTGTTCATATGGCATTCATACACATTGAACATGTGGAGAAGATGCAAGGGTACATTACATTGCATTCTCATGGGTACATCACATTCATGGTTATAAGACATGAGTGTGTGTGGGTGAGTTGACATCGCATTCATGGGTCATAGGCATGAGTGTGGGTGTGTGCATGTGTTGTGGATCAACCACCAAATCTTGGGGGTTGGTATGTGAACTCGGGAAAGTCGGGATCGAAGATCCGACTGAGTTGCACGGTTGCATTGCATAAGGAAAACTTGTGTCGGGTAAAGCAAGTAGGGCTAGACACTCCCTCGGGTGAAAAACCCGGAACCACTTGGTTTAGTCATTTGACCGGCGGTGAAATTCCAGAAAAGTGGCATGGCCCACGGAGCCAGTGGTGCGACTCCAAAATCCGTTGCCCAAGAAGACACAAGATTTTGTTATATAAAAACACCCATCCAATGGGTAGCCTCAAACAATGATTTGATTTTTTATAAAGACATAACTTTTATCTCAAACGATCATTGGGAGGGTTTTTCCGTCAATAGACGGGTTCATACACATTGGCTTTTGCATTGTGTGGTGTGAGTCGGGGAAGACTCGGGACAAGGTGCATGAGTGAGTTCCATCTCATATCATGGCATGACATAGTATAGCATGGTAGCTTTCTAACATTGAGGTGTATATTCTTGTTGGATTGGTTGATGCTTGTTGATCGTTGCATGTGCGCATTTCATATGCATTTAGGTTGGGGAGTAGCCTCTGTAGGAGGATATCCTATTGAGCGTGGCTCACCCTTCGTGGGACAACATTTTCAGGTGTGGGATATGCATGGGTGGAAGACCCTCATACGGGCTTCAAGGACGAAGAAAGCCGGATGTGGCTTTGTTTTGAATGTTTGTAAAAATTTTAAGGAAATTTGATATTGACATGTAAATATATGTATTGGGTTGTAATAGAACTTGTACAAACAATGTTTTATGTTAGAAACTTCATTGTATAAGTTTTGGATGATTTTGAAGCAAATTGAAACGGATTCGAATTGAAAAACTAAGGAAGGAAGAAATTCTGGGCAAAACCTTTCGGAAGGTCACTAACACCTTCCGGAAGGTTAAGGCAGAATTGTGGTCCAGAAGGTAAAACCTTCCGGAAGGCGGAGTACACCTTCCGGAAGGTCGACACGTCTCATTTTCAATCTATTTTCCAGAAGGCAAAACCTTCCGGAAGGTGAAGAAAAACCTTCCGGAAGAACCTTTCCAGTGAGCAAAACCTTCCGGAAGGTTTGAGTACACCTTCCGGAAGGCCGACACGTTTCATTTTTTTCAATCTATTTCCAGAAGGCAAAACCTTCCGGAAGGTTAAGAAAAACCTTCCGGAAGAACTTTTCCAGTGAGCAAACCTTCCGGAAGGTTTAGTCAAAACCTTCCGGAAGGTTTTCCAAAAATTTGAAATTTTCAAAATGCTTAGCCATGCTTTTGGACTTGGTTTTCTTTGGTTCCTATGACATAAATGGACATAATTTGAGGTATAATTGATCTTGTGGATGGTAAATCCGGTTAAAAGCATGTGAACGACGTGGTGTCGGGTTATACGACTATCACGAGTATTTCCGCGGGTTGACGGATGGTCAACGGTTAATAAAGGACCCCCGGAAATTGGGGTGTCACAATTTGTATTGAAAATATGTACACATTTTAAAATTGGAAATTTATGCAAAATTTTTTATTCAATAATCAATTGGTGCCTACTAATTTGAGACTTTGTTGGCCTTTGTTATTGTGTAATTAGCAAAAAAAACATGGCGTTTGTGCTGATGTTTTAACTGAAGTTCTTCAAAAAGAGGTCTCAATATCGAAGGTTAGTGGTCTATAAGAGAGGGTCTGCTTTAGCAACTACCAAACAACTACCAAACACAGTAGAAGAGATATGACCCCTCATTCTCCAGGTTACTTCTTTAATTCTCTTGGAAATGTTTGCTCCTTAGCGTTAATATTTCGTTAATTAGCAATTAGAATGTTTTATATGGTTTTTGTTTTGGCATGATATTAAATGTTTTTTTTTCTCCCAAATGATAGCTTTACTAGATGAAAAAGACGTTTGATTGATTTGGGAGGATTAGGAAAATAGGTATGATTTTTTTTATGCTCATTCACATATTAGAGCTTTATTTCTTTCAGTGATTTCATGATTATTTTCCAATTTTCTATGGTTGGGCATATTGTTGTGCAATATGTTTTTGTATCATGCACTAAAGATATATTTATTTTATCTCTACACCATGCATGCTTTATTTGATACGTACAGTTGTTATTTAATGTGTTTGAGCACATTTTTTTTTTTTGGGTGAGAATGTTTGAGCAAACTCAATGCATTGACAAATTTCCAAAACCATGCATAAATATTTAAGATTTTTTGTACATCAAAGAGTTTGGTGCTCATACTCGTCAACTGCTTTCAACACTTTCGGGTGATAATGTCATGGAGGAGCATGTTGTTGCAGATTCTAGATAGGTATTGCGATGAGCATGGATTGGAATTTGATACTTGCCATTTGATCAGGTTTCGAATTAAGCGTGGGATATTTAGAGCTTTTACCCAAAAGCAAGGGATTTTTCAAACTTATACCCAAAAGAGGGTAGTTTTCAAACTAATTCTCAAACCCAGGTACTTTTGACAACGTCATTCAAGCTAACTTTGTCATCTTAAAATGTTACTTGGATTAACGTTTTTCTGTAAAAGACTTTATTGTAAATGACGTTTTAAATGAAGATAGAAAATTATTTATCATTGTAAAACGCTAGTCCAACCAGCGTCTTCTTAAAAATGTCATTCGGACTAGCGTTTTTAACGGTAACTTCAAATTCTCATTTCCCCCTTTCTTCTTTCTCTTATTCTTTTCTCTCTAATTTTCCCTATTTTCTGAATTAGGAGCCCTAACCCGAAATCTCCACCACCCACTCCACCCCCACCATCGAAAATCACCCCCACCCACTTCTTTCTCTTCTTTCATGTTTGGTACCGAAAAGCGTTTGGCGGCAAAAAATTGGAATTTTAAATGCAGACGGATGCAAAAAAGGACACGTGTAATGCAAAAGTAGGGCAACCGGATCAATGTAATATATGATCAATCATTACATGTTGATCGATCAAAGAAATGTATGATGGATGGAAGATGTACTACAACAATGAGTGAATTACAAAGATAATGAAATATTTACAATATTACTTTCAGGATTTACAAGAATAAGGGGTACAATAACAAAGATAATGGTATTCTTATAAAATCTTTGCGAGGTTAACGATATTAGTGGGTAAAAATACAAAAGTAATGGTATAATTACAAGAGTAATAAATTTTGAACATTAGTGGAAACAACTACAAAGGTAATGAAGTATTTACTACATCAGTAAAAAATGTATAATAGAAGTGGGGATAATTACAAAAGTAAAGATATATTTATAAAAAAAGTAAAAAAATTTACGAGGACAACATACTCGTAGTCAACGTAATGGATGATCGAGCAATGTAATATATGATCGATCATTATATTTTGATCGATCTAAGAAACGTATGATCGATCATTATGTTGTATGGTGTGGTGTAATAAAATGGAATTTTAGAAAAATAAATAAATATATAATTTGACCAATCACGAATATCAATGATTGATCATATTGGTTCAATAAGGTGTTCTCACAAAATCATTGCGATATTAATGATATTAGTGGGTAAAAGTACAAAAGTAATGGTATAATTACAACAAGATTGAGAAATTTTGATCATCAGTGGAACGAACTATAAATGTAATGAAATATTTATTACATCAGTAAGAAATGTACAATTGTAGTGGGGATAAGTACAAAAGTCATGGTATATTTACAACAAAAGTGGATAAATTTACGAGGACAACATACTCGGTAGTCTGGACTGTACATTTTCATCGATCTACGAAATTTATGATCGATCAATAAATTTTGATCGATCGAAGTAATGTATGATCGATCATTGATTCATTATACGGTAAGGTGTGGGGAAAAAATAAATAAATATATAATTTGATTGAACATGAATATGAATGATCGATCATATTTGTTCAATCGAGGAAAAAATAAGTGATGTGAAGGTTTGATTGATTGTGGAAATAATATAATAGATCAATAATTAGGTGATTTACTGTAATGCCCTTGAAAAGTAACGTGTAGTGTTAAAAAAAAAGAAGTAATTGAATTCGATTGATCAAAATATATAGTGATCGATCATATTGTTAAAAGTTTGTAGTTTGAATTAGAAGTAATAAAAGTACTGTGGATGTTTGATCGATCGTGTAAAAAATAGGATAGATCAGTAAGTAGTAAGTGAATTCGATCGATCAAAAATATATAGTGATCAATTATATTGTTACAGGTTTGTAGTTTGAATCAGAAGTAATAAAAGTACTGTGGAGATCTGATTGATTGTGTAAAAAATAGGATAGATCAATAAGTAGTAAACGAATTTGATCGATCAAAAATATATATTGATCGATCATATTGTTACAGATTTGTATGTGAATCAGAAATAATAAAAGTACTAGAGATATATGATCGATCTTGTAAACAATATAATAGATCAGTAATAAGTAAGTTAATTCGATCGATTAAAATTATATATTGATTGATCATATTGTTGCAAATTTATAATGTGAATCAGAAGTAAAAAAAATACTTAAGAGATTTAATCGATCGTGTAAACAATATGATAGATCAGTAATTAATAAGTTAATTCGATCGATCAAAAATATATATTAATCGATTATATTGTTGCAGATTTGTAATGTGAAGCAGATGTAATAAATACTGGGGATATCTGATTGATCAATTATATTTAATGATCGATCATGAAGTTACAGATTTAGAAGTTGAAGGGGTAAGTGGGACTGCAATCGATCGATAAAAAATATGATAGATTAGGTTATGATGTATTTACTTAAATGTTTGCAAAGAGTAAATAATTTAAGTGTTGTAAGGGGGGCTTTATCGTAAATAAAGATCTTATGATACTCAAATAAATCCTCAAATCCTACAAAATTAGCCCTAAATCGCGCCTTATTCAAAACCATTCAAAATCTCCCAATTCCATAAACCCTAAATTGCCCACCATCTTAAATCCCTTTCATGCGATTGCCAACACTTCCATTGTGAATCTTCCTTTGGAGAAGAGTGAAATTTTCATTGTTTATCTTCGTTGTGAATCTTTGTTGAAGAAGAGTGAAATTTCCCTTTGGAGCTTTGTTGATGTCGGGCGGAAAGACGAAGAAACGGAAGAAGGTGGATAACGGGAGGAGTTCTGGCAATGCGAAACTCTGTGGATAAACATGCTAAGAAGAGGTATGATACATTTACTGTTAAACATCCTCTGTTACTTGAGCGTGGTGTTTACCTCGATAAGCTAGTAGGCAGTGTGGATTTCCTTAAAATACTTCGGGCTCGGAAATGGGATCCTCTGTTTGATGTGAAAATAGAAGATAAAACATATGTTGATCTGGTTAAGTTTTTTTTATGCAAATGTTCATGAGTACAAGAAGAATGAGTTGACATTTAAGTTATTGGCTAGGAAGAAATCTATCACTGTTTCGCCTAATCTTATTTCAAATATATTAAAAATTAATAGGCCAGACATTCCTGAGAATATAATTGTCTTTCCATGTTCAAGTAAGGAGCAGGTTCCCGAAATGACGACGGTTATTCGAGGTATTTGTATTGGGAATGTCCTTTGGGAGAATGAGAAAAGCAAAATTGCTCACATTGACCTTAAACCAACGTATATGATGTTAAATCGCATTGTTGCTTGTAATATACATCCGAGGGGACATACTGCTGAGATTGGATACGATACAACCCAATTTTTATATGCTATTGGTGAATGTGGGGTTTATATTGATCTACCCCTTTAAATATTCAACCATGTTCGTGAAACATCTAATGTAGAGAATTGCAGGCCATGTCTTCTATTTTCAATCTTAATTTCCAAAATTTTGAAGCATATGATGTTGAATTTCAGCAGAATGATAGTTTTATGTACCATATAAATGCAATGGGTATGGGTACACTAAATAAAAGTATGGGAGCTATTTTGGGTGTGAAACGAGCCAAGCATGTGAAGAGCCATCAATGGTGTCCCAAGTTATGGCTAGTCAAGCTGGTTCTGATGTTGGTACTAGTGAGGTTGGACAAACACTTAAGCAAATGGTTGAAAGTTGGAGGCCCGATTTGAAAAATTCGAGGATGAAGCGAAGGGGTCGTTCCAGCGTCTAGAGACAAAATTAGATTGTTTTTATAAGGACTTTAAAGAGTACAATAACAAATGACACATTAGTTTCGTGTTTTTTTGGTGAATATTTTGTTGTATAGTAATATTTGACATTTTGGTAAGGGTGTTGTAGATGTTGTGTGTATGTTTGTTAAATATATTGACTAGTAGTTATAAACAAATTGAGGTCTAATGATTTTTGAGTTTTGTTACGGTGAATGTGAGGTTTGTGCGTTCTTTTATGTTTATTTGATTTTAACAACGAAATAATGCAAAGCACTGGAGATAAATTGTACATCTGCACATTAGGTGAACTTAATTGTAACAACATAATTAGGTGTTTAGACTGCTTCCTTCATTTTGCACTTGTCATGTATACATGAAAGACAGCGTAGTGAAGTTGAACCTTCCATGCAACTTAAGAAAGTTGCATTGTGTGGTTAGCTGCCGTAGAGCAAAAAGGTGATTATCTCAGATTATTCCAGTGGCCAGATATGTACATGTTAACACTGCAAGAATGCTAATGAAATCGTGAAATAGTTAGTATCAAATAACTAAAGGCAATGACAAAGCACAATCGTACTCATCTCCAAATTGTTTGAAGAAGTATTAATCTACTGCCCGTGCACATTTAAATCAAAATCAGGGATCACTTGCTGTTAAAAAAATAAAATTGAATATCAAAACCATGATGATATGTACTAAATTTCCCAAAAGAATTAAAAGGTGACAGTGTATGAAACCTGGTATCGGAGGACACTGTAATTGTACGTAAGATTCCACTGGTCGTCTTCTTGAGTTGATGGAATGTGATGTTGGGAGCCACCAGGTTGTGAAAAGGGCATGCCATCGTGTGGGTCGTTTGCATGGCACGTAAGGTGCAGACACTTACGAATAGTATGGTTAATGCCACGATATTTACTACATCGTTGCGGAGCTATTGGAAGGTTCTTCCGTACACAGACCGGATTGCCTTTAGTTGTCACTGTCTTGGGATCGACGACACCAAAATTTATGTTCGACAGTGTCATTATCTTTGTGATATGATGATGACACCTATCTTGCCTCGCGTGTATCATGACGTTGTTTCATGCAGTTGGTTACTTCAGTTATTGTTATTCGAAGCTCCTCTGCGTCCTCAGGCAATTGTGTTGCGTAGCAATACATCCAGCTATACATTGACATTAATCTAGCATATCGGCAAGAAATTGATAAGATTCTTGACATTTGAGGCACAAAGGTCGGTGGGCAAGCTGATTTTGCATTAATTGTTCATCGATTTAAAATAGTACTAGAAGAGAACTCTATTATGTGTATAATTTTTAAAATTGTAATGATGTGTGAACAAGGAAGTCCAACAGATTGTAATTTCAGGCAATTGTATTTGATGGTGTGATTCTGATAATCATATATCACATTCTAACTGGATGTTGGTTTTGTGTACTTCGACAGATAATAACTCAAATAACTAATGTGCTAAATTTTTTGCACCACGAAGAAGAGTCCTTTGGCTTTTATATGATCCTACACTTTAAAACAAATTGACCTGGTATACAGTGAGGCAGCGTGCTACTCTAAGCAGCGTAGTGAAGTGGTCAACATTGGTGTATTATTTTCAGAATAATGGTTGTCATAGGCTTCGGTTTCTTGGATTCTTGATACACCCGTATCATACTGTCTAACAAACTCATACAAACGAAATCATGTTTTCAGGAAACAATTCAAGTAACCATTCAAGCTTTCTGAGCGTTGCGTGCATTTGATGCCACCAAAGAAATGACCCCGCAAGAATGTTTCAGCCCATTTCTAACGCTTTGTGTACACATCTGATATCTAGTTGTTATTCTCCAGCCCAAATGAATGTACCATTGATTCCCACATAACGCCAAAATTCCTCAGGTGTACATCGGGAGCACATACATTTCTTGAACTCGCGCAGAAAATTTTCAGCATGAATATTTTGAAATGCATTTTTCTCCAAATGCCAGCTGTATAGTCTGTGTTTTGCATGTGGAATAATTCTTTTGATTGCGGTAGCCATGACCTTGTCCCCATCGGTGACAACTGATATAGGTTTTTTATTATCCATTGCATCAAGAAATGTCTCAAACACTTACACATATGTGTCCACGGTCTCATATGAAAGTAATGCACATCCAAAAATGCAAGTAGCGTTGTGGTTGTTTACACCTGCAAGTATGACAAATGACTTTTTGTACGCATTGGTGCAGTATGTTGTATCGAATACCAAAGCGTCACCAAAACATGAATAGTCAACACGGAAAGTTGAATCTGTCCAAAATAGGTAATTCAATGAATTATCATCTTCAACGCTGTACTTGAAATAAAATAATGGGTCTAACTCTTCTTTCGCGTTCAAGTATGTTAGTGCACCTTCAGCATCTCCATCAATTATTTCAAATTTTCTTTGGCTTGCAACAGCGTTGTAGAAATCCTTTCGTGCAAAGTCAACATTTTGGTAGCTGCCTATTTTATGCAACATAAAATCTCGTATTTGGCTAGTGCGTATTCCAACACTGCGAAGTGCTCTCTATCTGGGCTTTTCACACGACGGTGTGACCGAAGGAACGACACACTACTCGGTGGAACCAACAGATGATTATTATCCTTCACGAACTCCTTTACTATCTATTTTTTTGATTTATTGTCATACTTAACGCGGAATATTACTAAACAACCCACTCGAGTTATTCCCCTTGGTTCCCGTGCCCTTTTATATTGATCTAAGTATTTTGTAGCTCGAAACCTTTGTTCCGAACATACCCACTTCCTTGACACTGGGACGTGATTTTTGTCATATTTTAAGTCATTTATCTTGACGCTGAAACCTACAAACTTACCGTATGTGTTATAAAAATTACTCGCTTCAGCTTCTGAGTTAAACTTCATGTCAAGGACTTCTTTAGTAGATAAGTCTTGTAAAGTTTTTTCTAGTTTGACGGGTTTCGAAGTGGCCGCAGTTGATTTATCGTGATAATGCCCATATTCACCATTATAGGTGCTAAACTCATACATATCACTATTTTTAGGAGCTTCATTCAAGTTTATAACGACATGCTTTCCTTTCTCAAAGCTACTACGAGCCATTTGATGCGTGAAACTTAAAATACAATTTTTTTTTTTTTTTGTAAATATTGAAAATTATGGGTTACAATAATGAGAAAAAATTATTGTTTGACAACCTTTAAAAATAATTGAATTAATGTAACGAAAACATAATAAAACATTATTTTAATGTATTCAAATTAAATGACATTCAAAATAGTGGGTATCATGTATGACATACCTGTAGAATTTTCTCTCCTCTCATGTAAGTGTAGATATTGAAGCAATTAGGTATTCTTGGAGTTGGTTTATGGGAATCCAATTCCACACGGATAATACAAAAATTTGCTACCAAATGGTAATTACAAGTAGGTGAGGCACATTAAATTCAGGGTGGGATTAGGTGGGCAGCTTTTATTGCTATGCAATAACTTACAATGGTAGTACGGCTTGTCATTAGATTTGTTAACTATTTACCACAATTGAGTTCAAATAAACTCATAACAGTTGTAAATCCTATGGGTGTTATTAATTACAATTTATATATAATTTTTTTTGTGGCATTAAAAAAAAATAATAAAAAAAATTTTTGGCTAAAATTTTAAAACTAATTATTAATTTATTATTATATTAATTTTATTAAATGGGTAAGCGATTATTAAATGGGTTGACAGAAATCACCTAAAAAATCATCGCTTATTAAACGTGTCTGACGGGTTAACCTGTTTACCACACGAACTCGGTAAGATCTCATCAAAATTCGCTTAATTCGTGTCAATTTTTGTTGTTTAATCGTGTCGTACATGTGTTGAAAATTCTAGTAAGTCCATTAACAAATTAGTTTTAATATATATATCAATTGGATTAGTTCGCACTTTTTTTTGTTACGGTTCCAATTTTGTTTCATTTTTTATTCACCGAGTGAAATAATAAAATACCAATTCTTTTTTTATGGATGCATTAAATTACATGTTATGTGATTTGTAATATAGTAATATTTTATTTAAAATTTTAATATCGATAAATTTAATAAAATAAATTGTCTTGTGTCGGTTTACCACCTCATTTATGAAAAATAAACAAACAAACACCCAAAATAATCTCATATTCAAAATTCAAATAAAATATGAAATACCAGTCATTTTTCCGCCCAATTTTTCCCAATTGTTAACCTCATTTTTTCCCCCAAAATTGAAGAACATCTATCTCTCTCTCTTTCTCTCAAAATCGACTTTTTCAAACCCCTTCTCTCTTTCCTTCGCTCTCTCCTCTCTTCCCTCTCTCTCTCCACAGCACTGGAAGGTGTTTCTTGGTTGTCTTCATCATAGTCATCGTCTTCATCAAGCACCGAATGTATGCTCTCTTCTACTTCTCCATATCTCTCTGTCTCTATTTCTCCATATTCTGTCCATCATCTCTCTTGTTTCACATTGGAACACCCCATAAAAAAACCCAGCAACAACCCCCAAAAATCCCACCAAATAACCCAGCCAAAAACCCAAAAAATTCCTCCATGAAAAACCAACAAAAACCCACCAAATAACTCAAAATTGCCACCGAAAAATCCACAAAATCCCTTTGACTTGCTCTCTTCGTGTTGGGTAGTTAGAAGACAACCCAAAAACCCACAAAATCACTTCTTGTTATGCGGTACCTGAGTCTTTGGATTTTGTTTTTTCATCACATTTTTTGATGACTGTTGATTACCAAAACAATAAATTAGTTTCTCTAACTTTTTTGTGCTCTGTAGTGAATGAACCATGCTAGAAATGACATTTTATTAGGTCTCATTTAGCACTTTCTGCGATGGTCAATGATACTTTGCTTTTTGTGTACATGGTGTATGTAATATGTATCTATAGAATATTTGGGATATTGTATTATTAGGTCTCATTTAGCACTTTCTGCGATGGTCAATGATACTTTTCTTTTTGTGTACATGGTGTATGTAATATGTATCTATAGAATATTTGGGATATTGTATTTACAAAATTTATGTATGTATTTGGTATTTCTGTGATAGTTTGCTCTTTCAAGTTTGGATAGTGTAGGCTGTTTTGGTCATTGAATATGTGACCAAGGTAGTTAAAGGATACAACTAGTTTGCTGATATAATAGAGTTGTGTCTAGTTATTGTGTCTCATTATTCAGAGTTCTTCAATTAATTTTGGAATTTTTGTTTTGTTGAACATGTTTTGCCGTATATTGTTTTGTTGGACATGGTTCATGGCCGTGAATATTGGAGGCAAAATGTTGATGAAATTATTTTACATTTTTAATACAATTTCTTTTTCGGGTTACATTTTATTTTTTTTTATTTGTGATAATTTATGTGATTGTTTGGTTTTCTTAGGTTGTGAAGTTTAATGAATAGTTATGAATTAAAAATGGGAATAATGTACATATGGGGATATTGTTGTGATTTTTTTTTTTTAATTTTTTGTGATTGATTTCGAGGTGAGTTTTAATTTTCTAAGTGTGTGTTATAATCTTCAGCCATGTTTCATTTAATCTCATGGTTGTTACATGACATTTAAAATCAAAACTCTTCCCATAAATGGTGGTTTGTAGGTACTGGTGATTCATTTTTGAAGGCCTTTTGTGGATGAGAGTATTTATTTCTTAAGTAAAGATAATGTAAAGAAATTTGATTGTTTTTATATATTTTTATATGTTAGATCTTCACAATTTGCAATAAATGGCAACAAATTGCACCAGGGTGAAGAGGAAATAATTGGTTACTACTGCCACGACAAGGAATCGACGGCAACGAAAACAGGCCAATACTAAAGTCGAGACATCTCGACGAGTATGTTATATATTCTTACATTAAGTTATGTTGACCATTATGCATACAAATAATCAGTTTGTTCAACTGGACATGTACCTTTTCGTATTAATAGTTCTATTACTTTACGTGTACAATATTTTGTGGTGACAAGATGTTTACCAAAAAAAGTTAGGGAAATTTGTTACAAATTTAAATGCCGCGCAAAAACAAGCCATCATCGCAATTGGATTGAGGGGATTGCTCACCATACGATGCACATATATTAGGCATGATTTGTGTGCATGGTTGGCCGAAAGATTTGATCCCCAGAAGTGTGCGTTTAACTTATATGAGAAATGGGTGAAGTTCTGCCCCCAAGATGTTACCTACATACTAAGGTTGCAATGTGCAGGGACAAATGTGGTGACAACGGGTACAAATGACAAGATTAATGAACTTTGTATGTCTACATTTAAAGGACAACCGGAGGTTTCTTTGAAACATTTGGCGGAGCGCCTTAGTTCAATTACAGATGATTGACGAATTTATACGACTGTCTGTTTTATATATTATTGGTTGTATGTTTTGTCTAACCATGCGAACTATGCTAAGTGTTGTTGCATTATATTTTGTTGTTGATGTGCTTTCTTCAAGATATACTAATTCGTGCAAGTTTGTATTTGATGGAGTCATCGAAGGCATTCAAAAATTTCAATGTACCGGACGGGGATCAATGGGTGGTTGTCTGGTAGTTATGTTGTTAATTTACTTATAAAAATCATGTTTGTTAATGTATATGTGGTATACAATGGCAAAATAATGTCTCATGGTCTTCACTTTATTTGGTATGTAGGTTTTTTATCTTGAACGAGTTACACCAAGAGGACAAACCATCATTCATTTGATGTATAGGGAGGTCCCACGAATTGGACAATGGGATGACAATGATGTCAGTAAGCGAATGAGTATTATCTTGAAGTTAGGAGGTTTTAATCTCGACAAGGTATACATAGGGTTATTTTTGCATATGCACTGTTGTATGGTAATGTCTTATATATTATATGACGCACATATTTCATTGGTTTTATGTATGTAGTTGTTTGTCTTTGTTGAGGAGGAGCTAATTGATAATGAATTTGGTACCGCCACCCAGCAAGCTGTGTCTGACATATTGTAAATATATAATGTAGAATGTATATATTTTTCAAATCATTTTATAGGAGATCATGACGAATACTGGTTTTACTATGCTTTGTAATTTCTTTTTTTGAGCTGCAAATTATATAATCGTACTGTCCATTATTACGTATATTGTTTTGTAGGATTTGCGGTTAAAAATTGAAAGACTTGAGGTTGTTGTCGAACACATGGAAAAAAAAGTTTGATACTTTTACATTACAATGCACAACATCTTTGTCTGTGATGGAGAAAAGACTGAGTGAGATTTGACAAATTGTGACCCAATTTGTTGATAAATCGGCGACTGCGACGGATGTACCACATGACATGGGAGAAAATAACGAGGAAGATGAAATTGATCTCACAAATGTGTACATTAGTCGTTTTAGTGGTCAAACATTATATGTTTTTTTTCTCATAATCACATCTCTTACTGATGACTTCTTGACGTGAATTGATTACTGAAATTTATATTGTAGGTTGAATTGGATGATCTACAAGCCTCAAAGGAACACCACCTAGAAGAAGTATGTTTTATTGTGTTTTGTATTAAAACTTCAACATGCGTTTTTAGTTGAGTGGCACTTTGAACCCTTTATAAGATAAATTGCGTTATAGATGGCTGATGTGGTGTTCCCACGATTAATTCATATCAATGCTGATGTTGAGCGCGCAATCTACAATTACAGATTTGACAACAAACTGTCATCTAAGTATGTGTTGGTAGACCTTATATTTGAGGTTATAGTTTATTCTTAACAACTGCTAATTGTATCATTTTTCAATGTAACTGTGCATAAAATTAATATGTTTTGTCGATATTCAGTGAGCTTCTAGTATCATTTGCTAACCATGATGATGGCACACGAGAAGTGTTACAAACCTTTACCTAGGAACAATGGCTAAGTGGACTTGTTCGTGAATGTTAATTTGTTGATTTTATTGGTGTGAGGTTATGAGCATGAAATTAAAATATCGTGTAAAAAATGTATTAGGTAATTGATTTGTGTGCATGCATTGATCTACAAACAGGACGATGGTACTTAACTACGGTATTTTCTGTAAGTACATTTGTTCATTTCTTGTAATTTTGAGTTGCATTATATAATAAACAGTTTGTGTCATGTGACAAACAAATTAATGCGTGTCAATTGATGAATTTATGTAGCAATAAGCCCTTTCAAGTACCATCAGTCGTAGTCAGGGTGCAAGAGGAACTCAAAAAAGGTAGAAGTTTAGTTGCCTCACACTCCCTAATTTTAGAACAACTACAAATGTAGTTTATATTAAAATTTTCATTTTTTAATTGTTTTTAAGTTAATCCAGGCTGCATAGTAGATACCCATACCGGGTTTTATGAAAAAATGTCTCTTTGTATGTAGATTTATGTTCTAATGAACGATGAAACATCACATTGGTATCTACTATTAGTGGATATAGAGGAGAATCAAACATTCATATTTGATCCTTTGCCAAATCCAAAAAGAAAAAGGATTCACCGCACAAATGCAAATAGAGTTGTAAGATACTTATAGTTTTCATTAACAAAAGAATATGTGTCAACAATTTTGGTGCAATTACATTCCCAACTTGTTTTGTAGATTGAGGTTTTGGACGACATTCTTGCAAAGAGGGCTCCCGAATTTAAACACAAATTGGGCAAATGGAAGCTTGTTGAATTAGGCTGGATGTCCAAACAAGGCAATGGGTTTGATTGTGGACTTTTCGTAGTGAAGATGATGCAAGCATCACACTTGGGGCCAGGTTATACAATCATGGTGAATAACAATCACATTTCGTGCTGACACTGTAACACCCCGCATTTTTCTTTTATATATAGGTATATAGATATATAGTAAATAATTGTTGTAAAAATGTGGATATGTGTAAGGATGTAAGAATAAATTACATAGATTGTAATAGTAGGAGAACGCTAGAGATAAATATGGATGGGGAAGTTGGAGTTCCCAAGACGATTAAACTTGAAAAAGGTGACTAGATGAATTTCTAAATATTTTTAGGTCAAAATAAGGTGTCCATTGAATCCAGAAGGTCGAACAACCTTGAGAGAGGTAATATGAGGTGTACTGGAAGTTAGGAAGTATTCCGGAGTGAAAACACACTTAGAGAAAATTTGGGTAAAAGGAGTTGGGACACCTTCTAGTATTTTGGTCATAACTTTTTATCCTTAAGTCCAATTGATCTGAAATTTTTACAGTAGATAGTAGACATCTAGGGCTACAAAAGTGTATCTCTTGGAAATTTTTCAATTCGACCTCTAAAGGGGTCAAAACTGCCCTGGAAGTCGAAGCAGCCAAACAGTACCGGTACCCAGTACCGGTACCGAACAGTACCGGTACCCCCGAACCAGTAGCTAATTGGTACCGGTACCCGGTACTGGTACCCTTTGACTGGAGCCTTCCCGAACAGTAAAAAAGTCAGGATTTTGGGTTTTAAAACCCCATTCCAAGCCCTATTTGCCCCATTCTTCATCTCATCCTCACCACAAACATCTTAGAGCCCTAGGAGGAGATAAAGAAAGGGAAAAATACTAAGATCAAGATAGATTCACACCTCATAGAAATCAAAACCGAAATTCCTCAAGAACACCATTATTCTCCTCTCTTCCTATACACTTTCACTACACCCTTACCCACATCTCTTAGAACCCTAAGAGAAGACAAGAAGGAGAAGGAGAAGGGAGGAGGGAGATCTTTGGAGCTTGGGTTAGCTTACAACTCTTGGATTCAAGGTAGGAGTTTTCTCTCACTCACTTACATTGAGACTAGGGTATTTATATATGTATGTTTTGGCTATCAATGGTATATATATGTTATGAAATCATCTTCTCTTAGGCTTTTGACAAAGATTACATGTTTTGAACAAAGTTAGGGTTTAATACCCATGAAATCTCTTCTCTAGTTTTAAAACCCTCATTTTTGGAGAGTGATGCATTTCTTCCTTAAATGCTTTCTTTATTATATATTTTGGAACCCTTAGTGCTTTGTGTTGGGTAGAACAAGGATGTTATTGTGATCTCATGTATTTTCTTTGTTTGTTGTGAAATTATTACATGATCTATTTTGGGGGATTGTGGATAAATGATTATAAATTGAAATCAATATTGGAAATTGTATGCTTGGTTGGGTTAATTGTGATGCACATTGTGAGAGGTTCCTTGTAAGAATGCTTGGGAAGCCATGCAAATGAATTGTGAGAGGTTCCTTGTAAGGATGCTCACCCCTTCCCAAGAGGTTCCTTGTAAGGATGCTTGGGAAGCCATGCAAATGAATTGTGAGAGGTTCCTTGTAAGGATGCTCACTCATTCTCAAGAGGTTCCTTGTAAGGATGCTTGAGAAACAAAGATGATCAAAAGGGAGGTGGAGGTTACCCTAAAGTATGCCACCTACCGAAAGAATTGTTGGAAATTGTTTATGGCAATTAATGGTGATTATTTGCATATGGTACTCGTTTATTCATTTAAGTAATGTTTTACATAAACTTGAGATCCTTTTTAAATGTCACTGCTTTATTTCAAATTATGTATCTATGTTATGTTAAAAATGAGACCGGCCCTTTTAAATGCTTTTCTAAACCTTGTATGGGTTTGAGAGAATTTTTCTACAGAGCTTCGTGCTCACCCCCTACCGCTAACATTTTTCAGATTTCCCGTTTGAGGAGGACTTAAGGGTCGAGGAGCCCGCTACTTGGGAGACTCCACTTGACGGGACGGTGGACCCCGAGGTGGACACATAGAGGGACCTCTTTCCTTTTTGTACTAGACTAGGATATTCATTTTGAACCTTGTAAAGTCTAGTTTTCTTTTGTAATTCCGCTGCGCTATATTATTGGATTTTTGGGATGTAAAGGCCAAAACGGGTCTATTCTTTTGGGATAATGCTATAAATTTTATGGATGACTTTATGAAGTCTTCTTTATTGATGGATTATTTTAGTGCTCTCATGATATGAATGTTTTAGAATGTAATGCCGTCCAGGGTGTGTTTTGGGGTGTTACAGACACTGTCGAATAGCTTTAATAATACTACAATAAAAAATTGTTTATGTAATGGTGCATATTTATGAAATGCAGGATAAGAGTGAGGATATGCGAAGAGAGGTGGCTGTTAACTTGGTCATCGCTGGTGACAACATAGTTAGAAAGAAAATCATACATATGTCACAAGTTCTATCTTAAAGTGTATATGGGTTCAGTGGGTTTGTTTGTTTGCTGGTTTTTTAAAACTGAATATTGATGGGTATTCGAGGAAGAGTCCTAGATCTGCTGGTGGAGGAGCAGTTGTCAGGAATGAGTTGGGTAAGGTGGTGTTGGCTGCATTCTTCTTCTATGGGAATTGTTCAAATACGATTGTTGAGTTTCGAGCCCTGTGTGATGCGTTGCATATAATTCTGTGTTGGGCTTATGTGATTGTTCTTGGGCTTGCCTGGGTTATTTAAGACAAATCAGATCGTTGTTGTATAGTTTGGACTTTCGGTTTCATCATATTTTTTGAGAAGCGAATGTCGTGGCATATGGATTAACTGCTCATGCTGTATTGGGGAGGAGTTCTGTTGATTTTTCAAGGGATCTTGAGTTGCCTTTTGTGGTCAGGTTTGCCATTTTTGCGAAAGAAGAGGTTCGTGGTTTTTGTTGATAAGGGCTAAAAGCTACTTGGGGTTTTGCTGAGGAGGTAAGTGTGAGTTGTTTGAACTACGAAGAGGGGAAGAGAGGTTGTTCTGAAGGTCTTGAATTGGGATGTGCTGGTTACCTATTCTTGTTGTGGTGGCTGTTAGTGATTTTTCTTGGCTGGATTATGTTTTATTTTTATTTGTTAGGAAAATGTGGTTTGTACCTTTTCTTTTGCATCTTGTAATTGCCTCTCTTGTGAATAAATAAAATTTTTGTTTTGTGTTAAAGTTAAAAAAAAATGGTGTACAGTGTATTCCACATGATGTGTCTTCTAATTCTGTGATTGTCAGGTTGGCTAATAGAGCAGTACATGAAGGTTTCTTATCTGATTTTAATGTTTTTGCAGCGTTGCCTAATTCAGTTAAGTGGGAGCTCATGCAGGATCAAAGGGGATTGCTTGTTGTTCGTAAGAGGAAAGTAATTGTTTTTTATGACAAGGGCTGAAGATTCTGTCTGTCTGTCATATAGCAGTTGTTATGCTGCTATGCTGAAATTGGTTTATGGCAGATGCTGTAATGCAAGGATTTAAACTGGGAGAGAGGCCGATGCCTTTGTTTTGCTGCTATTCTAGTTTCTTGCAGCTGCTTGGTGCTGTGAGCATGCCTTTTGTTGTGCTGTGTTCTATGTTGCAGTTTCTGGGACTATTGTTGGAAATGCAGCTGCCTTCAAGGTATTTTTGAAGGATTAAAGCCAAGTGATTATAAATTTTATTTTACCTCTCTCTATTGTAATTTGTTGATTCTTGTAATCCTTCGATTCAATCAATAAAATTTATCTTTTCAAAAAAAAAAAGAAAAAAGTGATGTGTCAAATTGGTAAACATAATGTATATACTTGTGAAAAATGAAGTAGAGTTAGTGGAGTTCATGTCTTTTTTACTTTGTGCATCATCAATCTGTCATGCAATGGATCATAGAGTGTACCCTTTCGCATCAACAATCAATCCATACGCGAATATGTACATATGCAATATGTGTTTTCACACAACATGGTGCTTGAATGCTTAATGTGTTCCAAAATTTATAGATATTTGTTCATGAAACAGTTAGTGTACATTCCATTCACCAGTCAACATTGTATTGCAATATATACATACCGCCTACCTAAGCACATTTCATTCATCAGTCAACATTGTATTCGAAATCACATTTCATTCACCAATCAACATTGTATTCTAATATATACGTACCGACTATCTAATCACATCAGCTAATATACTTCGACCTTTCTCCGTTTCTCTTCCTCGTTCTCGGGCCTTATAAATGAGTTTGTTCCTAACTTTGTTGTCAGCGTGAGTAGCTAATGAAAAAGTGAAGTTCATCCGCATTTCGTTCGAATCTTCCTGCGGACATATGATACAAGTGGTAAACTTTAATGAGCTATGAGGAGGGATATAAGCAACTTATATAATTACAATTGCGACATGTCGTATGTTACATGTTATATATTTCACCTTAATGCTAAAGCCTAGACAAAGTATTGGAGCTTGGATCATCTTGACAACAAACATTCCACAATCATAGCAATTCCCCTGACGTGGGGCCCAAGGTGGTGCAGACAAAGTGAATGTGTACAAACAAGGTTGGTAGTTATCATGTGTAACTTGAAGCACATCATCTAATTCAAAGAGGACATTCTGCACAACATTCAGCTGAATGAAAATATCGGTACAAGGAAGCGGGTCCAACAAAATGACATTCTGTTCAGTTACGTCAATGACGCATAGATACCAATGGTTGTTGTTCTCATTGATCGGGATGTATATCTAAATTTTTTGATACAGAAAAACATTGTTGATAAGTGTGGATCAATTTAACTAATGTTAGGTCTTGGAATTCAAAACGGATTAACAGTATGGTTAGGACACACCTTATCACTGTATGTAAAATCTTTTATGTACTTTCCATTCATAGCACACATAGATTGAAGCACACTTTTTTTACTTTCACTGTTAGCCACAGCCCGAGCCAGTGCTTGTTGCTGAATACAACAATCAACATTACATACACATATTGTATGTAATTTTGTTTTAAAAAAAATAGGTACTACCAAAGTCTCACAAGTTTCTTATCGAGAACCACGTGGGTAGGTACCACCTCTCTAATCCAGTTTTTGGATTTGTCTTATCTTCTTTAGATAATAAATTGTGAGTCAAGTCCACAACCTGTGACATTCAACGGAAAATACCAATGTAAAATGCAATGTGTATAATTTATGGTAACAACGTATGGGTAAAAAAGAATTCCAAATTAACCAACCGAATCTAGTAACCACTGTTTTGGTAATAGTGTCATGAGGGAATGATGTGCAACATGGTCGTGTTCAAACCTAATTAAAACCTCTTTACTTTTTAAAAAATAAAAAATAAAATTCACAAAAAAATAATCGTACAATTATTTTCGATTACGTGTACGTAATACATTATTAAAATGTATAAAGGGTTACATTTAAAATAACCATACCTCATGTCAAGATTCTTATCAAATATGTAATTCAAAATCAATTACTTATTGTAAACCCCCGCATGTTTATAATTATATAGTAAAGTATTGGTTTAGTGATTCATATATATAGATAATGATGTAAGAATAAATCATATGGATGGTAATAGTAGGAAAAGAATACTAGAGATGCATGTTGAATTTCTAAGTTAAGTTCGAAGACGTTTAAACTTGGAAAGGGTGATTAGACAAAATTCCAAATACTTTGAGGCCAAAATAAGGTCTCCATTGAATCCGGGAGGTCGAAAAACATTGGGAGAGGTGATATGACTTGTATAAGAGGTTAGAAAGGATTCCGGAGTTAAAATACGCTTTAGAGTGAAGTTGGGTAAAAAGTATCTTGGACACCTTCTAGTATTTTGGCCATAAATTTTTATTCTTATGTCCAATTGATCTGAAATTTTGACAGTAGATAGTAGAAATCTAGAGCTACAAAAGTGTCTCTAATGAAAATTTTCCAATTCGACCTCTAAATGGGTCAAAAATGCGCTAGAAGTTCCAGTGAGCAAAACCTTCCGGAAGAACGATAAAACCTTCCGGAAGGTTGATGACAAAAACCTTCCAGTGAGCAAAACCTTCCGGAAGAACGACAAAAACCTTCCGGAAGGTTAGTGTAAAAATCCAAAAATTTCTGTTTCGCGAATGCCGGCTCTTCCTACATTATAAATACATAATGTCTTCCCTTAGCCTTCATTACACACCTTAAAACCCTAGAAAACATTAGAGAGAAAGAGGGGAAGAGAAAAACACAAGATCAAAGGTGAAAAACAAGGAATTCAAGGGTGATTCAAGATCCAATCTTCATCTTCTTCACACTAAACCTAGGTTTTCAAGAACATTGAGGTAGGGGTTTTCTCTCATTCACTTACATTGATGTTAGGGTTATGATATATATATGTTTTGGCTATCAATGGTATATATATATGCTATGGAATCATCCTCTCTTAGGCTTTTACATGTTTTGAACAAAGTGAGGGTTTAAAACCCATGAAATCTCCTTTTTATTTTGAAAAACCTTAATCTTTAGAGAGTGATGTATTTCCTTCCTTAATGCTTCCTTTATTATGGATTTCAAAACCTTAGTGCTTTGCGTTGGGTAGAAAGATGATGTTATTGTTGATCTCATGCATTTTCTTAGTTGGTTGTGAAATTGTTACATGATGTCTATTTTGGGGATTTTGGATAGATGCTTGTAAATTGAGATGAATGTTGAAATTGTATGTTTGGATTGGATTGTTTGTGATGCACATGAGTGAGAGGTTCCTTGTAAGGATGCTCACCCCTTCCCAAGAGGTTCCTTGTAAGGATGCTTGGGAAGCCATGAAGTGATTTGTGAGAGGTTCCTTGTAAGGATGCTCACCCCCTTCCCAAGAGGTTCCTTGTAAGGATGCTTGGGAAGCCATGTAATGATTTGTGAGAGGTTCCTTGTAAGGATGCTCACCCATTCTCAAGAGGTTCCTTGTAAGGATGCTTGAGAATCAAAGATGACCTAAACGGGGGGTGGAGGTTACCCTAAAGTATGCCACCCACCGAAAGAATTGTTGGAAATTGTGAATGGAGGACTGGATTATATTTGGAAATGGTTTGATAAATGTATAGTGGTTTCTTTTACTCATTCAATTACCGTTGTTCCTTAAACTTGAGATCTACTTGAAAATGTCCTGTTTTCTTTCAAATGTTATATATATGCTATTTGTGAAAAGTGAGACCGACCTTTTTAAATGCTTTTCAAAACCTTGTTTGAGTTTGGGAGGAATGTTGCTACGGAGCCTAGTGCTCACCCCCCTACAAACAATATTTTTCAGATTATGTGCTAGGAGAGGAGTTCAGAGCTGACGAGCCAGAGCATTGGGAGGCTTCGATGGATGGGAACATAGATCCTGAGACGGTTGTGTAGGATTATATTTCCTTACGTTTTAGACTAGAGAATGTATTTTGAGACTATGTATGGTTTATGCTTTTGTTATTCCGCTGCGAAGTTACATATAATTCTTTTGGGATGTAAATGACCATGGTTTGGCTTATTCTTTTGGGATAATGTTAAGGATAGTATATATGGTGAATAAAATGTTTTGGATTTGATGGTTAGATAGACCCGGTGTGGTCAATGCATTATAAACGTACAGGTTGTGATTTTTGGGTGGAGCTTCCTGTACAAAGGAGACTCTGCCCAAATTTTGTTAAAATTAAGAATGTTTCTTAGTTGATGGATATATATTTAGTTGCTCTCATGACATGAATGGTTTCATAGGGTAATGCCGTCCAGGGTGGTATTTGGGGCGTTACAAAGTTGGTATCAGAGCCTAGGCTTTAGGTCTTACATGGGAGCTGTAGGTTATGGATTACCACTAGAAATGTAGGACTAAGTTAAAGGAACTGTAGGTTTGCATTTGTTTGAAGTTATGTGGTTATCAAGTAGGTTAGATTCATGGTATATTTAGGTTAAGGGTTAATTATTTGTTCGAATTCGATGAGTTGTCTCGCTACGCAATCAAGTTTGTGGTCACTGAGGCAAGGAGGGCTAAACGATTTGAACAAGATTTGAGGCCTTCCATCCGCGAGAAGCTGGTTACACTCTGAATTCGAGAATACAAGATCTCGTGAACGTGGACGTGGACGTGGACGTGGACGTGTACGTGTACGTGGACGTGGACGTGGACGTGTACGTGTACGTGGACGTGGACGTGTACGTGGACGTGGACGTGGACGTGTACGGGGACGTGGACGCGATTGAACAAATGCTTCAAATAGTGGAGAAGTTGAAGTGACTCAGACTAGAACAAGCACTGACCCGCGCCAATGCTTTGCATGCGGAGAGTATGGGCACTTCAAACATAGATGCCCCTCGTTTCTCCCAAGAACCAAGCAAGCAACCGAGCAAGTACCAACAAACATGCCACCACTACAAAGGCTAACACAACAGAGACCTCAAATAGCTCAAGGAGCGGGAAGCGTACCAGAGAGAGTAGGCACGGATGCACGCCGATGATTTGCCTGTGGAGGTGTTGGGCACGTCAAAGATAATTGTCCATTGCTTTCCACCAAGACCAACCAAGCAACGGGGCGAGTGAATGCAAACAGGCCACCGCTACGACAGCCATTACCACCACAGAGACCGTTACAAGCTTATGCCCCCGGCGGTGCCAATCAAGGAAGGGTTTTTGCTATGACTCAACCGGAGGAAAATGCCTCCAACGCAATCGTGGAAGGTATCGTTCTTTTCTACGATTCTTGGGCCCGAATGTTATTGGATTCCTATGCGACTCATTCTTTTGGACGTACTGCATATGCTGTGAAATTTGGATTGGGTTTCGAGGAAATAGAACTTACGGTATATGTTAATTTGCCTACGGGAGAACAAGGGGATACCAGTAGGGTTATTATATATATGTAATCTTTGACTCTAAATTATATCTACTTGCTAGGAAATCATCATGTCTTGTCATTCTTGTTAATATTACCTTGTTCCAAAATATATTATGGTTGAGTAAACCCGAAATATTTTCTTATGCCTTCAAACCCTAGTTTACAAAGGAGATGTGTTTTTCTCTTGATTTCTCCTTTGCTCTTGATTCCCGAACTTAAATATTATTTGTTCTAAGCTATGTTATGGGTGGGTGACCACCAAATCCTTTTGGTATGCCCTTGAAATCCTAGTTTTCAAGGGAGAGGTGTCTTATCTTTATCTTGCCTGTGTCACTGATTTCAAACCTTGATAGTCATTTGTTATCGATTCTAATATATGATTGTTACTTTATCCTTGATTCCAAGCTTGATATCCGTTGTTATTGATCTCGAAACTTGATTGTTTCCTTGTCCTTAATTTCCTAAGCTTAATGATTCATTTGTTCTTGATATCTAAATTTGATATGCACTTGGTAGTGACTATAACCCTTGTGAGTCATTTATTCTTGATATTCAATACTTGATATTCATTGGTTCTTGATTTCAAGACTTGACATTCAATTGCTCTTGATTTCAATACTTGATTTCTCCTTGTCCTTGAGTTCAAAACTTGACACTCTTTAGTTCTTGGTTACGAAGCTTGATATACATCGGTTATTGACTCCAAGACTCGATTGTTACTTTGTTCTTGATTTCAAGCTTTGATTGTTTCTTATTTTGATTCCAAAGCTTGATATGGGTTTGTTATGGAATTCGAGACTTGATTGTTCCTTTATTTTTGGATTCCAAAAACTTGAGATTCGTTTGTTATTCATTTCAAACCTTGCTTGTTCTTTTGTTCTTGATTTCCAAAGCTTGATTATTTATTTGCTCATGAATTCAAAACTCTAGTGATTGGTAGTGACCACTAAAATGGTATTTTCGATGATATTATGTTAATTTTTCTTAAATTATTTCGTTGAAATAAAATAAAAATGTATATGGGTTTGGAAGCTAAGATGGGAAGACAAGTCTTGTTAGGTTTCAACTGTAACCTTTGGTGGATTGTAATTTATATCAGAGTGCGCAGCGAACTAACGGAGTAAGGACTACAATGGGGAAACTACGGAGAAGATTCAACTCATCCGGGAGAGGCTACGCATGGCGCAAGGTAAACAGAAGAGCTATGCGGACCACAGACGAAGATCCTTGGAATTCAAAGTGGGAGATTACATGTTTCCCAAGGTGTCACACCAGAAAGGAGTATTTAGATTCGGCAAGAAGGGAAAGTTAGCACCAAGATATACCGGGCCGTTTGAAGTGATCAAAGTTGTGGGCAAAGCGGCATATCAACTTCAGTTACCGGCTCAGTTGTCCGGGGTGCACGACGTGTTCCACGTGTCGATGCTGAGGAAGTGTCAATCGGAAACAACGCCGGTCGTAGACTTGGAAGATATAGAAATTCAAGATGGAGCGACATATGAAGAACAACCGGTGAAGATTCTCGATGCCAAGGAAAAGGTGCTTCGCAATAAAGTCATCAAATTGGTGAAAGTGTTATGGCAACATCATGGAGTGGAAGAAGCTACTTGGGAACCGGAACTGGAGATGCGAGAGAAGTATCCGTATTTATTCGCTACTTGAGGTAAGTTTCGAGGACGAAACTTTCTTTAAGGGGGGTGGATTGTAAACCCCCGCATGTTTATAATTATATAGTAAAGTATTGGTTTAGTGATTCATATATATAGATAATGATGTAAGAATAAATCATATGGATGGTAATAGTAGGAAAAGAATACTAGAGATGCATGTTGAATTTCTAAGTTAAGTTCGAAGACGTTTAAACTTGGAAAGGGTGATTAGACAAAATTCCAAATACTTTGAGGCCAAAATAAGGTCTCCATTGAATCCGGGAGGTCGAAAAACATTGGGAGAGGTGATATGACTTGTATAAGAGGTTAGAAAGGATTCCGGAGTTAAAATACGCTTTAGAGTGAAGTTGGGTAAAAAGTATCTTGGACACCTTCTAGTATTTTGGCCATAAATTTTTATTCTTATGTCCAATTGATCTGAAATTTTGACAGTAGATAGTAGAAATCTAGAGCTACAAAAGTGTCTCTAATGAAAATTTTCCAATTCGACCTCTAAATGGGTCAAAAATGCGCTAGAAGTTCCAGTGAGCAAAACCTTCCGGAAGAACGATAAAACCTTCCGGAAGGTTGATGACAAAAACCTTCCAGTGAGCAAAACCTTCCGGAAGAACGACAAAAACCTTCCGGAAGGTTAGTGTAAAAATCCAAAAATTTCTGTTTCGCGAATGCCGGCTCTTCCTACATTATAAATACATAATGTCTTCCCTTAGCCTTCATTACACACCTTAAAACCCTAGAAAACATTAGAGAGAAAGAGGGGAAGAGAAAAACACAAGATCAAAGGTGAAAAACAAGGAATTCAAGGGTGATTCAAGATCCAATCTTCATCTTCTTCACACTAAACCTAGGTTTTCAAGAACATTGAGGTAGGGGTTTTCTCTCATTCACTTACATTGATGTTAGGGTTATGATATATATATGTTTTGGCTATCAATGGTATATATATATGCTATGGAATCATCCTCTCTTAGGCTTTTACATGTTTTGAACAAAGTGAGGGTTTAAAACCCATGAAATCTCCTTTTTATTTTGAAAAACCTTAATCTTTAGAGAGTGATGTATTTCCTTCCTTAATGCTTCCTTTATTATGGATTTCAAAACCTTAGTGCTTTGCGTTGGGTAGAAAGATGATGTTATTGTTGATCTCATGCATTTTCTTAGTTGGTTGTGAAATTGTTACATGATGTCTATTTTGGGGATTTTGGATAGATGCTTGTAAATTGAGATGAATGTTGAAATTGTATGTTTGGATTGGATTGTTTGTGATGCACATGAGTGAGAGGTTCCTTGTAAGGATGCTCACCCCTTCCCAAGAGGTTCCTTGTAAGGATGCTTGGGAAGCCATGAAGTGATTTGTGAGAGGTTCCTTGTAAGGATGCTCACCCCCTTCCCAAGAGGTTCCTTGTAAGGATGCTTGGGAAGCCATGTAATGATTTGTGAGAGGTTCCTTGTAAGGATGCTCACCCATTCTCAAGAGGTTCCTTGTAAGGATGCTTGAGAATCAAAGATGACCTAAACGGGGGGTGGAGGTTACCCTAAAGTATGCCACCCACCGAAAGAATTGTTGGAAATTGTGAATGGAGGACTGGATTATATTTGGAAATGGTTTGATAAATGTATAGTGGTTTCTTTTACTCATTCAATTACCGTTGTTCCTTAAACTTGAGATCTACTTGAAAATGTCCTGTTTTCTTTCAAATGTTATATATATGCTATTTGTGAAAAGTGAGACCGACCTTTTTAAATGCTTTTCAAAACCTTGTTTGAGTTTGGGAGGAATGTTGCTACGGAGCCTAGTGCTCACCCCCCTACAAACAATATTTTTCAGATTATGTGCTAGGAGAGGAGTTCAGAGCTGACGAGCCAGAGCATTGGGAGGCTTCGATGGATGGGAACATAGATCCTGAGACGGTTGTGTAGGATTATATTTCCTTACGTTTTAGACTAGAGAATGTATTTTGAGACTATGTATGGTTTATGCTTTTGTTATTCCGCTGCGAAGTTACATATAATTCTTTTGGGATGTAAATGGCCATGGTTTGGCTTATTCTTTTGGGATAATGTTAAGGATAGTATATATGGTGAATAAAATGTTTTGGATTTGATGGTTAGATAGACCCGGTGTGGTCAATGCATTATAAACGTACAGGTTGTGATTTTTGGGTGGAGCTTCCTGTACAAAGGAGACTCTGCCCAAATTTTGTTAAAATTAAGAATGTTTCTTAGTTGATGGATATATATTTAGTTGCTCTCATGACATGAATGGTTTCATAGGGTAATGCCGTCCAGGGTGGTATTTGGGGCGTTACACTTATCTTCAGGATAAAGTATGTCTACATGTTCATATTCCTCAATGTGATGTGGGATACCCAAAGTGGAATCTGAAATCTGTTTACCCAACCTGTGACATTAAACTACAATTCAAGTTTGTCATATACTCAACAATAGAACAAAACAGACCTTATGAATTTCATCAACTAATGCACTATTACAAGACAATTTCAGTTTGTTAGCAGGCTTATGCGGAGTCTTGTAGACATCGATCGCTGCCTTGTTGTCATAACCATTCATGTGGTCACCGCCCTGTGCAAAGAAAAATTGAATATACATATGTAAAAAAATTGGATAATAAGAAATATTGTGATAACCATAGGTATTAAATGTTTATGCATGGAATCGTCCCTTGGTTGAATATGTTCCAGGGGATTATTCACCTCCCCCTTACCCTCTTTGTTATCATCCTTCTTCACCCCACGATGTTGTAGTTGAAGTGAGAAAAAAATAATTGAGGATAATGTATAAGTTAAGTAAAACATTAAGTTTGATGTATGTTATACGTTTGACTGTTCATATGGTGACATCACATATTTGCTTGGCCTCCGTTTAGAATATCTTCGTAGCTGCATTGGTGGCAACGATGTTTGGGTGCATGAGTAAGAAGCCTCTTGCATGTCACCAACGTTATTCTGTTTGTAACCCACATTGCCAGTATTCAATGGTCGTCGCCATGCCTCCTGGAATGGTTTTGGTGGTGGGGTACGAACAGCGGCAATGGGTGTCCAAATCTGGTAGTCCACATCCACTTCATTAAGGCAGTTGGCGTTTATATTTTCATTCAAGTCAATTTTATTTTTTTTGCTCATCAACTTGTCTAACATCTGCATGATTGTCTATCTCTTCGTAATTTGATGGTTTCGGTGCATAGCCACCTATGAACATTTGCATCATGCTAACCATTGAGCCGACCATGCCAGTTAGGTTAAAAATTGCATTCTCCATCCTAGATATGCTGGCCTCCCAGTCCTGCACATTTACACAAATGATCATGTGTCAAAAACTATTATAAATCAATGTGATTTCAGTATCATGGTATATGCGTACCGGTGGTTTTTCATCTGATGTAAAATAGTTTGCTTCATTACATGGGTGGATCGTTTCCTAAAGTTTACTGTAGCAACTAGTGGGGGTTTATTCATGGTGCCGTCAAATAGAGACCAAATAACCTCTTGACATGCTAGTCATTTGGACTTAT
Source organism: Ilex aquifolium (assembly GCA_951799425.1). Lineage (NCBI taxonomy): Eukaryota > Viridiplantae > Streptophyta > Magnoliopsida > Aquifoliales > Aquifoliaceae > Ilex > Ilex aquifolium. The sequence continues at coordinate 18,106,318 of OX637400.1, forward strand.
TCAACATGATTATATGTTTCTTAATTTCCTCATCCCCCCATGCAGCAATTCAAGGGTTGCTTCTACAAGGCGGTTGTTTAAATAATACCCCTTGGGGGTATGACCCGCTCTAGATATGCTATCTACAATACAAAAATAAAAGAGGTAATTCACAATAAATATTGTGAAACGAACACAATATAAATATACTAAAAAAATAAATTGATGCCTTACCATAAGAACAAGTAAACATCCACTAACATTTTTCTGATCATGTGTTTGATATTTTCGTACCCCTTCAACCATACCATCAAATACAAATTTCGCCCAATTTCTCTCTCCTATAGAAGGAACATCTACGACAGTGTGAAGATACATGCTGCTGATTGAAGTATGCATGGTTGGCTATAGAAGATGTTCGATAAGAAATAGCACAAAATATATCCTAAACTCATCCGAAGCCAATTTAAGTACACAAAGTCTGTCATTCATTCACGTGTCTCAACGGGATACCTTTAACTCTATTGAACAATGAATTCCAAATGCCATGAATTCTTTCACTGGGCCCAGTAGTCTCCACGTCCAACCCTTCATTTCTCAAACCCATGATAGATTCTCCATCCATGACTGATAACTGAATAGCTTCACCATAGACATTTAATGTCAAGGACACAGTGTCGAACCATTCAATTAACCATGCACATAAACCCTGCTTCAGTTTCCCACATCTGAGGCTCAATATCCCCTCCAAAACCAAGTTCTTTTGTTGCAGCTTTCTGCTCATCACATAAGTTTCGTATCATTTTTACAATTTTCCCAGGTGAACACCTTGTACCAAGCGTCCCCTTTGATAATTCGTCAAAACATATACAGAAAAGTCAGTTGGAGAGGTGCACTAAATGTAAACCATGCACATAAAAATTAATATCGACATTATATTTACCCGTACTGCCATTTCCCTAGAATTGTCTTTCACACGATCATATTCACTCTTCGTTTGTATAGACATTTATCTGTACTTCTGTTTCTCACTATCTTCCATCTTCCTTCATTGGTCAGCCAGTTCTTTAATCACCTTATGAGTACAAGTACCAATTGGAAGCCATTATTACTTTCACTATCTCAAACAATACTCGCTCTTTGTAAAACAAATTATACCTCGTGTGTGACTTTTTTATCAGCGTTTCCTTTGATATTCTCCATTCGTTTCTTACTGTAATATAAGTACAACAAATGCGTACATTACCAAATAAACATTAACCACATACTAATTTGACCCTACAATACACTAATTTTTCATACTAGAAAAATAGCCATGTGTTTGGTGGACGTTGTGCTTTAATGCCTTCAGCCTTTGACTCGTGGGACCTCTTCTTCCCCCTGGAATATGTACCATAATATGAAGTTTGAAATGTGATGAATCTGAAATATATTCAACAATATAATCATATCTTACGTTAGAAATATCGCCAAATTGGACTTCCCAAGTCCAGAGGCTTGCTACTCCCCTGCAAATGTCACATGTTGTATAGGTCAAATAAATAAGTATATGCTGCACATACACTTCTCTAAACCATTCAGAAATCCTTCTCAAACACACTCACTCACCAATACATTCATTCACAACTATAACATCAATACCAGTATGTAAATGTTTGCAAGTATGACACACACAGAGAGGTCAAACACTGAAAACATACCATTTATAAAAAAACTAACATTTCATATATTCACTACTACTTTCTTCATACCTCATTATGTATTTCCTCTTGCTCGTTAATCACAAGGGGCCGATACTACCTACACACTTCTACGTAGACCAAGATAAACGAATTTGGAATAAAGAAAGGAGATACTTATGACCTCAAACCCATATTGGAAGGAATAAAAGGGATTGTGATGCAGAGGGAGGTACTGATGTCGGAACAAAGAAGAGGGATTGGGATGCATAGAGGACACACTGCTTTTGGAAGATAGAAAGAGGAGACCCAATGACCTCAGTGTTCAGAAGATTGAGGGAGCTGGGTATTGGTTTTTGGCGGGATTAAGAGGAAATAGGAGGGAACTCGTGTAGCTAGCTGTCACAACCTGATTGGTAGGTATGGAATTAAACCCTAAACTGTGACACCCCAAAAATCGGGGGTCCTTTGTCAACCCGTTGATCACCCAATAACCCTCGGAATACCCGTGGATATCGTGTAACTCGATATTACGCCATTATCCCCCATTTACCAGGGTCCATAATTTAACGAAATTCGGGCAGAGTCTCCTTTGTACAGGGAGCTCTACCCAAAACCACAACCTATGCAATCATACAACATTGACCACACTGGGTCCATTTATGAGTAAACATTGACCATACCGGGTCCATTTATCCATACTCATATAGCAACATGCAATGTTACATTAAAAATAGTCCATATGAGTTCGATTACAATTCTTTTTATATTTACATGCCAAAATGAGATTTTCACAAAAGTTATACAAAATGAGTCATAAAAGCCACAAGTCGGCCTTCTTCACCCTTGAGACTCGAATTGAGAGCCGTCCTCCGGTGTGAACCTTGCACCTGAAATGTTTTCCCATGAAGGGTGAGTCATGCTCAATAGGGTATCTGCTAAAGAGGCTACTCTCTAGGGGTGTCAATTTTTTTCGTTAACACGAACCCGACTCGAACCGAACCCGACACGAACCTGAAAATAACACGATTAGTTGACACAAATAATAAATGGGTTAAATTAAGGTTCGACACAAATAACACAATTAATAGGTACTGTAGATAGAAAATAATTATTTAACGAGTATTGTAGATATAAAATAAGAATTTTATAATTTTTTATAATTTTTTAAATAATTGACACGAACCCGACGCGTACCGAAAGTGATACGACACGAAAATAATACGACCGAAAGTGACACGACAGGAAAATGATACAACACGACACGATTGACACCCTTACTACTCCCCAACCTAGATGCATATGAAATATTCACATGCAACAATCAACCATCCACAACAATTCCAATCAAGAATATGCAACTCAATGTTGGAATTTACTATGTCATGCCATGAAATGAGATGAGACTCACTCATACAACTCAACCCGAGCCCTCATTGGCTCTCACAACACATGCCATGTCATGTATTTAAAACCGGACATTCCAAGCCCCGCCATAGATATTGTACATCTAATGACCATTTTAAAATCTCCGGGTCTTTCTTAGGGGTGAGTATTTATGGACTTACACCAAGGATAACCCAACCCACATGGAATTTATGGACTTCCACCGAGGGTTCCGCGTACATCCACACACTTCATGGATCGAACCAAGGGAGTGCGTACCCCAACTACCGGGTCTTGCACCCGAGGAATTTTCTAGTCCTTCTTGCTAACCTCGACCCTATTTACCATGGAAATCGTGCGACTCAGTCGGATCTTCAATCCAACCTTCCCGAGCCCACCCATCATTCACCATATGTGGTGTTTGATTAAAACCATGCAAACACACCCCCACTCATGCTCAATGTTCATGAATGTGATGCCTCCGTGCATAATGCAATGTAATGTACATTTGCAATACAACAATCATGTCCAATATGCTATAAATGACATATGAACTATTTCAACACATTCCATGGGCAATTATATCCAAGCACATAATTTTCATAACCCATCAATGCCAATATATCACAAGTGTGTATATATATATCAACAATTCCTACAACACAATTTCCAAAAGTGTGTTATCATATAATCATGCTATCAACGCACTAAATTCATCAAGACATAACATAAACACATAACATGCCCACAATTCACATAACTCAACATTTGCATTTCCAATTGTAATTCATATCATAAGCATAAGATTTCACTTTACCAAATCATCCAAGCATGTTATCACCTAATCTCATGCAATTAACACACTTTATTTCACATAGGCATTTTATCAAACACCTTCAAGGCACCAAATCATGTGATCACATAAAATGCTCAAATTTATCACATAACTCAAGAATCACATTAGGTATTTTTCACATACATAATTCATGATAGAAATTATTCTACCCATTCTCAATACCCATTTCCTCAATTTTTACAACAATAGACAAGTGATACAACTTCTATCAAACTACCCATTTCCAATACCCATTTCACCAAATTCTAAACAATAGGCAAGTGTTAAAATTCTCTAACAACCTACCCATTCCATATAATCATTCTAGGTTAAAAATAAACCTAATTAGGGAGAAAACCCTACCTCTTGAAGCGTAAAATAAACGTAGGAAGCTTCAAGAATTCAACCCAAGCTCTAATCCAAGCTTACCCAAAATTTTGTTTTTCAAACCTTCGGTGAAAACCTTCGTTTTTGGTATGGTTGCGTAGCCCTCGTCGAGGAGAACAACTTTAATTCTTGGCTCGAGTTGATTCGAGCACCGTAGGGCTGTAGATCGTAGATAGAAGGTTGAGTTTCTCTCTTTTTTCCTCTCTTTCTCTCCAACGTTGAAGACCAGCTGAACCAAATGGGAGAAATCAGATTTTCTCCCCCTATATATACTCTTTAATTGCTTGGTCCACAACGCGCCACACGACCCTCTTTTTTCCGGGTCCATTTTCGCCCCGAAACGATTAAATTTCGCCCCGGTTCAAGTTCAAAATATTTTACTTCAACTTGATTTAAATTATTTTCCAACTTTCAAAATTTTATTAAAAATTTCGTTTTTGGGTCATCCGAGACCCGACCGTCTCGTAAAACGCAAAAAATCTGACTATCTCGGAATTTGACGAAATTTGACAGGGTAATTAGATTTCGTGAGACGAATCCAACGGTGAGGTTTGTTTTGTCATCCGAGTTCTAGAAAAATTCAGGTTTTCAACCCGTACCGAAATAACAAATTACTGTTTTACCTTTTTTTATAAAAGTTCAAATTTACCCGAGTTTTACATAAACGACGTCACTTGAATCCATTTGGGAAAAAAAACTTGATCGATCGAACTCATACACGATCGATCGAATAGTTTCAAACTACCCACAATTATAATGCTAATATGAGAGGGGATTGAACAACCATTCATTTGCTACAACACCGCCTCTAAATTAATCTATCGCGAATAACTGATCGATCACGAAGTTTCAGAATGTGAACATTTTATACATCTTCTCGACTGATCGCATTACTAAATGATCAATCATTATTCAAAATCGATCATTATTCTCTGATCGAACGCTACGTTTCAGAATGCGAATCTTAGATCGATCATTTTTCACTGATCGATCACGAAGTTTCAAAATGTTAATGATCGATTGAATTACTAACTGATTGATCGTAAGTTTCAAAATATGATATAAGATCGATAATTTTTTACTGATCGATCGCTAAGTGTAACACCCCGCATTTTTTTTTATATATGTATATAGATATATAGTAAATAATTATTGTAAAAATGTGGATATGTGTAATGATGTAAGAATGAACCATATAGGTTGTAATAGTAGAAGAAATGCTAGAGATGCATATTGATTGGCAAAGACGTTTAAACTTGGAAAGGGTGAGTAGATGAATTTCTAAATATTTTTAGGTCAAAATAAGGTGTCCATTGAATCCGGAAGGTCAAACAACCTTGGGAGAGGTAATATGAGGTGTATTGGAAGTTAGGAAGTATTTTGGAGTAAAGACACACTTAGAGAGAATTTGGGTAAAAAGGAGTTGGGACACCTTCTAGTATTTTGGTCATAAATTTTTATTCTTATGTCCAATTGATCTGAAATTTGGACAGTAGATAGTAGACATCCAGGGCTACAAAAGTGTATCTCACGAACATTTTCCAAATCAATCTCTAAATAGGCCAAAACTGCACTGGAAGTTTCAGAAAAAACAGGAATTCCGTTCGAACGTGAAATGACGTTCGAACGTGAATCGACGTTCGAACGTTAATAACGTTCGAACGTAAGTGCGTTCCAGTACTCTTCTCTGATGAGAAAAACAAAAGTACTAGGAGCAACGACCGTTCGAACGCCAATGACGTTCGAACGTGAGTTACGAATTCTGAACTTCAGAATCGCACACATGAGGCCATTTCTTCCACTATAAATACATAAGGATGCCTCTCTTTGCATCATTTCAACATTTCTAACCCTAGGAAGACTTAGTGAGGAGAAAAGAAGGGGAAAACACAAGAATCAAGGGAGGATTTGCCTATTGAAGAAGATCCAATCTTCATCTTCTTCACTCAAAACTAAAGAAGCAAGGTGGGGGTTTTCTCTCACTCACTTACATTGAGACTAGGGTATTTATATATGTATGTTTTGGCTATCAATGGTATATATATGCTATGGAATCATCCTCTCTTAGGCTTTTTGGCAAAGATTACATGTTTTGAACAAAGTTAGGGTTTAATACCCATGAAATCTCTTCTCTAGTTTTAAAACCCTCATTTTTGGAGAGTGATGTATTTCCTTCTTAAATGCTTTCTTTATTATGGATTTTCGAACCCTTAGTGCTTTGTGTTGGGTGGAACAATGATGTTATTGTGATCTCATGTATTTTCTTTGTTGGTTGTGGAATTATTACATGATATATTTTGGGGGATTTTGGATAGATGATTGTAAATTGAAATCAATATTGGAATTGTAAGCTTGGTTGAGTTGTTTGTGATGCACATGAGTGAGAGGTTCCTTGTAAGGATGCTCACCCCTTCCCAAGAGGTTCCTTGTAAGGATGCTTGGGAATCCAAGATGACCTAAAGGGTGAGGTGGAGGTTACCCTAAAGTATGCCACCTACCGAATGAATGGGGGTGAAGGTTACCCTAAAGTATGCCACCTACCAAAAGAATGGGGGGTGGAGGTTGCCCTAAAGTATGCCACCTACCAAAAGAAGTGTGAGAGGTTCCTTGTAAGGATGCTCACCCCTTCCCAAGAGGTTCCTTGTAAGGATGCTTGGGAAGCAAAGATGATCTAACGGGGGTGGAGGTTACCCTAAAGTATGCCACCTACCGAAAGAATGGGGGGTGGAGGTTGCCCTAAAGTATGCCACCTACCAAAAGAAGTGTGAGAGGTTCCTTGTAAGGATGCTCACCCCATCCCAAGAGGTTCCTTGTAAGGATGCTTGGGAAGCAAAGATGATCTAATGGGGGTGGAGGTTACCCTAAAGTATGCCACCTACCGAAAGAATGGGGGGTGTAGGTTACCCTAAAGTATGCCACCTACCGAAAGAATGGGGGGTGGAGGTTGCCCTAAAGTATGCCACCTACCGACAGAATTGTTGGAAATGGTTTATGGCAATTAATAGTGATTATTTGTATGTGGTACTCGTTTATTCATTTAAGTAATATTTTTACATAAACTTGAGATCCTTTTCAAATGTCACTGCTTTATTTCAAATTATGTATCTATGTTATGTTAAAAATGAGACCGACCGTTTTAAATGCTTTTCTAAACCTTGTATGGGTTTGAGAGAATTTTCTACAGAGCTTTGTGCTCACCCCCTACCGCTAACATTTTTCAGATTACCTGCTTGAGGAGGACGTAAGGGTTGAGGAGCCCGCTAATTGGGAAGCTCCCGTAGAAGGGAACGTGGACCCCGAGGTGGACGCATAGAGCGACCTCCTTTCCTTTTTGGACTAGACTAGGATATTCATTTTGAACCTTGTAAAGTCTAGTTTTCTTTTGTTATTTCCGCCGCGCTACATTATGTGATTTTTGGAATGTAAATGCCAAAATGGGTTTATTCTTTTGGGATAATGCTGTAAATTTTATGGATGACTTCATGAAGTCTTATTTATTGATGGATTATTTTAGTGCTCTCATGATGTGAATGTTTTAGAACGTAATGCCGTCTAGGGTGTGTTTTGGGGTGTTACACTAAGTTTCAGAATGTGACCATTTTATACACCTGATCGATCGATCACAATAATAATTGATCGATCTTTAACTTTCAGATTGATAAACGATCGATCATTATTCACTGATCGATCAATCCCTTACACTATCGCAACAAAACCTTAAAATCTTGTATAATGTTCTTAACGCTCGTAAACTTATCGAATTTATCGTAAAATTTTTCATACAATTAGTAAATACTACTCTCCACTTGTAAGATAATCCACAACTGTGGTTATCTCACACCAAAACAATGGTGAATATTCCTTAATTACTGAGAACTTGTTCACATATGTAGTAAAAATTTAATTACAAGACGTAAATTTTCCTTTGTTGTATGTTCTTTACCCTCCCAAAGTTATCCATGTTTGTCATAAATCCGTCGTCATATGTTTTAAATATTCCTATTGACCTCGTAACTAAATCTTTACATTTAATAAAATCACCTACAAATCTTGTAAAATATACCATACATGTAGTAAATACTCATCTGCACTTGTAACATAGTCTAGAAATTTGATATCTGAGACCAAAATAATGGTAAATCTTCATCAACTTGTAATTTGTTCAAAAAAGAAGTATAAATTTTATTAACTTACTTAAATTTTCCTTTTCTATATGAGATCTATCCATTATAGTGGTAAATCTATGAATTTCTATTTCACCACATTCGTATTAAAACCCACGATAATGAATACCATAGATGTTATATATTTACCTATAAGATTGTAATATTAAACACTTTTGTCGTAAACTTAACCAACTTAAAACTAAAATGTATCAACTGCACTCGTAACATTATCCAAAACAATTTGAACAAAATCTTCAACTCAAGTAAAATGTTGTAACGCCCCAAAAACCCCCTTGGGTGACATTACATTCTAAAAACCATTCACCGCATGAGAGAACTAAGTAAATCCATCACGACGAAAGTTTCATTCATCAACCATTCATATTTTAACAAAATTTGGGCAGAGTCTCCTTTGTACGGGGAACTCTACCCAAAACACAACCTGTACAATTATATTACAATTGACCACACCGGGTCCACATATGCATAACTATTGACCACACCGAGTCCATTTACACATCACAAAATAAGATTTTATTCACCATAAATAATATCCACAATATCATCCCAAAAGAATAGGCCAAGCTATGACAATTACATTCCAAAAGAATTACACTCAAACTTAGCAGCGGAACAAACAAAATACTAGACTATACATGATCTCCAATTAAATTCCCTAGTCTAGTGCAAAAGAAGCTATATCTCTATATGTCCACCTCGGAATCTCGATTTCCCTCGGATGGGGCCTCCCAATACCCCTACTCGTCAACTCTGAGGTTCTCCTCTAACACCGTATCTGAAAAATGTAATTTGTAGGGGGTGAGCACTAAGCTCTGTAGCAACATTCCTCCCAAACTCGAACAAGGTTTATAAAACATGTAAAACAAGTCGGTCTCATTTCACAAATAGCATATATAATCTTTGAAGTAAAACATGGACATTTTAGAATGGATCTCAAGTTTAGGTAACAACAGTAATTTAATGAATAAATGGAACCAATTACACAATTAATAATACATTCCACCATACACCGTTTCTCACAAGTTCTTGCGGAATCCCATACTTCCCAAAACTCTTGTAGAAACCGTATCTGGTAGAATGAACAAATATTAACCATTGCATTCGTATCAACATTATCAACATTATAAACATGTATCTCCACCATGATGTAAGGCAAGCCCCATGAATCGACACATTGAGTAATATCTAGCCCACACACACGCACACAAATCTTCTCAAAGATATCCATCCTTTAAGAATGGCGTATGCCATACCAATGACAGTGACGTATCCAACCCAGGCATTAGTATACTAACTCTCTGACACGGCACCCGTGAGCAATAGCGGTTTAGTCTTACCAAAGCACTAACCCCACTACGAGTGGTAGGAAAAATGCCAACCCACACGGTGCAAGCAACACGTTTACCCACTCTACGATATCTCGTCAAAGGCCACCCATGGTCATCCCACACTCATAAGAGATACAATACCAAACACAATTTCACAATTTACAAGTATAACTTAAAAACCCCCAAATTAAGCATGTGACATTTTCAATAACCAACTAAGAAAATGCAAGAGATCACAACAATATCATTTTATTACTCAACACAAAACACTATGATTTCAAACTCAAGAATAAAGGAAGAGTTCAAGAGGAAAACCCATCACTCTTGAAAACTAGAGTTTTCAAACAAAAAGAAGGATTTCATGGGTATACAACCCTAACTTTGTGTAAAACATGTTAACAATTGCAAGAGAACCAAGAAACAATGAACCCATAGCAAATACATATGATTATGAGTCAAAACATATATATATAGTAAACCTAACATCAATGAACAAGAATGGAAGAAAACCCCTACCTTGGTGTTCTTGAAATCTAGAGCTTGAATCTTGAATCACCCTTAAATCTTGTGTTTTTCTCCTTTGATCTTGACTTTCTCTCTTCCTTTTTTTCTCTCCTAGGGTTCTAAAGTGTTTAGGATGAGATTGGAGTGAAGAATGGGGCAAATGAGGGCTTGAGGTGGTGTTTTAAACCCAAAAATCCCGATTTTTTTTACTGTTTCGGCATACACCAGACCAGTCTTCGTAGAATGGGCATAACTCTCTCATCCGAGCTCCGATTGAGATGATTCAAGATGATATGGAATTATAAGAAAGATCTCTACAACTTTCATGTTTTGAGTTTTAAGAGATATTGACTGCATCAAGGTCGAAATCGCGCTTGAAGTTGCAGCCAGTGCACTATTCACGTGCACTGTTCACAGCCTGTTTCATCCCCCTTTTTTTTTTTCCATTTCCAATCCATTCCTAAGCCAACCAAATCCATCCCAAATCTCTCCAACACATATTTCTACACATATCCACATTTTACAACAAATATTTACTATATATCTATATACATATATAAAATAAAATGCAGGGTGTTACAAATACTACTCTCCACTTGTAAGATAATCCACAACTGTGGTTATCTCACACCAAAACAATGGTGAATATTCCTTAATTACTGAGAACTTGTTCACATATGTAGTAAAAATTTAATTACAAGACGTAAATTTTCCTTTGCTGTATGTTCTTAACCCTCCCAAAGTTATCCATGTTTGTCGTAAATCCGTCGTCATATGTTTTAAATATTCCTATTGACCTCGTAACTAAATCCTTACATTTAATAAAATCACCTACAAATCTTGTAAAATATACCATACATGTAGTAAATACTCATCTGCACTTGTAACATAGTCTAGAAATTTGATATCTGAGACCAAAATAATGGTAAATCTTCATCAACTTGCAATTTGTTCAAAAAAGAAGTATAAATTTTATTAACTTACTTAAATTTTCCTTTTCTATATGAGATCTATCCATTATAGTGGTAAATCTATGAATTTCTATTTCACCACATTTGTATTAAAACCCACGATAATGAATACCATAGATGTTATATATTTACCTATAAGATTGTAATATTAAACACTTTTGTCGTAAACTTAACCAACTTAAAACTAAAATGTATCAACTGCACTCGTAACATTATCCAAAACAATTTGAACAAAATCTTCAACTCTAGTAAAATGTTCATTAAACCACGTAAATATATGCATCTGAGTCATAAATCCTTCACCAATGTTTTAATGTATCCAACCTGTCTAGTAATTATATCCAACACTCATAAAAGTATGCACAAATATTATAACTTATACCATACAGGTAGTAAATACTCCTATCCACTTGTAAATTCATTAACAAAGTTGGTATTTCACATTACATAACTAGTACATCTTACTCAACTACGTGTAACTTATCCACAAATAACATAATAATTTTCATTACTGACATATATTTTTCTTTGCTATATGAAATCTAACCAAAGTTGTGGTAAATCTATGAATATCCCTTTTCACCACATTCGTATTAACCTATTATAATGACTCCCATACATATGATATATTTACCATAGAAGTCGTAAACTTATCCAAAAAATTGAAACAAAACCTTCAACTCCAATAAAATATTCCTTAAGCATCATAAATTTATCCTCTTTTCTGGTAAATACTTTCTCATATGTTTTAATTTACCCCACCAGACTGTTTCATATACAAACCCTTAATGGTCTTATGATACCTACCAATGTCGTAAAATATACCATATAAGTCTTCTTAATACTTGTAAATGTAAAACCCGGGCAAATTTGAACTTTTTCTTAAAAAGGGCAAAATGGTCATTTGCCATCCTAATTCTTATTTGAAATACTCATACTCTAAACCTCGGATGAGGAAACAGAGTTCTCCATTGGATTTGTATCGTGGAATTTAGTCACCATGTCAAATTTCGTCGAATTCCGAGATAGTCAGATTTTTGCACGTCGTTCGAGGCGACTGCGTGGCGAATGACATTTTAAAGGTCCCCAATAATGTATTTTATAAAATTTCATTCAAATTAAGTTAAATTTCAAATAAAATTAATTTGAACTTAATCCGAGGTATAATGAATCGTTTCGGGACGAAAAACGGACCCGGAAATCGAAAATATGCGGTGCGATGTGGACCGCACATTTTTGCCTATATATACCCTCTTAAATCAGCTTTTTTTGGACAAAATATCTTTGAAAATCAGGCTGAACCGTGTGAGGAGAGAAAGAGAGAGAAAAGTAAGATTTCAAGATTTCTTACGCCGATTCCGGAAGTTCCGTAGGTCGGAATTCGTCGGACCAAGACTTAAAGTTCTTCTACTCGTCGAGGGCTACACGTACGTACCAAGAACGAGGGATTTCACCGAAGATTCAAGTGGAGTCTTTGGAGAAATCAAGGATTTTGTTGGTGTTCTTGAGATGTTCTTGAAGCTTTGAAGCTCTAGTCTTCATCTCACGCTTCAAAAGGTAGGGTTTCTCCTACTTGGGTTGATTTCTAACCTAAATGTCCATAGGAATGGTTGGATGTATGTGTTATATATATATATCTATCAATTGCCTATTAATATGGAAATGGGAAAGTGAGCTTAGAAATGGCTTAGGACAACTTCTAGCTTGACTTTGATGCATGGGGGTTATTTGGACATTTTCTTGTAACTATGTGAAATTGTGGGCATGATATGTGTTTAACATGAATGTGCCTTGAAGGTGTTGATTAAATGCCTTGAATTATGATATTTAATGTTGTGTGACAATATTATGTGATTACATAATTGATGCATGAAAGGTGTTTGATAAAATGCCTTGAATGTGAAAAGTGTTATCTTGATGAAATTGAAATAACATGCTTGAGTTGAGTTAGGTGATAACTTGTGGAAATCATATGCTTATTGATATATTGAGCATGATGATGATATATGAAAGTCATGTGTATATAACATACATTTCCATGGGATATGATGATAAGTGTTAAATGTTGCTCATGTGGCATTCATTACATGGGACATGACATGGATAAGCAATGGTTCATTACATTGCATTTGCACGGAACATCTCATCACATGGGTGTGTGCATGGTTGTCGTCAATACCACACTTGGTGATTGACGGAAGGCTTGGGAAAGTTGGGTCGAAGGCCTAGCTAAGCCGCTTGGTTTCATGATAAATTGGGTCGGGGTTAGCAAGAAGGGCTAGAATATCCCTCGGGTGAAAGACTCGTTGATAGGATTCGCACTCCGTTGGTGTAAAAGGCCATAAAGTGTGTCGGTATACGCGGAACCGTGGGTTGAAGTCCTGAAATTCTGTGTCGGTTGGGTGCCGTTGGTGTAAGTCCATGAATGCCCACCCCAAGAAAGACCCTAGTTTTGTAAAATGTCATTGATGTGTAACATAAATGATGGATTCACACATTGGCACTTGCGTGTGTTGGGGAGCCGGGAAGGGCTCGGATTGAGTGCATGAATGAGTCTCACCTCGTTGCATGACATGTCATAAGAAATTCCATATCTGAGTTGCATAAACATGATTAGAATTGTTGTGGATAATTGAGTATTGCATATGAGCATTCCATGTGCATCTAGGTGGGGAGTAGCCTCTGTAGGAGTTTTTCTACTGGGCGTTGGCTCACCCTATACGGGAAACATTTCAGGTGGGAGAGATACACGGGCGGATGGCTCCATGTTGGACCCACATGTTTGAAGAAAGCCGTATGAGGCTTTATTTTGTGTTATTGTAAAACACTTGTGAAAAATTATGTTTTTGGACATGTAGTCTTTTACAAATAACTGTATTAGAATGTATATGGATTGTTGTTAAAATAACCTTGCATGTTTTGATATAAGTATGGGTAATTGGACCCGGTGTGGCCAATATTTACTTATAAGTGGACCCGGAGCGGTCATTGTTTTATATTGGACCTCGGATGGGTCATTTGAATATATACTGCACATGTTGTATTTTGGGTAGAGCTCCCCGTACAAAGAAGACTCTGCCTGAATTTCGTTAAAAATTAAGGACCCCGGAAAATGGGGCATAACGGTGAGATATCGAATTACTCGGTATCTACGGGTATTCCGCAGGTTGATGGGTAATCAATGGACCCCCGGATTTTGGGGCGTCACAGCTTGGTATCAGAGCTTAGGTATACGATTTACTTAAGGCTTGAGGGGCATGGGTCTAGACCATTGCATTCCATACGCATTTCATGTTATGTGCTCTACTTGCTACATGTTATGTGTTACTTGTTGTGTGAAGTATATACATGGTAGAATGTATATAAAAAAAAAGAGGAACACTAGGGTTAGAAAACATAACCTTGGGTTCGGAAAAAGGGATGAACGGTATGGTTCAATGTGTTAACGTCTACTAGTATGTGACACATGTTCTACTAGGGGGGACAATGAGAGAATTCTCAACGTTTGTGTTTGATCCCTAAATTTGGAGTACTAAAATGTTAGTCTATTGCTATCTGATGTGTGTGTAGATGGAAAATAGAGGAAGAGGACGCGGCCGAGGGCGAGGCCGAGGCGGTGGACGGAACAACCAACCACCACCACCTACTACTGACCAACAAGCCTTCATAGAGGCTCTTGGTACAGTGGTTGCCACACTCACACAGACGGGTGCAGGTGGGGGCCAAGGAGGCTCTAGTCATCTCCAGAAGTTCAAGGCACATCAGCCTCCGATCTTCATGGGAGGAGCGGACCCTATGGTAGCTGACCATTGGTTCCGGCAAGTGGATAGGGTTTTGAGGGCTATGGAGATCACCTCCGACGCGACCAAGATAACTCTAGCTACATTTCAGCTGGAGGGGGAATCCCTGGTGTGGTGGGATTGGGTGAAAGACTCCAAGAACTTGGAGGCTATGACTTGGATTGAGTTCAAGGAACTCTTTATGGGAAAATACTTCCCGGCCGCAGCAAGACATGCAAAGGCCCGAGAATTCCTGGATTTGAGACAAGGCACCATGACGGTGATGGAGTACGTTGCTAAATTCACCGAATTAGCACGTTTCGCCGATGACTACGTGGCCACAGATACGGCCAAAGTCAGAAAGTTTGAGGATGGGCTGAAGTTATCCATCCGGGGTAAGATTGTGGGTCTTCTCCTACAAGACTTCGACTTGATGGTCCAGACAGCCATGGCCATTGATAGAGAAGTGGATGATGCAAGAAACATCTGGGAGGCGGGTGTGAAGGACAAGAAGAAGGAGGGCCAATCCTCTTCTGCTAGTTCTGGAAAGAGGCAGAGGAATTTTCCTCCGCAAGGGCAACAAGGACAAGGTCGTAGCCATCAAGGCCAAGGCCACGGTCGATCCTCCCAAGGCGGGGGAAACCTGGGGACTACATATCAGGCAGGGCAAAAAACATGTTTCCATTGCCGCCAGCCAGGTCACATGAAGCGGGATTGTCCTCAGCGACAAGGATCCCAGAGCTACGGATCGTCACAGTCCCAGACTTCGGTGGGGCAACCACAGACCCAGTATACTCCTCACTATTCTACCATGGGCCGGGGGAGTCAGTATCAGTACCAGGGTGCTACACAAGGCCCTACCACTTCACTTGCGGGGACACCGCAAGCTGGCCAGATGGGCCAAGGCATGGGTCGGGGACGAGGTCAGGGCTCACAAACCGGGACTTCAGGGACTCAAGGGCGTGTCTACGCCATGATACCACAGACTGAGCCGGCAAATCCGTCGGTGATACAGGGTACATTTCTACTTTCCCGCTTATGGGCTAGAATATTCTTTGAGTCTGGTGCATCGCATTCATTTATTGCTGCATCTTGTGTGAAAGACTTGGGTTTAGAGGTTGAGACCTTAGAAGAGCCTTTGCACGTGAGTTCTCCCCTAGGTGCTAGGGTGAGGGTTGATCAGATATGTCGGGGGTGTGAGTTAGAGATCTCAGGGATTTTACTCACCGTGGACCTTCGGGTCATGGACATGTCGGAGTTCGATGTAATCCTTGGGATGGATTGGTTGGCAGCACACCGAGTCGTCATTGATTGTGACCGGAAGCGGGTCACTGCTTACACACCGGATGGGGTTTGTTTCATGTTTCAGGGGGATAAGCACGATGCTTTACCCCAAGCCGTGTACGACTCTAGATGGCATGGGCAGTTGATGGGTTGGCTAGCAAGCCTTACCCTAGAGGACGAGGCGAGACAGGAGTTTGGTCTACCTCGGGTTGTGTGTGATTATGAGGATGTTTTTCCGGATGAACTACCGGGATTACCTCCACATAGGGATGTGGACTTCACTATAGAGTTGCATCCCGGTACATCGCCCATTTCTATGACTCCACATAGGATGGCGCCTGCTGAGTTGCAAGAACTCAAGGTCCAATTGCAGGAATTATTGGACAGGGGGTTCATTAGACCGAGTACCTCACCTTGGGGCGCTCCGGTGTTATTTGCAAAGAAGAAGGACAAAACCCTTAGACTATGCATAGATTACCGGCAGTTGAATAGGGTTACTATCAAGAATATGTACCCTTTGCCGATGATTGATGACTTGTTTGATCAGCTGAGAGGGGCGCGGGTCTACTCCAAGATAGATCTCCGCACCGGCTACCATCAGTTGAGGGTTAGGGAAGCAGATATCCCTAAGACGGCGTTTCGGACGCGGTATGGGCATTTCGAGTTCACAGTGATGCCATTTGGGTTGACAAATGCCCCGGCGGCATTCATGGATCTCATGCATAGGGTGTTCCAACCCTACCTAGATTAGTTCGTCGTGGTCTTTGTTGACGACATTTTGATCTACTCCAAGTCTGAGGAGGAGCATGAGGGTCACTTGAGGATTGTTCTCCAGGCCTTGAGAGACCACCAGTTGTACGCCAAGTTCAGCAAGTGTGAATTTTGGCTGACTGAGGTGAAATTCTTGGGGTATCTGTGGACCCGAAGAAGGTCGAGGCAGTTATGAATTGGGAGAGACCGAAGTCAGTCTTCGAGATACGCAGTTTCTTGGGATTGGCAGGGTATTACCGGCGATTTATTGAGGACTTCTCTCGGCTGGCTGCACCTATGACTAGGTTGACTCGGAAAGAGGTCAAGTTCGAGTGGAATGATTCTTGCGAGAAGGCATTCCAGGAGTTAAAGAGAAGACTTACTTCAGCTCCTATCTTGATAGTCCCGGAAAGGGGACAGAGGTACACAGTTTATTGTGATGCCTCGAAGGACGGACTGGGATGTGTCTTGATGCAGTCCGGGAGGGTGGTGGCTTATGGTTCTCGGCAGTTAAAGAACCATGAGCAGAATTACCCCACACATGATATGGAATTGGCGGCCATTGTCTTTGCCTTGAAGGCTTGGCGTCACTACCTGTATGGCGAGCAGTTTGAAGTGTTTTCGGACCACAAGAGTCTGAAGTACATTTTTACACAGCGGGACCTCAACATGAGGCAACGCAGGTGGATGGAGTACCTCGAGGACTATGATTTCACGTTGCATTACCATCCCGGTAAGGCAAATGTTGTGGCTGATGCACTCAGCTGAAAGTCACGGGGAGTGGTGGCTAGTGTGGCTTCCCGAGAATGGCAGATGCTCGAGACTGTGGGACAGTTTGAGCTACATTACGCTGATCATATTCAGGGTATTTTGGGGAGCTTGGTGGCTACACCTTCCCTACTAAACAGGGTTATTGAGTCCCAGGGACAGTATACTGAGTTAGTGTCCATCAGGGACCGAGTACGATTGGGTACGAGTGATGAAGGCTGGGCCATTCATACAGATGGTAGTCTTCGGTTCAGGGGACGGATTGTGGTTTCCCAGTCTGCGGAGCTCAGAGAGGAGATTCTCAAAGAGTTTCATTGTTCCCGATTTGCTGTGCACCCAGGTGGCACGAAGATGTATCATGATCTTCGTCGCCAGTATCATTGGAATGGGATGAAGAGAGATGTTGGAGATTTTGTCAGACGATGTCTCACCTGTCAGCAAGTTAAGGCTGAGCACCAGAGACCAACAGGATTACTCCAGCCTTTGGAGGTAGCTGAGTGGAAGTGGGAGCATATCACGATGGATTTTGTAACCCATCTTCCACGGACATCGCGGGGGCATGACGCGGTGTGGGTGATAGTGGACCGGCTTACGAAGTCGGCACATTTTCTGGCAGTGCGGATGACCTTCACACTGGAGGAATTCTGCAGGTTGTACATACGGGAGATTGTCCGGTTGCATGGGGTACCCGTATCTATAGTATCGGATCAAGATCCCAGGTTTACGGCTCAGTTTTGGGAGAGTTTCCAGCGAGCCATGGGAACACAGTTGATGATGAGCACTGCTTTTCATCCTCAGACAGATGGTCAGTCGGAGAGGACTATCCAGACCTTAGAGGACATGCTGCGGGCATGCGTTCTAGATCTCAAGGGTAGCTGGGAAGATCATTTGCCCTTGGTGGAGTTCGCGTATAACAATAGTTATCAGGCGAGTATACAGATGGCACCTTATGAGGCATTGTACGGGAGGCCATGTCGTTCTCCGGTTTGTTGGACGGAGGTAGGAGAGAGGTCTTCTACGGGTCCGGAATTGGTAAAAGACACCTCGGAGAAGGTGGACTTGATTCGGAAGCGTCTTCTCACGGCTCAGAGTCGACAGAAGAGTTATGCTGATAGACGACGACGACCTCTAGAGTTTGAGGTGGGAGATCATGTCTTCTTGAAGGTTATGCCTAAAAGAGGAGTGGTCCGGTTTGGTAAACGGGGGAAACTGTCGCCGAGATACATCGGGCCCTTCGAGGTACTCGAGAGGGTGGGTACAGTTGCTTACTGGTTGGCGTTACCGCCAAACCTATCAGGTGTTCATGCGGTATTCCATGTCTCTATGCTTCGGAAATACACCCCAGATCCGACTCATGTGGTGGATTGGGGCGAGCTTGTTGTTGATGCGGATGAGACCTTCGAGGAGGGACCGGTGCGCATCATGGATAGCCGGGAACAGGTTTTGCGAGGCAAGACCGTGCGGCTAGTGAAGGTGTTGTGGCAGCACCGAGGAATGGAGGAGGCGACATGGGAGAGCGAGGACACCATCCGTACCCATTATCCTTTCTTATTCGAGGATGGAGGTACTTTCTAATAGTCATTAAATATTAACTGACTGTTGCATATGCATGTGGTTGTATGTGTATGTATGTGTGAATTTCGGGGACAAAATTCTTTTAAGGGGGGAAGAATGTAAAACCTGGGCAAATTTGAACTTTTTTTTAAAAAGGGCAAAATGGTCATTTGCCATCCTAATTCTTATTTGAAATACTCATACTCTAGACCTCGGATGAGGAAACGGAGTTCGCCATTGGATTTGTATCGTGGAATCTAGTCACCATGTCAAATTTCGTCGAATTCCGAGACAGTCAGATTTTTGCACGTCGTTCGAGGCGACTGCGTGGCGAATGACATTTTAAAGGTCCCCAATAATGTATTTTATAAAATTTCATTCAAATTAAGTTAAATTTCAAATAAAATTAATTTGAACTTAATCCGAGGTATAATGAATCGTTTCGAGACGAAAAACGGACCCGGAAATCGAAAATATGCGGTGCGATGTGGACCGCACATTTTTGCCTATATATACCCTCTTAAATCAGTTTTTTTGGACAAAATATCTTTGAAAATCAGGCTGAACCGTGTGAGGAGAGAAAGAGAGAGAAAAGTGAGATTTCAAGATTTCTTACGCCGATTCCGGAAGTTCCGTCGGTCGGAATTCGTCGGACCAAGACTTAAAGTTCTTCTACTCGTCGAGGGCTACACATACGTACCAAGAACGAGGGATTTCACCGAAGATTCAAGTGGAGTCTTTGGAGAAATCATGGATTTTGTTGGTGTTCTTGAGGTGTTCTTGAAGCTTTGAAGCTCTAGTCTTCATCTCACGCTTCAAAAGGTAGGGTTTCTCCTACTTGGGTTGATTTCTAACCTAAATGTCCATAGGAATGGTTGGATGTATGTGTTATATATATATATCTATCAATTGCCTATTAATATGGAAATGGGAAAGTGAGCTTAGAAATGGCTTAGGCCAACTTCTAGCTTGACTTTGATGCATGGGGGTTATTTGGACATTTTCTTGTAACTATGTGAAATTGTGGGCATGATATGTGTTTAACATGAATGTGCCTTGAAGGTGTTGATTAAATGCCTTGAATTATGATATTTAATGTTGTGTGACAATATTATGTGATTACATAATTGATGCATGAAAGGTGTTTGATAAAATGCCTACATAATTGATGCATGAAAGGTGTTGATTCCGGCTAAGTGCATCAGTCACCACATTTGCCTTACCAGGGTGGTAATGCAATGTGAAGTCATAGTCTTCTAGGTACTCCATCCACCTACGCTGCCTCATGTTGAGGTCCCGCTGAGTGAAGATGTACTTCAGACTTTTATGGTCCGAAAACACCTCAAATTGTTCACCATATAAATAGTGGTGCCAAGCCTTTAAGGCGAAGACAACGGCCGCCAACTCCATATCATGCGTAGGGTAATTCTGCTTGTGATTCTTCAACTGTCGAGAACCATAAGCCACCACTCTCCCGGACTGCATCAAGACACAACCCAGTCCGTCCTTGGAGGCATCGCAATATACCGTGTAGTTTTGCCCCCTCTCTGGAACCATCAAGATAGGAGCTGAAGTGAGCCTCCTCTTTATTTCTTGGAATGCCTTCTCACACGAACCATTCCACTCGAACTTGACCTCCTTCCGGGTCAATCTAGTCATAGGTGCGGCTAGTCGGGAGAAGTCCTCGATGAACCTCCGGTAATACCCTGCCAATCCCAAGAAACTACGTATCTCGAAGACTGACTTTGGCCTCTCCCAACTCATAACTGCCTCAACCTTCTCCGGGTCAACTGACACCCCCGAAGCTGACACCACGTGTCTCAAAAATTTCACCTCCGTAAGCCAAAATTCACACTTGCTGAACTTGGCGTACAATTGATAGTCCCTCAAGGTCTGGAGAACAATCCTCAAGTGACCCTCATGCTCCTCATCTGTCTTGGAGTAGATCAGGATGTCATCAACAAACACTACAACAAATTGATCTAAATAGGGCTGGAACACCCTATGCATGAGATCCATGAATGCTGCCGGGGCATTCGTCAACCCAAATGGCATCACCGTGAACTCGAAATGCCCGTACCGCGTTCTGAACGCCGTCTTAGGGATATCTGACTCCCTAATCCTCAACTGATGGTAGCCCGTGCGGAGATCTATCTTTGAATAGACCCGCGCTCCCTTCAGCTGATCAAACAGATCATCGATCCTCGGCAAAGGGTACCTATTCTTGATGGTGACCCGGTTCAACTGCCGATAGTCTATACACAATCGAAGGGTCTTATCCTTCTTCTTGGCAAACAGCACCGGAGCGCCCCAAGGTGAGGTACTCGGTCTAATAAAGCCCTTGTCCAATAATTCTTGTAATTGGACCTTGAGTTCTTGCAACTCAGTTGGCGCCATCCTATGTGGAGTCATAGAAATGGGCGAAGTACCCGGCTGCAGCTCAATGCTAAAGTCCACATCCCTATGGGGAGGTAATCCCGGTAACTCGTTCGGAAAAACGTCCTTATACTCGCACACCACCCGAGGTAAACCCAATTCTTGTCTTGCCTCGTCCTCCAGGGTAAGGCTCGCAAGCCAACCCATCAATTGCCCATGCCATCGTGAATCATACACGACTTGGGGCAAAGCACCATGATTTTCCCCCTGAAACTTGAAACAAACACCATCCGGTGTATAGGCAGTGACCCTCTTCCTGTCACAATCAATAACGACCCGATGCGCCGCCAACCAGTCCATCCCAAGGATGACATCAAACTCCGACATGTCCATAACCCTAAGGTCCACGGTGAGTAGAATCCCCGAGATCTCTAGCTCACAACCCCGACATATCTGATTCACACACACCCTAGCTCCTAGGGGTGAATTCACACACAACGGCTCTTCCAAGGCATCAACCTCTAAGCCCAAATCCCTCACACATGATGCAGAAATGAATGAATGTGATGCACCAGAGTCAAATAATACTTTAGCCCATAAGCGAGAAAGTAGAAATGTAACCTGAATGACCGACTGGTCCACTGGCTCAGCCTGAGGTGTAATGGCGTAGACACGCCCCTGGGTCCCCGAAGTCCCGGCCTGCATGCCCTGTCCTCGGCCTCGACCCATTCTTTGGCCCATCTGGCCCGACTGCGGAGTCCCCGCTCGAAAAGTGGTAGGGGCCTGAGTAGTGCCCTGGAACTGATACTGGTTTCCTTGGCCCATGGTGGGGTAGGGAGGAACAAGGTGTGTCTGCGACTGTCCCACTGATGACTGGGACTGAGGTGTCCCATAGCTCTGGGATCCTTGCCTCTGCGGACAATCCCGCTTCATATGCCCCGGTTGGTGACAATGGAAACATGTCTTCTGGCCTGCCTGGTGGGTAGTCCTGAAGTTTCTCCCGCCCTGGGAAAATTGACCTTGGCCTTGGCCTTGATAGCCACGGTCCTGTCCTTGTTGTCCTTGTGGAGTAGAAGTTCTCTGCTTCTTCCCCGAACTAGAAGAAGAGGATTGGCCCTCCTTCTTCTTATCCTTAGCACCCGCCTCACGGATGCTTCGAGCATCGTCAACCTCCCTCTCAATGGTCATAGCTGTCTCAACCATAGAGTCCAAGTCTTGCAGGCGGAGGCCCACAATCTTTCCCCGGATGGATAGCTTCAACCCATCCTCGAACCTTTTTACCTTGGCCATATCCGTGGCCACGTAATCATCAGCAAATCGGGCTAATTCGGTGAACTTAGCCACATACTCCATCACCGTCATTGACCCTTGCTTCAAATCTAGAAACTCTCGGGCCTTTGCATGTCGAACGGCCGTTGGGAAATATTTACCCATGAAGAGCTCCTTGAACTCTCCCCATGTCATGGCCTCTAAGTTCTTCGAGGCCGTCACCCAATCCCACCACAATTGGGCTTCTCCCACTAGCTGGAATGCAGCTAGTCTTATCTTAGTAGCGTCTGAGGTGACCTCCATCGCCCCTAAGATCTTGTTGACTTGCCGGAACCAATGGTCGGCCACCATCGGGTCCCCTCCTCCCATAAAGACTGGAGGTTTGTGTGCTTTAAACTGTTGGAGGTTACTCGCGCCTCCATGTCCGGCATTTGCACTAGCTTGTGCAACGGTAGCCGCCATCATGCCCATGGTTTCCGTAAACGCTTGTTGATCGAAGACCGGTGGTGGTTGGTTATTGTTCCGCCCACCGCCTCGACGTCCTCTTCTTCCACTTGCCATCTACACACACGTCAAATGGCAATGGCACACTAACTTAGCATCCCGAAGTAGGGACCAAAGTTAAAACATTTATAATTTTCTCATCGTCTCACTAGTAGAGCGTATGTCTCCGAAAGTAGACATTTATTCTTTGAACTTTCCCGTTCATTTGCTTTCCCACTCCCAAGGTTAAGTTCTCTAACCCAAGTGTGTCCATTTTCCATATACATTCTATCATGCATATAATACACATATCACATATCACATAACATGTAGCAATTTAAGCACATAACATGTAATGTACAATGTATGCAATGGTCTAGACCCATGCCCCATCAAGCCCTAGGTAAATCGCATACCTATGCTCTGATACCAAGCTGTGACGCCCCAATTTCCGGGGGTCCTATATTAACCGTTGACCACCCGTCAACCTGCGGAAATACCCGTGGATGTCACTCAACCTAACACCACGGTAGTAGCATCCCCTTAACCGGGACCTTAATTCACAATTGTTAACCGGATTCGATTATTCATTTGGGTTCAACCAATATTCAATATACCATGATTTATACTCAATTATAGTCCATTTATATCATTGGAAGGAAGGAAAAACGTAGATTGAAAATAGGGCGAAGCAGTGTGAAAAACTGAAAATTTTGAAGAGAGTTCCGGTACCCAGTACCGGTACCATTCAGTACCGGTACCCGGTACTGGTACTGTCAACCCACTGGAAAGGGGGTACCGGTACACGGTACTGGTACTGTCAACCCACTGGAAAGGGGGTACCGGTACACAGTACCGGTACCATTCAGTACCGGTACCCGGTACCGGTACTCTCTGCCCAGTTTTGCCTTTTTCCTCCATTTTTCATTTCCAAACCATTCCAAACCTTCCCCAACTCATCCAATACCAGAGTAATAGGATTGTCCATATAACATGCTTTATAAAAATTCCATTACAACAATTTCCCATAATTTATACATCAAAATGGAAATTTTGGTAAAAACTTTACAACTCAAAATTAAGGCCACAAGTCGGCCCCCTTCATGCTTGATGCTCCCCAAGTGAGCCATCCACCGGTGCAAACCCAACACCTGAAATGTTTTTCCCACAAAGGGTGAGCCACGCTCAATAGGGTATCTCCTAATGAGGCTACTCCCCAACCTATATGCATATGAAATGTTCACATACCCAAAACAACAATTCATAACATCCCAAGCAAGGAAATATATTCAATGATGGAATTTGCAATGTCATGCTATGGAATGAGGTGAGACCCACTCATGCATATCAACCTAGCCCTTCCCGGCTCCTCTACACATGCAAGTGTCAATGTGTACCAACCCGTCATTGATGTTGCACATCAAATGACCTTTCATTCTAGGGTCTTTCTTGGGGTGGATATTTATGGACTTACACCAACGACACCCAACCGACACGGAATTCATGGATTTCCACCAACGGTTCCGCTTACACCGACACACTTTATGGACTCTTATACCAACGGAGTGCGTATCCAATCACCGGGTCTCTCACCCGAGGGATGGTCTAGCCCTTCTTGCTACCCCAACCCTAACAACCGTGCAAACCGTGCGACTCGATTAGGTCATCGACCCATCTTACCCGAGCCCACTCGTCATCCACCATGCGTGGTGAAGACAACCACCATGCACACACACCCACTAAATGCGATGTTCCCGTGCATATGCAATGTGATGCTCCATTGCAACAATATTACCATGTTCAATATGCTATGAGGAACACATGAACATTCCAATCACATTTTACATATTTCATGGCAAAATTACATCATAAACATATAATTTTCCATAATTCTTTACAATGTTAATATATTATAACATGTATACATATACCAACATTATCTTGAATAACACCCAAGCATGTCATCACAAAATCAAGTAATAACACACTTTAATTCTCATGGCATAACATAAGCACATAGCATGCCCACAATTCACATAACCCAAGAATTTCATTGGGTCAATCCCATATACCCAATTCTAGAAATTTCATTTAAAAATTTCTAATTACCAATCCAATTAGAATTGACCTTTACCCATTTCAATACCCATTTCAACACATTACCAACAATAGGCAAGAGATATACAATCTACCATTTTACCCATTTTTTAAAAAAAACATCATAGGTTTGGAATAAAACTTAGTAGGAGGGAACCCTACCTCTTGTAGCTTGTAGAACAACCGTAGGAAGCCTCCAAAACCCGATCCTATCCCAAAGCCCTAGCCTCCAAAAATCCCGTCCTTGGATTCTCTCCAAAACCCGACCTCCTTGGTATGGTTTTGTAGCCCTTGGCGAGGAGAACGACTTTTGTTCTTGGCCCGAGTGGATTTGAGCTCTCAATGGGTGTAGATCGTAGAGAGAAGGTGGAGAAGACTTGCTCTTTCCCTCTCTTCCTCTCACATTAAAACCGGCTGAGCAAATGGGGAGAGAAATCTGATTTTCTCCCCTTTAAATACTCTTTAAATGCTTGGCCCACGGCCCTTATTTCCCGGGTCCGTTTTAACCCCGAAACGATTAAATTTCGCTCCGGTTCAAATTCAAAATATTTTTATTTTAACTTGCCGTCATTTATTTCCCAAAATTTAAAATTTTAAATCAGAATTTCGTTTTTGGGTCTCCCGAGGCTCGACCGCCTCGTAAAACGCGAAAAAATCCGACTAACTCGGAATTTAATGAAATTTGACAGGGTAACTAGTTTTCGCGAGACGAATCCAACGGTGAGGTTCGTTTCGTCATCCGAGTTCTAGAAAATTTCAGGTTTACAACCTGTACCATAGTGACAATTTACCATTTTACCCTTTTTCACAAAAGTTCAAATTTTCTTGGGTTTTACACAATTTCACAATTTACAATTATATCTTAAAACCCCCAAATTTATCACATGACCATTTCAATAAACAATTAAAAAAATACAAGAGATCACCGCAACATCATTTTATTACTCAACACAAAACACTATGGTTTCAAAATCAAGAATAAAGGAAGAGTTCAAGAGGAAAACTCATCACTCTTGAAAACTAGAGTTTTCAAACAAAAAGAGAGATTTCATGGGTATACAACCCTAATTTTGTGTAAAACATGTTAACAATTGCAAGAGAACCAAGAAACAATGAACCCATAGCAAATACATATGATTGGCGAGTGTCAGAGAAAATCCTACCGGTACGGTACCGTACCGGTACTCCAAAGCTACTGGAGTCGGGCGTACCGGTACGGTATCGTACAGTACTGTGTTCCGGTACACTTCGGCTACTTCGACTTCCAGGGTAGTTTTGACCCATTTAGAGGTCGAATTGGAAAATTTTCATGAGATACACTTTTGTAGCCCTAGATGTCTACTATCTACTGTCAAAATTTCAGATCAATTGGACATCAGGATCAAAAGTTATGACTTAAATACTAGAAGATGTCCGAACTCCTTTTTACCCAAATTTTCTCTAAGTGTGTTTTCACTCCGGAATACTTCCTAGCTTCCAATACACCCCACATTACCTCTCCCAATGTTTTTCGACCTTCCGGATTCAATGGAGAACTTATTTTGACCTTACAATATTTAGAAACTTCCATAATCCCTCTTCTCAAGTTTACCCACCTTCGAAACTTAACTTCCCAATCCATTTGTATCTCTAGTTTTTTTGCTTTTATTCCTACCGTCACTACACATATCCACATTTTTACAACAATTATTTACTATATATCTATATACATATATAAAATAAAATGTAGGGTGTTACAATCCACCCCCCTTAAAGAAAGTTTCGTCTTCGAAACTTACTCGTCGAGTTAGTCTCTCAAATTCTCAATAATTCGAGAGACTAGAATCAAAATACATTCATTCACTAGAATTCATTTATCACCTCTATTCTTAATAATTGTATATGATTGTTCCAACTAATTTATTTTCATGCCTAACTACTAGATCATAATACTTAATTGTGTACTCATCAAATATCACTTCTCTTTTGAATTTCACCAATCAATTCAATCAACCTCATATTTGCTTCTTACATGTATCTTCTTCATAAGCATATCAAAATAACTCAAATGCAATTCCACCATTAGGATTAGTCATCCTTCCTATACTAACATCATGGTGTAACACAAAATTTGTTAATGGCATCACGGTAAAATTTATCTCAATTCCTGAAAATAGATACAACGTTCTTCAAGATTTCGTCTCTCACAACCCAAGAGGGATTCACAATCTTGAAATCTACCATAATTTCAATTCATAACTACACACTCCACACAAGTCAATGTTCTAAGATCAACTCTTAGATTTCACATCAATTTGTACTTTCTCATAATACTCCTTACCGTCACCATTATAGTCATTAATCCAATAGCTCGCTGCGCACTCTGATATAAATTATAATCCACCGATTCACAAGTCAAATTATGCTACAAGATAAGAACTTCGCATAGATTTGAAAGTTCTGAGAGAGTATCTTAGATTCCACGAAAGTATACAAGTGAAACCTAGCCGCACTTGTTTTCCAATTATAGCTTCCAAAATGTGTACACTAACGATCCATCAAATCCATTCAAAAGGGAATTTTGGGTAATTAACCAGCTATAATACTTAAGCTAATGATCAAATTATGTCTCCAAGATATTTGCTCTCGATCTACAATCTTAAGCTAGAACTAATAACCATTTAATCAATTCTTAGTGGCTTTCATTCACATCACAACTCTGTTAATGATACCTATTCTTTCTAATCCTTCTGATACCATTCATTACAATATACCTCTTGTAACATATCAAAATGTGAGGATAGACTGTCAAGGATCCCAAAAATAAAATAATCTAAACTAAAATAAGACTCTCGATGAGTCATCCCATGTCAAAGCAAATCTTCATAGGTATCATCCTTGATTCTTCAATTTACTTCTTTACCATTATCACCATCAACCATAAGTTCGAATCTTCTATACTCATACTAACATTCCTCAAGTATAACTAATCATTCCGATCTTAACAAGGTACTAAAAGAGACAAGAAGAAGAACGTCCTATTCCCCCAACACAAATCCAATGACATTAAAAGGTTTCCTAGAACAATAGAGGTTCACCTCAAATTTGGGATATCATCCTCTTTTCATAATTGTCTACTATACACAACATCAAGCTTTTAACATCTATAATCTTTAATCCTACGATATCAAGGGTCAAAGGTAAGTACTACCACTTAGTCATGCTTCTTCTTTTTTTTTTTTTTTGTCTATAATTTCGTTTCCAATACTTGACCTCAATTTCAAATCCATATTTGTAAATACAAGTCAACTATTAACTACAAACTCACCCAATAGATTCTTGATTGTTAACATTTTAGAGAGTCTAACTATAGTGAACTACATCTACAACAAAATAAGATTACCTAAGTATAACGTCCTCAAGGAATATCCTATGTATGACCCTTCTAAACCATCAATACTTCCAAAGTAAATTTAATCAACTCTCCGTAATATTTTCAAACTAATATTGGGAACCTCAAGTAAGTGGTTATGAAACAACCTCCTATAGATTTAAGATCTATAACCACAATTCCAATCATTATTCCAAAAATAAGCTCCCCTTCGAGGTTACTTCACCATATTCCTTCAATGGTTCGTATTGGAGAATTATACTATCTCATATTATCGTAATCACCCTAGAGGAAAACATAACACTCTCATGGTTCATATCGTAAACCAAAACTACATTCATTCCTTAATTTCTATGACTTTTAAGCAACGCACATAACTTTCCGTAACCTTATTTTTTCAAACTTAGTCCATCTTAAAAACATCTAAATAAACCTTCTCTCCACACCTTCAAATGGGGTTATCACCCCTCCTTGACTTCCAAAAAGATATGCAACACTAATAATATAATAGAACACTTGAGTCTATAAGCCATCAATTCATAGTCACCTTTTTATACTATTATCCATCAAAATACTTCAATCAACATGGGGTGTCTCTCAATCAAAGCCTAAATAGAGTGGAAGTTCACTTAAGGATAGGTCCTTCAGAATCTAAGAAGAAAGTACAACACTTTACTGTCCAAAGAACACCACAGTGCAGATTTTTGACCAACTTCGAAGAATAAACTGATTTGACTCGAGTATTTTGAGCATGCGTGACCTATATGGTTGGAAAGATATACGAGTTAGGGTTCTAACAAAAATAACGGTGCACAATTTGGACTTTCCAATGAAAAGTTATGATCGAATTAGTGAAAGGTAGTCTGCCGGACTGCTTGGTTCTTCTATACTTGTCTAACTCGAGTTTGGGTGTCTTTTGTCACAAATCCTATCTCATACCCATCTCCAATATAGATAATATGACTTGCATAAAGATCCATGCCTAGCATGATTTACAAACCAAAAGCCAAATTACCATCTGTCTCCTAGAATAGTCCAAAACGACATGATATGAAACTAAAATATCCATCCCAAAATTTTCGCCAACTCCTCAAAGCTAGATAATCCATGAATTCGAGCAAATAATTAATCCCTAACCTAACTAAACAACAAATCACACTTATCTTCTAAACATTTAACTTCAAACAAATCAAAACTTAAAATTTCTTCATCCTAAACTAATACTCCAGTGATAGTCCACGACCTACAGCTCCCATGTAAGACCTAATTCCTAAGCTCTGATACCAAAATTTGTAGCACCCCAAATACCACCCTGGACGGCATTACATTCTAAAACCATTTATACCATGAGAGCAACTAATAAAAATCCATAAATAACCGGGGGTCCTTAATTTAACAAAATATGGGCAGAGTCTCCTTTGTTCGGGGAGCTCTACCCCAAAATACAACCTGTGCAATTATACTACATTGACCACACATGGTCCATTTACACATCACAAAATAAAATTTCATTCACCATAAGTAATATCCACAATATCATCCCAAAAGAATAAGCCAAGCTATGACAATTACATTCCAAAAGAATTACACTCAAACTTAGCAGTGGAATAAACAAAATACTAGACTATACATGATCTCAAAATAAATTCTCTAGTCTAGTGCAAAAGAAGCTATATCTCTATATGTCCACCTCGGGATCTAGATTTCCCTCGGATGGGGCCTCCCAATACCCTTGCTCGTTAACTCCGAGGTTCTCCTCTAGCACCGTATCTGAAAAATGTAATTTGTAGGGGGTGAGCACTAAGCTCTGTAGCAACATTCCTCCCAATCTCGAACAAGGTTTATAAAAGCATATAAAATGGTCGGTCTTATTTCGCAAATATCATATATCAATTTTGAAAGAAAGCAAGGACATTTCAATAAATCTCAAGTTTAGGTAACATCAATAATTTAATGTATAAATGGAACCAATTACACAATTAATAATACTTTCCACCATAAACCGTTTCTCACAAGTTCTTGCGGAATCCCATACTTCCCAAAACTCTTGTAGAAACCGTATCTAGTAGAATGAACAAATACTAACCATTGCATTCGTATCAACATTATAAACATGTATCTCCACCATGATGTAAGGCAAACCCCATGAATCGACACATTGAGTAATATCTAGCCTACACACACCCACACAAATCTTATCAAAGATATCCATCCTTTAGGAAGGGCGTATGCCATACCAATGGCAGTGACGTATCCAACCCAGGTATTAGTATATTAACCCTCTGACACGGCATCCGTGAGCAATAGCGGTTTAGTCTTACCAAAGCACTAACCCCACTACGAGTGGTAGGAAAAATGCCAACCCACACGGAGCAAGCAACGCGTCTACCCACTCTACGATATCTTGTCAAAGGCCACCCATGGTCATCCCACACTCATAAGAGATACAATACCAAACCCAATTTCACAATTTACAAGTATATCTTAAAACCCCCAAATTTATGACATGACCATTTCAATAAACAATTACAAAAATACAAGAGATCACTACAACATCATTTTATTACTCAACACAAAACACTATGGTTTCAAAATCAAGAATAAAGGAAGAGTTCAAGAGGAAAACAAAAAGAGGGATTTCATGGGTATACAACCCTAACTTTGTGTAAAACATGTTAACAATTGCAAGAGAACCCATAGCAAATACATATGATTAGGAGTCAAAACATATATATATAGTAACCCTAACATCAATGAACAAGAATGGAAGAAAACCCCTACCTTGGTGTTCTTGAAATCTAGGGCTTGAATCTTGAATCACCCTTAAATCTTGTGTTTTTCCCTTTTGATCTTGAGTTTCTCTCTTCCTTTCTTTCTCTCCTAGGGTTAAAGTGTTTAGGGTGAGAGTGGAATGAAGAATGGGGCAAATGAGGGCTTGAGGTGGTGTTTTAAACCCAAAAATCCCGACTTTTTAACTGTTTGGCGAGTGTCATAGAAAATCATACCGGTACGATACCATATTGGTACTCAGTACCGGTACTCCAAAGCTACTGGAGTCGGGCGTACCGGTACTGTGTTCCGGTACACTTCGGCTACTTCGACGTCCAGGGCAGTTTTGACCCATTTAGAGGTCGAATTGGAAAATTTTCATGAGATACACTTTTGTAACCCTAGATGTCTACTATCTACTGTCAAAATTTCAGATCAATTGGACATCATGATCAAAAGTTATGACTTAAATACTAGAACGTGTCCCAACTCTTTTTTACCCAAATTTTCTCTAAGTGTGTTTTCACTCCGGAATACTTCCTATCTTCCAATACACCCCACATTACCTCTCCCAATGTTTTTCGACCTTCCGGATTCAATAGAGAACTTATTTTGACCTTACAATATTTAGAAACTTCCATAATCCCTCTTCTCAAGTTTACCCACCTTCGAAACTTAACTTCCCAATCCATTTGTATCTCTAGTTTTTTTGCTTTTATTCCTACCGTCACTACACATATCTACATTTTTACAACAATTATTTACTATATATCTATATACATATATAAAATAAAATGCGGGGTGTTACACTTTCTTAGCGTTCCATAGCATCTTGAATCATCTCAATCGGAGCTCGGATGAGAGAGTTATGCCCAGATAATGAAGCGATGTCGAAACAGTCCAATTAGTTCCGTTTTGCATTTAACGTCTCCATTTGCATCCTAAATCAAAACATAAGAATAATGAGTACATTTAGGCTTCAAATAAGTATAAAAGGCTAAATATTAAAATAGAAAAATATGACATTTTGCATTCTCATCAATATATTGAAACTGTAAAAATAAAATAGTAATTTTAGTATTTCGAGTGTAAATTTATTTTTGTTTGAAATAAATCATAAAAATAAATATTTTAGGTTAAAATAACATTAAAAATGAATCCGGAATGTCGAAAAACCTTAGGGTAGTCATACGGATCAAATTGGAGATTTTAGTGACAAAACCGTAATTTTGGAGAAAACAAAAACAGCCTGTGAACAGTGTTTTTCGGGATTGGCTGTGTTTAAAACACTGATTTCAGCCCTTTATTCCCATTTCTTTCACTCCACTCTCACCCCACACCTCTTGGAACCTTAGAGGAAGATTAAGGGAGGAAGAAAAGGGAAGAAGGAGGTCTATAGGGCTTGGGCTTTCACTTGGAATCTTTGATTCAAGGTAGGGGTTTCTCTCACTCTTGTTCATTGAGGCTAGAGCTATATATATATGATACCAACTTTAAATGACATATAGAATAATCAGCAGAAGGAATAGCAAATTCACAAGGAATTTTATGAACAGATATAGCCATAGGAGAATCACAAGCTGTAGATATAAATGGAGAATATAATTTTCTTTATTGAAGAAAATCTTTCAACAAAACATACAAGTTATAAAATAAAGATAAATACTTACAACACTAGCACTAGTGGGCTAGTGGAAATAAGCGGAGTAAAAACTCTTAATACTCTTCATTTGCATCATTATGAGAGCAGGGATACAAAATATGAGAGAGGGTAGGAGAGTGTTTACAGGGCTTGTAATAGTCTAACCAGACTTGCTTACAAATGAAAATGAGAAGGCCTTATATAGAGGTAAGGACTTCAGAGGGAATCGTTGTAATGATTTCCCTTTTTACTTTAATTCTGGGTAAAGTCTTTCACCTTCTGCTTTCGGTGGAAAAGGTGGAGTAAATGACTTTTACTCAGGGTAATTGTTGATTAAAGGGACTAATGGGCCCTGCTGTTGTCTGAAGAATCTACTTTTGGTGGAAAGCAGATCTGAATAATGACTGTCGGCTGTTTTACTAGGGGAAAGAGCCAGGCTCACTAAATTATGCCTTATCGTTACTCGTGACAGACAACTTTTCTTCCACTAGGTGGGGAAGTAGTGATTGAAGCTATCACGGGTAAAGAATATGAATCAAGGAGAAGCCAGATCAGGAGTGAGATCATCATATCCTGCAAAGGGGTCTTGGGCATCTTGGAGGGTATCCGACGCATTAACAAAACCTTGTGAGGATACTGATGAATCACTATCACTGTCAGATCCTTGAAGAAGCTTTAATAACATCTTGGCAGTCTTCTTCTTGGAAGTTTTCTTCTTGCTTGAATCCTTAGAGGAGGATTTTCTGTAACGCCCCAAAAACCCCCTTGGGTGACATTACATTCTAAAAACCATTCACCGCATGAGAGCACTAAGTAAATCCATCACGACGAAAGTTTCATTCATCAACCATTCATATTTTAACAAAATTTGGGCAGAGTCTCCTTTGTACGGGGAGCTCTACCCAAAACACAACCTGTACAATTATATTACAATTGACCACACCGGGTCCACATATGCACAACTATTGACCACACCAGGTCCATTTATCCATAAGAAAGTAAACTTTCATTCACCATATATCATATCCACACTATCATCCCAAAAGAATAGGCCCAATCTTGGCCTTTACATCTCCAAAATGTAATAATATAACGCAGCGGAAATAACAAAAAGGAACTAGACTTCAAAAGGATATTCTAAGCATAATCTTGTCTAGAACAAAATAAAAGTGTCGCTCTAAGCGTCCACCTCGGGATCCACACTCCCGTCAAGCAGAGTCTCCCAATGGGCGGGCTCCTCGGCTCCTAGCTCCTCCTCAAGTGTGAAATCTGAAAATGTTATTTGTAGGGGGTGAGCACGAAGCTCTGTAGCAAAATCCTCTCAACTCAAACAAGGTTTGGAAAACATAGAAAACGGTCGGTCTCATTTCACAACTAACATATATATAGATTTGGAATGAAAACAGTGACATTTAAAAGAGATCTCAAGTTTAAACATTAGCAATAATCAATTAAAAGAATAAAGTGAGTTTAGCATCGATAAACAAAATTCCAATTTAAGCTATTCAAGAAGGACATCTCCCCATGCATTGTCCCATACCAATGCATCGGCAAGAACAACCCAACTCCTGATTCCATGTATTTTTGGTTCATCCCCGTACCATGTATGTTGATTGCTTCCCGTGAATCTACCCAACGATCATACCTAGTCCACCAATTCCAACCAACAATCACAAATCTCTTTAGGAAGGGCGTGTACCGTCTCCTACGGCATTGACGAAATCCTCCCAAGGTGTCTAGTATACTAACCCTTTTCCTCGATATATATGTGAACAATAGTGATCGCGGTCACAACAACGATCCACTACGAGCATTAGGCAACCATCTCACCCCCACTGGGATAGACTAACCTCTAACACTCTACGGCATCTCTCGAAGGTAATTCAAGTCCATCACAACAACCATACAATGAGGAAACCAAGAATATTCACAATTCACAACAATTTGCCAAATATAGTAACAATCCCCAATTTTTCATTTACAATTCAAGTATCACAATTATACAATTCTCAATAGACTATAATAATAAGGAATTAAGATAGGCAAGAAATCCTATCAATAAAACCTTCAAAATCTTGATATCAAAATTCTAGGGTTCTGCCAAACAAAAACATAATTTCTTAGAACAAGAATAGGGATTAGATGAAAACATGATTTAATCAACAATAGGTATTTAGGAATCAAGAATTCATGTATTTTTCATAACCCAAATATGTATTTAACCAAGACTAAGATTTTGGAAATTCAAGAACAAGTTTTCTTGGACCCAAACATGTATTTTCTTCAAAACTATGTTTCAATAACCAAGGAACCAAGAACTCATAGCTATTTATCATATAACTACCAAGAATATTGAAAACATACATATATAATACCCTAAGCCTCAATGAAAGAGTTTGAGAAGAACCCCCTACCTTGAAATCAAGAATTTCAAACCAAAGCCCAAGCTTTTGAGACTCTCTTTCTCCCTTTTCTTCTTCCCTTTATCTTCTCCTAGGGCTCTAAGAGGTTTGTGGTGAGAGTGGAATGGAAGAATGGGACAAATGGGGCTTAAAATGGTGTTTTAAAACACAAAAATCCCGATTTTTTTTACTGTTTCGGCAAACACTTTCTGCTCCAGACCAGTCTTCGTAGAATGGGCATAACTCTCTCATCCGAGCTCCGATTGAGATGATTCAAGATGCTATGGAATTATAAGAAAGAGCTCTACAACTTTTATGTTTTTCATTTTGAGAGATATTGACTGAATCAAGGTCGAAATCGCGCTTGAAGTTGCAGCCAGTGCACTGTTCACGTGCACTGTTCACAGCCTGTTTCATCCCCTTTTTTTTTTCCATTTCCAATCCATTCCTAAGCCAACCAAATCCATCCCAAATCTCTCCAACACATATTTCTACACATATCCACATTTTTACAACAAATATTTACTATATATCTATATACATATATAAAATAAAATGCAGGGTGTTACATTTTCGCTGTTTGCTGGGATCCTTAGCAGAGGATTTTTCCAGATTTAATGGAGTTGTGGAAGGACTAGCAGTGTCCTTGACTGGAGTTGCTGGGGGCAAGGTTGCTGCTGCCACTACTGGGGTTGGAACCTTGACTGGAAACTCCTGTTTAACAAGAGTGATAATGTCACTCTGCTGGAATCTGGGCCACCATTTGGCATACAATTGCCTGACGACATTAAATCCAGTAATTTCCCATTTCCATTTGAGAATCCATGGGACTTTGTACCTGCAAATAAAGATTAGTAAAAAAGGAAACTGACTCTCATGTTTACTAGGACGGTAAATAGATGAGAAGAAAGTAATCTGATCTTGAAGATCAGCAGGAAAGATTTCAGGAATGGGGCCGTGCATAAACCACCACTGTGCAAACCAGGCAGGAATCTGGCTCTTGAAATCTTTATGGAAATTAAGGAACCATGAATGGGAGTAGTCCTTATTCTGGTGGAGTAATATTTTAAACCATGATTCTTTGTAATCATAGTAATTGAATTGTCTGTTGTGGTATGGTAGATCTCGGAGTAAAGAAGGGTGAGATCCCCATTCACTGACAGATATAATCTTTAAAATAATCAAAGAATGATAGATAACCTTGTTTGGGTTAAACTTATCATTAATTGGTTTAACAAAGATAGACCTGGTAAAGAATAGGATATCCTGGTAGAAACTATGAGTTTTCTCAGGATTTGATGGAATAAAGGTCCATCCTGGTTCAATGTAAGCATTGACTAGGTCAATGGGATCAGTAAGGTGAACATAAGGTGGTTCAATAGCAAATACATTATGTGTATAAGCTCTGATGTAATCAACCATTGGGCCTTTATGGGCTGACTGTGAATGTTGGGGAATATATGGGTTAACAACCTGGCTAGAAGGCCTGATAGGTGGTTGTTGGGCCATTTGTTTGAAGGTAAGTGGGCTGACAGTAGTAGTCAACAAGGCTACTGGCCTGGTGACTAAGGAAGAAGTGGATTGGGCTACTGGCCTTACTGGATTAGGGTTTCCCAAAGAGTGGAAACGGTTAGATAAAGGGATTGCGGCTGTTTGAGCTGGCAATTGGCTTGGGCTAGGTAAGGCTAATAATTTTTGTTTTCCAGTATCCCTCCCGGGTTTGGAAGAGGAACTGGGGTTATTTTTGTTCCTGTCCGCCATGAGGTTCCTGCAGAAATTCACGGGTTAGGAAATCAGGAATACAATTATTATTGCCTTTAATATATTCGATGTCAAAATCGAAAATCCTCAAAATAGATTGCCACCCGGCAAAAATCTACTTACTAGCAATATTTTGAACATCTTTTTCTAAAACATGTTTTGCTGATTTACAATCCACACGAATTAGAAATTTCTGATTTAATATATCATCTTGGAATTTTGAGACACATAGGACAATAGATAAAATCTCTTTTTTAATAGTGCTATAATTTGCTTGTGCTTTGTTCCAAATTCCAGAATGGAACCAGACAATTTGTTCAGGAGAATTAGGAGATTCTCTCTGAAGGAGGATACCACCGTAACCAAAATCGGAGGCATCAGTCTGAATGATTTTGAAGGAATCAACAGATGGTATTCCAAGACAGGGCAAGGTTTTGATGAACTGTTTGACCTATTTTACAACAGAAGTATGAACAGATGTCCAAGGAGAAGGATTTCCTTTGAGTCTGTCATACAGAGGTTTAATGATTTTTCTAAGATCCTGGTAGAAGTCAGAAACATAATTTAGGGAACCTAAAAACCTTTGTAGTTGGGTTTTATCAGTGATCTCATCAGGAAACTTATCTGCAAATTGGATAGATCTACTGATGGGAACAATGGTAGACTGCTGGATATTATATCCTAAAAACCTTACTGAGGTTTGAAACAACTTAATCTTAGGAGCAGAGATGACTAAACCATTTTGCTTGACAATTTCTACGAAGGCATTAAGGTGCTTCCAATGTTCTTCTATTGACCTGGAGAAGATGAGAATACCATCTATATAGACAATAGATAAATGACTAATACAATTAAATATCTCATTCATTATGTTCTGGAATTCACTAGGAGCATTTTTTAATCCAAATGCCATTACATTCCATTCATAATGACCAAAAGGAGTTACAAAGGCAGTCTTGTATCTATCTTCTGGATGGATTTGAATCTGCTAATAACCACTTTTAAGATCAAATTTTGAGAATATTATAGACTTAGTGAGTCTTTTAATTAAATCCTGTTTATTTGGGATCGGATATCTGATCCATTATAAAACAACATTTAATGGTTTATAATTGATTACTAACCTTGGGACACCTCTTTCTAATTTTGCATTTTTGATAACATAGAAAGCTGGGCATGACCAATGAGATTTGCTATTTCGGATGATACCATTTTTAAGTAATTCAGAAATTTTTTTTTGCAGATTTCCATTGTTTCGTGGTTCATCTGAATAGGTCTAGACTTAGTAGGGATATCTGCCTCACTAAATCCTTTAATATACGGAAGTCTTACCATGTGTTTCTTCCTATGCCAAAAAGCTGTAGGAAGGGTAGAACAAACTTCTGCTTCCAGTTTTTCTTTAAACCTTTCAATCTTTTGCATAAAGATTGGATTGGTTAATTGTTCATTAATCCTAAGGTGATTAATTTCTTCTTGTAGAAATTTCACTTGATTAATTTTCTTGTTGATAACATTAAGGGACTTAGAGATTGAATATTCTTTGAGCTGCCTTAATTGTTTTTCTGCAGGTTTAGATACAAATTTAAAAATTACAGTTTGACCAAAAGGCTTGGTTGTTAGCCCATCTGTACCTGTTGTAAAAGGATACAATAAGTATACAAATGGTAAACCAAGAATGACTAAGTCAGTCATGTCTTTTACAAGTATGAAAGATGTTTTAAAACATACATCATCTTGACAAACATGTACCTTTGGTAATTTGTATTTAACTTTCATTTTACTGCCATTGGCAGAACTAATTCTTTCCAATGTTTTTTCATAAAATTTAGTTGGAATTATCCCTTCTTGGATACAATTTACATCTGCACCAGTATCAATAAGGGCAATGGTGTTAAGAACAAAATCATCAGAAATAACAATTTTTACCTCAACATACCATTTTTGGACAGTAAGATGATTAATTAGATTAATCCTTTTATCATCTATTTGCAAGAATCCATCGTGAAATGGCAGGTTCATTAAACCAGAATTTTCCACAGAAGAGGTGGAGGTTACAGGTATCCCCTGAGAACATGCTCTGTTATGACTAAACGGATTAACTAAGTTTTCAGATTTAGATTGTTCTTCAGGATCTGAGTCCTTTGATTTATCTAAATCATTTCCAATTTGTAAAAGACTTAAAGCTTCTGCAAATTTCTTGTCTGGAGCTTTTAGATCTTTTATTTCTTCTTTTAACTTATTAACTTCACTCTGGAGATCTTGTAAGGTGACTTCTTTCTTCTTTTCCTTACTAAATCTTTCCATAGTTTTGTTAAGACTAATAAGTTGTTTTTCAGGAACAAGTTGTTTATTATCTTTTTTAACAAACAAATTCCTAAGTTGTTTAACATATTTATCCTTAAGATCTGAATCTTCTATCTTGGAGATTAGATCAATTAGGATATGTTCTTCAGATTGTTTAGTAATAACCCTAACCTTTTTGGGGGACATGCAACCTAATTTAATGTTAGGTTCACTAGGATTATCAGAGGCTGAATGGTAGTCTGAAGAGTCTTCTTCATGGCTTTCTGAGCCATCTGATTCTTCATCATCTGAACTAGGGTTATTTAGCCTAAAGATTTTAAGAATTTCTTCTTCGTCTTCTGGGGCTAAGTTTAACCTTTTAACTTGTTTTTTAACTGGACAATCAGGACCAATGTGGCCTGGTTTTCCACAGTTAAAACATTTCATATCATCTTGAGCTTTTCCTTTCCCTTTCCTCCCTGATTTTTTCTTATAAGTGTTACGCTTATAAGGTTTTCTAGACTTCCTAGTGGGATGGCTAGAAGATTCAGGTTTGGCAAAGGATTTCTTACTACGTCTGTGGTAAGATTTGCTCTTAGAATAAGGCCTATGTGACTTGTGTTTTCTGGACTGGGATGGTGCTATAGGCTGAAGACCATATTGTTAACAGAAATCACCTAATTCATATTTAGCCTTTTTCTTTTCATTTTTTAGTTGCTTACTAATCCTCATATCAATACACCATTTCATTCCTACATTTTGGATGGTGCTAATGAGTTCGCCATAAGCCAAATTATCATATTCAATTATTCCAGTGTCTTTGCTAAGTGCTTCTCTTACCTTATGGGCAAAAAGATTTGGTAAGCTATTAACAAATTTTTCCTTCCAGAATGCTTTTTGGTAGTCTGATCGGACCATTACTCTGGAAACAAAAACATCTTTGTACCATCTAAAATCACTAAGTGTTGGACACTTAAGATTGGTAAGCTGGTCATGGATCCTAGATGCAATATTACTAGGTGTACCAACAAAGTGTTTGATAATGGTGAATATGAGGGTGTTTATACCATCAGGTTTAGCCATTCCAATCCTTTCATCAAAGACTGGAATACCTTCATCGTCTTTTAAGACAGCATATGTGACACTGTCTCTTTGTTCTTGGGTAAGATAGTGTCCCACCAATTTCTTAGAACACCTGTGAATCCTGAGGTTACAAGGTTAACAATATCGGGTTCAGGACTGTCAAGGTTGGTGACATAACTAT
Source organism: Ilex aquifolium (assembly GCA_951799425.1). Taxonomy (NCBI): domain Eukaryota; kingdom Viridiplantae; phylum Streptophyta; class Magnoliopsida; order Aquifoliales; family Aquifoliaceae; genus Ilex; species Ilex aquifolium. Next base: position 18,147,425 of record OX637400.1, read on the forward strand.
TTACAACCATGGACAAATGACTAATTTTATTAAGTATTTCTTGTTCACTTAACCCATCTATGTTCCATTCATAGAGTTTGTTAGACTGAACAGAAAACTGATTAGAAATATTTTTTTCTTCAAATTGAAGATCAGGTGGTGTAGGTCTAGAATACCAATTCTTAGTGGAACTAGTAGGGACCGTGATTAACTTATTAATCTTGGAAATAGGTTTGTTTGAACTCAACTGGTTGATATTGTGATCAGCAAACTGTTTTTCCAATTCTTCAATTTCAATATCAGAACTAGAGGAACTTTCTGAGCTACTTTGTTCTGAATCATCAGATGTTTGGTTGATAACTGTTATTTGAGACGAACCAATCATTTCTGTCTTTTTTAACAGTGCATCAATATGTTGAACAATCTGTTTATCTTTTAAACCTAAATTTTTCCTATCTTCAGGTAGATTAATTAGAGGTTTCTCTATTTTACTTGAAGATGGTCTGATTTCATCAATTTTTGTTTCAATTTTATCCAACTGTTTTCCTATAGTGATTAGGCTTTGGTTGGTAAAATTAACTTGCTCAACTACCTTCTTTTCTAATTCACTAATGGGAATCTTAAAAGGAGAGGCTGTAACATCTGTGTTCATATACTTAACTGTGAAAGTCTCTATAGGAAGATGACTAGAGGAAACAGTGGCATTTTCTGTTTTCCAATTATGCTTAGTTACTACTTTTACTTCTTTGTGGAAGTTATCAATTTACTCAGCTAAGGCAATTTCAGATTCTATTTTATACATTAATTTAATCCATTGCTTTCTAATTTCTTCCTATTTTTTACTAGTTAACTTTTCAAATTCTTTCCTAAGGGGTCTGTTTTCCTCAAATCTGAATTTTCTCATTAACTTGTAAATATCAGGCATGAATAATTCTTTTTCTCTAGTGATGGTACATAGGTGATGGCTAATTGGGGCTTCTCCACCTAGGTTTCCATCAAAGCACTAACAGAAGGAGAAAAGGGTGGAACTAAATCTTCTTTTTCTGCTTCTTTGAATTCACTGAATCTAGACTGTAGCAGCACACTAGCTGGTGTGTAGTATGGTCTACTAATAGAGGCTGAGTTATCAATTCCTTTTAACTTAAGTCTTCTATCTAATTCTTCTGAAATTTCTTTATCTCTTATGGAGATACTAGAGTAAGAATCAGACTTTCGACCTTCATTAATCCTAATTGGTTTATTAAACAAACTAGGAGGGATTGATGACAGGCTAGATCTATAGGATCTTGCACCATCAAAGGATATTCTTACTGAGCCGTCAGTCAGCTGTTGGACATGTTCGACATTAGTGGTCTGAACTTTAGTATCTTTATTATAATTTTCATTTTCAACTATCCAATGTTCTGGTAATTCAACATCCTTCCATAAAAGTCTTTTAGGGACTTGCATGTTGGATTCACTAGTACTAGCTTGCATTAACAGAGTACTTTCCTTAGGGCTTTTACTTAATGCATGTACATTCAGATTAGTGGTAATGCATTTGTAATAGATCCTATAGATGAGTACTATGGATTCTGTTCCAGTTTCAAGTTTTGTAATATCACCATTAAGTTTTACACCTAAAGTAAGGGCTTTGGGTGTTTTCTCACAAGTTAAACTTAATGTGAAGTTTGGGAAACAATTAAAATACACAGGACCTTGATGGAGGCCTGCTTCCATTATCCCTAAAATGATAGGTTTATAAACTGTAAACCTTCCATCTCTTAGGGTTAAAGTATTTGTTCCCATTGTTAATAATGGTTTAATTGCAACTTGTACTAGACCTAAATGGATAAATTTAAATCCTTTAGACCTATGTCTTTTTAAAGCTTCCTTACTGAGGAGCTGGAAAATTTCTTCCTCATTCCTGAGAGGATGAACTTGTTCAATTGTGTTGACTTGTAATGCAGCATTAAAGGCTGTAGGGAGCCAACTGGTCTTGTAAATTTCCCTATGGGGGACTTTTGGAATGTTCCAATCACTCCATTTTACTTTGGATTCAAAATACTCATGTTCTTCTTTGTTTACTATATTCGGTATAGTACTGGATGAAGATCTAGATGAGCTATTTCTAGAGTTAGATCTGAATAATCTACTCATTTTTAAATCAAAGTTTTTCAAATTTTAAATTACTACTTATATTTTAGCTATTTGGTACATACCCCCTAATCTGTTTTACCCTCAGTTTCTCGCCTAAATTCCCTTGACTGCCACACCTGGACTTACAAATGGGAAAGACAAAGAGGCTTACACACTCTTGGATAGACAAAGGCTGGGTGACCAAATGAGACTAAATTAAGAAGTGATTTAAGAAGTGAAAAGACAGAGATTTAAAATAAGTGAGACTATGCAAATAGAACACTATAGATAACCAACTAGACCGAAACAAATAGATTGACGAAGAAGGAGGAGATCCAAAAAACAAAATTCCTGGGAGGATTCTCTAGGTCGTCAAGAAGAACATGAGTATTTTGAGTCTAAAGTAAAATGGAGTGATTGGAACATTCCAAAAGTCCCCCATAGGGAAATTTACAAAACCAGTTGGTTACCTACAACCTTTAATGCTGCATTACAAGTCAACACTATTGAACAAGTTCATCCTCTCAGAAATGAGGAAGAAATATGCCAGCTCCTCAGTAAGGAAGCTTTAAAAAGACATAGGTCTAAAGGATTTAAATTTATCCATTTAGGTCTAGTACAAGTTGCAATTAAACCATTATTAACAATGGGAACAAATACTTCAGTTTTGTTAACCCTAAGAGATGGAAGGTTTACAGTTTATAAACCTAGCATTTTAGGGATAATGGAAGCAGGCCTCCATCAAGGTCCTGTGTATTTTAATTGTTTCCCTGACTTCACATTAAGTTTAACCTGTGAAAAAACACCCAAAACCCTTACTTTAGGTGTAAAACTTAATGGTGATATTACAAAACTTGAAGCTGGAACAGAATCCATAGTACTTATTTATAGGATTTATTACAAATGCATTACCACTAATCTAAATGTTCATGCATTAAGTAAAAGTCCTAGGGAAAGTACTCTGTTAATGCAAGCTAGTACTTGTGAATCCAACATGCAAGTCCCTAAAAGACTTTTATGGAAGGATGTTGAATTACCAGAACACTGGACAGTTGAAAATGAAAATTATAATAAAGATACTAAAGTTCAAACCACTAATGTCGAACATGTCCAACAGCTTACTGACGGCTCAGTAAGAATATCCTTTGATGGTGCAAGATCCCATAGATCTAGCCTATCATCAATTCCTCCTAGTTTGTTTAATAAACCTATTAGGATTAATGAAGGAAGAAAATCTGAATATTATTCTAGCCTATCTAGGAGAGATAAGGAAATCTCTGAAGAACTAGAAAAAAGATTTAAGTTAAAAGGTATTGATAACTCATCTTCCTCCATTAGTAGGCCCTATTACACTCCTGTAAGTGTACCTCTACAAAATAGATTTAGTGAGTTCAAAGAAGCAGAGAAAGAAGACTTAGTTCCTCCCTTTTCTCCTTCTGTTAGTGAATTTGAAGGTAACCTAGGTGAAGAAGCCCTGATTAGCCATCACCTATGTACCATCACTAAAGAAAAAGAGTTCTTTATGCCTGATATTTACAAGTTAAAGAAATAATTCAAATCTGAAGAAAACAAACCCCTTAGGAAAGGATTTGAAAGTTTAACTAGTAAAAAATAGGAAGAAATTAAAAAACAATGGGTTAAGTTAATGTATAAAATTGAGTCTGAAATTGCCTTAGCTGACTACCTTGATAACTTCCACAAAGAAGTAAAAGTAGTAACTAAGCATAAATGGAAAACAAAAAATTCCACTATGTCCTCTAGTCATCCTCCTGTAGAGACTTTCACAGTTAAGTGTATGAACAAAGATGTTACAGCCTCTCCTTTTAAGATTCCCATTAATGAATCAAAAAAGAAGATAGTTGAACAAGTTAATTTTACCAACCAAAGCCTAATCACTATAGGACAACAGTTGGATAAAATTGAAACAAAAATTGATGAAATCAGACCATCTTCAAGTAAATTAGAGAAACCTCTAATAAATCTACCTGAAGATAGAAAAAATTTAGGTTTAAAAGATAAACAGATTGTTCAACAAATTGATGCACTGTTAAAAAAGACAGAAATGATTGGTTCGTCTCAAATAACAGTTATCAACCAAACATCTGATGATTCAGAACATAGTAGCTCAGAAAGTTCCTCTAGTTCTGATAATGAAATTGAAGAATTGGAAAAACAGTTTGCTGATCACAATATCAACCAGTTGAGTTCAAACAAACCTATTTCCAAAGTTAATAAGCTGATAACGGTCCCTACTAGTTCCACTAAGAATTGGTATTCTAGACCTACACCACCTGATCTTCAATTTGAAGAAAAGAATGTTTCTAATCAGTTTTCTGTTCAGTCTAACAAACTCTATGAATGGAACATAGATGGGTTAAGTGAACAAGAAATACTTAATAAAATTAGTCATTTGTCCATGGTAGCAAATAGTTATGTCACCAACCTTGACAGTCTTGAACCTGATATTGTTAACCTTATAACCTCAGGATTCACAGGTGTATTAAGAAATTGGTGGGACAACTATCTTACCCAAGAACAAAGAGACAGTGTCACATATGCTGTCTTAAGAGATGATGAAGGTGTTCCAGTCTTTGATGAAAGAATTGGTATTGTGACACCCCAAAATCCGGGGGTCCGTTGATCACCCATCAACCCGCGGAATACTCATGGATACAGTGTAACTCAATATCACACGTCATGCCCCATTCATCGGGATCCATGATTTAGCAAAAGTCGGGCAGAGCCTCCTTTGTATGGGGAGCTCTACCCAAACACACCCTGTGCACCAAGCAAACACATAACCTATCCAAGGTCTCTTATAAAATCTTTGGCCACACCGGGTCCATTTATAAGAAAACATTGACCACACCGGGTCCATTTATCCATACTCTAATATCACAAGTTTATGCATTAAACATATATAACACAAGTTCAGAACTTTAAATCTTCTACATACATTACATGCCAAAATGTAGTTTTAACATAAGTTTACAAAATAGTCTTGGTTAGAGGCCACATGTCGGCCCCCTTTCACCCTTAAGGCCCCGCTTCTGGTTCACGACTACCTGTTGACTACCGGTAGTCAAAGGCAGATTTTGTCCATTTCAATAATTTTTCATTTCCAATTCATTTCAAACCTTTCCAAGGTCACCCAAACATATATATTCATGTTTTCTACATTATAAAAAGTCCATGGAAGTCCATTTAATACAATTCCATATATTTACACATTAAAATGGAATTTATACGAAAACTTTACAAGTTAAACCATAAAAGCCACAAGTCGGCTTTTCTTCATTCTTGGGGTCCCGTATGAGGGTCTCCCACCGGCGTATAGTCCGCACCTGAAATGTTTCCCGTATAGGGTGAGCCAACGCCCAGTAGAGAAAATCCTACAAAGGCTACTCTCCCCCTAGATGCTCATGCTCATGTAATAATCACATAAAACATATAATCTAGCATTTCATGCTAATATGCATTCTATGTTGGAATGCAACAATGCCATGCCATGGAATGAGGTGACACTCACTCATGCATTTCAACCCGAGTCCTCACCGACTCACACAACACAATGTAATGCCAAAGTGTAATGATCCGCCTTCGACGGAGAAAAACATCCAATGGTCGTTTTGAATAGGAAATCATTCGTTTTATAAAATAATCCGATCATCTTTGGATTCAACCCATTGAATGGGTGTTTTTATAACAAAAATCCCTTGTGTTTTCTTTGGGCAACGGATTTTGGTATCACAACCGCCGGCTCCGTGGGCCATGTCACTTTTCTGGAATTTCACCTCCGGAAAGTGACTGAACCAAGTGGTTTAGGGTTTCTCACCCAAGGAAGTCGCCATGCCCCTTCTTGCTTTACCCAACACAAGTTTTCCTTATGCAATGCAACCGTGCAACTCAAAGAGGATAGTCGATCCACTTTTTCCCGAGTCCACATATCAACCACCAATATTTGGTGTTTGATCCACGACACATGCACACACCCACACTCATGTCCATGACCCATGAATGCGATGCCAATTCACACACACACACACCCATGTCTTATAACCATGAATGTGATGTACCCATGAGAATGCAATGTAATGTACCAATTGCACCCTAACCACATGTTCGATATGTATGAGTGTCATATGAACAATGTCAGGATAAATCGACATATCCAATTTACTTCATATCATAAGCATATAAATATCATAATTTAACACCTTGCCAACACATAACAAGCATGCATATATCAACATTTCATCCAATAACCATTTTCAAGCATGTTATCACATAAGCATGCAATTAACATACTAAACCCATCAATACATATTTCATTTTCACCAAGGCATATAACCAACACCTTCAAAGCACGCAAAACATGTAATCACATAATGTACTCAATTTCATCATCAAGCTCAAGAAATCATATCTAGTGATTTCTACACCATTATACCAAGATAGAATTTATTCTATCCATTCCTTAATATCCACATATCATAATCTCCCAATAGAATTATAAAGCAACCACCTCTAAATGTCAATTCCATTTAGACATTCACTTTACCAATTTTCCCATATCCATTTTTTTACACTTCAAGTTCCTTTATAAAATTTACCCAATGAGTAATTTCTATACCCATTTTGTACAAGCTTTGCTTAGCACATTTGGTACCCATTTCCCCACACATGATCTACGCTAGTGGTTTAATGCCCAATTCTCATCCTATGGATCAAGAATCACATTAGGTATTTCTCTACATACCCAATCCAAGGTAAAGTTTACTCTACCCATTTTCAATACCCATTTCATCCAACAATAACAATAGGCAAGTGATGCATATATATATACACCTACCCATTCCATATCACCCTTTTTGATAAGCAACTAAGGTGAGGAATAATCCCAAATAGGAAGAATCCTATACGTCATCGTGTAACACAAGAAATTACTCTAAGTAATTTCTACACCACCATTTCAAGATAGAATATATTGTATCCACTTTCAACATCCATTTAATCATGTCACCAACAATAGGTAAAAGCCCCATTTAATCAAGTCACCAACCATGGGTAAGAGTCCTATACAAAGTCTCCTACATCAACCCCTTCCACATAAACATTATAGCATGAAATAAGCCCAAAACAGCCCATAAGTTTAACTCAAAACAGTCCGCAATTTCAGCCTCAAGGCAACCACAATTTCAGTCCCCAAACAACCATAAAAACAGTCCACTAATTAGCCACAAAACAGTCCACTAATTAGCCACAAAACATTCCACTAATTAACCACAAAACAGTCCATTAATTATCCACAAAACAGTCCCCAAATTAAGCTATATAGCAGCCCCGAAATAGGCTATAAACCAGTCCACTATTTCATTCACTTCCACAAAGGAATACAAGTAACTTCCATGTATCAATTGTAAGCTAAAATTTAGCTTAAGTTATTCTTATAATCAATTCTTCATTTCCTTAAAAACATACAATTTTAATTGTGAGTCACACCACCCAAATATGTTATTCCACTTTCACCCAAATAACAACTTTAATCCTTTAAGGCATTTCATCAAACGCCATATAAGCATAATGTCATGTAATCACAAGGTATAGCCCTCACACATCAATTATCATCATTCTAGGCAGTTAATCAAATACCTTCAAGGCACCATATAACATATAGCATGCCTCCACCATCTCAAGTTCCAAGTGATCACACAAGAACTTCCATTTCTACAACCCTAGACATACATGTATATCACAATAATCACATACATTCACACAAGCATTTTGTCAAATACCTTGTAGGCACAAGTTATAAATCACCCAACATGCCTCAAATTTTCCCAAGTTACAACCTAATCGCATGTAACTTATAGACACCAAATTCAAGCTAGAATTCATTAAGAGGCATCATTAATCACACTTCCTTATTTCAACCCTTTGAACCATGCATATATACACATATGTTTATATACATATACACATATACATACATCAAGGACTAGAATATGCCAAGGGAGGAGAACCCCTACCTCTTGTAGCGTGAGGAATCCCCGTAGGAAACTCCAAGAAGCCAACCCAAGCCCATTCCAAGCTTCTCCAAAATTTCGGTTTTCATACCTTCGGTGAAAACCGTCGTTCTTGGTGTCCACGCGTAGCCCTAGTCACGTAGATCAACTCTCCCTTCTAGCGCGACGGAATCCGAGCGACGAAAGTCGAAGAATCGGCGGAAGAAAGTCTTGAGAAACCCTTGTTTTCTCTCTTTCTCTCTCTCTCTTTTCTAACGTGTGAGACCAGCTGAGAGTTGGGTGAAAAAATCTGATTTTCCAGCCATTTAACCCCTATTTATAATTTTAGAATACTTGGCCCACAATTGGCCACACGTCTCTTTTAGTTCCGGGTCCGTTTTAATCCCGAAACGACTAAATTTCGACCCGATTCAAGTTCAAAATATTTTATATGAAATTTATTTAAATTATTTTCAAATTCTCCATATTTTAACAAAATTTTCGTTTTTGGGGTCACCCGAGACTCGACCGCCTCGTAAAACGCGAAAAATCCGACTGTCTCGGAATTCGATGAAATTTTATAGGGTAACTAGATTTCGCGAGACGAATCCAACGGTGAAATCCGTTTCGTCATCCGAGATCTAGAAAAATTCAGTTTTTCAACTAGTACCGAAGTGGCAATTCACCTATTGCCCTTGTTCGTCAAAGTTTAAATTTTCCGGGGTTTCACAGGTATGGCCAAACCTGATGGCATAAACACCCTCATATTCACCATAGTCAAACACTTTGTTGGCACACCAAGTAATATTGCTGCTAGAATCCATGACCAGCTTACCAATCTTAAGTGCCCAACACTTAGTGATTTTAGATGGTATAAAGATGTATTCGTTTCCAGAGTTATGGTCCGATCAGACTGCCAAAAAGCATTCTGGAAGGAAAAATTTGTTAATGGCTTGCCAAATCTTTTTGCCCATAAGGTAAGAGAAGCACTTAGCAAAGACATTGGAATAATTGAATATGACTCTTTGGCTTATGGAGAACTCATTAGCACCATCCAAAATGTAGGAATGAAATGGTGTATTGATATGAGGATTAGTAAGCAACTAAAAAATGAAAAGAAAAAGGCTAAGTATGAATTAGGTGATTTCTGTGAACAATATGGTCTTCAGCCTATAGCACCATCCCAGTCCAGAAAACATAGATCACACAAGCCTTATTCTAAGAGAAAATCTTACCACAGACGTAGTAAGAAATCCTTTGTCAAACCTGAAACTTCTAGCCATCCCACTAGGAAGTCTAGAAAGCCTTATAAGCGTAACACTTATAAGAAAAAATCAGGGGGGGAAGGGAAAGCTCAAGATAATATTAAATGTTTTAACTGCGGTAAAACAGGCCACATTAGTCCTGGCTGTCCAGTTAAAAAACAAGTTAAAAGGTTAAACTTAGCCCCAGAAGATGAAGAAGAAATTCTTAAAATCTTTAGGCTAAACAACCCTAGTTCAGATGAAGAAGAATCAGATAGCACAAGTAGCCATGAAGATTCTACTGACTATCACTCAGCCTCTGATAATCCTAGTGAACCTAACATTAAATTAGGTTGCAGTTGCCCCAAGAGGGTTAGGGTTATTACTAAACAATCTGAAGAACATATCCTGATTGATCTAATCTCCAAGATAGAAGATCCAGATCTTAAGGATAAATATGTTAAGTAGCTTAGGAATTTGTTTGTTAAAAAAGATAATAAACAACTTGTTCCTGAAAAACAACTTATTAGTCTTAATAAAACTATGGAAAGATTTAGTAAGGAAAAGAAGAAAGAAGTCACCTTACAAGATCTCCAGAGTGAAGTTAATAAGTTAAAAATAGAAATAAAAGATCTAAAAGCTCAAGATAAGAAATTTGCAGAAGCTTTAAGTCTTTTACAATCTGGAAATGATTCAGAAAAATCAAAGGACTCAGATCCTGAAGAACAATCTGAATCTGAAAACTTAGTTAATCCGTTTAGTCATAACAGAGCATGTTCTCAGGGGACACCCGTAACCTCCACCATGTTGATGGAAAATTTTGGTTTAACGAACTTGCCATCTCACGATGGATGCTCGCAAACAGATGATAAAAGGATTAATTTAATCAATAAACTTACTATTCAAAAATGGTATGTTGAAGTAAAAATTGTTATTTCTGATGATTTTGTACTTAACACCATTACCCTTATTGATACTGGTGCAGACGTAAACTGTATCCAGGAAGGGATAATTCCAACTAAATTTTATGAAAAAACATTGGAAAGAATTAGTTCTGCCAATGGCAGTAGAATGAAGGTTAAATACAAATTACCAAAGGTGCATGTTTGTCAAGATGATGTATGTTTTAAAACATCATTCATACTTGTAAAAGACATGACTGATTTAGTCATCCTTGGTTTACCATTTGTATACTTATTGTATCCCTTTACAACAGGTACAGATGGGCTAACAATCAAGCCTTTTGGTCAAACTGTAATTTTTAAATTTGTTACTAAACCTGAAGAAAAACTATTAAGGCAGCTAAAAGATTATTCAATCTCTAAGTCCCTTAATGTTATCAACAGGAAAATTAATCAAGTGAAATTTCTACAAGAAGAGATTAATCACCTTAGGATTAATGAACAATTGACCAACCCAATCTTAGTGCAAAAGATTGAAAGGTTTAAAGAAAAACTGAAAGCAAAAGTTTGTTCTACCCTTCCTACAGCTTTCTGGCATAGGAAGAAGCACATGGTAAGACATCCATATATTAAAGGATTTAGTGAGGCAAATATCCCCACTAAGTCTACACCTATTCAGATGAACCATGAAGTAATGAAAATCTGCAAGAAAGAGATTTCTGAATTACTCAAAAATGGTATTATCAGAAATAGCAAATCTCCTTGATCATGCCCAGCTTTCTATGTCATTAAAAATGCAGAATTAGAAAGAGGCGTCCCAAGGCTTGTAATTAATTACAAACCATTAAATGTTGTTTTGGAATGGATCAGGTACCCAATTCCAAATAAACAGGATTTAATTAAAAGACTCAGTAAGTCTATAATATTTTCAAAATTTGATCTTAAAAGTGGTTATTGGCAGATTCAAATCCATCCAGAAGATAGGTATAAAACTGCCTTCGTAACTCCTTTTGGTCATTATGAATGGAATGTTATGGCATTTGGTTTAAAAAATGCTCCTAGTGAATTCCAGAACATAATGAATGAGATATTTAATTGTATTAATCATTTCTCTATTGTCTATATAGATGATATTCTCATCTTCTCCAGGTCAATAGAAGAACATTGGAAGCACCTTAATGCCTTTGTAGAGATTGTCAAGCAAAATGGTTTAGTCATCTCTGCTCCTAAGATTAAGTTGTTTCAAACCTCAGTAAGGTTTCTTGGATATAACATCCAGCAGTCTACCATTGTTCCCATCAGTAGATACATCCAATTTGCAGACAAGTTCCCTGATGAGATCACTGATAAAAATCAATTACAAAGGTTCTTAGGTTCCCTAAATTATGTTTCTGACTTCTATCAGGATCTTAGTAAAATCGTTAAACCTTTGTATAACAGACTCAAAGGAAATCCTTCTCCTTGGACTTCTGAGCATACTTCCATTGCTCAACAGGTCAAACAGTTCATTAAAACCTTGCCCTGTCTAGGAATTCCATCTGTTGATTCCTTCAAAATCATTCAGACTGATGCCTCCGATGTTGGCTACGGTGGTATCCTCCTTCAGAGAGAATCCCATAATTCTCCTGAACAAATTGTTCGGTTCCATTCTGGAATTTGGAACAAAGCACAAGCAAACTATAGTACTATTAAAAAAGAAATTTTATCTATCGTCCTGTGTGTCTCAAAATTCCAGGATGATATATTAAATCAGAAATTTCTAATTCGTGTCGACTATAAATCAGCAAAACATGTTTTAGAAAAAGATGTTCAAAATATTGCTAGTAAGCAAATTTTTGCCAGATGGCAATCTATTTTAAGTATTTTCGATTTTGATATCGAATATATTAAAGGCAGTAATAACTGTATTCCTGATTTCCTAACCCGTGAATTTCTGCAGGAACCTCATGGCGGACAGGAACAAAAATAAACCCGAATCCTCTTCCAAACCCGGGAGGGATACTGGGAAAAATAAACTTTTAGCCTTACCAAGCCCAAACCAATTGCCAACCTAAACAACAACAATTGCTTTAACCAATCGTTTCCACTCTTTAGGAAACCCTAATCCAATGAGGCCAGTAGCCCAATCCACTTCTACCTTAGTCACCAGGCCAGTAGCCCTGCCGACTACTACTGTTTGCCCACTTACTTTCAAGCAAATGGCCCAACAACCACCCATCAGGCCTTCTAGCCAGGTTGTTAACCCATATATTCCTCACCATTCCCAGTCAGCCCATAAAGGCCCAATGGTTGATTATATCAAGGCTTATACACATAATGTATTTGCTATTGAACCACCTTATGTTCACCTTACCGACCCCATTGACCTAGTCAATTCTTTTATTGAACTAGGATGGACCTTTATTCCATCAGATCATGAGAAAACCCATAGTTTCTATCAGGATATCCTGTTCTTTACCAGGTCTATCTTTGTTAAACCAATTAATGATAAGTTTAACCCAAAAAAGGTTATCTATCATTCTTTGATTATTTTAAAGATTATTTTTGTCAGTGAATGGGGATCTCACCCTTCTTTGCTCCGAGATCTTTCATACCACAACAAACAGTTTAATTACTATGATTATAAAGAATCATGGTTTAAAATCTTACTCCACCAGAATGAGGACTACTCCCATTCATGGTTCCTTAATTTCCATAAAGATTTCAAGAGCCAGATTCCTGCCTGGTTTGCACAGTGGTGGTTTATGCATGGCCACATTCCTGAAATCTTTCCTGTTGATCTCAAAGATCAGATTACTGTCTTCTCATCTATTTACTGTCCTAGTAAACATGAGAGTCAGTTTCCTTTTTTATTAATCTTTATTTGCAGGTACAAAGTCCCATGGATACTCAAGTGGAAATGGGAAATTGCTGGATATAATGTCGTCAGGCAATTCTATGCCAAATGGTGGCCCAGGTTCCAGCAGAGTGACATCATCACTCTTATTAAACAGGAGTTCCCAGTCAAGATGCCAACCCCAGTAGTGGTGCCAGTAACCTTGCCCCCAGCAACTCCAGTCAAGGACACTGCTAGTCCTTCCACAGTCCCATTGAAGTTGGAAAAATCATCTTCTAAGGATTCCAACAAACAGAAGAAATCTTCCTCTAAGGATTCAAGCAAGAAGAAGACCTCCTCCAAGAAGAAGACTGCCAAAATCTTACTATTGGCACAGAAGCTTCTTGATAATTCAGAAAGTGACAGTGACTCATCTACATCCTCCCCGGCGTCTGTAAATGCATCTTTGGATCCCTTCCAAGACAGCCAAGACCCGTATGCAGGATATGATGACCTCACTCCTGACCTGGCTTCTCCTTGATTCTTACATTTACCCGTGATAGCTTCAATCACTACTTCCCCCACTAGTGGAAGAAAAACTGTCTGTCACGAGTAACGATAAGGCATCAATAAGTGAGCCCGGCTCTTTCCCCTAGTAAAGCAGCCGACAGTCATGATTCAGATCTACTTTCCACCGAAAGGAGATTCTCCAGACAACAGCATGGCCCATTAGTCCCTTCAGTCAACAATTACCCTGAGTAAAAGTCATTTACTCCACCTTTTCCACCCAAAGCAGAAGGTGAAAGACTTTACCCAGAGTTAAAGCAAAAGGGAAATCATTACAACGATTCCCTCTGAAGTCCTTACCTCTATATAAGGCCTTCTCCATTTCATTGGTAAACAAGTCTGGATAGACACTACTACAAGCCTTGATACACTCTCCTATCCCTTCTCTAAATATTGTAAGCCTTCTTCATAATGCAAAAGAAGAGCTTTTATTCTGCAATCTTTATTTCTGCAACCTTATCTCCATTAGCCCATTAGTGCTAGTGTTGTAAGTATTTCTTTGTTTGTAAATTTTTATATATTTTAATTCTCCATTTATATCTACAGCTTGTGATTCTCCTCCTATCTCATGTCATTCCGCACTTGTTTTATTTTGGTATATATATATATGTTTTGACTCTAAATCTTAGATATGTGTTAGAAAATCTTTGATTTTTGATATTCTTGCAAATATTATCATGTTTAAACAAGGCTGTGGTTAGATTGCCATGAAACCTCTAATTTCTTGTTTTAAAACCCTTGTTCTCATGAGAGGTGGATTTTTCTCTCAATATTCATTTGTTCTTGATTTCTAAAATTTTAGTGCTTTGTGTTGAGTAATAAATGACGTTGTTGTGATCTCTTGTACTTTTCCTTAATTGGTCATTGGAATTGTTACATGATAAATTTGGGAATTTTTGAGATATGCTTGTAAAATGAGAAATTGTGGATTTTGTATTTATTTGGAATTGTTGGTGAATTGAGAATATTTTGGTTTCCTCATTTGTATGGTTGTTGTGATGGACTTGGATTGCCATCGAGAGATGCCGTAGAGTGTTAGAGGTTAGTCTATCCCAGTGGGGGTGAGATGGTTTCCTAACACTTGTAGTGGATTGTCATTTGGTAATGCGACCACTATCGTTCACGGGAGTTCGAACAAGGGATGGTATACTTTCCATGGGAAGGGACTCGTCACTGCCATTGGGATGGTAGACGCCCTTTCCTAAAGTATTTGTGATTGTGATTGTGATTGGTGGAATAGGTATAATCGTTGGGTAGATTCATGAGAAGCAATCAACATACATGGTACGGGGATGAACCAATATATATGGGATGATGGGTTGGATCGTCTTGGCCAGTGCATTGGTATGGGACAATGCATCGGAAAGCGCCCTTCCTAAATGGCTTAAAGTTGGAAATGGTATATTTTTATGAAATTTACCTTAACCTTTCACTTGATTATTGTTATGACTTAAACTTGAGATCTATTTAAAATGTCCTGTTTTTTCTTCAAAATTGATATATGTTATTTACGAAATGAGACCGACCGGTTCTTATCTGTTTTCTAAACCTTGTTCGAGTTTGGGAGGATTTTTCTACAGAGCTTCGTGCTCACCCCCTACAGTTAAACATTTTACAGATTATGGGCTGGAGGAGGAGCTGGGTGCTAACGAGCCGGGCCATGGAGAAGCTTCATTAGAGGGGTACTTGGATCCCAAGTGGGACATCTAGAGATGTCGTTTATTTTTGTGCTAGACTAGGAACGATTATGTACAATCATGTAAAGTCTAGTATTTTGTTTATTTCGCTGCTAAGTTCAAATGTAATTCTTTTAATGTAGTAGCCATGGTTTGGTCTTATTCTTTTGGATAATGTTGTAAATATTTTATGGATCAATGGACCCGATGTGGTCAATGTAGTATAATTGCACAGGTTGTGTTTTGGGTAGAGCTCCCCAAACAAAGGAGACTCTGCCCGAATTTTGTTAAATTAAGGAACCCCGGTTATTTATGGATTTTATTAGTTGCTCTCATGGTATGAATGGTGTTAGAAGGTAATGCCTTCCAAGGTGGTTTTTGGGGCGTTACAATATGACCCCTCATTCTCTAGGTTACTTCTTAATTTCTCTTGGAAATGTTTGATCGCTAGCATTAATATTTCGTTAATTAGCAATTAGAATGTTTTATATGGTTTAAGTTTTGGCATGATATTAAATTTTTTTTTTTCTCCCAAATGATAGGTTTACTCGATGGAAAAGACGTTCGATTGGTTTGGGAGGACTAGGAAAATAGGTATGATTTTTTTTTATGCTCATTCACATATCAGAGCTTTATTTCTTTCAGTGATTTCATGATTATTTTCCAATTTTCTATGGGGGCATATTGTTGTGCAATCTGTTTTTCTATCATGCACTAAAGATATATTTATTTTATCTCTACACCATGCATGCTTTATATGATACGTTCAGTTGTTATTTCATGTGTTTGAGCACACTTTTTTTTTGGGTGAGAATGTTTGAGCAAACTCAATGCATTGACAAATTTCCAAAACCATGCATGAATATTTAAGATTTTGTGTACATCAAAGAGTTTGGTGCTAATTCTCGTCAACTGCTTTCGACACTGTCGGTGATAATGTCATGGAGAAGCATGTTGTTGCAAATTCTAGATAGGTATTGCGATGAGCATGGATTGGAATTTGATACTTGCCATTTGATCAGGTTTAGAATTAAGCGTGGAATATTTAGAGCTTTTACCCAAAAGCAAGAGATTTTTTAAACTTATGCCCAAACGAGGGTAGTTTTCAAACTAATTCCCAAACTCAGGTACTTTTGAAAACGTCTTTCTAGCTGACGTTTTTAATCTTAAAACGTCATTCTAGTGGCGGCTTCTTAAAAATGTCATTCAGACCAGCGTTTTTGTAACGCCCCAAATACCACCCTAGATGGCATTACATTCTAAAACCATTTATACCATGAGAGCAACTAATAAAAACCCATAAATAACAGGGGGTCCTTAATTTAACAAAATTTGGGCATAGTCTCCTTTGTTCGGGGAGCATTACCCAAAACACAACATGTGCAATTATACTACATTGACCACACCGGGTCCATTGATTCATAAAAATACTTACAACATTATCCAAAAGAATATGTCAAACAATGACATCTACATCCCAAAAGAATTAAACTACACTTGGCAGCGGAAACATAAAAATAATGTTAGACTTTACATTGCCTCAAAAGGAACTTCCTAGTTTATCACAAAAGAAAATAGAACACTAAGCATCTCCCTCAGGATCTACGTTCCCTTCTATGGGAGCTTTCCAATGTCTCGACTCGTCAGTTCCGAGCTCCTCCTCTAGACAAGACCTGAAATATGTTGTTTGTAGGGGGTGAGCACTAGGCTCTGTAGCAACATTCCTCCCAAACTTGAACAAGGTTTTAGAAAAACATAGAAAAGCAGTCGGTCTCATTTTACAAATAGCATATGTAATTTTTGAAGTAAAACCTGGACATTTTAAACAGATCTCAAGTTTACGAACAACAATAAAGTTAAACGGAGATGTGAAACCAATTACCAACCATGAGCCATACAATTTCCAAAATTAAACCAATAACCCACATCGGATATAATATTGTCCTTTTTGGCATGAGCATCCTTACAAGGAACTTCTCACCCTCAAGGTCTTGTTTCTTTGGTATGAGCATCCTTACAAGGAACCTCTCACCCTCAATGTTTTGTTTCTCAAGCATCCTTACAAGGAACCTCTTGAGAAGGAATGAGCATCCTTACAAGGAACCTCTCACTCATGTTCATCCAAACACCATACAAGAAATACCATACCAACAATTTTCTCAAATAACAAACAATTCCACAAATCCCCCAATTTATCACAATTTCCCCAAATCCACAATTCTCACAAGTGATATTTCGATAGAGCAATTTAAGAAAACACATACGAGAGATCATTCATAATATCATTTTAATTCCCAACACCAAGCACTAGAGTTTTCAAAACCAAGATTGAGTGAATATAGAGAGAAAAATCCATATTTCTCAAAAACTAGGATTAAGAGCAAAAACAAGAGATTTAGTAGTTACACAACCATAACATTGTTTAAAACATGATAATATTTGCATAGACATCAAGAATCAAAGGTTTCCTAACATACATCTAGGATTTTAAGTCAAAAGATACATATACACACACACACATATATATATATATAGCCCTAGCCTCAATGAACAAGAGTGAGAGAAAACCCCTACCTTGAAATCAAGAATTTCAAACCAAAGCCCAAGCTTTAGAGACTCTCTTTCTCCCTTTTCTTCTTCCCTTTACCTTCTCCTAGGGCTCTAAGAGATGTGGGTTGAGAGTGAAATGTATGAAATGAGAGAAAATGTAGTGTAAATGGGGTTTTAAACCCAGCTGCCCCGAATTTTACTGTTCATGGACTGTTTTGACATCGTTTCATTATCTGGGCATAACTCTCTCATCCGAGCTCCGATTGAGATGATTCAAGATGATATGGAACGCTAAGAAAGAGTTCTACAACTTTCATGATTTGAGTTTTGAGAGATATTGACTGCATCAAGGTCGAAATCGAGCTTGAAGTTGCAGCCAGTGCACAGTTCACGTGCACTGTTCACAGCTGTTTCATCCCCCTTTTTTTTTTTTTTTTATTCATTTCCAATCCATTCCTAAGCCAACCAAATCCATCCCAAATCTCTCCAACACATATTTCTACACCAAACCTATTTAATACAAGTTATGGGACCTAAAATTTCATATTTTCACTTATTAAAACTAAATTTCAACTATTATTTCCACTAACATTTTAAATCTTTACTTTTCCAATCTACCAAATTCAAACACACATCACTACACATATCCACATTTTTACAACAAATATTTATTATATATCTATATACATATATAAAAGAAAATGCGGGGTGTTACAGTTTTCAACGGTAACTACAAACGCTCATTTCCCCCTTTCTTCTTTCTCTTCTTCCTTTCTCTCTAATTTTGCCTATTTTCTCAATTAGGAGCCCTAACCCAAAATCTCCACCACCCATTCCACCCCCACAATCAGAAATCACCCCCACCCACTTCTTTATTTTCTTCCATTCTCTTTGATTTTCCCCCTTTTTTGAGATTGGAGCCCTAACTCGAAATCCCCAGCACCCCCATTCACCCCCACTAGGGATGGCAGTGGACTGAAGTGGGGGCGGGGGGTCAAGTCTTCATCTTCGTACCCGCTTAAAAAAATTTCGTCTATCCCTGGTCCACCCCCGTTAACGAGTATAATTTTCATTCCCATCCCTGTTCGCGGGTAAATTTGTAATCCCCGCCTCCGCCCCTGTAACGCCCCGAATTTTCTTTTATATATGTATAGAGATATATATATAGATATATATAGAAATAATATTTGTAAAGATGTAGATATATGTAGTGACATGAATAAACCGTAGGAATAAATGCTATGGAGACAATTTGATTGGGAAGTTACGTGTCGAAGATGTTTAAACTTGGAAAGGGTGATTAGACAAGTTTCTAAAAGTTTGTAGGTCAAAATAATGATTCCATTGAATCCGGAAGGTCGAAAAACATTGGGAGTGATAATATGGATGTATTGGAAGTTAGGAAGTGTCTTGGAGTTAAAATACACTTTAGCGAGAATTTGGGGAAAAATGGGTATTGAATACTTCTTAGTAATTTGGACATAAATTTTTAGTCTTAATTCCAAATGACCTGAAATTTGGACAGTAGATAGTAGACATCTAGAGCTACAAAAGTGTATCTAATGAAAATTTTCCAATTCGACCTCTAAATGGGTCAAAAATGCATTGGAAGTGGAAGTAGAAAAAAATCTGGATAGTGACTACCGGTAGCCAAAATCAGCTACCGGTAGCCAAATTCAGCAACCGGTAGCCGATGGTCCAGTAACAATCAGCTACCGGTAGCCAACCGGTAGCCGATGGTCCAGTAAAAATCAGCTACCGGTAGCCAACCGGTAGTCGAGGGTCCCGTGTGTCCGAGCTACCGGTAGCCACTGTAAAAATCCGAATTTTTCTGTTCGCGAACCCTCGATTTTTCCTCCACTATAAATAAATTTTGTCACCTCCTTAGCCTTCCTTACACCACTCCAAACCCTAGAAAACATAAGAGAGGAAGAGAGAAAGAGAGAAACACAAGATCAAGAGAAAACAAGGGATTTAAGGGTTGATTCAAGATCAAAGCCCTAATTTTTCCAAGAACATTAAAGTAGGGGTTTCCTCTCACTCTCTTACATTGAGGCTAGGGTATTTATGTATGTATGTTTTGGCTATCAATGGTATATATATGCTAGGAAATCATCTTCTCTTGGGCTTTTTGACAAAGATTTTATGTTTTAGACAAAGCTAGGGTTGTATACCCATGAAATCCCTCTCTTGTTTGAAAAACCCTAGTTTTCAAGAGTGATGGGTTTTCCTTTTTGAACTCTTCCTTTATTCTTGATTTAAAAAACTTTAGTGTTTCATATTGAACAACAAAATGGTATTTGTGATGATCTCTTGTATTTTCCTTCATTGTTCTATGGAAATTGCCTCATGTTGGATGTGTGGAATTTTATGAAAACTTGCTTGAGAAATTGGGGATTTATGGTATTGTTGGTAATGTGAGGTGAGATGTTTGTTGATATGTTATCTCTTGCGTAGTTGTACGATACTACCATGGTTTACTATTGACCGGGTGTCATGTAGTGGGTAGACGACTTTGTATGCCACGCGGGTATGAATTTTTCCTACCACATGGTGTGGGTAGACGTCTTTGTACGCCGTGTGGGTACGAACATTTCCTAGCACTAATGATAACGGTGTAGTAACGTGGGTTGTGTCGGACATACAGTGTGGGTATCGTGCATTGTACCAAAAATGGTTTCGACAAGAGTTTCGGGAAGTATGGGATTCCGCGAGAACTTGTTAGAAACGGTTTATGGTAGAATGGATTATCAATGGTATATTTTGTTTATTTATTCATTTCAATTACTGTTGCTATCTAAACTTGAGATATGTTAAAATGTCCTCATTTTACTTCAAATGTTATATATGTTATTTGTGAAATGAGACCGACCGTTTTATATACTTTTCTAAACCTTGTTTGGGTTTGGGAGGATTTTCTACAGAGCTTCGTGCTCACCCCCTACCGTTGAATATTTTTTTCAGATTGTGTGCCAGAGGATGAGCTCGGTGCTCATGAGCCGGGCCATGGAGAGGCTTCACTAGAGGGATACTTGGATCCCGAGTGGTACATCTAGAGATGTCGCTTACTTTTTCTCTAGACTAGGATATTCATTGTAAACCTTGTAAAGTCTAGTTTTCTTTTGTAATTCCGCTGCGCTACGTTATTAAATTTTTGAGATGTAAATGCCATGGTTGGGCATATTCTTTTGGATGATGATGTAAATATTTTATGGATGATGAATGAAGTTTAATTTAATTATGGATGATATTAGTGCTCTTATGACGTGAATGTTTTAGAATGTAATGCCGTTCAGGGTGTGTTTTGGGGCGTTACAGATTTGGTATCAGAGCCTAGGCTTTAGGTCTTACATGGGAGCTGTAGGTTATGGATCACCATTAGAGATATAGGATTAGGGTGAAGGAAATTGTGGTCTAGTTTGATATAAACTTTATGCTTTAGACTAAATCTATACTTAGGATGCCTTGTACATCAATGAACTAAGTTGTATGTTGATGTGCAGGATGAGCGGCGAACAAGGACGGGGACGCGGACGTGGGCGTGGCCGTGGAGGTCAAGCCAATCCACCACCACCACCACCTCCGGATGCCATGCAAGGCATTTACCAATGCTTGAGGGAGCTCACCACTTTGGTACAAAGCCAAAATGGTAACAACAACCACAATGGTGGAGCTCATCCTCTCGCTCAAGTACCGGGCAATGGGAACGGAGACCGAAGGATGATAGCTCTTCGGGAATTCTTAAGACAACGACCACCCAACTTCCAAGGGAGCTCCAATCCTTTGGAGGCGGATAGATGGATCCGCCGAGTGAAGAAAATCTGTGACGGCATGGGAGTTGCCGAGGAGTTGAGGGTTGGTTTGGCGACCTACCTATTTGAGGGGGAGGCCGACTATTGGTGGGATGCCATAAAGAGGAGAAGGGACACTGACACACTCACTTGGGAAGAGTTCGATCAACTTTTCCAAGATAAGTACTTCCCTGAATCGGTCAGAGACCGAATGAAGGCGGATTTTCTTGCACTACGACAGGGTAGTATGACAGTGGCTGAGTATGAGAGGAGGTTCGACGAGCTCTCCCGTTATGCTACGGGGTTTATATCTACTGAGGCCGACAGGGCCAAGCGCTTTGAGCAGGGACTGAGGCCGGTCATCAGGGAGAAGTTGGTGGCTCTCAAGATCAGGGAGTATGGGGATCTGGTTGATAGATCCGCACTGGTGGAGAGAGACATGGAGGATACTCAGCGGCGACAGAGCCTTATAAGGGGAGGTCAGATCAGGACGGGTGCTAGCGGCAGTGGAGCACAGAGGCCGACACCCTACCGTCGCCCAGACCAGGCAGAGGGACTTAGACCGCCGGTAGCTCGACGAGCAGGAGGTGTACCGGGGAGGACAACCACAGACCCCCGTCAATGCTTTGCATGTGGAGGGTTTGGGCACTACAATAGTCAATGCCCATCGCTTCCACCGAGGGACAACCAAGCGACAAGACAAGTGGCTGCAAACAAGCCACTACAGCAGCAGAGGCCGTTGGGAGCTCTAGCCCCAGGCGGCGCCACTCAGGGGAGGGTATTTGCTTTGACCCAACCGGAGGAAGATGCCTCCAATGCCGTTGTGGAAGGTATTGCTCTTCTCTATAATTCTTGGGCCCGAATTTTATTTGATCCCGGTGCGACTCATTCTTTTATACGTACTGCGTATGCTACTAATTTGGGATTGAGTTTCGAGAAGCTAGAACAGGCATTGAATGTTGACTTGCCTACGGGAGAACGATTGGGTACAACTAGGGTGTGTAGAGAATGTGTGCTTCGCATTGGGGAGCAAGAGCTGATTGTGGATTTGGTTGTGTTAGACATGAAGGGGTATGACGTTATATTTGGGATGAATTTGTTGTCCGCTTTCCGTGCGGTGATGGATTGTTTTCGCAAGCGGATCTCATTCCAATTACTGGGAGGGGTAGTCTTTACTTTCATGAATGATCGTAATTCTTTCCATCCATTTCCTACTACGGGTAGTAGATTCTTGAAAGCGAAGGCGGGGAGCCAGTTGAGTTTCTTAGCCAGCTTACTGGGAGAGGATCGGGATAAATCCCATGCGGACGTGGTGTTGATAGTATCGGATTTTCCGGATGTCTTCCCTGACGAATTACCTGGGTTACCTCCACAGAGGGAGATTGAGTTCAAGATTGATCTCTATCCAGGAACCGAACCCATCTCCATTGCTCCCTATCGAATGGCACCTTTGGAGTTGAAGGAGCTAAGGAAGCAATTGGATCATTTGTTGGCGATTGGGTTTATCCGTCTCAGCACATCACCTTGGGGAGCCCCGGTCCTTTTTGTGAAGAAGACGGATGAAACACTACGGTTGTGCACGGATTACCGGAGGTTGAATCGGGTTACCGTGAAGAATAAGTATCCGCTACCGAGAATTGATGACTTATTTGATCAGTTGAAGGGTTCGAGGTACTACTCCAAGATTGATCTTCGCACAGGATACCATCAACTGCGGATTAAGGAGGAGGATATTCCTAGGACTGCTTTCCGTACCCGGTATGGTCATTTCGAGTATACGGTGATGTCGTTCGGATTGACTAATGCCCCCGCAGCCTTCATGGATTTGATGCACAGAGTCTTCCGGCCTTACCTCGATCAATTTGTCATTGTGTTTATTGATGACATATTGATTTACTCACAGACTCAGGAGGAACATGCTCGTCATCTCTCTATTGTGCTACAAACATTGAGAGAACATAAGTTATATGCGAAGATGAACAAGTGTGAGTTTTGGATGAAGGAGGTGAAGTTCCTTGGCCATGTTGTGTCCGAGCAAGGAGTAGCGGTTGATCCCGCAAAGATTGAGGCCGTGATGAAATGGGAACCACCGAAGAATGTGACCGAGATACGTAGCTTCTTGGGTTTAGCAGGTTACTATCGGAGGTTCGTAGAAGGGTTCTCAAAGCTGGCGATGCCGATGACTCGCCTTACAAAGAAGGGAGAAAAATTCGTGTGGACTCAAGCGTGTGAGCTAGCCTTTCGCACCTTGAAGGAGAAGTTGACAACGGCTCCTGTCCTCATTATTCCGAGCAGTGGGGAAGGCTATGATGTATACACCGATGCTTCACTACGAGGCCTGGGATGCGTTTTAATGCAAGGAGGGATGGTAGTAGCTTATGGCTCGAGGCAACTCAAGGTGCATGAGCAGAATTATCCCACCCACGACTTAGAGCTTGCCGCGGTGGTCTTTGCTCTTAAGTTGTGGAGGTGTTATTTGTACGGGGAGAAATTTCAAGTGTTCTCTGATCATAAGAGCCTCAAGTATATCTTCACACAGAAAGACTTGAATCTCCGGCAAAGAAGGTGGATTGAGTACCTAGAAGACTACGATTTCACACTCAACTACCATCCGGGGAAGGCGAATGTAGTTGCTGACGCACTTAGCAGGAAGTCTTGGGGTGAACTCAACGTTTCCATAGGTGAATGGAAGTTGAAAGATGCCCTTGGAGATTTTGATCTATGGGTTGGAGAAGATGGATCCCGACCATGTTTGTTCAACCTTGTGGCTCAACCTACTCTCCAACGGAGGGTTGTGGAATTGCAAGGCTTGGATCCTGAATTAACGTCGATGCGAGCTAAATTGGAGAATGGAGAAACTATGGAGGGTTGGTCTTTGAGAAATGGAGAATTGAGATATGGGGAGAAGCTATGCGTTCCAGACAATTCGTCTTTAAAAGAGGAGATACTTGGAGAGTGTCATCGCTCTAAGTTTGCTATCCACCCCGGTAGCACAAAAATGTATAGAGACATGAAGCGCCAATATTGGTGGAAGGGAATGAAGAAGGATGTGGCAAGGTTCATAGCACGATGTGCGGTGTGCCAGCAGGTGAAGATTGAACATCAAAAGCCAGGAGGATTACTACAGTCTTTGCCTATCCCAGAGTGGAAGTGGGATCACATCACCATGGACTTCGTATCTGGCTTTCCACGGACTTCACAAGGGCATAATGCCGTATGGGTCATTGTTGATAGACTCACCAAGTCCGCTCACTTCTTGAGTATGAAGACCACTGACACGTTAGAGACCCTGAGCAAGCTCTATATTCGCGAGATAGTGAGGTTGCATGGAGTTCCGTTATCCATTGTGTCGGATCGTGATTCTCGTTTCGTAGCGCAATTTTGGCAAAGTCTTCAAAGAGCTATGGGGACAGAGTTGCACTTCAGCACCGCCTTTCATCCCCAAACGGATGGCCAATCCGAGAGGGTGAACCAGATTCTAGAAGACATGTTGCGTGCTTGTGTGTTGGATTTCAAGGGAGGTTGGAGCGACCATTT
Organism: Ilex aquifolium; assembly: GCA_951799425.1. NCBI lineage: Eukaryota > Viridiplantae > Streptophyta > Magnoliopsida > Aquifoliales > Aquifoliaceae > Ilex > Ilex aquifolium. The sequence goes on from OX637400.1 coordinate 18,172,609, forward strand.
GCCATTGGTGGAATTTGCATACAACAACAGCTATCAAGCAAGCATCGGAATGGCGCCTTATGAAGCATTATATGGAAGACCGTGTAGATCTCCTACTTGTTGGTTGGAAGCCGGAGAAAGTAGCTTGTTCGGGCCGGACATTGTTCGAGAAACGACGGAGAAGATCCAACTAATCCGGGAAAGACTACGCACGGCGCAAAGCAGACAGAAGAGCTATGCAGACCATAGACGAAGACCTTTAGAGTTCAAGGTGGGAGACTACGTATTTCTCAAAGTGTCGCCCAAGAAAGGAGTATTTAGATTCGGCAAGAAGGGAAAGTTAGCGCCAAGATATACCGGGCCATTTGAAGTGATCAAAGTTATGGGCAAAGCGGCGTATCAGTTGCGGTTACCAGCTCAGTTGTCTGGGCTGCATGACGTATTTCACGTGTCCATGTTGAGGAAGTGTCAGTCGGATGCAACACGTGTCGTAGACTTGGAAGATATTGAAGTTGAAGACGGAGCAACATATGAAGAGCAACCGGTGAGAATTCTCGACACAAGGGAGAAAGAGCTTCGCAACAAAGTCATCCGGCTGGTGAAAGTTTTGTGGCAACATCACGGAGTAGAGGAAGCTACTTGGGAACTGGAGTTGGAAATGCAAGAGAAGTACCCGCACTTATTCGCTACTTGAGGTAAGTTTCGAGGACGAAACTTTCTTTAAGGGGGGTGGATTGTAACGCCCCGAATTTTCTTTTATATATGTATAGAGATATATATATAGATATATATAGAAATAATATTTGTAAAGATGTAGATATATGTAGTGACATGAATAAACCGTAGGAATAAATGCTATGGAGACAATTTGATTGGGAAGTTACGTGTCGAAGATGTTTAAACTTGGAAAGGGTGATTAGACAAGTTTCTAAAAGTTTGTAGGTCAAAATAATGATTTCATTGAATCCGGAAGGTCGAAAAACATTGGGAGTGGTAATATGGATGTATTGGAAGTTAGGAAGTGTCCTGGAGTTAAAATACATTTTAGCGAGAATTTGGGGAACAATGGGTATTGAATACTTCTTAGTACTTTGGACATAAATTTTTAGTCTTAATTCCAAATGACCTGAAATTTGGACAGTAGATAGTAGACATCTAGAGCTACAAAAGTGTATCTAATGAAAATTTTCCAATTCGACCTCTAAATGGGTCAAAAATGCATTGGAAGTGGAAGTAGAAAAAAATCTGGGTAGTGACTACCGGTAGCCAAAATCAGCTACAGGTAGCCAAATTCAGCTACCGGTAGTCGATGGTCCAGTAAAAATCAGCTACCGGTAGCCAACCGGTAACCGATGGTCCAGTAAAAATCAGCTACCGGTAGCCAACCGGTAGTCGAGGGTCCCATGTGTCCGAGCTACCGGTAGCCAAAATCAGCTACCGGTAGCCACTGTAAAAATCCGAATTTTTCTGTTCGCGAACCCTCGATTTTTCCTCCACTATAAATAAATTTTGTCACCTCCTTAGCCTTCCTTACACCACTCCAAACCCTAGAAAACATAAGAGAGGAAGAGAGGAAGAGAGAAAGAGAAAAACACAACATCAAGAGAAAACAAGGGATTTAAGGGTTGATTCAAGATCAAAGCCCTAATTTTTCCAAGAACATTAAAGTAGGGGTTTCCTCTCACTCTCTTACATTGAGGCTAGGGTATTTATGTATGTATGTTTTGGCTATCAATGGTATATATATGCTAGGAAATCATCTTCTCTTGGGCTTTTTGACAAAGATTTTATGTTTTACACAAAGCTAGGGTTGTATACCCATGAAATCCCTCTCTTGTTTGAAAAACCCTAGTTTTCAAGAGTGATGGGTTTTCCTTTTTGAACTCTTCCTTTATTCTTGATTTAAAAAACTTTAGTGTTTCATATTGAACAACAAAATGGTATTTATGATGATCTCTTGTATTTTCCTTCATTGTTCTATGGAAATTGCCTCATGTTGGATGTGTGGAATTTTATGAAAACTTGCTTGAGAAATTGGGGATTTATGGTATTGTTGGTAATGTGAGGTGAGATGTTTGTTGATATGTTATCTCTTGCGTAGTTGTACGATACTACCATGGTTTACTATTGACCGGGTGTCATGTAGTGGGTAGACGGCTTTGTATGCCACGCGGGTATGAACTTTTCCTACCACATGGTGTGGGTAGACGTCTTTGTACGCCGTGTGGGTACGAACATTTCCTAGCACTAATGATAACGGTGTAGTAACGTGGGTTGTGTCGGACATACAGTGTGGGTATCGTGCATTGTACCAAAAATGGTTTCGACAAGAGTTTCGGGAAGTATGGGATTCCGCGAGAACTTGTTGGAAACGGTTTATGGTAGAATGGATTATCAATGGTATATTTTGTTTATTTATTCATTTCAATTACTGTTGCTATCTAAACTTGAGATCTGTTAAAATGTCCTCATTTTACTTCAAATGTTATATATGTTATTTGTGAAATGAGACCGACCGTTTTATATACTTTTCTAAACCTTGTTTGGGTTTGGGAGGATTTTCTACAGAGCTTCGTGCTCACCCCCTACCGTTGAATATTTTTTTCAGATTGTGTGCCAGAGGATGAGCTCGGTGCTCATGAGCCGGGCCATTGAGAGGCTTCACTAGAGGGATACTTGGATCCCGAGTCGGACATCTAGAGATGTCGCTTACTTTTGCTCTAGACTAGGATATTCATTGTAAACCTTGTAAAGTCTAGTTTTCTTTTGTAATTCCGCTGCGCTACGTTATTAAATTTTTGAGATGTAAATGCCATGGTTGGGCATATTCTTTTGGATGATGATGTAAATATTTTATGGATGATGAATGAAGTTTAATTTAATTATGGATGATATTAGTGCTCTCATGACGTGAATGTTTTAGAATGTAATGTCGTCCAGGGTGTGTTTTGGGGCGTTACAGCCCCATTCCCTGCCTTCACCCCCTACCTAACCCAAACCTAACATAATCCCACATTGTAAATAATCCAAAACAATTGCAATGTCACCAACTGAAAATTATCACATAATTCTTCTGTGAGATCCCAAATTTTTAGAAGTAGTTTAAGCATAATTATGTGGACTAATTGCAATTATGTGAAATTATTTATTAGATAGAATTTTGTGTATGAAAATAGTATTGGGTTGATTTTGAAATCACTTAAGAATTTGGGGGGAGGCAAGCATAAATATTAAAGTTGCATGAGACAACTTTATATGTGTTAGAAAATGAAAAAGGGGGGTCATTTTAAGTACAAAGTGGGTGTGCCGTGTGTGTGTGTGTGTTTGACTAAGGGTAGAAAAGGTGTGTGTGTGTAATTAATGGTGTAGAAGTGTGTGTGTGTGTGTTTAATCCGGGACCGTGTACAGGCAGGTACAGGTGACGAGGGCTAGGCCATTCACTCGGATGGTAGTCTTCGGTACAGGGGACGGGTTGTGGTTCCCCAGTCGGCGGAGCTGAGAGAGGAGATCCTTAGGGAATTTCATTGCTCTCGTTTTGTGGTTCATCTAGGGGGCACGAAGATGTATCATGATCTTCGTCGCCAGTATCATTGGAATGGGATGAAGTGGCTGGTTGGCGATTTTGTTAGTAGATGTCTCACGTGTCAGTAAGTGAAGGCTGAACACCAGAGACCAGCAGGTTTGCTCCAGCCCTTGGAGGTAGCTGAGTGGAAGTGGGAGCATGTCACGATGGATTTTGTAACCCACTTGCCACGGACATCACGGGGACATGACGTGGTATGGGTGGTAGTGGACCGGCTTACTAAGTCGGCACACTTTTTGGCGGTGCGGATGACCTTCACACTGGAGGAATTCTGCAAGTTATATATACGGGAGATTGTCCGGTTGCATGGGATACCCGTATCTATAGTATCGGATCGGGATCCCAGGTACATGGCTCATTTTTTTTTGCGAGGGGGGGGGGGTTTCCAGCGAGCCATGGGGACACAATTGATGATGAGTACTGCTTTTCATTCCCAGATGGACGGTCAGTCGGAGAGGACCATCCAGACCTTAGAGGACATTCTACGGGCATGCGTCCTAGATCTCAAGGGTAGCTGGGAAGAACACTTACCCTTGGTGGAGTTCGCCTACAACAACAATTATCAGGCGAGCATACAGATGGCACCCTATGAGGCACTATATGGGAGGCCTTGTCGATCTCCGGTTTGTTGGACGGAGGTAGGAGAGAGACCCTCTACGGGTCCGGATTTGGTTAGGGACACCTCTGAGAAGGTGGACTTGATACGGAAGCGTCTTCCCACGGCTCAGAGCCGGCAGAAGAGCTACGCCGATAGACGGCGGTGACCTCTAGAGTTTGAGGTGGGAGATCATGTCTTCTTGAAGGTGATGCCTAAGAGAGGAGTGGTCAGGTTCGGCAAGCGGGGAAAGCTGTCGCCGAGGTACATCGGGCCCTTCGAGGTGCTCGAGAGGGTAGGTACAGTTGCTTACCGGTTGGCGTTACCGCCAAATCTATCGAGTGTTCACGCGGTGTTCCATGTCTCTATGCTTCGGAAGTATACTCCAGATCCGACACATGTGGTGGATTGGGGTGAGTTGATTGTTGATGCGGATGGTACCTTCGAGGAGGGGCCGGTGCGTATCATGGATAACCGGGATCAGGTTTTGCGAGGCAAGACCGTGAGGCTAGTGAAGGTGCTGTGGCAGCACCGAGGAGTGGAGGAGGCGACATGGGAGCGCGAGGACACTATTCGTACCAATTATCCTTTCTTATTTGAGGATGGAGGTACATTCTTATTGTCATTTAGAATTATATGAATGTTTCATATGCATGTGGTTGAATGTGCATGTATGTGTGAATTTCGGGGACGAAATTCTTTTAAGGGGGGAAGAATGTAAAACTCGGGTAAATTTAAATTTTTTTCTGAAAAAGGGCAAAATGGTAATTCGCCACTATAATGCGGATTTGAAATAAGTATTTCTCTAGAGCTCGGATGACACAACAGACTTCACCGTTGGATTCGTCTCCCGAAACCGAGTCACCCAGACAATTTTCGTCGAATTCTGAGATAGTCAGATTTTGCACGTGTTTCGAGGCGGCTGGGTGGCGGGTGACCTCGCAAAGGTCCCCACAAATAAATTTTATAAAATTTCCTTATAATTGAATTAAATTTCAAATAAAATTAAATTGAACTTAAGCCGGGATGAATTAATCGTTTCGGGGCGAAAACGGACCCGGACAAGTGGGGGACACGTGGCGCGACTCGGGCCAAGTCTTTAAAATTATAAATAGGGAACAAATATCTGATTTTCTTCAGATTCTTCAGCTAAAAACCAGTATACACGTTGGAGAGAAGAGAGGAGAGAAAAAAAAGATAAAAAAGTGAGATTTCAAGACTTGTTTCTCAGATCTACGGAGTTCCGCCGGTCGGAATTCTTCGGGCCAAGAATCAAAGTAGATCTACGCAACGAGGGCTACGCAACCAAACCAAAAACAAGAGATTTCACCGAAGATCCAAGGAGGGATTTTGGGAAAATCAAGACTTTTGGGCTTGTATTGGTGTTCTTGAAGGTTCTACCTTCATTTCTACGATCCAAGAGGTAGGGTTTTTCCTACTTTGGTTTATTTCCTACCTTGAATGCCCATAAGGGATGGTTAGGTGTATGTGGTTATATACCACTTGCCTATTGTTATGGAAATGAAGAATTGAGTATAGAAATAGCTTCGACTAATTTCTAGCTTGATTTTGATATGTGGGAGTACTTGTGTATTTTCTTGGTACTTGATGTTATGTGGACAATTTTGTGTGATAACATGATGGGTTGCTTTGAAGGTGTTTGATAGAATGCCTTAAATGACCAAAGTTGCTATTTTGGGGAAATTGAAATCATATGCTTAGTGTGTGATTTACAATTGGAAATGGGTATATTGATATATGCTTTATGATATATTAGCATTATGATGATCATGAGAATTGTATGCATGTGATATAGTTTGCCATGATAGATGTTGACATTGTTAGGGATAATGGTAATTTTACACATATGATAGAAATTGTCATGAAATATGTTGATATGGGTTAAATTGTCCATATGACATTCATTACATATGGGACATGACATTGACATGCAATGGAACATTACATTGCATTATTGCATAGTGGGCATGGTGTTGGCATCACATTCATGGGCTTTATGCATGAGTGTGGGTGTGTGGGTGCATGGTTTAATCAACACCTTACTTGGTGCTTGATGGGTGGGCTCGGTAAAGTTGGATTGGACATCCGACTGAGTCGCACGGTTACATGCATGGAAAAACTTGTGTCGGGTATAGCAAGAAGGGCTAGATACTCCCTCGGGTGCAAAACCCGGCTACTTGGTTCACACACTCCCCTGAGGTGAAATTTCGGAAAAGTGTGATGGTGTACGGAACCGGCGGTTGTGATACCAAAATTCGTTGCCCAACAAAGACACAAGATTTTATTTTCTAAAACACCAATTCAATGGGTAGTATCCATCAATGATTTGGTTTTATAAAAATATAACTTTTACTTCAAACAATCATTGGATGGATTTTCGTCAAATGACGGTTTCATTGCACAAATGCATTGCATTGTGTTGTGGTAGTCGGTGAGGGCTCGGGTTAAAGTGCATGAGGGGGTCTCATCTCATTTCATGGTATGACATAGAATTCCTATCATGGGATGCATATTCTTAATTGGAATGCGTGAATGGATAAATGTGTTGATTGTTGCATGTATACATTCCATGTGCATCTAGGATGGGGAGTAGCCTCTGTAGGGAATACTCTATTGAGCGTGGCTCACCCTATACGGGAAAATATTTCAGGTGTGGGCTATACACCGGTGGATGGCTCTCATTCGGGGCCTCAAGGGTGAAAAGAGGCCGACTTGTGGCCTTTAACCTTGGTTTTTGTAAAACTTTCGTTAAAACAAAGATTTGAGAATGTAATATATGTAAAAGAATTGTAATCGAACTGTTATGGACTATTTTTAATATAATCTTACATGTTTTTATATGAGTATAGATAAATGGACCCGGTGTGGTCATTGTTTACTCATAAATGGACCCGGTGCGGTCAATGTTGTATATTGGACCTCGGATGGGTCATGTAATTGTATATTGCACAGGTTGTGTTTTGGGTAGAGCTTCCCGTGCGAAGGAGACTCTGCCCGAATTTTGTTAAATTATGGATCCCGATAAATGGGGCATAATGGCGTGATATCGAGTTACATGATATCCACGAGTATTCCGCGGGTTGATGGGTGATCAACGGACCCCCGGATTTTTGGGGCGTCACAGCTTGGTATCAGATCTTAGGCTTCAGATCTTATATGGGATTTGTGGGAAATTGAGTTCACTATGTTTTCCGTTGAGATTGATAGTATTAGATCTTTGAATTAAAAACTAAGTAATTTGAAAAGAAAAGTGGTGGTGCTAGTTCTGGACGTTTGGGGATGATGAGAATGTAGCTTTTTGATAATTATATGAAGGTCCCCTTAGTTTATAATTTGTTATACTTATGTTTCAATCGTAGGTGATGTGGAAATTGATAGCTTAAGGAATTTCGGGGACGAAATTCTTTTAAGGAGGGTAGATTGTGAGATCCCAAATTTTTAGAAGTAGTTTAAGCATAATTATGTTGACTAATTGCAATTATGTGAAATTATTTATTAGATAGAATTTTGTGTATGAAAATAGTATTGGGTTGATTTTGAAATCACTTAAGAATTTGGGGGGAGGCAAGCATAAATATTAAAGTTGCATGAGACAACTTTATATGTGTTAGAAATGAAAAAGGGGGGTAATTTTAAGTACAAAGTGGGTGTGCCGTGTGTGTGTGTGTGTTTGACTAAGTGTAGAAAAGGTGTGTGTGTAATTAATGGTGTAGAAGTGTGTGTGTGTGTTTAATACATAAACCAGTGTGTGTGTTCTGGTTTTTTTTAAGACGAGAGTGAGGGAGAGTAAAAGAGAAAGGAAAAATTATATGTGTGTGTGTGTGTGTTGAGCCGAGAACAAGGAAGGGGAAAGAGAGGGAGATAAATCAAGTCTTGGTGGGTGTTTTTAGTTCAAATCGAGAGGAAGGAGAAGAATGAAACGGAAATCAGAGTTATCGAATAATGATTCTGAGGTACGGGGTGGTATACAATATGCTCTTCTTAAATCTCTTTGCAAAGAGTATTTTTTTTATTATCCTCAGATTTGTATTCCAACTTGTGCTATCGTTATTTAGAATTTCGATTGAATATTGTTGAATATTTTGATCTCATTGATCGTGTTCTTAATCTCATTAATCGTGTTCTGCGGATATTGAAACGGGATCGTGGCAGCCAATAGCCGATGCATCGCCAGCCAAGAGACTCGTGAGATCGGGTTGAGGTGGGATGATTGGTGAGGTGTCAGATCTGTGTTAAGATTCTGCATGACGTGTTATCTATGCAAATATGATATTTGTATCTGTTGATTGAGATACTTTGTGATACTCGATTATTTGTTATTCAATGTCCTTGAGCATATTTTTCCTCGTCATATTGTATACTTCTCCGCTTTATTTAATATTTTCAGGTTGATTTTAGAGAAAAGATCGGAACGAGATAATCGGAGTATTAAAGACGAGAAGATGTTGATATAATTGATGTTTTAATCATATTGAGAGATTTATTTATATTGACAGATTTATTTGTATTGGGAGATGATTTTGATAAATAAAATTTTATTGGGATAATTAGCGCTCTGTTATTTTTGTTTGGGTGTTTTTATATCAATTAACGTCTCTAAAAAGAAGAGAAAATTTGGGGCGTTACATCTTCTCATCAATAAAGAATAGCATTTGATATACTGAGTAGGCAAGAAGTCTATCCAGCACATTTCAAGCAAAAAGTTTATCCAACAATTTTCAAAGAACAAAAACCATATTCAAGTAGAATAAACTAAAAAATCAGCAAAAATCATATCTAACACTATAATCAAAATTCAACAAAGACCATATTCAAATAGCATAAAATTAGAAAATTCCGAAAATTGCATATCTAATGCAGAAAATCAGATGTAACACATGAAAATTGCAGATCTAACACAAAAAAAAAAAAAAAAAAAAATTAGAACAAACAACATCTAAAAACCTCGTATCTAACACACCATAGATCAAAAACAAAAATCCTCATTAGCTAACACAACACAGACCTTTAGATCTAACAAAACCCATCACAAATCTAACAAAAAGGATCACAGATCTAACAAAAGCCATAAAAAAGAATACAAAGATAATAGATCTTACCTTATTGGACAAAGAAAAAAAAGTGGGCCACTAAATTTTGATATATATATATATAAATATATATCAAAATTATAGGTTAGTGGGGGCATGGAGGGCCGGGGCGGGGATAAGTGTCAGTCCATCCCCGCCTCCATCCCAATGCGGGTTTATACTGGTATCTCCGTATACGTCCACTGTCCAATACGTATGGTCCATCCCCGGTCCAAACGGAGTGGGTTTGGACGAATTCCCATTTCTCCCTGGTCCACTGCCATCCCTAACCTCCACCATCGGAAATCACCACCTCCACCAAAAAAACCTCGTGTCTACCACACAACATGCACCATTCCTCAACCACTGGTCTAAGAAGGCCTCCACCACAACCACCCCCCACCATCCGTAATCACCACCACCCCCACCTTTAGAAATCCCCACCATCCCCCCACCTTCACAAATCATCACCACCGCCCCCACCTTCACAAATCATCACCACCGCCCCCACCTTCGCAAACCCACACACACAAATGTCATTCGAACCAGTGTCACACTGCAACCACTACTCTTCCACTACTGCTCTGACAATGCCTCCACCACTACCAACTCCACAATAGGTAACTCTCCCTCTCTCTGTTTATTTGTCTCTCACCTTCTCTCTCTATTTGTGTCTCTCACTGTCTTTCTTTATGTGTCCCTCCTCTCGCTTATCTCTGATATGTGTATCTTTGAAAAACCCCTTTGTTTTGGGTAAAAGCTTGAAACTGAACTCACTATTTTACATAACATAGTGGATGTAAATAATTTAGTTGGCTCAGTTTTAGAGAACAAGTTCCTCCAAACAACTTATCTTTTTCCTTCCTGTTGGCAATAGACATGAATATTGGTTTGAAGCTCATTGATATGCAAGTCTTCACAGGATAGGGTAGTTGTGTGTGCTACACTAATACACTAGAAAAAAATATGTCTTTTTCAATAATTTGGGAAGAAGCTTGTAGGATATTACTCATTAGATGTATAACATAAATGAATTTTATGTAATTATAAATGTAGTAAAAGTCATTTTGCTTCCATATAAATGTAGTATAAGCATGTAAATGTGTAAATGTATATGTAAATGTGCTTCCATATTGCTTCTAGCATGATTTGTTGGTTATAGTTCATTGGTTTTTGATTTCAACCTTCTGCGTTAGAATAATCATGGCTCATGCATGTAGAGAAATTGAGCACTTTAGAGCATTTAGAGAAATCGAGTACTTTAGAGCATATATAGAAGCACATTTATAATGTTTTGGGTAAAAAAAAAGGTATATACATATCGAGTGGGATAAATCATTTATTCAATGAAGTTAAGGTTGATGTGTTAATTTTGCTCTTCCACTCAAACTTGACCTCTTTTCGTGTCAACTTGGGCATAGGTGCGTCTAGTCGAGAGAAGTCCTCAATGAACCTCCGGTATTACCCTGCCAATCCCAAGAAACTACATATCTCGAAGACTAACTTCGGCCTCTCTCAATTCATAATCGCCTCAACCTTTTCTGTGTCAACGGATAAACCCGAAGCTGACACCACGTGTCCTAAGAATTTCACCTCGGTCAGCCAAAATTCACATTTGCTGAACTTGGCATACAACTGATGGTCTCTCAAGGTCTGGAGAACAACCCTCAAGTGACCTTCATGCTCCTCCTCAGACTTGGAGTAGATCAAGATGTCGTCAACAAAGACCACGACGAACTGATCTAGGTAGGGTTGGAACACCCTATGCATGAGATCCATGAATGCTACTGGGGCATTCGTCAATCCAAAGGGCATCACGGTGAACTCAAAATGCCCATACCGCGTTCTGAACGCCGTCTTAGGGATATCTGCCTCCCTAATCCTCAACTGATGGTAACCCGTGCGGAGATCTATCTTGGAGTAGACTCGCGCCCCTCTCAACCGATCAAACAAATCGTCAATCATCAGCAAAGGGTACCTATTCTTGATAGTAACCCTATTTAACTGCCGGTAGTCTATGCATAGTCGAAAGGTCTTGTCCTTCTTCTTGGCAAACAACACCGGAGCGCCCCAAGGTGAAGTGCTCGGTCTAATAAAGCCCATGTTCAATAATTATTGTAATTGGACCTTGAGGTCTTGCAACTCAGCTGGGGCCATCCTATGTGGAGTCATATAAATGGGTGATGTACCGGGGTGCAACTCAATAGTGAAGTCTACATCCCTATATGGAGGTAATCCTAGTAGTTCATCCAAAAAAACATCCTCATACTCACATACCACCCGAGGTAGACCAAACTCCTGTCTCGCCTCTTCCTCCAGGGTAAGGTTTGCTAGCCAACCCATCAACTGCTCGTGCCAACGGGAGTCATACACTACTTGGGGTAAACGTCATGCTTTTTCCCCTAGAATTTGAAACAAACACCCTCCGGTGTGTAGGCATTGACCCTCTTACGATCACAATCAATGACGACTCGGTGTGTCGCCAACTAGTCGATCCCAAGGATGACTTCAAACTCCGACATGTCCATAACCCTAAGGTCTACGGTGAGTAGAATCTCATAGATCTCTAGCTCACAATCCCGGCATATCTGATCAATAATCACCCTAGCTCCTAGGGGAGAACTCACATGCAATGGCTCTTCCAAGGTTTCGACCTCTAAGCCTAAATCTTTCACACATTATGCAGCAATAAGAGAATGAGATGCACCAGAGTCAAATAATACCCTTGCCCATAAGCGAGAGAGTAGAAATGTACCCTGAATAACCGACTGATCTGCTGGCTCAGTCTGAGGCATAATGGCGGACATGCCCCTGGGTCCCTAAAGTCCCGGCTTGTGAGCCCTGTCCTCGACCTCGACCCATGCTCTGGCCCATCTGGCCTGATTGCGGGATCCCTGCACGTGAAGTAGTAGGGCCCTGTGCAGCACCCTGGAACTGGTACTGGCTTCCCTAGCCCATAGTGGGGTAGGGAGGACCAAAGTAAGTCTGTGAGCGCCCCACCGATGACTGGGACTGAGATGCCCTATAACTATGGGATCCTTGTCGCTGAGGACAATCCTGCTTCATATGCCCCGGTTGGTTACAATGATAGCAAGTCCTTTGGCCTGCTTGGTAGGAAGGCTTCTAATTTCTCCCGCCTTGGGAGGACTGACCTTGGCCTTGGTCTTGATAGCCGCGGCCCTGTGGAGTCGAAGTCCTTTGCTTCTTCCCCGAACTTGAAAAAAAAGATTAGTCCTTCTTCTTCTTGTCTTTAACACCCGCTTCCCGGATGTTTCGTGCGTCATCTACCTCTCTCTCAATGGCCATAGATGTCTCGGCCATCGAGTCCAAGTCTTGCAGGCGGAGGCCCACAATTTTACCCCCGATGGACAATTTCAGACCATCCTCAAACTTCCTCACCTTGGCCATGTATGTGGCCACATAATCGTCAGGGAAACGGGCTAATTCCGTGAACTTAGCCACGTATTCCAATACCTTCATAGTCCCTTGCCTCAAGTCCAGGAACTCCCGAGCTTTAGTTTGTCGAACAGACGCCGGCAAATATTTGCCCATGAAGAGCTCTCGGAACTCTCCCCATGTCGTTGCCTCTAAGTTCTTCGAGGCTTTAGCCCAATCCCACCATCGATGGGCTTCCCCTTCCAGCTGGAATGCAGCTATCCTTATTTTAGTGGCATCAGAGGTAACCTCCATAGCCTCTAAAATCTTGTCAACTTGCAGAAACCAATGGTCGGCCACCATCGGATCTGCCCCTCCCACGAAAGTTGGAGGCTTGTGTGCCTTAAACTTCTAGAGGTTACTTGAGCCTTCTTGGTCCACATTTGCACTAGCTGTGCAATTGTAGCAGCCGCAGCACTAGCCTGTGCAATGGTAGCAGCCGCAACACCAATAGCCTCCACGAAGGCTTGTTGGTCAAAGGCCGGTGGTAGTTGGTTGTTGTTCCGCCCACCGCCTCGGCCGCGTCCCCTTCCTCTATTTGCCATCTACACACATGTAAGATAACAATAGAGCCTCACATAGTATCCCAAGATAGGGATCAAGTTTAAACCTTGATATTTCTCTCATTGTCTCATTAGTAAAGCGTATGCCACCACTAGTAGACATTTACACATTGAACTATCCCGTTCATCCCTTTTTCCGGACCCCCAAGGTTATGTTCTCTAACCCTAGTGTCTCTTTTTTCATATACATTTCACCATGCATATAATTCATATAGCACGTAGCACATAACATGTAACAATTTGAGCACATAACATAAAATGCACAATGGATGCAATGGTCTAAACTCATGCCCATCAAGCCCTAGGTAAGTCGCATACCTATGCTCTAATACCAAGCTGTGACACCCCAAAAATTCAGGTGTCTGTAATTAACCCATGATTAACTCGAATTAAACCAAGATATCAATACGCTCTGATACCAAGCTGTGACGCCCCAAAAACCGGGGTTAATTTATGTGACACCCCAAAATCCGGGGGTCCGTTGATTACCCATCAACCCGCGGAATACCTGTAGATACCTAGTATCTCGATATCACACTGTTATGCCCCATTTACCGGGGTCCATAACTTAACGAAATTTGGGCAGAGTCTCCTTTGTATGGGGAGCTCTACCCAATACCCAACCTGTGCAATACATAATTACCAGACCCATCCGAGGTCAAATATAAAGCAAAGGCCGCACCGGGTCCATGTATAAGTAAACATTGGCCACACTGGGTCCAATTAACCATACTTAAATCAAAAAATGAAAGGCTAATCTAACAATAGTCTTTATAAGTTCTATTACAATTATTTTACGCATTACATGCCCCCAAAATATAGTTTCTAACATGTAATTACACAAAACATTAAGTAAAGCCACATGCGGCTTTCTTCAAGCATGAGGGTCCAAAATGGAGCCATCCGCCGGTGTATCTCTCCCACCTGAAATGTGTTCCCGTATAGGGTGAGCCAACGCCCAGTAGAGTATTTCCTACAGAGGCTACTCCTCAACCTATATGCATATGAAATGTTCACATGCAACATCCATAAATCCGTAACCATTCCATCAAATAATATACAATTAAATGATGTAATGCTATAATGTCATGCCATGAATGAGGTGAGACCCACCCATGTGCACTCAACCCGAGTCCACTCTGACTCCCTTTACATGTCAATGCCATGTATGTTAAACCGGGCTACCTAAGCCCCATGAAATGAGATGAGACTCATGTACTCAACCCGAGCCCTTCCCGGCTCCTTTCCCCCATGCAATGCCATGAGTATAAAAACCGGACTTCTCAAGCCCCCGCCATTGGTATTACTCACCCAATAACTAATTTAAGAAAATCTCCGGGTCTTTCTTTGGGGTGGGCGTTTATGGACTTCCACCAACGGAACCCAACCGACACGGGATTTATGGACTCTTTCCACCAACGGTGCCGCGTACACCAACACACTTTATGGGCTCTTATACCAACGGAAGTGCGTATCCGAAACACCGGGCCTTGCACCCGAGAGGTCGTCTTGCCCCTTCTTGCTAACCCCGACCCAATCTTTTTCTTCTTTTTCATGCAACCAAGCGACTCAGTTGAATAATCAATCCAACTTTCCCGAGCCCATCCACCAACCACCAAGCATGATGATTGATATATGCAACTACCCCCCCCCACACTCATGCAAGTTTCCCATGAATGTGACATAACTTTATGCCCAATATGTCATGAATGCCAATGAGCAATTTATCTCCATATTAGACTCTCATAATACCACATAGCTTGTGGTACAAACACCCATGCACAACATCATTATGACACAATGTCCATGTATGTGATGTTCCCGTACATATGCAATGTAATGACCCATTGCTTCTCTCATGCAAGGTTCATATGTAATGAATGCCATATGAACTGTCTCTACCACATTCCAACATATGGTATTAACAACAACCATGCACACACACACACCACTCATGATGTGATTTCCCCGTGCATATGCAATGCGATGTATCATTGCAATAAAATTATGTCACATATGTAATGCATGCCATATGGACTAAATTAACATAATCAATTCCATTCCATGGCAATTTACATTATAAACGTATAAATTCCATGCTTCATCACAACAATTGATATATCAAAATATATATCTGACATTCACAATTTCAACATAAATCATATCGTACACATATGATTTTCATTTACCACATAAGGCATAACATGTTATTTATCATATAACAATTTCAATCCATTTAGGTATTTTGTCAAACACCTTCAAGGCAAACAACATGGTAACACATATCATGCCCAATTTCCACATAATTCAAGAAATTCCAATAGGCAATTTCTACATACCAATTTAGGATAAAATTATTTTACCTAAATTTCACCAATAGGCAAGTGTAATTTTCTAACAACCTACCCACCATCTTCATTATTCCATAACCATATACATATAAATATATGTATACATAGGTCAATATATATAGATATACATATATATATATATATTCAGCCCATTTATCATAGGCATTTTTAGGTAAGAAATCAACCCAAGTAGGAGAACCCCTATCTCTTGTAGCGTGAGAATCTCGTAGGAAGGTCCCAAGACCCGAAAACCCAACTCGAAGCTTGATTTTTCCCAACTCCCGAAATTTCACCTTCGGTGAAATTCGTTGTTTTTGGTACCCACGCGTAGCCTTCGTCGACGTGATCACTTCTCCCTTCTAGCTCGACGGAATCCGAGCAACAAAATACAACTCGAATCTTGATTTTCGTACACCCCCACCCGTTCACCTTCGGTGAAACTTGTTGTTTTTGGTACCCACGCGTAGCCCTCGTCGCGTAGATGAACTTTGCCTTTTGAATCGACGAATTCCGACGGACGGAACTCCCGGAATCGGAGAAACAAGTTTGGATTTCTCACTTTTTTTCTCTCCTCCTCACCCACGTTTTCTCACTGGTTTTCAGCTCAAAAAGTCTGAAGAAAATCAGATTTTTACCGATATTTATAGGCAAAAATGTGCGGTCCACATCGCACCGCATATTTTCGACTTCCGGGTCCGTTTTTCGTTCCGAAACGATTCATTATATCTCGGATTAACTTCAAATTAATTTTATTGGAACTTTAATCCAATTATAAGGAAATTTTATAAAATCCATTATTGGGGACCTTTAAAATTACATTCGCCACGCAGTCGCCTCGAACGACGTGCAAAAATCCGACTATCTCGGGATTCGACGAAATTTCTAGAGATTACTAGATATCGCGTTGCGAATCCAATGGCGCACTCCGTTTCCTCATCCGAGGTCTAGAACATGATTATTTCAAATATGCATAAGGGTGGAGAATTACCATTTTGCCCTTTTTCAGAAAAAGTTCAAATTTTTCCGGGTTTTACAATTTATAAGTCCGTTGATCAACCATCAACCCGCGAAAATACCCGTGGATGCCGGTTAACCCGACACCGCGGCACCACATCCCCTTTACCGGGATTTAAAAAAAAATACCAAGTCTATATGCTTTCGATTGATTGACCCATCCGAGGTCCAATATACCACCATTGGTACTATATTATTGTCCATTTATAACATTGGAAGGAAGGAATACATAGCCCAAAAGCTTGGAAAAACAGTTTGAAATTTTCTGATTTTTAGAAAGCGTACTGGTACGGCGCACCGGTACGCCTTGCCCACTGGACCACACCATACCGGTACGCTGTACCGGCGTACTGGTACGATGGGCCTACTGGACCCCGTTGTACTAGTACATTGTACCGGTACACTTTACCCAGTTTTGTCTGTTTCACCTGTTTTTCATTTTCAATCCATTCCAAACATTTCTACAATCATCCAACACATGTTTAATGAAGTTTTCCACATAAAACATGATACGTATAAGTTCTATTACAATCATTTGTATCCATTACATGTCATAAACTAAGTTTTCATAATTAGTTTACACAAAACCCAAAAATAAAGCCACATATCGGCCTTTCTTCACCCTTGGGGCCCCAAGTAAGCGTCATCCACCGGTGTGTACCTCGCACCTAAAATGCTTTCCCGTATAGGGTGAGTTACGCTCAATAGAGTATCTCCTACAGAGGCTATTCCTCAACCTAGATGCATATGAAATGCTCACATACAACAATTTACGAGCAACATTATTTTCAATCACGAAAATGCAATCCCATGATAAGAATTTTCATGGCATGCTATGAATTGCGATGAAACTCACTCATGCAACTTCAAACCCGAGTCCTCATCGACTCCCACAACACAATGCACTTGTGAAGTAAATCTGTCATTGACGAAAATCCATCCAATGATCGTTTTGAATAAAAATCATGTGTTAATAAACCAAATCATTGTTGGATGATTCCCATTGAATGAGCATTTTATAAAACAACATCAAGTGTCTTTGTTGGGTATCAGATTCTCGGAGTCTCACCGCCGGTTCCGTACAACGTTACACTTTTCTAGAATTCCACCGCCGGTAAGTGTATGAACCATGTAGCCGGGTTTTGCACCCGAGGGAGAATCTAGCCCTTCTTGCTATACCCGACACAAGTTTTTCCATGCAACCATGCCACTCAAGGGGATCTTCGATCCAACCTTCCCGAGACCACTTATCAATAGTATTGTGTTTGATCAACCAAGCACTCACACACCCACACTCATAACTCATGCCCATGAATGTGATGCCAAATCTATGCCCAAATTGCAATGCATGCCAAGTGAGCAATTTCCACATATCAATATGTACCATGACAATTTATATCATATGCATATAATCACCCTTATCCATCACATTGTCAACATATCAATGAACATATCTCAACAATCATAACAAACATGTTATTACACAATTTATGTCCAAAACACACTTCACTCACAAGAGCACAATATAAACACATAGTATGCCCATGTAATACCAAATTCCAAGAAATTACACAAGTAACTTCCGCACCTCAAGTTCATGCTAGAAATTGATTCAAGTCATTTCTATACCCATTTCCTCTTTTCCATAACAATGGACTATTTTCCATAACAAAAGACAAGGCATAGGTAGTTCTATACCCCTAGTCATTTCCTATGGACATCATAAGTTGTAAATAACCAAAGTAGGAAGGAACCCTACCTCTTGGAGCGTAAAATGAAGTGTAGAACTTCAAGAACACCAACCCCAACCTCAAACCTTTGATTTTCCCAAAATCTTCCCTTTGGATCTTCGGTGAAATCCTTCGTTCTTGGTACGTAAGCGTAGCCCTCGTCGAGGAGATCAAATTTGATTCTTGGTTCGAGTTGATTCGAGCGACGGAACTCCGTGAATCGTCGAGAAAATCCTTGTACTTATGTTTTTCTTCTCCTTTTCCTCTCCTCTCTCCCTCACACATTTGCCCACTGGAATCCGCTGAGTATTCTCCCAAAAAATCAGATTTTTGTTGATATTTATAACCCTTAACACTTGGTCCATGTCGCGCCACACGCCCCCCTTGTCCGGGTCCGTTTTCGCCCCGAAACAATTAATTTCATCCCGGTTTAAGTTCAAATTAATTTTATTTGAAATTTTAATTCAATTATAAGAAAATTTAATAATTTCCGTTTTTAGGGACGTTTGTGAGGTCACCCGATACCCAGTTGTCTCGTAAAACGTGAAAAATCTGACTATCTCAGAATTCGACGAAAATTGACAGGACAACTAGATTTCGTGAGACGAATACAACGGTGAGGTCCGTTTCGTCATCCGAGATCTAGAGAAATATGCATTTTAAATCCGCATTATAGTGGCAAATTACCATTTTACCCTTTTTCAGAAAAAGTTCAAATTTACCTAGGTTTTACACAACATGTATTTTATCTACTTTATGCATGTAAAATAGGTAACAATAAGTTGAAAGAAATGTCACAAACGTGAATTCAACAAAAGAAAGTGCTAGATCCACTCCACAAACAAATAGCGAAATCCTTCCAAACAGTTAGAGATAGGTCAATGATTAAAACCAAATGTGCGTAAAAAACCTAATTAATACCAAATGTGTGTGTGTGTGTGTGTGTGTGTGTGTGTGCGAGCTCTGTGTGTGTTGCTCTGTGTGTGCGTGATATGTATGTGTGTTGTGTTTGTTTGTGTGTTGGAGTGCGATGTGTGAGTCATGATCACTCACAGGCCTAGCCTCACTATTACCCAACACGACTCAAATTCCTTGGCTCGGTGCAAATAAAACTAATTGTGGATGTCTGTGTGAAAAATTTTCGTGAATTTTTTTTCAATGAATACAACTATTTCCATGGAAAAATTCCTCCAATTCGTAAACAACTGTCACCTCCATAAAAATAGTCTCCAATTATTTTATAGAAAAATATTCACCAATTCAAAAACATTCACGTATGCTCGAAAAAAAATATTTCAATGATCGAGAGCCAAAAATATGAATTAAAAAAAATAAACTCATTGTATGCTCGTCAAATTCACCATTAAGGCGCAAAAGTTCAATAGTAAAGAGTTCAAGCTAAGCAACTTTCAAAATAATTATAAATCTCTCTTCAAGTGTGCCACCTAAACAAACCCAAACACAATGATAAATTTTAGCTTCGTTATTGCATCACACAGAAACGACTCGAATGAAATTTTGTTCACAAAAAATGAATAACCTAGACAATATTCATAAGAATGACATTAAAAAAAAGGTGAACATAATTATAATCTACCACATGATGATGAGCAAGTCCTTTGCTTCTTGCTTCAAAGAAATTACGGAAGCACTTCAAAACTGGAAAAGAAAAAATAGAACTCAAAATTACCAAATCACAGAAAACAAAATAAACATGTTAAAAGTGTTTAATTCATAAACTTATAGCGCCGGGTAGTGCCTTGAAAGAAGCTTCGAGTCCAACAAAGATGACCCAATGAATACGAAATGCATGCATTTAGGCTATTGGACTATTAATAGAACACTTATTCTCAAATTTTAATTGGGTCAACCTCCTACAAAATGAACACTCAATAATAATCAACTCAACATATATTCTATCCATCCTAACATTCGTAACTTAAAAAAAAAAAAAAAATTAAAATTTCATAATAAACCTATTTCATCATATAACTATAAAAAACACCCAAATTAAAAATACCCAAATTAAACACAAACATTCTAAAACCTAAATTAACCCAAATTCAAAAACCCAAACCGAGATTTGTGTGTGATGTTGTTATCATGCCCCAAATTTCACAAAAGCTTGATTACAAAAAATTACTTTGTTTATTCCAAAAACACATGTCGGTTTGTTGTAAAAACATCTAGAAAAATATCTCTTTCGTTTAAATAAATTATTTTTTTAGAAAATTTCGGCAGAGTTTCCTTTGAAAATCGGGCATCCAGATAATTTGTGAGAGCTACCTGTGAGAGCATTAAACATAATAATTATACTTAACTAGTCATTCACATCATATCAATCATATACATCCCTTCTTATGATATCCACAAATAAGTAATTACCGTTCAATACTGGGGTAGCAAATGGAGGCCCACGAAATCCTCCCAAACCCAGGTTATAATCTAATTATCCAAAAATTTTCGTCATGAACATAATATACAGAATATCTAAAATATTTAAAAGTAAATCATTTAAAAGGTCTCAATCTATACATATTCCCTCAAATTCACCAAGATATAAATCACTTACAAATCCTCAATAATATACATCATCGTACATTGTTTTTTACATACTCTAACTAAATATATAAAAATCATAATAACTATCTTCTGCCTCGATACTCCCACTATGCAGTCCACCAACATATGCCCATAACTGAAAATGTTAAATGATAGGGGTGAGCAACCACACGCTCAATAGGATAATCCTTTTCTCAAGCATGTACAAATTTTTAAATACCAACATTTTACAAACCATATGAATAAGTAATGAAAACTTTCTATAATTTAGTGTAGGAACAAGAGAATAAGTAGAGCATTTATAAAAATCTACCAACACAACATCATTAGAAATATACAATGTATAAATTAAAGGTTTATACATTTTAAGCCCAACCATCATAACAAAAATCATGCATGCCTTGCATATGGACAATATAATGTATCACACCGGTTCACGCATGAACCATCCCCGGGGAACCTTTTGGGTCTTGCACCCTAGGGTCTCATCGCCCTTCTTGCTTTTCAAGGGGAACGTGTAAGGCATAACTTGTGACGCCACATAGGCCATCACCGAAAACCACTACCATAACCAATCCCCTTTAGGACTAGTAGCCGTCTTGGCAATCCACTCAATAGGCCCCAGCCGTCTACTAACCCTGTCACACCCTAAATTTCAAAAAAGCGTGATTAAAAAAAATTACTTTGTTTATTGCAAAAATACATGCCAGCTTGTTGTAAAAACATCTAGAAAAATATCTCCTTAGTTTAAATAAATCATTTTTTTAAAAATTTTGGCAGAATTTCCTTTGAAAATCAGGCATCCAAATAATTGGTGAGAGCTACCTGTGAGAGCATTAAATATAATAATTATACCTGACTAGTCATTCACTTCATATCAACCATAAACATCTCTCCTGATGTCATCCACAAATAAATCATTACTGTTCAAAATAAGGGTAACAAATGAAGACCCACACAGTTCTCCCAAACCCGGGTTATAATCTAATTATTCAAAATTCTTCGTCATGAACATAATATATAGAATATCTAAAATCTTTATAAGTAAACCATTTAAAAGGTCTCAATCTTACCTCAAATTAACCAAGATATAAATCACTTACAAATCCTCAATAATATACATCATCATACTTTGTTCTTTACTTAATCTAACTAAATATATAAAGCCATAGCAACTATCTTATGCCTCGATACTCCCACTATGCAGTCCACCAACATATGTCTATAACTTAAAATGTTAAATGATTGGGGTGAACAATCACACGCTCAGTAGGATCATCCTTTTCTCAAGCATATACAAGGTTTTAAATACCAACAGTTCACAATCATAATGATAGGTAATGAAATAATTTATCAATAAGTCTTGGTACACGATAAGTAGTAAACATTTTGAAAGTACACTACGTACTATCATCTGAAATACGTAAGTGAAACATCAAGGAATTTACCACATTAAAATCAAATCTCAAGGTAACCCTATAAAACCTTTCTTCTTAAAACATAATGCAACACCATTGATTTTATAAAGTACGAAGTGAGAAATCTTTATACAAATATATGTATAATAAATCTAGTAAAATAATCATTTCTTATTTTGAACACAATTCCATAAACTTGTTCTTTCTAGGGTATTTTTCAAAAATATTAACTCCACGTACTTTCGCCTCAACCTCACCTTACCTCATCCCCACTCAAGAGATTTGTTGGAATATTGACTATTGGTTTATTGGCACCCAAAATTCTTGTAAGCTACCCATACGGACATATATCATCAAACCAACACCGGTTCACAAATGAACCATCCCCGGGGAGCCTTTTGGGTCTTGCACCCTAGGGTCTCATCGCCCTTCTTTCTTTTCAGGGGGGATGTGTAGGGAAAAACTTGTGATGCCACACAAGCTGTGTAGAGATTTGAAAAGTGAGGATAAATTTTTCAGTTTTGCCGGTAGGGCACTATTCATGCACCATTTGCTGGTAGTACACTGCATATGCATCATTTAGGCGTAGGTCATGTTTAGGAGCATAATTTGAGTATGCCATAGAAGAGAAACATGCTTAGAATGTTAAAATACACCTACTATGTGAATTTGATGCTAAATCGAAACAGTTTCAAAAATTAGACAAAAATGGCATCCCGGGTGGCCCAGGTGGGACCGGCCAAACCCCGCCACAAACGAAAATATAGTTTTTTGAAAATTTTGATTTAAAATAATTTTAAGAACTTTGGTTAAAACAAAATTTTGAATTGAGGCGTTTCAAGACAGGTTGTAGTGTAACGGGGTCTCAGATTCATCAAGGGCAAAAGGGTCATTTTACACCTTTGCCCCTCCACTATAAATTCAGCCCCCTTAGTGTAAAAATATCAGTTTTGGGGCTGGGAAGGGGAAGTACACGTTCTTGGAGGAAAAAGGAAGAAAAACCCTAGGTTCTTCAAGTTTCAAGCCACCAAAACTCATTCCTAGGCCAAGATTCTTGCAAGATTTCC
The DNA here is from genome assembly GCA_951799425.1 of Ilex aquifolium. NCBI lineage: Eukaryota > Viridiplantae > Streptophyta > Magnoliopsida > Aquifoliales > Aquifoliaceae > Ilex > Ilex aquifolium. The sequence goes on from OX637400.1 coordinate 18,195,996, forward strand.
TTATAAGAAGTTGTTCCTCTGAACATAGTTATATTCTCACCGATCGGTTCAGCTATAAAGCGAACACAACCCCCTTGGTTTGAGAAATATCATTTTAGGTATGATATTTTTCTAAGTTGGGAATAAATTTAAGTTTTTTTGCCTTTCTATGTGTTGATTTAATGATTTAGGTATTTACTTGATGTTAGAAAATCACTTAGGTGGTAGTTGCTTTGAAAAATTAGAGTTAGTAGTTTAAGTACTTTTATGTTCTTTGAGTTTCTTGACAATTTGTTGCTATGATAAAGGTGTTGATTAACCCTAAATTGTGTGTAAATTAAAATGATAAGTACTCACTTTTGTAAAAATGAAACAACTAAATATTATGAATTATGTTTTGAGAGTGAATTAAAGTTTTTAATAAATTATGTTAAAGATTGCAGGGTCAAATGCAGAAATACTGGAAAGTACAAGACAATTTTGTAAAGCTGGAAATGACGAAGGACTAAAGTGCAATAAAGAAACTTGGACCAATGGGAGCATGACACTTGGACCAATAAGGAAAAGACATGTGTACCAATGGAAGCAAGACAAGTGGCAGCCCAAGACGGCGACACCTAGCATCACTGCAAGGCACAACCTTCTGGAAGGTTGCGAGGTGGAAGCTCCGGACGGCGACACCCCGCCCTACTGCAAGTCATAACCTTCCTAAAGGGTGTGATGACCTTCCTAAACCCTCCCCCCTTGCCGTGCACCTCCCCCTCTATAAATAGGGGCTGAATTCTTACATTTCCTACAGAAGAAAAACACCAAAAACAAAAGCCTTCACACCTTGCCTCCATTCTCTAGCCTTTCCACACCAAGTCTTCCTTTGTTTTTTTCTACATACAGTTACCTCCAACATACAAAATCAGCCCCTTATTCATACAAAACCAGCCGGCCTCCAAGCTCCAAAGGAAGAACACCTTCGAGAAAGATAGAGAGAAAAGAGAAAGGAATAGCCGGTGTGTGACACCCTTTCCGTATTTCTACATTTCTGTTGTAATCTTTCTATTCGGACAGTTGAACTACCGCCACTTTTGTGTCTTGAATGATAATAAAGGTGGTTGTGTTTCAAGTGTTCTTTGTGAAAGAAGTAATATTTTAATTTCTGTTGTAATGAATACTACCCGCACTTTTTGTTTTTCTATAGTAATGGAGTGTGAGTAGTTGTTTACACCCTTCAAACTAGGGTAAACATATGTATAATATTGCTTAAGTTCTGGAAATGCTGATGTTTTATTTATATGTTTATATAGATATATATATAAATTATATAATTAGACTGACAGTCTAACAACCACGGTGTTCCTATTGGTATGGCTCTGCTTCCACTGGAATACTGAGGATGTTTAACTGGCGGTTATGTAACCAGCTTTCCTAAGAAGTTGCTGGGTTATGCTATACTACCACCAGTTCGCTTAAGACGCGGCTGTGTTATGGTTTATTATATAAACATGTAACAATCATAACATCAAGGGAATAACTCAAGTATTCCTCATGAATGACTTGTCCTTCTGGTTTGCTTGGGTTAATCAATTGAAGGGGATATAACCAACTTTCCTAAGAAGTTGCTGAGTTATTATTTATACCACCAGCTAGCCTGAGAAGCTGCTGTGTTATGATTTATATACATCAGACCTGCCGATTGACTTACCAGTAACATGGGAGTTAATTGTTGTGAGGTAGCATTTCCAGTAACTTAAACAATACAAAGCATATGGATCCCTAAACTGAAGGGTATATTTTATATTCCTGTCATCACTCTGCTTTATTTACGCACTTTATTTAATTCATCTTTATCAAGCTAAGCTCACATCACAAGCTATCAAACGATATTCTGCTTCAAACAACACCTTTAATATTTTTATTTTATTTTAAGTTTTAAATTACTAAACAACTCTCTGTGGGATCGATACTTGGACTTAAAACCGAGAAAACTACAATTTGACCACTTATACTTGGGTGTAAAATAATAATATAATTCAGACACACTAAAAAGTGCGAATCAAGTTTTTGGCGCCGTTGCCGGGGAGTTAAGGTAATTAAAAAAATAAAATAAAATATAAAATATAAAATAGAAAATTAAAATAATATTTATAAAAAAAAAAGAAAAAAAAATTTATTTGTTTGTTTGTTATATATGTTTATAGTTTGTTATTTTTAATAGTCTATGTCTGTTCATTCATCAGTAGGTTCTGTCAATCAATCAACTCCTTCATCTTCCTCATCTGCTTCATCTGCGTCTACACAAGAATAATTTAACTTAAGTATGGCGCAAAATGTACCTAGGGAGGAAGAGGCTAGAGAACAGGAAATAGTTCAAAATACTAGACCATTAAGAGAATATTTACATCATACTAGAACTAATGTTCCGTCATGTTTTGCTTTTCCAACAGACGGTCCAAATATTAATATCAAGCTAGGAACAATACAACTACTACCACAGTTCCATGGTTTGGAAGATGAAAATCCTTATGTTCATATGAAAGAATTTGAAGAAGTCTGTGGAACTTTGCAAGATAATTCTGAAATGATTAAATTAAAATTTTTTCCTTTTTCGTTAAAAGATAAAGCTAAACTATGGCTTAACTCTTTAAGAGCAAATTCTATCACAAATTGGCAAGCTTTACAAACTGAGTTCTTTAAAAAGTTTTTTCCTGTGCATCGTACTAATGCATTAAGACGTAAAATAATGAATTTTTCTGTGAAAGAAGGTGAAACTTTTTATCAATGTTGGGAAAGATTTAAAGATCTTCTCCAAGCTTGTCCACATCATGCATTTGAAAACTGGATTTTAGTTGGTTTCTTTTATGATGCTCTTCCATCTGCAATGAGACAATTTGTTGAAATGATGGCTCAAGGAGAATTTATGAGTAAAAATCCTGAAGAAGCATTTCAATTTTTTGATACTATTTCGGAGAGTTCCCAGATGTGGGACTCAACTTCTTCAATCATTGTGGAAAATAAGCCATCTACATCTAAAAGAGGAAAATATATTTTAAAAGACGATGATGATTTAAGAGCTAAAATGGCTAATTTATCTCGAAAATTAGAAGCCTTAGAAATAAAAAAACTTAAACAAATATCTGTTGTAACCTCTATTGATCAAGTGTGTGAAATTTGTGCGTTGTCAGGACATCCTGTTGGGGAATGTCCAACTATACCTGCCTTTAAAAAAGTTTTACTTGAACAATCAAATGTTGTTCCAACTTATAATAAATCATATTCAAATCCATATTCTGAAACTTACAATCCAGGATGGAGAAATAATCCGAATTTTAGTTGGAGAAATACACAACCTACAAATCAAACACAAGGTCCACCACAGCTACAAAATCAACAACAGTATCAACCGTATTTACCTCCTCAGAAAAGAACTCTGGAAGACACTATGAATCAATTTATTCAGAGTCAAATGAATTTTAATACTCAAACAAATCAAGCATTCAATGATTTTAAAGCTCAAACTTCGCAAAGTATTGAAGATATCAAGAGTCATCTTGCTAAGTTGACTCAGTCCTTAAGTATTACAGAAAAAGGAAAATTTCCTTCTCAACCTAAACCTCCACAAAGTCAGAGTCATGTTAATTCTGTATCCTCTGAACCTTCGTCAAATCAAGTACAAGCAATTACAACACTAAGAAGTGGTAAGGTAATTGATAAAACCATCAAACCTAAGATTTCAAAGAAAATACGTGAGTCAATTCCTGTAAACGAACCACTTGAATCTGAACATTTAATCAAAAAGCAATAAGGAGTACAAAGTGAAAAAGATCCGCCATGTCCTATCCCTTTACCTTTCCCTCAAAGAGTCAAGCAACTTCAAACTGAAAAAGATCAGTCTGATATTCTTGAATTATTTAAACAGGTAAAAATTAATATTCCTTTATTGGATGCAATAAAACGAGTTCCTGTTTATGCTAAATTTTTAAAAGATCTTTGCACCATAAAAAGAAGAACTAATGTACCAAAGAAAGCATTTTTAACTGAACAAATTAGTACTATAATACAACATAATACTCTTCTTAAGTACAAAGATCCGGGTAGTTCTACAGTCTCATGTATCATTGGAAATTTTCAAATTGAACAAGCTCTACTAGATCTTGGAGCCAGTGTTAATTTAATGCCATATTCAGTATATACACAACTAGGGTTAGGTGAATTGAAACCCACCAATGTTACACTACAATTAGCAGACCGGTCTATAAAAACTCCACGAGGAATTGTGGAGGATGTCCAAGTTGATCAATTCTATTTTCCAGTAGATTTCATTATCTTAGACACTCAGCCAGTTTTGAATGCTTTCACATACATTCCTATCATTCTAGGTAGACCATTCCTAGCTACATCAAATGCATTGATAAATTGTAGGAATGGAGTCATGAAGCTTTCATTTGGAAATATGACCAGTGAATTGAACATCTTTAATGTGATAAAGCACCCAAGTGAGGAGGAAGAAATTTGTGAGGTAGATGAAATTGATAAGATTGTAGAGGAAAAAGTTAACACCTCTTCTTATTCTGACCCTCTACAAGTCTGTTTGATTAATTCTGTTATTGATAGTGGAAATCCTGATGTCCAATTTTATGCTGATTTGTTAAATTCTTCGCAGAAAGTATTAGGGAATGTAAGAAACTTTACTTGGGAACTTAAGCCCGATTGATCTATCCCCTATGTACTCTTTGTATATAGTAGTTAGAATTTTCTTTCTTTTGTGTTTTTATGTCTTTTGTATAGTTTCTTTGTTTGTTTTTTATTTTTATTTTTATTTTTATTTTTATTTTATATTATAACTATCTCTCGCTGCAAGACCTAATTAGCAATTTTCTATTTTCATCTTATATAGTGAGAATACTGTTTAATTTAAGTTGGGAAGGTATGAGTGTGAATTTAATTTTTGTTTTTAGCATAATAATTTTGATTTAAAAATTCTGTTTGTCTTTGTGACTGGCAGACGTTAAAGAACCGGATAGTAAGTCAAATTTCAATAGTTTTTGAGTCATTTTTTTTTTCTTTCTTAAAAGTCAAAGAAATGGACAAGAAATTATTTTGGTTAAGTTTAATAATATTACGTCATTTTCCAAAAGATATACATATGTTGATCATGCAAAAAGCTAGACATGTTAGAAATTTAGAAATATTCAAAAGTCAGGCAAGACCCCTGTATGGAAAAAAGTACATATGCTAAACACCGACGAGCAAATCGTCTCTGTGCTTGTGTAAGATGTGGTCGTATAGAACATTTGAGACAATATAATCAGTGTGCGGAACCAATTTCAGGTTGAGCGTCAGATCGTTTACGGTGGATTAGGTATGGGCAGAGTAAGGATTATCCTGAGGCACCATCCTATTCTACCCCAATGTTAACAAGATACGTGAGAACTGAAGTTAACCGTGTCACTGGTGTTGTTGATCCAGATAGTTCTGATACTGACTAAATATGATCAACAAGATGTAGAGTTTTGGAAATGACTATACATAGTATATAAATGTAAATAACTATAGGTTAATTAGAAAAATAAGTAATTATTAAATAAATAAAAATAATAATAACATTTTTGACAAGAAAAAAAATGGTTAGCAAAGTTTTATAGAATATATAAAGTTGTATTTAATTTTGTAACTGTAGAATTTCAGGAAATCAGGAGCAGCAGACTGCAGTTGCAAAGTGCAAAATCCAGTCATTTTGGAGGAGGACCTTCTACTTCCTAAACAGACTGGAGATTCTACAAAACAATTTGCTATCTTTCACTCATCTTTTACATTATGCGCTTTTATTTTATGCAATTAAATTTAAGTTATTTTATGTTTTAACCATGTTGTGTGTTTTGAACTTTTGTTTGTTTAACTAGTTTTTTTTTTATATATATAATTAATATGGAACACATGTTAATTCCGTTAGGGGGATTATTTCATATAATTTACAGTCGAATTAGGTTAATATTCCTATGCTTTGTAAAAATAACCTTAATCTGATCACACGTGATTTTCATATTGTAGTTATATATTATCTTAATATTTTTGTTAAAACTTACTTTTACAAGCACAAATAGATTTCTTTTATTTCAGAAACCTTGTGAAATATTACACTCTTTGCATATATAGTGGAGATGTATAACCAATTGCAGAATTTGAGCTAATCTCCCTTGGAGAGATATTCTACATCTACTCAAGTAAACATTTTCGATTCTACGGTAAACTTTCTTTGAATAATCTCATTAATTTTGTTTTGATTAGCACTCGTTAGATTATATTACTTGCATTATCCTTGAAATTTTTTTTATAGGAATGATACAAATGAATAATTTCTGGAAAATGATCTTAGGTCATGTTTGATTAATTTTGAGCCTTAACCATTTCTTTTACAAAATTATATCTTTAGTCAGCCATGTTTGAGCCTAAAATAGTATAAATTCTTTTCATGAAACCCGAAAAATACCCGAGCCAGATAAAAATATATTAAACCTACCTTTGCTACATAATTTTCTTGCACCCTCTTTTAAATCAACAGGATACAGAAAAACAGAAAAAAAAAAAAGGCATGTGTTGAGAACGAGATGGAGCGTAAAACACACTCATTCAACAAAAAGTGAGATGGAGCATAAAATGCACTCACCAAATGGAAAAAAAAAAAAGAGCCAAGAAAGTGAAAAATGGAAAGAATAAATAAATAAAGTTTTAAGAGGTGTGCCAAAAGGTAGCTTTTGAACCCCATAGACGTCGTTTCTTAAACCCTAAACCCAATGGCCACAATACAACCTAATGAAAGTCCTTTTTTATTCCAGAAATCATGCAATTGTATTTGTCCTATCTATCTATAAAAGGAGAATGTTAATAATATAGCTAATATAGTGTTGATATCCTGTCATGAGATTATGTCAAATTCCAAATTTTATTCAAATATCCGTTGATTCAAATATATTACATGTGAAATTATTTACTTTATTTACAATAATCTAATCACATGTAATTACTAAGAGAATAGTCACCATAACATATATGAATTCTTTGCTGAGTGTATTTCCGGAAAGGATTGACATCGAGACTACCATAAAAGATGGTAATATTTCTTAAATAATTTGTGAAACAAAAGAAATCAACACACACACACAAGTTTTTGTAAAATATATAGATAATATTATAACTAACATGTGTTACTCTTGTAGTGATCAGAAAAGGAAGTCTTTCAGGAAAATAGAAGGAATATTTATTTATAATTTTTGTGAAAAATATGAATAATAAACTCCTAACTACTGAAGTTTGCAGGTAGCTTCACTGAAAACCTTCACGAGACAAAACTCGTCCACTAGGGATCACCTAGGGGTTTAACGGCTTGTTGCATACGCTAAATGCAATCGTGAAAGATCTACGAAAATGATTTTACTCCTGTTTATGATGTGTTATAGTTTATGTTTACTAGGGACTAGTAAAGTCTAAGTTGGGGGGTGTGATTAACCCTAAATTGTGTGTAAATTAAAATGATAAGTACTCACTTTTGTAAAAATGAAACAACTAAATATTATGAATTATGTTTTGGGAGTGAATTAAAGTTTTTAATAAATTATGTTAAAGATTGCAGGGTCAAATGCAGAAATACTGGAAAGTACAAGACAATTTTGCAAAGCTGGAAATGACGAAGGACTAAAGTGCAATAAAGAAACTTGGACCAATGGGAGCATGACACTTGGACCAATAAGGAAAAGACATGTGTACCAATGGAAGCAAGACAAGTGGCAGCCCAAGACGGCGACACCTAGCATCACTGCAAGGCACAACCTTCTGGAAGGTTGCGAGGTGGAAGCTCCGGACGGCGACACCCCGCCCTACTGCAAGTCATAACTTTCCTAAAGGGTGTGATGACCTTCCTAAACCCTCCCCCCTTGCCGTGCACCTCCCCCTCTATAAATAGGGGCTGAATTCTTACATTTCCTACAGAAGAAAAACACCAAAAACAAAAGCCTTCACACCTTGCCTCCATTCTCTAGCCTTTCCACACCAAGTCTTCCTTTGTTCTTTTTTTTCTACATACAGTTACCTCCAACATACAAAATCAGCCCCTTATTCATACAAAACCAGCCGGCCTCCAAGCTCCAAAGGAAGAACACCTTCGAGAAAGATAGAGAGAAAAGAGAAAGGAATAGCCGGTGTGTGACACCCTTTCCGTATTTCTACATTTCTGTTGTAATCTTTCTATTCGGACAGTTGAACTACCGCCACTTTTGTGTCTTGAATGATAATAAAGGTGGTTGTGTTTCAAGTGTTCTTTGTGAAAGAAGTTATATTTTAATTTCTGTTGTAATGAATACTACCCGCACTTCTTGCTTTTCTATAGTAATGGAGTGTGAGTAGTCGTTTATACCCTTCAAACTAGGGTAAACATATGTATAATATTGCTTAAGTTCTGGAAATGCTGATGTTTTATTTATATGTTTATATAGATATATATATAAATTATATAATAAGACTGACAGTCTAACAACCACGGTGTTCCTATTGGTATGGCTCTGCTTCCACTGGAATACTGTAACGCCCCAAATACCACCCTGGACGGCATTACATTCTAAAACCATTTACATAATGAGAGCACTAAGATAATCCATCAATAAGAAAAATTTTCCATTCATCATCCATAGAATTTACAATATCATCCCAAAAGAATAAGTCAAGCTATGACAATTACATTCCAAAAGAATTATACTTAAACTTAGCAGCAGAATAAACAGAATACTAGACGATACATGATCTCAAAATAAATTCTCTAGTCTAGTGCAAAAGAAGCTATATCTCTATATGTCCACCTCAGGATCTAGATTTCCCTCGAATGGGGCCTCCCAATACCCCTGCTCGTCAACTCCGAGGTTCTCCTCTAGCACCGTATCTGAAAAATGTAATTTGTAGGGGGTGAGCACTAAGCTCCGTAGCAACATTCCTCCCAAACTCGAACAAGGTTTATAAAAACGTATAAAATGGCCGGTCTCATTTTACAAATAGCATATATAATCTTTGAAGTAAAACAGAGACATTTTAAAATGGATCTCAAGTTTAAGTAGCAACAATAATTTACATAAACAGTAAAAGAAACCAAGATCCAATACATATCCATTTTCCAAAATATAAACCATTTTCCCACAAGACCTTGTGGAATCCCATACTCCCACAAGTCCTTGTAGGAAACCATTTTCCACAATAATACAACAATCCATCAATATGTATATGTATCTCAAACATGATGTAAGGCAAACCCCATGAATCGACACATTGAGTAATATCTAACCCACCCACACCCACACAAATCTTATCAAAGATATCCATCCTTTAGGAAGGGCGTATGCCACACCAATGGCAGTGACGTATCCAACCCAGGCATTAGTATACTAACCCTCTTACACGACACCCATGAGCAATAGCGGTTTAGTCTTACCAAAGCACTAACCCCACTACGAGTGGTAGGAGAAATGCCAACCCACACGGAGCAAGCAACACGTCTACCCACTCTACGATATCTCGTCAAAGGCCACCCATGGTCATCCCCCACTCATAAGAGATACAATACCAACCCAATTTCACAGGTAACATTCCAATAGAACAATTTAAGCAAAAGTACATGAGATCATCAAAAATATCATTTTATTGTTCGACACAAAACACTAAATTTCTTTTTAAAACAAGACAAAAGAATATCCAAGGAGAATCCACACTTCATGAAGAAATAGAGTTTTGAAGTGAGGACATGTGAATGTTGGGTTAGGATATCAAGGGCCAATGGATATAAAGCTTGAAATCAAGAACAATTAAACACAAGGTCTTGAAATTAAGAATAAAGGAATAACAAGGTTGGACATCAAGGACAAAAGAACAATCAAGCCTTGACATCCATAGCAACAAATATCAAGCTTGGGAATCCAAAAGTGAAGGAACAATCAAGTTTTGTCATTTATAACAACAAACATTAAGATTAGACCTCATGAACAAGGGGGAAATCAAGAGGAACCCAATTTCCTTGCAATTAGAGTTTCGAAGGCACACCAAGAGATTTAGCGATTACCCAAGCACAACATAGTTTAGAACATGTAATATTTAAGGTTAGGAATCAAGAGAAAAGGAGAAATCAAAAGAAAACACAATCTCCTTGAAAATTTGGGGTTTCAAAGGCATACAAGGGATTTATGGCTATCAAGCCCTAATTTCGTTCATGATATGGTAAGGGATTACAAGAGCAACAAGAAATAGAGATTCCATAACATACATATAAGATTTGGAAGCAAAACATACATAAATATAAACCCTAACCTCAATGTAAGAGAAAATGAGAAAACCCCTACCTTAATGTTCTTGGAGAAATTAGGACTTTGATCTTGAATCAACTCTTCAATCTCTTGTTTTCTCTTTATCTTGTGTTTCTCTCTTTCTCTCTTCCTCTCTTATGTTTTCTAGGGTTTGGAGTGGTGTAATGAAGGCTAAGGAGGTGACAAAATGTATTTATAGTGGAGGAAAAATAGGCTTGTTCGCGACTTAAAATCTCAGATTTTTACAGTGACTACCGGTAGCTGATTTTGACTACCGGTAGCTCGGGTACACTGGACACTCGACTACCTGTTGACTACCAGTAGCTCGGACACACTGGACCATTGACTACCGGTAGCTGATAGTGACTACCGGTAGTCACTATCCATATTTTTCTACTTCCACTTCCAGTGCATTTTTGACTCATTTAGAGGTCGAATTGGAAAATTTTCATGAGATACACTTTTGTAGCCCTAGATGTCTACTATCTACTGTCAAAATTGCAGGTCATTTGGAATTAATAATAAAAAGTGATGTCCAAAATACTAAGACATATTCAATACCCATTTTTACCCAAATTCTCGCTAAAGTGTATTTTAACTCCGGGACACTTCCTAACTTCCAATACATCCATATTACCACCCCCAATGTTTTTCGACCTTCCGGATTCAATGGAATCATTATTTTGACCTACAAACTTTTAGAAACTTGTCTAATCACCCTTTCCAAGTTTAAACATCTTCGACACGTAACTTCTCAATCAAATTGTCTCCATAGCATTTATTCCTACGGTTTATTCTTATGTCACTACATATATCTACATCTTTACAAATATTATTTACTATATATATATATCTCTATAAATATATAAAAGAAAATTCGGGGTGTTACAAATACTGAGGATGTTTAACTGGCGGTTATGTAACCAGCTTTCCTAAGAAGTTGCTGGGTTATGCTATATATATATATATATATAAATTATATAACAAGACTGACAATCTAACAACCACGGTGTTCCTATTGGTATGGCTCCGCTTCCACTGGAATACTGAGGATGTTTAACTGGCGGTTATGTAACCAGCTTTCCTAAGAAGTTGCTGGGTTATGTTATATATATATATATATATATATATATATATATATATATATATATATATATATATATATATATAAATTATATACTTAGACTGACAGTCTAACAACCACGGTGTTCCTATTGGTATGACTCTGCTTCCACTGGAATACTGAGGATGTTTAACTGGCAGTTATGTAACCAGCTTTCCTAAGAAGTTGCTGGGTTATGCTATACTACCACCAGTTCGCTTAAGACGCGGCTGTGTTATGGTTTATTATATAAACAAGTAACAATCATAACATCAAGGGAATAACTCAAGTATTCCTCATGAATGACTTGTCCTTCTGGTTTGCTTGGGTTAATCAATTGAAGGGGATATAACCAGCTTTCCTAAGAAGTTGCTGAGTTATTATTTATACCACCAGCTAGCCTGAGAAGCTGCTGTGTTATGATTTATATACATCAGACCTGCCGATTGACTTACCAGTAACATGGGAGTTAATTGTTGTGAGGTAGCATTTCCAGTAACTTAAACAATACAAAGCATATGGATCCCTAAACTGAAGGGTATATTTTATATTCCTGTCATCACTCTGCTTTATTTACGCACTTTATTTAATTCATCTTTATCAAGCTAAGCTCACATCACAAGCTATCAAACGATATTCTGCTTCAAACAACACCTTTAATATTTTTATTTTATTTTAAGTTTTAAATTACTAAACAACTCTCTGTGGGATCGATACTTGGACTTAAAACCGAGAAAACTACAATTTGACCACTTATACTTGGGTGTAAAATAATAATATAATTTAGACACACTAAAAAGTGCGAATCAGGTGTACCTAGCTTATGTGTTGGATTATCATATTCTAGCTTATGTTCATGTAGAGAAACTCTTGTGGTTTGAGAGTTATGAATTATTCCATGAGTTGGTAATTTGTGTATTTGTATTTTCCTTGAGAAATTGTGAAAGTAATGAGCATGAAACTTGATCATATGTTTAATCCATTGAATGATGTTTTACATTCATGTGGGTAAAGTGTTGTGAATTTGAAGTTATGTTTTACTTTATGAATGAGGCATATTTTAAGTTACACACCATGTGTTGGATGAAATGTTCCATACAATTTACATTGAGAAAAATCATGGCATCTTGGCATACATGAATCCTTGGAACATAGTGTGGGTTGAGCACTGTTCTTGATCCGAAATGTGTACACCAAAGTGCAAGCGGTCAAGCTGTAGTAATAATCCGGTTTGAGTCCGGAGTCGAATCCACAGGGAACTTTTGTTGATATTTCTAAGGCAAGCAGTGGTAGAGACCTATTGATTGTAACCCTTGAGATTTGTTGTGAGATATGAGTTTTCCTGGACAGAATATAAGATTCTTTCCAAGAGGATTTTCTTAACAAAATAGGAGATAAGTGCTAATTAAAAAGAGTCACTCTTTAGTGCAAGGATCTAGACATGTAGTTAGTTATCCGGTTTGTCATAATTGTGCTTGATAACTCAATTAACTCCCGTGTCAACAACAAATTAATCGGAAGATAAAGATGGATTGTGAGAATTAAGAACATGATTCCGATGTCTTTCTAGAAGTTTACAAGAATTGTCTGTGCCGAAACTTAACCCGTCCACAAACAAGCAAGTGTTTCTACAAGACATCCAATCATGAGGTTAATATTCCATTCTTTAAATGAAGTACAATAAGGGGGAGGATTGAAGGGTAGTCATGAGGATCTAGCCGGGGTACTTGCCTTGAACTGATGAGTCTTTCTATGCAAGAGTCATCCGTGTCATAGAAAGAACTCACAGTTATACAAAGTACCTTAGCTTTGCTAGATGCAATCAATCATCCAATAACAAGAAAAAATAAACGTTAAGCATAAAAACAATGCACAAATATGATTCCCGGATAACTTATACATGCCTTTCTCCTCTTACTAAAGAGTGAATGAGAAACTACTCACTCTTCATGGCTTGGGTAAAGCTAGAAAAGTGAGTGATGCTCATCCCTCCAAGTAGAGAACTTAAAAGATAAAGTAACAACAAAAACGGAGCCAATCTTTAACAAAGAATGGGTGAATCACGTTCCACTCTTCACGGCTTTGGTAAAGCTCTAGAAAAGTGGAAGAGTTTCACTCTTCTAAGAAAGAAAGAAGTTCAAGCAATGGAAGTGAAATGCATGAACAATAAAAGTAGAAGAAAGCTAGTCACATTTGGAGGGTGGCTTCCTCAACTAAGAATTGGAGGGTTGCTTCCTCAACCAAAAGATGAACTATCTCTCTTCTATGCATGTAAAATGAAAGCATAAGCATGAGCATAAGCATAAAACTACTTTTATAACAAGCAAGAGATGTTGGACTAAAGCCAAACTAATCTCTAAGATAAAAACTTCATACAAGGAAAATAAGCTAAAACTACAATGAGAGTGGGAGTCTAAGCCTCCATCAATTATTTTTCTTGGCTCTTTGCTCCGCTTTAGCTCTCCAACAAGGGGAGTATTTATAGGCAAGATGAGGAAACAAGAGGAGGTGAAGGAATAGTGTTTGCCGCCCAAGTCCAAGTGAAAAGCCAATAACTCTGCTGCCAGTCTGTGGAGAACGTTCGAACGTGAGTTGGCGTTCGAACGTTGTTTCTGTTTTTGCACTAAGGGCGTTCGAACGTTGACTGCCGTTCGAACGTTTCTTCTGTTTTTGCACTAAGGGCGTTCGAACGCCAGATGTGTTCTGACCCTTTCACTCGAGTGGTCTGTTGGTCTTTTGTGAAGTTCAGTTCCAACTCTATGCAGTAGTCTGGTCTTCAATCAACTCAAGTGCACGTTCGAACTTGAGTTGGCGTTCGAAAGTGACACTCAAGTGCTTCAGAGCTTCAGTCTTCTTTCCTAACTGCAACACGCCTTCTCTTAGCAGTTGAGTCTGCTACAGTGTAATGTGGACGTTCGAACGTGAGTTGGCGTTCAAACGTTCTGGCTGTGCTCCAAGCTTTTCCAATTTTGGGCTCTAATGTGTTGGTGTTGCATCCAAGTGTGGTACTTGTTGTTCTTGGGTCCTTGTTCAGTTTAGAGCCTGAAATGACATCACTTAAACTCCATCAAAGTACAATTAGTCTTAAAATAGCATAGTAATATGCTAATTTTAAGTGCTAATCACACCCCCCAACCTAAATATTGCTAGTCTCTAGTAATATAAAAAAGAAAAATCTACTCCTAATGCCATTTTCGTAGGTCATCCGGTTGCATTTAGCATATGCAACAAGCCGTTGAACCACTAGGTTTACCCTAGCGGACGAGTGTTGTCTCGTGAGGGTTTCCAGGGAAGCTACCCACAAACTTCAGTCGAACAGATGTGCATAGGAGAATGCTGATTAAAGTAAATTAGCATCATGGTCGTTGGGACACCAGATTCTCAATTTTAACTTATATCTCACACGTCCTTATTTCATAGGTATTCATTCTATGCAAAAATTATCATTTGTTACATTGGTATTTGAAATTCTCAATGCAGTAGGAATGATCATTCAAGCAACAGGAATTTGTTATATATCAAATACTCCCTTTTATCACCTTCCATGGATAGTTTCGATTTCACAAACCTCACGTAGTATACCCTCACAAAAGTTCACTCTGATTATAGTGACTTGTTTCTCACAGATCATGTGATCAGAAGATGGCCAATCGAAAAATCACATGCACAATTAGAAAGGGAGCGCTAGTCTAAGGAAGCAATAAATCACGTTTGGCATAATCTCATGAAAGGATATTGACGTAATTTAAAGAAATGCTATTTACCATATCCCAATTTTGATTAACAACACATGCATGTAACAGACTTGAGATCAATTAGGGCTTTTCATAGGTTGTAGCGTGGCCAGAGGTCAGTGGCTAACGAAACAACGTCAGAGATTTTCAAAAGCTATCTTCTGTTTACGTATTGTAGCACACATTTTTCTAACTTTTTGATATTTTGCCTGGAGATGACATTTCTTTCTTTCACTTTTATCATTTTTCACTTTCTTGGCAAGTTCTTGCCTTTTTGCTTCTTTTCTGTTTCAATTGTTCCAATCAACTCTTCTTGGATGATAATCTCGAATGCTTCTTTTTCTTTTCCTTTTTCTGTTATCATATTACAAAGAGGATGTAAGAAAATTAGATAACCAAGGTATGTCAAGTATGTTTTCCTGTGGATTGGTAATCATATAGGTTTATCAAAGAAAAATTCATACATTGATGGCTCAAACATGGCTAACGAGGGATAAGTTTTGTCAAAGAAAGGTCTAAGGCTCAATATTATATCAAAGATGGCCTAAGATCATTTCTCAAGCATGTGCACATGTATGTGTCGTATGCGATGGTTCCTTGTGGGATATGTCAATAGATCACTTTTAAGTGCGTCAATCAAAGCAAGGTTAATTAGATCATTCAAAAATTGAGAGTGAAAAGAATTTACTTGAGTAAACATTGATTGTCTCTCGAAAGCATCGTTAGGTTTGAAACTCACCCTGGTGTTCTTTGTTATCTCCACTGTGTATGTCGGGTTTTTCAGGGGGTATTGGTTATATACCAATTCCATTTTCGAGTCAGATCTTCCTGTACCTTTAAAATAACAAATATCGATGTACATATGACAATTTAAGTATAGAGAGAATACCAATTTTTTCAAGAAATGTGGTTTTAAGTCTTGGTTGATAAATTGAGGTGTCAAACCGATCATGTGCATATTTACTCTAGCATGCATTCTTAACATCCACATTTGTTCCATCACATTTTAATTTTATGCTAAATCTACAAATGCATTAAAACAAATAAAAGTGATAAATGGAACCATTCATTTCTCAAAATATCATCTTTTAATATCAACGGTTCGATTCATTCACAATCACACAAAAAAAACTTACAACTATCAAAGAAGAAATTCATAAAAAGAAGCACTTTAAACAAACATAAAAACAAGAACAAGAACATAAATCCCTCTCTCTCTCACTCTTCTGCATGTCCACTAGCTCCACCATGTCCACCACATTCATTGATATATCTTTCTTTGGGGGGTAGGTCGGGTTTTGCACTCGAGGTATTTCCTCCCTTATTTCTACGATGTATGCTTCATCCACGTCAATGTGGATACCCCTAACATATGTCCGGATTGCGCCGTTGATGATCTCAGCGTTGGAGTAAAACTCCCGCACCAAGTCAACAACGGCGTCTCCACCGTTCCTCAAGTACCAGACCCACTCCCTCCTCTCCATTTCCTCCAATATTCCAATTCCAGCAAAATCATCAATCACAACATCTCTCCCACAAACAACTGCATGCTTATGGTAGAAATTTTCATACCTTTCAGCCTTTAAGGCACTAGGAAACCTGGTCCTGTCATATTTCTTTGTCCTTTGCCTTCCCTCCCTCTCTTATATCACCTCTTCTACAATATTTGGATCTTGGTTTACTGGTGGAGCACGCCTGGCAGGGAGTTTTACCCTTGGCATGGCGTTCGAACGTGGGTTGGGTTTGAGAGGGTGCTGAAAAGTGCTGGAAACTTGGGGTTCTTGGTATGGGATTGATGATTTTGATGTGGAGAGGAGTTAGGGAGGGTCGAATTTGGGTATTTTTGGGGAATGAGGGCGAATTGAGGTCTGTGGAGTGAAAAAAAGTTCTAGGGTTTTGAAAAAATTTGGGGATTTTGGCTGAAAACGACGATGCAGGCTTTTATAGCCTGAGTTGTAACTTTCGAACGTGGGTAGAAGGATTTTAAACAGACCGTTCGAACGTGTTTTTGACGTTCGAATGTGGTGAGCTCTTAGTACTTTTGAGTTCTGTCAGAGGCCAAAGTGCTGTAGGTTCTCTTCGTTCGAACGTTCTATTGGCGTTCGAACGTTAATCTCGTTCGAACGGTCTATTGGCGTTCGAACGGATAGAGATCCCAGTACTTTCACGTTTCATCAGAAGCTTCATCAGAGGCTGAGTACTGTAAGCAGCTGACGTTCGAACGTTACCTGGCGTTCGAACGTTGAACCAAAAATTAAAATTTTTCTCCACTACACTATATACAATCAAAGAAGGCAAAACACACATATTTAAATAAAAAGAACTAAGGCGTCTCAGGATGAACCCCTACCCACGCTTCAGGTTGGTATTTTGGGATATTCCTTACTCGGCCCATATTTTCATTACAGTCAAAAGAATTTATACAAAAATATTTTTACACTTTTTACACAAATTCGGACCTTTGGCTTTTCACTCCCCCAACAAAAGTACACATTTCCTACAGAAAATTATCTAATCCGAGTCTCCCTCTGTGTCTGTGTAGAATGGACAAACAGTAACTCTCCCAACTTCCTCTCTCACAAATCGGTTAAGCACAGTACCGGAATAGCATGGCATATCAGGGTAATCCTTACTCAGCCCATTTACTATCCAGTCTAATCGATCAAGTGCGCGACCGGAAATTGGTTCAGAACACTGGTTGTACCTTTTTTCGTGAAAGACTCTGCCACACTGTTTACAGGCACCAAGACTTTTGGCACGACGGCGTTTGGCAAAGCTGCTTCTGCCACAGAGGGGTTTCGCTTGTTTTTCTTGGATTTCAGCCTTCCTTACTAATCTTGCTTTTCTCATGATCATAGTATGCACATCAGATGGAAAGGTACGTAGAACTCCTAGGCTAAACCAAAAAAGTTTTACATCCATGATTGCTAAGTTTTAAGACTCACTATCTGGTTCTTTAACGTCTGCCAGTCACAAAGACGATTGAAGCTGATTCATAATCATCAATTTATACAATCAATGTTCAAACATGATCAACAACGATAATATAAAAAAATTTAAAAATTTACGAAAATATGAACTAATGAACTAATGAACTGATGAACTGATCATACCCCCCAACCTAAACTGAACATTGTCCCCAATATTTCGAATTTACCGATTCATGGATTATGGAGACGAGGTTGAATGGTAGAGATCTGTTCACCCGCTGAGACCTACAAATAAAAACACAAAAATTACTCATCTGTGCACAGATCTGGATTTCGGGTAGGCTGAAAATCCTTATGTGTGAGTGTGAATAAAAGAAGAACACCCGTGAGCAAATATAAGATTAAAATCCAAAACATGAAGCAAAATATCGTGTCTGTGGAGTGTGTGGTCATGGGTGGTTTCTCGGATAACAGAGAACTTGAAGACGAATAGAAGGAAGAAGAAGAAAAGAAAAAGAAGAAGAAGAAGAAATGGGGGGGGGGGGGGGGGGGGCCAACTGCGGCGGCTGGGAGAAAAAGTGGGTGTCTTATAAAGGCGCCCTAGTGGGTCAGGTTGGAGTAGATTTTTCCTGATCCGATCCACTGGAGTGTCGGCAGGCGCGAATTTCGGTGGAGTACTCTGGTTCCATTAAAAGAATGGTTTCCACATTTTTAACAAAATCCTCCAAAAATGGTTTTAACCGCTGACCATTAACAGTAAAACTATTACCATTTGCTGGGTTTTCCACTTCAACTGCTCCATGTTCAAACACCTTTTTGACAATGTAAGACCCAGTCCATCTTGATTTCAACTTACCAGGAAAGAGGCGGAGTCTTGAATTAAATAGCAAGACTTTTTGAGATGGCTCAAAAGATTTCCGCACAATGTGTTTGTCATGAAAAATTTTCATCCTGGTTTTAGCAATCTTAGCATTTTCATATGCTTCATTTCTCAATTCCTCCAATTCATTTATCTGAAGTTTCCTTGCTAGCCCAGCCTTGTCCAAGTCAAAATTCATTGCTTTAATGGCCCAGTATGCCTTATGTTCCAATTCCACAGGCAAGTGACATGGCTTTCCATAGACTAATCAATAAGGAGACATGCCTAAAATTGTTTTAAAAGCAGTACGGTATGCCCAGAGCACATCAGTTAGTCTTAACGACCAATCTTTGCGATCTGGATTCACCGTTTTTTCCAAAATTAATTTGATCTCCCGATTAGCTAACTCAGCTTGTCCACTGGTCTGTGGGTGATAAGGGGTTGCAATTTTGTGAAAAATCAAGTATTTTTTCATTAAATTCCAGAAAGGACGATTGCAAAAATGAGCACCCCCATCGCTTATGATTGATTTCAGAATTCCAAACCGGGACAAAATATTTTCTTTCAAAAATTTGATCACTGTTTTGTGATCATTGTTTCGGCATGGAATTGCTTCAACCCATTTGGATACATAGTCTACAGCCACTAAAATATACAGATAGCCAAGGAAGGGGGAAATGGTCCCATAAAATCGATGCCCCAACAGTCAAAAATTTCAATTACCAGAATGAGGTTTAAGGGCATCATATTTCTTTTAGAAATGTTTCCCAACCTTTGACACCTATCACAAGTTAAACAAAAGGCATGGACATCTTTGAAAAGTGTGGGCCAGTAAAATCCACACTGCAATATTTTTGCAGCTGTTTTTCTTGATGAAAAGTGGCCACCGCATGCTTCAGAATGACAAAATGTTATTACCTGGCTACTTTCATGAGCAGGGATGCAACGTCTTATGATTTGATCTTTACAGTACTTGAATACGTAAGGATCCTCCCAAAAGAAGTTACGAACCTCCCTAAAAAATTTCTTTTTGTCCAACATGGTAAAGGATGGAGGGAGTGTACCAGTAGCAAGAAAGTTAGCAATGTCTACATACCATGGTGTCCTATCAATCATGAACAGTTGTTCATCGGGAAATTTCTCATTGATTGGCAGTCCATCCTCATGAAATTCATAGGTTAGTCTGGACAGATGATCTACCACCACATTCTCGACACCTTTCTTGTCCTTGATGATAAGATCAAACTCTTGGAGCAAAAGTATCCATCTCAAGAGTCTTGGTTTGGCGTCCTTCTTTGTGAGCAAAAATTTTAGGGCTGTATGAGCAGTGAATACAGTAACAGAAGAACCAACAAGATAAGAACGGAATTTTTCCAGTGCAAAAACTACAGCAAGCAATTCTTTCTCAGTTGTCGAATAATTCAATTGAGCATCATTCAAAGTTTTACTTGCATAGTAAATTACATGAGGTTTCTTATATTTTCTTTGTCCCAATACAGCACCTACAACAAAATCACTTGCATCACACATTAGTTCAAATGGAAGATTCCAGTCAGGGGGTTGCATTATTGGTGCAGAAATTAACATGTCTTTTAGCTTGTCAAAGGCTTTTTGACATGCTTCATTCCAATCAAATATTACATCCTGACGTAGGAGGTGACACATGGGTTTTGCTATGGTACTGAAATCTTTTATGAATCTCCTATAGAAACCTGCATGTCCTAGGAATGATCGAACATCCTTTACAGTCTTAGGGGCAGGCAAATTTCCAATCAAATCTATTTTTGCCTTGTCAACTTTCATGCCTTCAGACGACACAATGTGACCAAGGACAAT
Organism: Ilex aquifolium; assembly: GCA_951799425.1. NCBI lineage: Eukaryota > Viridiplantae > Streptophyta > Magnoliopsida > Aquifoliales > Aquifoliaceae > Ilex > Ilex aquifolium. The sequence goes on from OX637400.1 coordinate 18,216,764, forward strand.
GCCCTGTGTTACCATAAAATGGCATTTTTCCCAATTGAGCACTAGGTTGGCTTCCTTACATCTGATCAGTACTTTCTCCAGATTGATTAAACACAAATCGAAGGAATCTCCATAGACAAAGAAGTCATCCATGAATACATCCAAAAATTTTTCAACCATATCACTGAACAAGCTTAGCATACATCTTTGGAATGTTGCAGGAGCGTTACAAAGTCCAAATGGCATCCTTTTGAATGCAAAGGTGCCAAAGGGGCATGTGAAGGTTGTTTTCTCCTGATCATCTAGGGCTATCTCAATTTGGTTATACCTTGAATACCCATCTAAGAAACAGTAAAATGCATGACCTGCAATTCTCTCTAGGACTTGGTCAAGAAATGGGAGAGGAAAATGATCTTTTCTAGTGACCAAATTGAGTTTTCGATAATCAATGCACATTCGCCATCCTGTGACGACTCGAGTTGATACTAGTTCATTTGCATCATTTTTTACCACTGTGACCCCATATTTTTTTGGCACAACTTGGGTTGGACAAACCCATTTACTATCTAAGATAGGGAAGATTATCCCTGCATCTAAGAGTTTGAGTACCTCAATTCTCACAACTTCCTTCATGTGAGGGTTCAGTCGTCGCTGCTTTTGACGAGAGGGTTTTGAATCCTCTTCAAGGTATATGACATGATTGCAGATTAACGGGCTTATACCTTTCAAGTCAGCGATGGTCCATCCAATGGTGCTTTTATGACTTCGAAGAACTTCAATCAGTTTAGACTCTTGCAAGTCTGTGAGTTTAGATGAAATTACCACTGGGTATGACTCATTCTCTCCTAAAAATGCATACTTGAGGTCAGATGGGAGAGGTTTCAATTCAGGCTTTGGTGGGCTAACACTTGATGAGACTGGCTTTGTGCCACTTGGTGAAATTTATTCGAATTTGGGTGCCCATATCTCAACAGTATGAGTAGGGCCACTTGGTGGATTTGGGTCATCATCTGTTGTTTCTGATGAGATGAGTTCTAACAGAGATGATTCAGTAGGATCCTCACAGAATGTATCATCCAGATGTTCCTGTATCAAAGATTCTATGGAGTTTACTTCCCTTTCTTCCTTTTCTTCTTTTTCTTCTTCTGGATGTTTAGCAATATTGAAAATGTTCAGTTCGAGAGTCATATTCCCAAAAGTTAATTTCATGACTCCATTCCTGCAATTGATTAAAGCATTGGAAGTTGCTAGGAATGGTCGACCAAGAATGACGGGAATTTGGTTCTCTGAATTTATTGCTGGTTGAGTATCCAGAACAATGAAGTCAACAGGGAAGACAAAACTATCTACTTGGACAAGCACATCTTCAACAATCCCTCTGGGGGTTTTGACAGATCTGTCGGCCAACTGGAGTGTAACACAAGTGGGTTTAAATTCACCCAAACCCAACTGTTGATAGACAGAGTAGGGTAGCAAATTAACGCTGTCTCCAAGGTCTAACAAAGCTTGTTCAATCCTGAAGTTCCCAATGATACATGAGACAGTCGGACACCCTGGGTCTTTGTATTTTGGAAGGGTTTTATGTTGAAGAAGAGCACTAGCTTGTTCCGTTAGGAAAGCTCTCTTTTGGACATTCTGGCTTCTCTTGACTGTGCACAAGTCTTTTAGAAACTTGGCATAAGACGGAACTTGTTTGATTGCATCCAGAAGTGGGATGTTGATATTTACTTTCTTAAAAAGCTCGTAAATTTCAGGCTGATTTTTCACTTTCTGTTTGGTTTTGAGTCGATGAGGAAACGGAGCCGGAATGGGATACGAAGGTTCCCTTTTCTCAGAAGGTTCTGGCTCTTGTTCAATCACAGGCTCAGGGTCTTTCTCAAGTTCAGTCTCAATTGGTTCAGGTTCAGATGATGGATTGGTTGGGCTTGACTCAGGTCTTGGCTTGGGAATGAGTATGTTTCTGATTGTCTTGTCAACCACCTTGCCACTTCTCAGTGTCGTGACAGCTTGAGCTTGGTCTTGGGTGTTTCCTGTTGTTGAAGGGTTCCCTACATGGAATTGGCCTTGTGGTTGCTTTGGTTGGGCAGGAAACTTGCCCTTTTCGTGTATGACCATGGATTGAGTCAACTTTTGGATGTGGCTTTTAAGATCCTCAAAAGATTGAGTGGTCTGGGTTTTGAAATCAGTGAAAGCCTGTGTAGAATTATTGTTATAATTCATTTGGCTTTGCATGAACTGTTTTAGTGTGTCCTCAATGTTCCTCTTTTGTGGTGGTTGATATGGTTGATATGCAGGAGGTCCTTGGGGTGGTGGGTATGGCCCTTGTTGTTGGTTCATGAGTATTGGTTGTGTGTTCTTCCAACTGAAGTTAGGGTGGTTTCGCCACCCTGGATTGTATGTTTCAGAATATGGGTTGGAGTAGGGTTTGTTGAAGTTGGAAACTGCATGTGTTTGTTCCAACAAGACTTCTTTGAATGCTGGGATGGTGGGACACTCCCTAGTAGGGTGTCCTGTTAGCGCACAGATTCCACACACTTGCTCGGTGGAAGGGCTAACATCAACTTGATGGACTTTCTTCATCTCTAAAGCTTCAAGCTTTCGAGACAATGTGGACATTTTTGCTCTCAAGTCATCATCCTCTCTCAAGACATATTTTCCTCCTTGGGAAGTAGATGGTCTGACTTCTACAGTGGTAGGGGCGGCTGATTAAGGCCGAATAATCACATTTATTATTAGGAAAGATTGATTATTTAATTGTAAAAGTGTGATAAATATAAAAGTTTATCCAAGTTTGGGTGTTATGCTATCAAATGTTGATTTGTGTTAATTTGCAGGACAAAAGCGTAAATTTGGAGTTAAATTATGGGAAGACGAAGCATAGCTCAAAGGAAAACACACTGGAAGTCGCGTCCGGACGGAAGAAGAATACGCGTCCGGATGCGAGTGGCAGAAAGGCGATCATAAGAAGAACAAACTCACTGGAAGTTGCGTCCGGACGGAAGAAGGACACGCGTCCGGACGCGTGTCAAGGAATTGTTGATGCCAGACTTAGAATTCTGACGAAAATCAATCTCTTTCTGAGGGGGTTATAAATACAAATTGAAGACTTTGTAATAGGGATCTTTTTTTCATCCTTTTTTGCTCACGAATTCTTCAGTGTGCTTGGGATTCTTTCATTATGTCCGGCTAGAAGGTTAAGTTAGGGCTAGGGAAAATCTCTCAGTGAAGTACGGTATTTTTATAGACTTTGTACTTAATGATTTATGACATTGTGTTAATCTAGTTTCTAATCTTTTAGCAAAGTTTTTATTATGTAAAAACTCCTGAGTTGTTGTGCCACGTACATCGATTGCTTGAGTTTCCCTGCGAATAAATAACTGGTTATTCCACGTTTGAAGTGTTAACATTGTTTCATAAAATACTATGATTGATTTATTATTCAGGTTTCTGAATAATCTTTTGGTTATAACTTTTGGTTTTCTTACTTGATTTGTTATCTGGATTAACCGACATTTGATTCTTGTTTCAAATTAAGCCTTGAGAGGGAGTACCTGATGCTCTAGTATTTTTATTACTGTTTTAATTATTAAAGTCAATTGTTTTAAATCAAAAACTCTTCAGACAAACTTTCTCATTTTAATTTATTAGTATTCGTGTGATTGTGACTTGTTACAATTCCCTGTGGATTCGACCTCGGGCTTCCGAGAATATATTACTTCGCTCAACCTACGCTTGGGTTTACACTTTTAAAGTTGAAGCAAGTTTTTGGCGCCGTTGCCGGGGAATTGAAATACAAGGAGCAATCACATCCTTTGAGGTGTTCGGTATTTGCGATTCGTCAGAGAACCGGTAACTTCGTTCCAATTTCTTTTATTTGTATTTTCTGGCAATTTATTTATTTTTCGTTATTTATTTAGATTTCTATTTTATTTAGTTTGTTTAGTTGTTTTATGAGCTCTTGGCATCGTGATTTGAGTGGACGTTTAATAAGAGAGGATTTAGATACTCTGTTTGGAAATCTATTTGATTCATCTGATTTAAATTTTTCTGTGTACACAATGGCTGCTAATCCTGTAACGCCCCAAATACCACCCTGGACGGCATTACACTATGAAACCATTCATGTCATGAGAGCAACTAAATATATATCCATCAAATAAGAAACATTCTTAATTTTAACAAAATTTGGGCAGAGTCTCCTTCGTACGGGAAGCTCTCCCAAAACTCACAACCTGTACATGTATAATACATTGACCACACCAGGTCTATCTAACCATCAAATCCAAAATATTTCATTCACCATATATACTATCCACAACAATCATCCCAAAAGAATAAGCCAAACTAAGGCCATTACAACCCAAAAGAATTACATGAATATATTGCAGCGGAATTTCAAAAGAAACTAGACTTTACAATGTTTGTACATATTGGTTCCTAGTCTACTACAAAAATAAAAGGGCATCTCTAAATGTCCCACTCGGGATCCAGGTACCCCTCTAATGAGGCTTCCCCAAGGCCCGGCTCATTAGCGCCAAGCTCCTCCTCTATAGCATAATCTGAAAAATGTTAATTGTAGGGGATGAGCACGAAGCTCTGTAGCAAAATCTTCCCAAACTCAAACAAGGTTTAGGAAAACATATAAAACGGTTGGTCTCATTTTCACAAATAGCATATATAACATTTTGAAGGAAAAGCAGGACATTTTAAATAGATCTCAAGTTTAAATGTTCGCAATAATTTAAATGAACCGTAAAGCTCAGTCACAATTATCACCATAACCATTTCCAACAGGTCCTTGTGGAGTCCCATACCTCCACAAGCACTTGTTGGAAACCATTCCGTAATAATAATAATAATCTCATGTTCTCATGTATATTGGTTCATCCCCGTACCATGTATGTTGATTGCTTCTCATGAATCTACCCAACGATTATACCTAGTCCACCAATCACAATCACATTCACAAGCATTTTAGGAAAGGGCGTCTACCATCCCAATGGCAGTGACGAGTCCCTTCCCAGGAAAAGTATACTACCCCTTGTTCGAACTCCAGTGAACGATAGTGGTTTCATTACCAAATTACAACCCAATACAAGTGCTAGGAAACCATCTCACCCCCACTGGGGTAGACTAACCTCTAACACTCTACGGCATCTCTCGAAGGCAATCCAAGTCCCTCACAACAACCATACAATTGAGGAAACCAAAATATTCTCAATTCATCAACATTTCAAGGAATTACCAAATTCCACAATTTCTCATTTATAATTCAAGTATCACAATTGTACCACTCTCAATATACTACAAGAATAAGGGATTAAAATATGCAAGAGATCATATCAATAAAACCTTCACAATCTTGATATCAAAATTCTAGGGTTTTCCAAACAAAACATAATTTCTTGGAACTAGAACAAGGATTTGATGAAAACATGATTTAATCAACTATAGGCATTTAGAAATCAATAATCCATGTATTTTGCATAACCCAAATAGGTAATTTCTAAAACTACTATTTTGGAAATTCAAGAACAAGGTCTCTTGAACCCAAACATACATTTTGTTCAAAATCATGTTTCAATAAACAAGGAACCAATAATTCTTAACTATTTATCATATAACTATCAAGAATATGGAAAACATACATATATAATAACCCTAGCCTCAATGTAAGAGAAAGAGAAGAAATCCCCTACCTTAATGTTCTTGGAGAAATTAGGGCTTTGATCTTGAATCAACTCTTCAATCTCTTGTTTTCTCTTGATCTTGTGTTTCTCTCTTTCTCTCTTCCTCTCTTATGTTTTCTAGGGTTTGGAGTGGTGTAATGAAGGCTAAGGAGGTGACAAAATGTATTTATAGTGGAGGAAAAATAGGCTTGTTCGCGACTTAAAATCTCAGATTTTTACAGTGACTACCGGTAGCTGATTTTGACTACCGGTAGCTCGGGTACACTGGACACTCGACTACCTGTTGACTACCGGTAGCTCGGACACACTGGACCATTGACTACCGGTAGCTGATAGTGACTACCGGTAGTCACTATCCAGATTTTTCTACTTCCACTTCCAGTGCATTTTTGACCCATTTATAGGTCGAATTGGAAAATTTTCATGAGATACACTTTTGTAGCCCTAGATGTCTACTATCTACTGTCAAAATTTCAGGTCATTTGGAATTAATAATAAAAAGTTATGTCCAAAATACTAAGAAGTATTCAATACCCATTTTTACCCAAATTCTCGCTAAAGTGTATTTTAACTCCGGGACACTTCCTAACATCCAATACATCCATATTACCACTCCCAATGTTTTTCGACCTTCCGGATTCAATGGAATCATTATTTTGACCTACAAACTTTTAGAAACTTGTCTAATCACCCTTTCCAAGTTTAAACATCTTCGACACGTAACTTCCCAATCAAATTGTCTCCATAGCATTTATTCCTACGTTTTATTCTTATGTCACTACATATATCTACATCTTTACAAATATTATTTACTATATATATATATATATATATATATATATATATATATCTCTATAAATATATAAAAGAAGATTCGGGGTGTTACAAATCCTAACATTAATAGGCAGAATGAATTTCCTGCACATGAGGACCATATTGATAGAGTAAGCAATCATGATGAGAATGATGTGGATAACTTGAATGTTAATCAGGGTAGGACTTTGCGTGAATATCTACAACCTGTACTACTCACTGAACCATCATGCATAATTTTTCCATTGAATGCCATTAATTTTGTTTTCAAACCTGGCATGATTCAGTTACTTCCAAAATTCCTTGGTATAGGTGCAGAAAACCCATATTGGCACATCAGAGAATTTGGGGATGTATGTGCTACGTTCCATGACCAGAATGTTGCAATGGATATAGTCAGGTTGAAGTTATTTCCTTTTTCATTAAAGGAGAAAGCTAAAACTTGGTTATATTCGTTACGGTCTAGGTCTATAGGTACATGGCAAGAGATGCAGAAACAGTTTTTAAAGAAATTTTTTCCCACACATCGCACAAACTCTTTGAAAAGACAAATAATGAATTTTTCTCAAAAGGAGCCTGAAAATTTTTATCAAAGTTGGGAAAGATTTAAAGACCTTCTTGCATCTTGTCCACATCATGGTTATGAAAGCTGGCGCATAATAAGTTTCTTTTATGAGGATTTAGGCCCACAGCTGCGTCAATTTATTGAGATGATGTGTAATGGTGATTTTATGAATAAGGAACCAGATGATGCTTTTGACTATTTAGACCAATTAGCCGAGAATGCACAATCTTGGGACACTACATCCCAGGAACCATCTAAAGGTAAAACTGCACAATCATCATCATCTGGTGGGGGTAAGTATCAGTTGAAGGAGGAAGATGACATTGGGGCTAGGATTGCCACCTTAGCTAGAAGGGTAGAAGCTATGGAATATAAAAGGGTTAATTAGGTTGACACAATACCTGTTGAGGAAGTCTGTAGTTTTTGTGACACCCCCGGACACCCAGTTAAACAGTGTCCAACATTGCCTGTTTTAAAAGAGGTTTTGCATGACCAAGCAAATGCTGCAAACAATTTTTCAAAACCTTACAATAATCCTTATTCAAATACATACAATCCGGGGTGGAAGAATCACCCCAACTTTAGTTGGAGGAATGAGAATAATGCATCACAACCACCTCAACAAAATTTCTCCACTGCTACACCTTATGTCCCACCTCCTAAGAGAAGTATGGATGAAGCATTGACACAGTTCATGCAGAGTCAGTCAAATTATAATAGGCAAAATACTCAGGCCATTGATGATCTCAGAGGTACAGTCAATCAAACCACACAGGCTTTAAATGACATTAGGAGTGCAATCACTAAACTGACTATTGATCCGTGTCATCAGGAGAAGGGTAAGTTCCCAGCACAACCACAACCAAATCCACAGGGACAATTTTTTGTGAATGATACTGGCACTCCTAGTACTGAGCATGATCAGGTTAAGTCTATCACCACACTCCGTAGTGGGAAAGAAATTGATAAAACCATTCCTTTTCAAACTAAAAAATTTGAGAAAATTTCAAAACCTACGGAAAGTGATGATAAACTTAAGCCCTCTGAAGTTAATGAGCCTGAGAAGTTTGTTCCTCCTGCACCATTCCCACAGAGATTGCTTACTTCTACTAAGCCTCATATGCATAATGATATGTTAGATATTTTTAAGCAGGTAAAAATCAATATTCCCTTGTTGGATGCCATTAAACAAATACCTTCTTATGCAAAGTTTTTAAAAGAATTATGCACTGTCAAAAGGAAATTGAATGTGCAAAAGAAGGCATTTTTAACTGAGCAGGTATTCTCCATCATACAACATAATACTCCACCAAAGTATAAAGACCCAGGTTGTCCTACCATTTCTTGTGTCATAGGCAACCACCGAATTGAAAAGGCTTTACTGGATCTTGGAGCTAGTGTGAATTTGCTCCCATATTCAGTATATGAACAATTAGGGTTAGGTGAGTTAAAACCCACTTCGGTTACACTCCAATTAGCTGACAGATCAATAAGAATACCGAGGGGTATGGTGGAGGATGTCTTAGTACAGGTTGATAAATTTTATTTTCCCGTGGATTTCATAATTTTGGATACTCAACCTGTATTAAATACTAATGCTCAAATTCCTGTTATTTTAGGCAGACCATTCCTAGCAACTTCAAATGCTTTAATTAATTGTAGGAATGGTGTGATGAAATTAACTTTTGGGAATATGACATTAGAGCTCAACATTTTTCATGTGTGCAAACAACCAGGGAATGTTGATGAAGATGTGCATGAGGTTAACATGATTGAGTCTTTTGTTCCAAGCAGAGTATATGATTCTTCTCTATTTGATCCACTTGAAGCATGCTTGCTTGAACAATCTTCTATGATAGAAATAGATGAACTCAATTCTGAAATTTCTGTTTCGACTGATGTGTTAAACTCTTTACATGTACTTGAAATGAAAGAGTTGAGACAGAAATTTGAGGAACTTCCACCAAGAATTGACCCACCAATCCCATCTAGTGAAAAAGCGCCCAAGCTTGACCTCATGCAGCTACCGGTTGAGTTAAAGTATGCATTTCTGGGAGATGATGCAACTTATCCGGTAATAATTTCTTCTCAATTGAATTCAGCACAGGAAGGTATGTTATTACAACTTCTTAGAGAACATAAAAAGGCAATTGGCTGGACTTTAGCTGATATAAAAGGAATTAGTCCATTGGTTTGCACTCACAAGATTTATTTGGAAGATAATGCTAAAACGTCTAGGGAGATGCAACGTAGACTAAATCCACATATGAAAGAAGTTGTAAAGAAGGAAGTGCTGAAACTGTTAGACATAGGAATTATTTACCCTATTGCAGACAGCAAATGGGTAAGTCCCACACAGGTAGTTCCTAAGAAATCTGGAGTCACTGTAGTTGCTAATGAAAATAATGAACTTGTGCCAACTAGGACAGTTACTAGTTGGAGAATGTGCATAGACTACAGAAAATTAAATTCTGTTACTAGAAAAGATCATTTCCCTTTACCCTTTATGGATCAAATTTTAGAAAGGGTAGCATCGCATTTGTACTACTGTTTTCTAGATGGCTATTCAGGATATAATCAGATTGAAATTGCCTTAGAAGACCAAGAGAAAACCACATTTACTTGCCCTTTTGGTATTTTTGCATATCGCAGGATGCCTTTTGGACTTTGCAATGCACCCGCGACCTTTCAAAGGTGCATGCTAAGTATTTTCAGTGACATGGTAGAGCGTTTTCTTGAAGTTTTCATGGATGATTTTACTGTTTTTGGTGATATTTTTGATGAATGCTTGTCAAATTTAGAGGAAGTGCTTCTTCGATGTGAAGAAAAGAACCTCGTGCTTAATTGGGAAAAATGCCACTTTATGGTTCAAAAGGGAATTGTTCTTGTCACATTGTCTCATCTGAGGGAATCCAGGTAGATAAAGCTAAGATAGAATTAATTGCTAATTTACCTTCTCCCAAAACCCTTAAGGATGTTAGATCTTTTTTGGGTCATGCTGGTTTCTATCGAAGGTTTATAAAAGATTTTAGTTCTATAGCTAGACCACTTTGCAATCTCCTAGGGAAGGATATACCTTTTGAGTGGGATGGGTTATGCCAAGAGGCTTTTGATAAGCTAAAAGGCATGCTCATCACTGCCCCAATTATGCAACCCCCGAATTGGAGTCTTCCCTTTGAGATTATGTGTGATGCCAGTGATTATGCCGTAGGGGCAGTTTTAGGACAAAGGCATGAGAAAAAGCCACATGTCATCTACTATGCTAGTCGAACTTTAAATAGTGCACATATGAATTATTCTACCACAGAAAAGGAATTACTGGCAGTAGTATTTGCACTGGACAAATTTAGGTCATATTTAGTAGGATCCCCCATTGTCATTTTCACAGACCATGTAGCTCTTAAATATTTACTGACGAAGAAAGATGCTAAACCAAGACTGCTAAGGTGGATCCTCCTACTCCAAGAATTTGATATAACCATTAAAGATAAAAAAGGGGTAGAGAATGTAGTGGCTGACCATTTGTCTAGACTTGTGAGTGACATACCCATTGAGACAATGCCGATCAAGGACACTTTTCCTGATGAACAATTGCTGGCAGTTTCTGCAGTACCTTGGTTTGCTGATATAGTGAATTTTCTTGTTACAGGTAACATGCCACCAGCTTGGACTACAATGGATAGAAGGAAGTTCTTAACTGAAGTAAAAAGCTTTTTCTGGGATGACCCATACCTTTTCAAGTATTGCTCAGATCAAATTATCCGGAGATGTGTGCCCGATAATGAGGTAAGCAGCATTCTATCTTTTTGTCATTCGGGAGCATGTGGAGGCCACTTTTCTATGAAAAAAACCGCTGCAAAAGTTTTGCAATGCGGGTTCTATTGGCCGACAATTTTTAAGGATGCATATAATTTCTATAAGGTATGTGAGCGATGTCAAAAACTGGGGGGATTAACCCGTCGAAATATGATGCCTCTAAATCCAATTTTGATAATAGAAATTTTTGACTGTTGGGGCATAGATTTCATGGGACCTTTTCCCCCATCTTTTGGATATATGTACATTTTAGTGGGAGTAGACTATGTTTCTAAGTGGGTCGAAGCTATACCATGTCGGACAAATGATCATAAAGTTGTTTTGAAATTTTTAAAAGAAAACATTTTGTCCAGATTTGGTATACCTCGAGCCATTATCAGTGATGGGGGATTGCACTTTTGTAATAGACCTTTCGAGAATTTAATGAAAAAATACGGTGTCACACACAAAGTTGCAACTTCTTATCACCCTCAGACAAGTGGTCAAGCAGAGCTTGCCAATCGGGAGATTTCTTACATTTTGGAAAAAATGGTGAACCCAGATCGTAAGGATTGGTCGTTACAACTAATCGATGCGTTATGGGCATACCGAACTGCATACAAAACCCCGATTGGCATGTCTCCGTACAGATTGGTTTATGGAAAAGCTTGTCACTTGCCTGTGGAACTAGAACATAAGGAATACTGGGCCATTAAGATGTTTAATTTTAGTTTTGACAAAGCTGGTGCCTTACGAAAATTACAATTAAATGAGCTTGAGGAGATTAGGAATGAAGCCTATGAGAATTCTAGGATTAGTAAGGAACGAATGAAGGTGTTCCATGATAAGAATATTGTGCGAAAAACGTTTACACTGGCACAAAAAGATCTGCTATATAATTCTAGGCTTCACATATTCAAAGGAAAGCTTCGAACAAGATGGAGTGGTCCGTACATTGTTAAAGAGGTATTCCCCTATGGAACAATAGAGATTGAGAACCCCAATAATGGGAACACCTTTAAAGTTAATGGACAACGACTGAAACCATTCTTGGAGGAAGGTATTGTAGAAGTAGAATCCATCGAATTGATGGATCCCCACTATGAATAATCTCTCTCTCACCATTTGATGTATACTATTGTATATTAGTGTATTTTATTTTCTCTTTATTTTTCTACAGATGCATGAGCACAGTTTACGCGCATCCGGTATGTTCTTCCTATCCCTTATTTGATCTTACTTTCGGTATTCGTACATTGAGGACAATGTAGATTTTTGAGTGGGGGGGTGGAGCATTCACTTGATAAAAAGTATATGGGAGTTTGAATTTGAGCTTTGTGCGCATGCAACTGTGTTTATTGTTTTGTTTTTAGTATAGTCACGTAGTTTTTTTTTTTTTTTTTTTGTGTTTTGTTGTTTGTTTTTAGGGACTTAGGAATTTTTATGAGTATAATGGAGTCATTTGGGAGGAAAGAGTTTAAAAATGAGAAAATATGAAAATTTTTCTAAGTGTAGAAAAAACAACTCACTGGAACACGCGTCCGGACGCCAGATCAGAGAGCATAACCTACTGGAAGTCGCGTCCGGACGGATCTCACAAGTCTGAACTCACTGGAAAACGCGTCCGGACGGTGATTTGTCATGCGTCCGGACGGGAAAGCCAACCGTTGAAATTCATAGTACGCGTCCGGACGGGATAACCCCATGCGTCCGGACGCGTGATTTTTAAGGCTAATTAAGGCGGCAGTTGAGGCGCGTCCTGTAACACCCCGCATTTTCTTTTATATATATGTATATAGATATATAGTAAATAATTGCTGTAAAAATGTGGATATGTGTAATGATGTAAGAATGAACTATATAGATTGTAATAGTAGGAGAAATGCTAGAAATGTATATTGATTGGGAAGTTGGAGTTTCCAAGACGTTTAAACTTGGAAAGGGTGATTAGATGAATTTCTAAATATTTTTAGGCCAAAATAAGGTGTCCATTGAATCCGTAAGGTCGAACAACCTTGGGAGAGGTAATATGAGGTGTATTGGAAGTTAGGAAGTATTTTGGAGAAAATACACACTTAGAGAGAATTTGGGTAAAAAGGAGTTGGGACACCTTCTAGTATTTTGGTCATAACGTTTTATCCTTATGTCCAATTGATCTGAAATTTGGACATTAGATAGTAGACATCCAGGGCTACAAAAGTGTATCTCACGAAAATTTTCCAAATCAATCTCTAAAGAGGCCAAAACTTCACTGGAAGTTTCAGCAGAAACAGGAATTCCGTTCGAACGTGAATCGACGTTCGAACGTGAATCGACGTTCGAACGAAAGTGCGTCCCAGTACTCTTTGTCTGATGGAAAAACAAAAGTACTGGGAGTGACGAACGTTCGAACGCCAATGACGTTCGAACGTGACTTGCGAATTCTGAACTTCAGAATCGCGCACAGGAGGCCAATTCTTCCCCTATAAATACTTAAGGACACTCTTATAAGCCCCATTTCAACATTTATAACCCTAGAAACGTTTAGAGAGGAAGAAAGAAAGGGAAAACACAAGATCAAGGGTAGATTTGCATATTGAAGAAGATCCAATCTTCATCTTCTTCACTCAAAAACTAAAGAAGCAAGGTAGGAGTTTTCTCTCACTCTCTTACATTGAGGTTAGGGTATTTATATATGTATGTTTTGGCTATCAATGGTATATATATGCTATGAAGTCATCCTCTTTTAGGCTTTTTGGCAAAGATTACATGTTTTGAACAAAGCTAGGGTTTAATACCCATGAAATCTCTTCTCTAGTTTTAAAATCCTCATTTTTGGAGAGTGATGTATTTCTTTCTTAAATGTTTTCTTTATTATGGATTTTTGAACCCTTAGTGCTTTGTGTTGGGTAGAACAATGATGTTATTGTGATCTCATGTATTTTCTTTGTTAGTTGTGGAATTATTACATGATATATTTTGGGGGATTTTGGATAGATGATTGTAAATTGAAATCAATATTGGAATTGTAAGCTTGGTTGGGGTTGTTTGTTATACACATGAGTGAGAGGTTCCTTGTAAGGATGCTTGGGAAGCCATGCAATGAATTGTGAGAGGTTCCTTGTAAGGATGCTCACCCCTTCCCAAGAGGTTCCTTGTAAGGATGCTTGGGAAGCCATGCAATGAATTGTGAGAGGTTCCTTGTAAGGATGCTCACCCCTTCCCCAGAGGTTCCTTGTAAGGATGCTTGGGAAGCCATGTAATGATTTGTGAGAGGTTCCTTGTAAGGATGCTCACCCATTCTCAAGAGGTTCCTTGTAAGGATGCTTGAGAATCAAAGATGACCTAAACGGGGGTGGAGGTTACCCGTATGCCACCTACCGAAAGAATTGTTGGAAATTGTGTATGGTGGACTGGATTATATTTGAAAACGATTTGCTAACTGTATAGTGGTTTCACTTATTCATTCAATTACTGTTGTTCCTTAAACTTGAGATCTATTAAATGTCCTGGTTTTTATTTCAAAAAGTTATATATGATATTTGTGAAATGAGACCGACCGTTTTTAAATGCTTTTCTAAACCTTGTGTGGGTTTGAGAGAATTTTCTACAGAGCTTCGTGCTCACCCCCTACCGCTAACATTTTTCAGATCACCTGCAAGAGGAGGACGTAGGGGTCGAGGAGCCTGCTACTTCGGAGACTCCACTGGACGGGAGTGTGGATCCCGAGGTGGACGTTTAGAGCGACCTCATTTCCTTTTGTACTAGACTAGGACATCCTTTTGGAGCACTATGTAGTCTAGTTTCTTTTGTTTATTCCGCTGTGCAACTTTAATTAATTTTTGAGATGTAAATGTCATAGCTTGGCTTATTCTTTTGGGATGATCTTGTAAATTCTATGGATGATGAATGGAAAAATTTTCTTATTGATGAAATTATATTAGTGCTCTCATGATATGAATGTTTTAGAATGTAATGCCGTCCAGGGTGTGTTTTGGGGTGTTACACGTTCGGACGGTATAACCCCATGCGTCCGGACGCGTGTGAAAAATTATAAATACCGACTGTCCGATAAGAGTTTCTTGCACTGCAAACTCCCAAAACCGGAATATAAACTCTTTACTCAAAATTTTTGCTCTCTTTTTCACAATGGCACCACCTCGAGCGTCCACTTCAAAGAGACCCCGGGTAAATACTCAGGAGGAGGAGGATACCACCTTTGACCCCGTTCGTTTCCAAACCTTGGAGGCGCGGGTAAGATTTTTTAAATACTATGCCCAAAAACCTATAGTTTGCGAGAGAAAAATTGAATACGAGGACTTCGCTCGATTGGGAGTCCGAGATATTATCACTTCAAGACGATGGGCAGGTTTTATGGGCAAAGAGTGGGTGTGTATCCCCATCTTGGCAAGAGAATTCTTCAGCAATGCGGACGATCTCGGCAATGGCCTCATCCAGACATATGTTCGGGGTATGGAGGTTAGGGTGGATGGTTTGGCCATTGCTAGGACAATTGGAATGACTCAGGCTCGGGTGGTCAACCCGGACTACCCCCAAGCCTACCCCGCAGATGAGGTTGGTAGAGAATTGCTAGGGGATGATGATTTTGTTTGGACGGGCAACACTAAATACCTTCAGCAGGGTGATCTGACCAATAAGTACAAAATACTGAACCTCATTTCAGTATCAAATATCTTGCCCTTGCTAAGAAATAATCACATCTACCTGGACCGTGCTCGCCTGTTATATGCCATGGGTACATGTAAGTCCATAGACCTCCCTTCCCTGATTTTTTCTGAGATGAGGCGAGCTATCGTGGACCCGAAAAAACCATCTCTCCCTTTTGCTGGTTTGGCTACTGCATTGTGCGAGCGAGCGGGAGTGGTGATTGATGCCACTATGGAGCGGGCAAAGAAAGTAGTAGCACTAAACTCTGGCACACTCCTGAAGAGCCAGAGTGTAGCTAGGCCAGTTGCAGGAGAGAGGGGTCCGAGTCAGGAGCAGGCAGCACCACCAGGGGTGGAACAAGATGAGGAGGATTGGGATCAGTTCCTCAATATTGATGAGGATCTTGAGATACTAGTGGATGAGGACACTGATCCCAGGACTGACAGGCAGATTCTGTTTGAGCTGTTGAGAGGCCAGAGAGAGATGAGGAAGGAGATGAGAGAGTGGAGGGCTCAGATGAGGGGGCTAGGGCAGAGTTCTCAGGATCAGGCAGGCCCCTCATCTTAGGATGATTTCTTCTAGGTCCCGGTGTTTGAAAATCGTTTCTTTTATTTTCTTTACTGTATCTGTGAGATCAAGGCCTATTTTGGGTAGATTTTTGTTAGGCTTGATCTCTGCTATCTTTTGAATATGCATTGTACTTGAATCTTCAATATTATATGAAATGCATATTTTGTTTGGTGTGTTATTAAATACCTAAATAACATTTTTTATGCATAATTTGATACCACAACATAGAAATAATTTGCTTAACTTTAAATTTGTAATTGTTTAAGCACCACATAGAACTTTATTCTATATTTTTGTATCTCATATCATGTTCTTATAAAAACTCACAATTTGTGCACTTTAGACTTTACCAAGTTGAAAATTTGTTAGGTATTTTACCTTGAGAACTTGAAACATATAGTGGAGATGCATAAAAACCCTAGTGAGTTTTGATCCAATCTTTCTTGAAGAGTTATTTACATTTACTCAATAAAAAATATTTTTATTCAGCTAATCTTCTTCAATAGTCTCATTATTTTTGTTTTGGTTAACACCAATATTGTGAATGATTGCTTGACTTTGAATTATTTGTATGAGAAGTGTGTTATCAAAAGCTCTTGAGATATGATTTTAGGCCATCTTTGTCATTATTTGAGCCTAAACCTTATTCTTTGAATATTATTATCCCTAGAAGCCATGATTGAGCCTTTACAGCAAAATTTTATTTCTTATACCCAACATATAATAACCAAGCCAAAAAAAAAATATATATATATATATATATATATATATATATATATATATATATATATATATATATATATATATATATATATATAATATCTTTTACCCTTGATTATCCTGAGATTGAAGTTTTATCATTCATGTAATTTGGGAGATGTTGATTAAGAAAAGAAAAAAAGAGTTTTACATACTTGTGAATATTTGCATTAGATGTCTTGCCAAAAAAAAAAATAGCAAGCATGTGTTTGAAAAGAAAAAAATATATGAGCAAGGGATGTAAATTGTGCTTCTAAAGGATGGAGAGTGAAAGGCTAGGAAAAGAAGTTTGGTTGTGTAATGTACATGTTCTCTCGGGATAGTCTTTTGAATTCCTGAATATCTTTCGTTTCAAAACCCTAATCCCAAAGCCCCATTACAACCTTAAATAAAGACCTAATTGATCTCAAGAGTGTATTGATTGATGCATGACTTGTGTGAATAGGGAAGAGAAGGGTGATTATTTATTTATGGGGTGTTGATTTCCTTTCATGAGACTATGTCAAATCCTTTTCTTTTTGGATTACGTTCTTCTTTATGGAACATGTGAGCATTATTTTGTGATTGATTTAAATATCCTCCACTCACATGTGATACTTGAGTGTATAGTCACTATAATCTGAGAGAATTGGTCATAAGTGAATTATCTATTGAGATTTGGCATTGAGACGAATGGTTGATGGTTGTAGAGGTGATTATCAAATAAAATTATTGACTTGGTATAGTTAACTCACACTACACACGAGTTTGTATGGGAATATGATAAGTGCATACATTTATATAGCGTAGAATTCTATATGTTGTTTTGCATGTGCTTATGAAAAATTAACATCTTAGAATTTTAATATTGTGGTAGCAACTTATATTATAAAATTGTTATTTAGATGTTTGATCACATGGTGATGTTTGTGGGTATCATCTCTGGAAACCCTCACGAGACTATACTCGTCCACTAGGGGGAACCTAGGGGTTTAAAGGCTTGTTGCATATGCTAAATGCAATCGTGAGTCCTACGAAAGTGGTTTTGTTTTATTATACTTTATTTTGTTTCTTAAAATCAGTGGTTGTATTTGTTTTATTGATATTTGTCTTGTTAGGGACTAGCAAGATCTAAGTGGGGGGGTGTGATTAAGGCCGAATAATCACATTTATTATTAGGAAAGATTGATTATTTAATTGTAAAAGTGTGATAAATATAAAAGTTTATCCAAGTTTGGGTGTTATGCTATCAAATGTTGATTTGTGTTAATTTGCAGGACAAAAGCGTAACTTTGGAGTTAAATTATGGGAAGACGAAGCATAGCTCAAAGGAAAACACACTGGAAGTCACGTCCGGACGGAAGAAGGACACGCGTCCGGACGCGTGTCAAGGATCTGCTGATGCCAGACTTAGAATTCTGACGAAAATCAATCTTTTTCTGAGGGGGTTATAAATACAAATTGAAGACTTTGTAATAGGGATCTTTTTTTCATCCTTTTTTGCTCACGAATTCTTCAGTGTGCTTGAGATTCTTTCATTATGTCCGGCTAGAAGGTTAAGCTAGGGCTAGGGAAAATCTCTCAGTGAAGTACGGTATTTTTATAGACTTTGTACTTAATGATTTATGACATTGTGTTAATCTAGTTTCTAATCTTTTAGCAAAGTTTTTATTCTGTAAAAACTCCTGAGTTATTGTGCCACGTACATCGATTGCTTGAGTTTCCCTGCGAATAAATAACTGGTTATTCCACGTTTGAAGTGTTAACATTGTTTCATAAAATACTATGATTGATTTATTATTCAGGTTTCTGAATAATCTTTTGGTTATAACTTTTGGTTTTCTTACTTGATTTGTTATCTGGATTAACCGACATTTGATTCCTGTTTCAAATTAAGCCTTGAGTCTTTAATTATTACTGTATGACCTTGAGAGGGAGTACCTGATGCTCTAGTATTTTTATTACTGTTTTAATTATTAAAGTCAATTGTTTTAAATCAAAAACTCTTCCAACAAACTTTCTCATTTTAATTTATTAGTATTCGTGTGATTGTGACTTGTTACAATTCCCTGTGGATTCGACCTCGGGCTTCCGAGAATATATTACTTCGCTCAACCTACGCTTGGGTTTACACTTTTAAAGTTGAAGCAGCGGCTGAGTCCCACATCTGAGAACTGTCAGATATGGTGTCGAAAAAATTGAATGCCTCCTCCGGACTTTTTCCCATGAATTCTCCTTGGGCCATCATTTCGACAAACTGACGTAGTCTGGAGGGTAAGGAGTCATAGAAAAATCCTACCAAAGTTCAATTTTCAAAAGCATGATGTGGGCAGGATTGGAGCAGATCTTTGAATCTCTCCCAACTTTGATAAAAAGTTTCTCCTTCTTTGACCGTAAAATTCATGATTTGCCTTTTTAGTGCATTTGTGCGGTGTAGAGAAAAAAAATTTCTAAAAAATTCATTTTGTAATGCTTGCCAGTTGGGTATTGAAAAAGCCTTTAAAGAATTTAACCATTGTTTGGCTCTATCCCTCAAGGAGAAAGAAAACAGTTTCATCTTGGCCAATTCAGAATTGTCTTGAAATGTTCCACACACTTCCTCAAATTCTTTTATATGCAGATATGGATTTTATGCATCCAATCCATGAAACACGGGTAATAACTGCACTGTCCCCGGCTTTACAGTAAAGAGGGGAACATTTTCAGGAAAAATAAAACAAGAGGGGACACTGTTTCTTGTCGGATTTAAGTAATCCCGCAAAGTTCGGATGTTAGGGACCTCCTCCTCTCCTATAGGGACTTCTCCATTTCTTTCATTATTTGCCATACTACCCTCACAAGAGTCTGCTACTGATCTAGGTGAATTTGGTTCAGGCTGATTCACGGACTCACACGATTCTGTCGGCAAATTTTGGAAGTGAGGAGTGCCCTCAGTCATAAAGAAAATAAAACAAAGTTATTTACAATAAACCAAATAATATACACAACGTTGAAGGTCTTTTTATCTTTCACCTTAAAACACCTTTTAAAGGTTCCCCAGCAACGGCGCCAAAAACTTGTTCTTGATCCGAAATGTGTACACCAAAGTGCAGGCGGTCAAACTGTAGTAATAATCCGGTTTGAGTCCGGAGTCGAATCCACAGGGAACTTTTGTTGATATTTCTAAGGCAAGCAGTGGTAGAGACCTATTGATTGTAACCTTTGAGATTTGCTGTGAGATATGAGTTTTCCTGGACAGAATATAAGATTCTTTCCAAGAGGATTTTCATAACAAAATAGGAGATAAATGCTAATTAAAAAGAGTCACTCTTTAGTGCAAGGATCTGGACATGTAGTTAGTTATCTGGTTTGTCATAATTGTGCTTGATAACTCAATTAACTCCCGTATCAACAGCAAGTTAATCGGAAGATAAAGATGGATTGTGAGAATTAAGAACATGATTCCGATGTCTTTCTAGAAGTTTACAAGAATTGCATGTGCCGAGACTTAACCCGTCTACAAACAAGCAAGTGTTTCTACAAAACATCCAATCATGAGGTTAATATTTCATTCTTTAAATGAAGTACAATAAGGGGGAGGATTGAAGGGTAGTCATGAGGATCTAGCCGGGGTACTTGCCTTGAACTGATGAGTCTTTCTATGCAAGAGTCATCCGTGTCATAGAAAGAGCTCACAGTTATACAAAGTACCTTAGCTTTGCTAGATGCAATCAATCATCCAATAACAAGAAAAAATAAACATTAAGCATAAAAACAATGCACAAATATGATTCCCCGATAACTTATACATGCCATTCTCCTCTTACTAAAGAGTGAATGAGAAACTACTCACTCTTCATGGCTTGGGTAAAGCTAGAAAAGTGAGTGATGCTCATCCCTCCAAGTAGAGAACTTAAAAGATAAAGTAACAACAAACACGGAGCCAATCTTTAACAAAGAATGGGTGAATCACGTTCCACTCTTTACGGCTTTGGTAAAGCTCTAGAAAAGTGGAAGAGTTTCACTCTTCTAAGAAAGAAAGAAGTTCAAGCAATGGAAGTGAAATGCATGAACAATAAAAGTAGAAGAAAGCTAGTCACATTTGGAGGGTGGCTTCCTCAACCAAGAATTGGAGGGTTGCTTCCTCAACCAAAAGATGAACTATCTCTCTTCTATGCATGTAAAATGAAAGCATAAGCATAAGCATAAGCATAAAACTACTTTTATAACAAGGAAGAGATGTTGGACTAAAGTCAAACTAATCTCTAAGATAAAAACTTCATACAAGGAAAATAAGCTAAAACTACAATGGGAGTGGGAGTCTAAGCCTCCATCAATTATTTTTCTTGGCTCTTTGCTCCCCTTTAGCTCTCCAACAAGGGGAGTATTTATAGGCAAGAGGAGAAGACAAGACGAGGTGAAGGAATAGTGTTTGCCACCCAAGTCCAAGTGAAAAGCCAACAATTCTGCTGCCAGTCTGTGGAGAACGTTCGAACGTGAGTTGGCGTTCGAACGTTGTTTCTGTTTTTGCACTAAGGGCGTTCGAACGTTTCTTCTGTTTTTGCACTAAGGGCTTTCGAACGCCAGATGTGTTCTGACCCTTTCACTCGAGTGGTCTGTTGGTCTTCTGTGAAGTTCAGTTCCAACTCTATGCAGTAGTCTGGTCTTCAATCAACTCAAGTGCACGTTCGAACGTGAGTTGGCGTTCGAACGTGACACTCAAGTGCTTCAGAGCTTTAGTCTTCTTTCCTAACTACAACACGCCTTCTCTTAGCAGTTGAGTCTGCTACAGTGTAATGTGGACGTTCGAACGTGAGTTGGCGTTCGAACGTTCTGGCTGTGCTCCAAGCTTCTCCAATTTTGGGCTCTAATGTGTTGGTGTTGCATTCAAGTGTGGTACTTGTTGTTCTTGGGTCCTTGTTCAGTTTAGGGCCTGAAATGACATCACTTAAACTCCATCAAAGTACAATTAGTCTTAAAACGACATAGTAATATGCTAATTTTAAGTGTTAATCAAGCACTTGGTGCTATGCATTATGAGGGTGTAGATCATGTGGTGAAAAACCCAAAATCTGGCCAATGACAATACTCGCGACTGACGGGGGCGGACCGTGAAACGAGACATGGGTGACATAGAGTTGCATGGGTGTGTCATGCATATTGACATTGCATAGCATTGAGGGATTACGGGGTTGTAGATTTTAAAATGTACACTTGCACATGCCACGCCTTAAATTTGTTCCTAGCATTAGCATTTTGTCATACCAGCAGTTGAGCTGACCCATTCGTGGGATATCATATTACAAATGAGGCTCCCGGTACTTGAGACTTGAGGAAGTCTTAAAGGAAGGAGAGAAAAGGGGCTTGAATGAATATTTGGCCTTTGGGGCATATTTTTTATGTATGGGCATAAGCCCAAATGACTTGTATTTCAATTTGGAAAAGTAATGGATTATAGACCTTGAGCCATTTTAAAGTGTAAGGGTGTAAACCCAATTGATATGTAGGACATCTTTATTTAATTAGCATCATATGTGTATATTGAGACAACTAGATGTGTATGTTGAAAACAAATGATGTGTGTCTAATTTACATGGATTGTGACCACCGAGTGAGGGTGGGTTGTGATATACTAATGGATATGAAATATTGTAAATATTAGGTGGGAAAAAGGCTTAGAAAACAAAGGAGGAGGTTATGTCGAAATTTTATGAAAATTTAAAAGACTTGTTAAGTGTGTAAAACACCTTTTAAATAGGTGGGAAATATGTCAAAAGGGGGGGGGGGGGGGGTTTGAAACCTTGAAGAAATAGACTAAAAATGGAAGAAAAGTGGCTTGAAAAAAATTTGGGAAAACATGGGCAATGAATGAGAAACCAATTTATCCAACCTAATGACCTTTCATTTACTTTTCTTCTTCCATTTCACTCACTCCCCGGGTTTGTGGAAATTCGGGGCGTGACAGGTTGTCACCGAAAACCACTACCATCACCAGTCCCCCTAGGACTAGTAGTCGCCATGGTAACCCCGCTCAAGGGCCCCAACCGTCTACTAACCCTCTGTCTGTCGGTACCGAGCATACAAGTTTCAAACCATAATTTCATGATCACCTTTCATTCCCAACACCAACCACAACTTCAAACTCATTTTCAAAATAACTCACATACACACCAAAAATACAATTTGTACCCTTTTATAGCAAATTTCGCAAATTAAATGATTGAGAAGTTATATAGATCAATACCGCCATTTTCATACTTTAAAATAACTCAACAATGCCCCAAATCATGGTAAAATATACTCAATCATATCATAAAAATCTATACCTCTTTCTACAATTTATCATTTCAATACTTATAGTCACTTTGACATTTTATCAAACACATGATAGACATAAAATCTCCAAATACACATTTAAAAAAGAACATACTAATTTTTAAGAGACAAATCAAATACATTATATAAAAAATCACATATATTCTAAAGAATCCAAAATCTTAAGTTCAATCAAACACCCATAACAAAAATCAAGTTAAGGTTTCAAACCCACAATACCCAAATTCATTTAATGCATGTAGGTTTACAAATTCATAGTAAACTCATCATTTAATTAAGACCCATAGTATGTATTTAGCTCATACTAAACAAATAGATATAGAACATACATGAAATGCATCAATGTATATGCAAGAGAAAGGAAAACCCTACCTCAAAACCCAAGAACCCAAGCTCCATCTTCAAATCTTCAAGTGAATTCAAGAATCTCAAATAATGTTCCTAAGTTTTCAAGCAAAAGCCCAAGCTCTAATGACCTTTTTCTCTCTTCCTCTCTCTAATTCTAAGGTTTATGGAGTAGTATTGAGTGAGAGGTGTGAGAAAAATGAGAGAAATAGAGGTAAAAATGGGGTTATAAGGACTGAAATTCGCACCAGATACTGTTCACAGGAGCCAAAAAAATATATTTTCTCCAAAATTACGGTTTTGCCACAAAACTTCTCTAATTTGATCCGTATGACTACCCTAAGGATTTTCGACGTTCCGGATCCATTTTTAATGTTATTTTAGGCTAAAAATATTTATTTTTATGAGTTCTATAAAAATCCAAGCCAAATTATACCCAAAATGCCAAATTTGCAATTTTTACCCCTTTGAACCACTGTATGAACTAAACATCTATTCCAAGGTTTTCGGACCACCCGGATTCAATGATAATGTTATTTTGACATAAAAAACTTAATAAATTTACTTAATTACCCTTATCAACCTTAAACAGCTCAAAAATTAAATTTGACCCAAAAGTCAATACGCATGTATCTCAAACTTATGCGACTATTCATTTAACAACGATTCGAAATTTCTTTCATCATTTTAAAAATACTATCAAGTTAATATCATTTATATTTAAATGAAATACGAGATCTCACAATCCACCCCCTTAAAATAAGTTTTGTCCTCGAAACTTTGACTCCCTCGTCTAAGTCTCAATTGTTAACCACCAACCCAACCAAGTGAACTCCACTCACCAACACAAGAATATATGTTCACGTTTCTGTTGTGAATTCACTACCTTCACCATCACATATTTATATAGGCTGATAATCAACAAATCCACCAATCTCAAACAACGAGTATTACGGTTAATTAAAATATTTCCAAGTCCATTCATGCCATCACATTTCTTCACTTCAATTTCATTCTTATAATGTTGCTTCATGTCCCCTGATAACGCCTTAGATTTTCCCGTGTTTGCCCCATTGTCGCAGTTATCATAAGTCCTCAAATTCACATTCTTTTTAAGTTATTGAACTTTTTCAATAACCCGTGCGACTACCAAAACTAATTTCTCACCACAATTCACCACTAGGTCGCCGACTTCATTGTTTACTTGTCACCTATGGTAATCATTTAATTCTTGATATTATAGTCATTCAAGGTACCATGACACTCTTGCGCCATGCTCCCATCAACCATGCTCCCATCCATGATACTTCAGAGTGCAAGGCTCAAGACATGGTCCGACCCAAGACGTGCATGACCCTATCCACCCAATTTCTTAACCACACCTACTTCATATACTTCTCATACCTGATCAAATACTATTATCAACTTTTAGAGAATTTTCACGCACTCTCTGATACTAATTATAATTTTTCAATTCACTTTTTTTATCCATTATAATAAAAACTAACAACAGATAAAAATTTCCATGGTTTATCTCTCATAAGTACAAGATGCATGTAGAACCCTCGATTAATAATTTTAAAACTATCATAATACCTCAACATTTTTAACCAATTCGATCTATCCTATATCTTTCTTTGACTTTCCAATAAGATTTATTGCCAAACATTGTCTCCGAGTGTTGGGTCGTCGCCTAATGCCTATTTCAATTTAAAAGTCATTATTGTCTCTCAAGAGTTAGATGTCCAATGCTATTATGATAACAAGAAAGCGCCTCAAGTAATAACTCGTAGAGAAATGGTGTAGCTTCCTTACGTCCAAAATTACAATACATTTTACAGAACTCTTAAGTCCCCATGATTCAATCCAGCACCTTAATATTTCTTGAACTATAAAATATAACCAATATAAAGTTATATTCCTAAGGGTCCAAATCATTCTTCAATTCCACACCACTAATCACCATAACCATAAAAATTTCTCATGATCTACGAGATGATAACCATTTGCCGACAAATAGAGTAATCTCGTACTTTAATCGAAACTTAATTAATCATTCGTCTGTTAATATCAAAACCACCAAGTGTAATTTTCAACATTGTTATACCATATTAAAACCTTTTAACATTACAACCAACTGCAAAGATTTTTTTTCCAAAATCTATGATCATCAATACCAACAATTCTCAACTCCAGCCTATCAAACCTAATGATGGATTGAAAAGATCTAGAGATAAACTTCCATATTTCTACAATATTTAACTTCCAAAGACATTAAAAGAGCTCACACCATGATAAGAGTTTATGTCGAATATTGAACATCATCATTGTTCTATTAGTTACTCAATATAAATGATCTCAAATTTTTGAACATCTATGCTCCACAGTCCAACAATATTAAGGGCCTAAAATTTATTAAACTTTGTAGGTTTCCATGGCATGGGACTTCAAAATTTTAATGCATACCTTTGACCTCCATTTTCATTTAAAGTCCATGAGTACAACTTAACTATCAACCCCACACTCAACCAAGGGATACCCAATTATCACTAACTTTAGATGGTCTAAATGTTATGAACTACAAACACCACAAAATACAATCAGATAAGAACTGAACTAGTTCATGCTCTGCCCCCAAAGATTGCACCTTCCATGTACTTTAGAGAGTTATTGTCCTATAACGTTCACATGTAGTCTAATCCCTTCTACTTTTTCATGTCATTACTAAATTTTTTTACTCCATATTTCTTTCCCTTCAAAGGCTTACTGTATCATTCTCAATCAATCTTCAAGCAAAGTCATCTAATATAACTCATCAATTATTGCACCACTATCCTCCAATCATACTCTTTCTGAATAATTCTTATAGCCAATTGTATAAAAATTAAGTCGTCACTAAAAATTTAATCAAATATATGGTCATAAAACAACCTCCAATCCACTCAAAATAAAAATCACAATTTTTACTCATATTTCAAAACTGACACCAATCCTTAGTTATTTTTATCATACTCCTCAAATTGATTGTATTTGAGCATTGTACTATATTATAGTATCTTAGTCACCTTCATGGAAGATACATCCATCTCAAAGTTTTTACCATCAAACCAAAATTTTCAATCTTTCTTCAATTCTTAACCTATCTATCAATTCCAATAACTTCACCTAAAAAAAATTATATAAAGGACGTCATAGTTGATTTTATCTCTAAGCAAAAAAACTGAATTACCACACATCCTTGACTTCACAAAGTGAAACAACTAAGGGTCAGGCAAAATAGTGAAAATTGACATAACCTAAAAAATTTATAACTTCATAAATCGTCATACCTTGAAGCCTTTTACTTTCATACATCCTCAGCCAAAATACACTAATACTCTCTATGACATCCAAAACTCATGACACATAAATAATTTCTTTGTTACCACACATGTCTTCTAACTATCTCCAATAGTGGCACACTCATTTCCCTACAGCTCCCATATAAGACCTAATCCCTAAGCTCTGATACCAACTTGTTACGCCCCAAATTTCACAAAAGCGTGATTAAAAAAGATTACTTTGTTTATTCCAAAAATACATGTCAGTTTGTTGTGAAAAAATGTAGCAAAGTATATCTCTTTAGTTTAAATAAATCAATTTTTTTTTTGAAAATTTTGACAGAGTTTCCTTTGCAAATCGGGCATCCAGATAATTGGTGAAAGCTACTTGTGAGAGCATTAAATATAATAATTATACCCGACTAGTCATTCACATCATATCTGTAAACCCCCACATGTTTATATTAATATAGTAATGTAATTGTTTGGTAATTCTTATATATGTAATGAACTAAGAATGAATCAAATAGATTGTAACAGTAGAAATAAATACTAGGGAGGCAAATTGATTGTGAAGTTTAAGTTTCAAAGACATTTAAATTTGGGAAAGGTTGTTCGGTAAGTTTCTAAATATTTTTAGGTCAAAATAAGATTTCCATTGAATTCGGAAGATCGAGAAACCTTGGGAGATGTAATATGGGGTGTATTAGAAGTTAGGAAGTATTCCGGAGTTAAAACAAATTTTAGAAAGAATTCGGATAGGAAGAAATTTGACACTACCTTAGTATTTTAGCTATAACTCTTTACTCCTAATTAAGATTGATCTGATTTTTGGACAGTAGAAACTAGACTTCAAGAGATACAAAAGTGTATTTGACGAAAATTTTCAGAATCGGCTTCTAAATAGGTCAAAATTGATCTGGAAGTTGAGGGTATATTGCCACCCACGTCCAGACGGGAATAAACACGCGTCCAGACGCGTGTCGCAGAACGTTGGGCGAAGAAACACACGTCCGGACCCAAGAAAACACACGTCTGGACGCACCAAGCCGAGGGATTCACATCCTAGACTTCTTGTTGGTGTTTTCTTCACTTTTCATCTCATTTCATCAAATCTAACTCCTGAGAGCCTTAGAGGGGAAGAAGGAAGGGAAAAACAAGAGATTAAGGTGTTGATTCAAGTGGGGAAAGATCAAATATTCTAGTTCTTCACACAAAAACTAAGTAGCAAGGTAGGGGATTCTTCTCAAGTTCTTTCATTGAGGCTTAGGGTATTATATATGTATGTTTTCAATATTCTTGATAGTTATATGATAAATAGGTATGAGTTCTTGGTTTCTTTGTTATTGAAACATATTTGAACAAAATACATGTTTGGGTTCAAGATACATTGTTCTTGAATTTCTAAAATCTTAGTTTTGCTAAATACATGTTTGGGTTATGAAAAATACATGGATTCTTGATTTCTAAATGCCTATTGTTGATTAAATCATGTTTTCATCTAATACTTGTTTTTGTTCCAAAAAATTATGATTTTTGGCAAAACCCTAGAATTTTGATATCAAGATTGTGAAGCTTTTATTGATATGATCTCTTGCATATTTTAATTCCTTTATTACTGTAGTATGTTGAGAATTGTACAATTGTGATACTTGAATTATTAAGGAAAATGGTGATTGATTAAGATTGTGGTTGTTGAGAAAATGTTGGTTTTATCTCTTGTATGGTTTGTTGTGACGGACTTGAATTGATTTCGAGAGCTACCGTAGAGTGTTAGAGGTTAGTCTATCCCAGTGGGGGTGAGATGGTTTCCTAACACTTGTAGTGGACTGTTGTTTGTGAGAGCAACCACTATGGTTCACGTAGGTTCAAGGCTGAGGGATAGTATACCTTTCCTGGGAAGGATTCGTCAATGCTGTAGGAGACGGTATACGCCCTTCCTAAAATGTATGTGATGTGCCCTGCGGGGAATGATTGAGATTGTGTGATTGGGATGGGTGAACGAGGTAGAATCGTTGTGTAGATTCCTGAGAAGCAACCAACATACATGAGAATATGGAATGATGTTACTGAATTATTTATGGATTGCTTTAATTTCTTGTAAGTTTATTCCTGTCATTGATTTACTGTATTCCGTACACTTGAGATCATTACAACTATCATGGTTTTATTCTCAAAATCTATATATGCTATTTTCCAAAAGAGACTTACCATCTTTTATTTGTTTTAAAATCTTGTTCGAGTTTGGGAGGATGTTGCTACAGAGCTTAGTGCTCACCCCCTACAAACAATATATTTTTCAGATTATGGTTTAGAGGAGGAGCTCAAAGTTGATGAGCAGATAGCTTGGGAAACTCAATTGGATGGGAGTGTGGATCCCGAGGGGAATGTATAGAGTTATTCTCTTTATGTCCTAGACTAGGAGAGGATTTTGGGACAATATATAGATGATATTTTGTTTATTCCGCTGCAAGATAATAGTTTATTTTTTATGTACTTGTCTTAGTGGGGCATATTCTTTTTGGATGTAATGACCATGATTTGACATATTCTTTTGGATGATGTTATAGATATTGTGCATGATGAATGGAATTTTCTTTACTTATGGAAATTATTAGTTGCACTCCTGATGTGAATGATTTTAGATAGTAATGTCGTGATTAGCACAAAACTTTGTATATTTTAAGGTGCTAATCAGCTCAGTTCACTTGTTTTTGAAGATTAAATGATATGAGTTATGGTGATTGAAGTCTTAACGTCAATATTTTGTGTTTGCAGTTGAAAGGAGCTAAAAATGGTTTGTTAAGGCCTGCCCATACCACTTGGGATGAAAGGAGATGAAAAGATAACTTGGGGACAGCTCAAGAGCAAAGGAATCAGAAGATTCAGACAAGGATGCAGAACAGTACCGATACGATATGGTACCGGTACGCCAAACCTTCTGGAGTCGAAGTACCGGTACTCAGTACTGGTACTGTATGGTACCGGTACTCAGTACCGGTACGATTTGCCTGACAAGCCCAGATTCTGCAGATCTGCTCAATTACCTCGAGGGTCCCACCATAGATGCTCCCACACTCCTCTGACACGCCCTCAACACTGTTCATCAGGCCCACACCTTCCTCTGCACTCTAGAGCTACAGCTTTAAATGAAGAGAGAGAGGGGAGGAGGAGCTGGGTGTGCAGACAAACTCTGCACTCCCCTGTCCAGGTCATCCAGGCTGCACCCTACTGATGGGGGTCACTTCAGGGAGCTATAGGAGCACACCAGGCACAGTTTTTGGGAGGCAAAGCTCTCCAAGGATCAGCATTCTGGGATAGCAGGGAAGAAGGAGAGAGAGAGAGAGAGAGAAGCTCTAGGCGTAGAAGATGATGAATAGTAGTTTTAGAGAGAGAAAGTTGTGATTTTTGCATTTCTTCTACTGCATTGTCTTGTAATCAATGGTATGAACCTTTAGATCTTCATTGAATGTCATTAATGTCATTTTCCCTTATGTTCATTGCTAGTTTAATGCTCTCATTTAAGTTCTACCATTAATGCTTCCAAGTTGTTCATGTTCATAGATATAAAATGGATTTTCATTTCGTTGACTTCTAGTCTATGATTTCTTGCACTTAGTTACTTCAAAACTTCATATCTTTACAATGCATTATCTTTCCATTGTCATTTTCATTTCAAATATGAGTAGCTAAATCCTTTTGTTGGCAAGACCAAGGGGAATTCCCCTTTTTGGGTATACCATTTCAACTCTTCCTACTCCCTCCCTTTAGAATCCAATGGTTCGGTTTGACCGGGTTGAAGGTGGATGATTTGGTGAGTCTTTGATAATCCGTAGGCCTAGTCACGGTTTATGCTTAGATACTCACCGACATCATCCTCGGCTTTCCGTGAATCAACCGTTCATTCATGTTCAATCGGAGGAGTGATTTGAGTTGAGATAGTATACCCATTGGAGGGACCTCTTGGATTTGCCAACACTTGCTTCATTTCATTTCATTTTCACCAAAATACATTTTACCAAACAACTTTCCACCACAAGAATTGCTACACTTTCTTTTCCCAAAACCACTTTCAAATTCGTTTACTTCCTTCCCCGTGGAAACGACCTTGGAATACCACCAAGTAAAAGACGACCCACGAAAGTCTCTTTGCGATTGGGGAGCATTTTTGTGCATTCACATATCACATTCCCACTACCCTTTTTCCTTTCCTATTGCCCTTTCTTTTCACACTATCCCAAGGGAGCGTGACCTCCTTTCCCGTTTGAATATACATCACACATACACTTTGGGGGATAGTATTTAAAGGGTTAGGAATAGGACTATTTTTGCTCAATCATTTTGGCGCCGTTGCCGGGGAAGGCAAGTGTCAAACCAAGGAGGTGATTTCCAAACAACGGAGGTAAGTCCTGTGATCTTCATCACGGGCTGAGGTACGTTGTCTCGTGTACATATTCTTGTTTATGTATAATTTCAATTGTATATATATCTTGTTGCATGTGGGGAAGGGACGACTATCACCGATTAGTTAGACAACCCTTAGGCCCCAACATGAACATCGACCAAGACCCACCCGAGGATGCGGGTGACAATTTTGAAAATGTGGATGTCAACCCAAACATGCAAGGGGGTGGAAACTTTGACAATGTCGGTGCAAATCCAAATGCTCAAAGGGGTGGGGGATTACCCGAACCTAGGATGCCTAACCCAAGAATGCAATATCCCCTTCCCGATGCTTTCGATAATGAGGATGCTAACCCGAATATGCAAAGGGGTGGGGGATTGCAACCACCTAGGATGCCCAACCCACGAGTGCAATTTCCCCCACCTAGGAATGAAGGGAACATCCAACTTGACCCTCCACCAAGGACAATGCGGGAGTTCCTTCAACCAACCCGTAGCGCCACACCATCATGCCTTGTTCTTCCTGTCCAAGCTCATCTCTTTGTAATCAAACCATGGATGTTGCAACTACTCCCTAAATTTCATGGGGTCGAGAAGGAAAACCCTTATAGTCATCTAAAGTCTTATGAGGAAATGGTTGCAACCTTTATCCCAAATTACAACATGGAAGAGATAGCGAGGATGAAATTGTTTTCTTTTTCCGTGGAGGGTAAGGCAAAAATTTGGTTTGATTCCATGGGGCCTCGGACCATGCTATCTTGGGACCATATAGTTTCATTCTTTTTAAAAAAAAATTTCCCGGTTCATAGAACCACTTCTTTGAAAAAGGAAATTCAAAACTTTTCTGAAAGACCCAATGAACAATTCTATCAGTGTTGGGATCGCTACAAAGAGTTGATTCAATCCATACCACATCATGGTTTTAAATCGTGGCAATTGGTGAGTTTCTTCTACGAAGGAATCTCACCAAACCATAGACAATTCATTGACATGATGTGCAATGGTGAATTCTTGAACAAAGACCCTGACGAGGCCCTCGACTACTTTGGTACCTTGGCTAAAAATGCACAATCTTGGGATGTTAGGGATCCAATTGATGTACCTAGGACATTGCCAGTGGGTGGACAATCTCAAAGGGGAGGGATATATGACTTGAAAGACCGGGAGGACCTACTTTCACAAATTTCCAAATTGTCTAGGAAAGTAAATAGCCTTGAGGTGGAAAGGAGACGAGAGGTGTCTCATGTGTCAAGAACCGAGGAGGCTTGTTCTATTTGTGGTGGTGTCGAGCATTCCACATCGGAGTGTCCGAGCATTCCGGCACTTAAAGAAGCATAACATGAACAAGTCAACGCCTTCAACCAACCAAGGCAATCATTTCCTTCAAATTCCAACACTTACAATTCGGGGTATCGTGATCACCCTAATTTCAGTTGGAGGAATGAGAACCCCATCCCCTATGGTTCCAATACATACACATCTCCTGCACCTCCCAAGCAAGGTCAGTACTCATCCCAATATCAAGGCCAGGGGTAAGCTTCTAGCTCCCAATACCCACGGTCCAATCCGTAAGGGTACCAATCCAATCCTCCCCCACAGAATTTCTCCCAACAAGGCCCATCTAGCTCTTCCAGCTACCAACCACCTCATAAAAGGAGTTTAGAAGATGTGGTCCATGCCTTCATTCAAAGCCAAACCACCTTCAATAAAGACATTTCAGCTCAACTCACAAAGATCACCAATCACATAGGCTTGTCTCAACAAGAGAAGGGGAAATTCCCCTCTCAACCACAACAAAATCCCAAAGGCCAAAATGTGGTTGAATCAGTTGAGCCCACCCAAGAGAGTTGTGAGCACCTCAAGGCGGTCACCACTCTTCGTAGTGGCAAACAAATTGAAAAGACCATAGTGCCAAAGGTTCCACCCAAGGAACAATTGCCAATAGAAGAGTCCATCGAGGGTGAGTCCATTGAGGGTGAGGCCAAGGAACGTGTGGTCGAAAAAGGTGAAATGAGTAAAGACAAAGAAAATGAGCAAACTGAAAATGAACATGTAATTGATGATAGCTTGTGTTTTCCTCCTATGCCTGCCCCCTTTCCCCATCGTTTGAAGTCACCTGTCAAGGTGGCTAATTATTCTGATATTTTAGACATGTTTAAGCAGGTAAAAATCAATATCCCTCTCCTCGATGCCATCAAGCAAATACCGTCATGTGCCAAAATTTTGAAAGATCTATGCACGTAAAGCGGAGGTTAAATGTCCGGAAGAAGGCATTCTTGACAGAACAAGTGAGCTCCATTCTGAGGACCAACACTCCTCCCAAATTCAAAGATCCCGGTTGTCCAACAATTGCCATCACTATCAGAAATTGCCGGGTTGAACAAGCATTGCTTGATCTGGGAGCAAGTGTCAATCTCCTTCCCTACTCCGTGTATCAACAACTCAAGCTTGAGGAGTTGAAACCTACTTCAATCACACTTCAACTTGCGGATCGTAGCATCCGCACACCAAGGGGAGTAGTGGAAGATGTGTTGGTTCAAGTTGATAAGTTTTATTTTCCAGTCGATTTTATTGTATTAGACACTCATCCTGTTGCTAATCTTAGTTCCCAAATCCCCATGATACTTGGACGGCATTTCCTTGCTACATCTAATGCAGTGATAAATTACAGGAATGGTCTGATAAAATTGGCATTCGGGAACATGACCATGGAACTTAACATTTTCAATTTGGCAAGGCAACCAGGGGATGATGAGGAGGCAAATGAGGTCAATAGAATTGACACGTTGATTGAGGAGCATTTGGAGTTAGAAGGGATGTTGAAACTCAAGGAGGAAGAGTTGGTTGAGTTGGAGAAGTTGGATGATCGAGAAAAGGTGGAAGAATTGAAAGGGATGGAAAGGTGGATCCCACATTTGAAGAGCTACCTAAACAAGAGAAGAAAATTTTCCCTTCGGATGAGAAAAATCCAAAATTGGAATTGAAGCCATTGCCCGCACATTTGAAATATGCTTATCTTGGGAATGATGAGACTTTCCCGGTAATCATTAGCTCTACCCTAACCATGGAACAAGAAGAAAAGCTTTTGGGGGTATTGAGAAAGCATAAGGGAGCGATCGGGTGGACTATTGCAGATATCAAGGGAATCAGCCCTATAATTTGCACCCATCGCATCTATCTTGAGGAAGATGCTAAAACCTCCCGACAACCTCAAAGGAGATTGAATCCGAGCATGAAAGAAGTAGTGAAGGATGAGGTGTTAAAGCTACTTGATGTGGGCATTATCTTTCCAATTGCGGATAGCAAATGGGTAAGCCCCACACAAGTCGTCCCAAAGAAATCCGGAGTCACAGTGATTGAAAATGAGGAAAATGAACTCATACCTACAAGAGTCATTACCGGATGGAGAGTTTGCATCGACTACCGGAAGCTCAACGCTTGCACACGGAAAGATCATTTCCCAATGCCGTTTCTCGATCAAGTCTTGGAAAGGGTAGCAGGGCACCTATTTTATTGTTTCCTAGATGGGTACTCTGGCTACAACCAAATTGAGATCGTATTGGAGGACCAGGAGAAGACTACCTTCACCTGCCCATATGGCACCTTTGCCTATCGCCGTATGCCGTTCGGATTATGCAATGCCCCGGGGACCTTTCAACGGTGCATGATGGGGATTTTTTGCGATATGGTGAAAAAAAATTTGGAGGTCTTCATGGACGATTTTTCCGTGTTTGGTGATTCCTTTGATGGATGCTTAGAGAACTTGGAGAGAGTATTGGAAAGATGTGAAGAAAAGGATCTTGTGCTTAATTGGGAGAAGTGTCACTTTATGGTGACGGAAGGAATCGTATTGGGCCACATAGTATCGGCAAGGGGCATTGAAGTTGACAAATCCAAGGTGGAGGCCATCTCCAACCTTCCCACGCCGACAACTATCAAGGGAATCCGGTCATTTCTGGGCCATGCAGGTTTTTATCGCCGATTCATTCAAAATTTTAGCGCATTGGCCCGACCCCTGACCAATTTACTGTCCAAGGAGATTCCCTTTGAGTGGTCGGATGAGTGTGAGGCATCGTTTAAAAAACTAAAAAGCATGCTTGTCACGCCTCCTATCATGCGACCACCCAATTGGGATCTACCTTTCGAGCTCATGTGCGACGCGAGTGACTACGCGGTTGGCGCAGTG
Source organism: Ilex aquifolium (assembly GCA_951799425.1). Taxonomy (NCBI): domain Eukaryota; kingdom Viridiplantae; phylum Streptophyta; class Magnoliopsida; order Aquifoliales; family Aquifoliaceae; genus Ilex; species Ilex aquifolium. The sequence continues at coordinate 18,252,131 of OX637400.1, forward strand.
CTTGGTCAGAGGAAGGACAATCGACCACATGTCATACACTACGCTAGCAAAACACTTAATGAGACTCAAATGAATTACACTACCACTGAGAAAGAATTGCTAGCCGTAGTGTTTGCTCTCGATAAATTCCGTTCATATATCATTGGTTCGCCTATTGTTGTCTTTACTGACCATTCTGCCTTGAAGTACTTGCTATCTAAGCAGGATGCGAAACCAAGACTCATTAGGTGGATCCTCCTCCTACAAGAATTTGACTTGACAATTAAAGACAAAAAAGGAGTTGAGAATGTTGTGGCGGATCACTTATCCCGGCTGGTGGTGCTAGAGACTAATGAGCATATTCCTATTCCCGACTCTTTTCCTGATGAACATTTACTTTCAATCCATTCAGTTTGTCCTTGGTATGCTGACATTTGTAATTACCTTGCAACAGGGCAAATACCGCCACAATGGAGCCTGGAGGATAAAAGACGGTTCATGGCAGACGCGAAGTATTTTTACTTCGACAATCCGTATTTGTTCAAATATTGCCCAGATCAGGTCATGAGGAAATGCGTGCCCGAAAATGAACAACGGAACGTCCTTGCATTCTGCCATTCCCAAGCTTGTGGCGGACGTTTCTCGGCAAAGAAAACTTTGGCCAAAATTTTGCAGTCAGGTTTCTATTGGCCCTCTCTCATTAAAGATTGTGTTTCATATTGTAAGGCATGCGACAGATGCCAACGATTAGGTAGTGTGACCCGCAGAAATATGATGCCCCTTTCCCCCGTCCTTATCATAGAAATATTTGACTGTTGGGGCATCGATTTCATGGGTCCATTTCCCATGTCTTTTGGTTATTTGTACATTCTTCTGGCGGTGGACTACGTGTCCAAAGTGGGTAGAGGCAATCCCAACCAAGACTAATGACCACCGGGTCGTAGTCAAATTCCTCAAAGAGAACATTTTCTCGAGGTTTGGGATGCCTCGTGCAATGATCAGTGAGGGTGGATCCCACTTCTGTAATAAGCCATTTGCATCATTAATGTTTAAATATGGCGTTACACACAAAGTATCCACTGCATACCACCCACAAACCAATGGCCAAGCTGAATTAGCCAATAGGGAGATTAAGAATATCTTGGAAAAAATGGTTAACCCGAACAGGAAGGATTGGTCAGTCAGATTGACCGATGCCTTATGGGCGTACCGTACTGCCTATAAGACTGTTTTGGGTATGTCTCTGTTGTCCGAATTTGATATTGACAATTTACGTGCAAGTATACACGATCAACAAGTAATAAAGTGATAAGTAGAGTATCGTTCCCACGGAGAATTATTAATAATAAATTTCAAGTACTAACTTTATATCAATTCAATTTTATTTAAACAATTGCAATCAACTATGAATTCACTAATTTAAGAATAAACCTAAATTTATTAATCAAAGATTGAATTTAACAGATAGAAGAAGTTAAGATTACAACTTCCCCTAATGCTTCGTATAAATCTCTCCACTCTCTTTTCAGTTAATTGATCAAAATAAGTTGTTAACTGAGACTTCAAAATTATTTATCAAACCTCTTCCGATAGTAAGATAAGCATATCTATCCCAATTAAATTGCTATATTCCTATGCAAAATAAGTTGGAATAGATTCATTAAGTTCAAACTCTCATACAAGTTACACACGGCATATAGGTATATTCCTATCCTATACACAACCCAGCAATTCAATCCGAAGAAGAATTAACCAGTCGCATGTCATCATATTCAGATCTAAACCTAGAATTCATCTCCCAATTTCATCTAGGTTATCAAATTAATTGTTGGTCAAACAATTATATATTAAACACAAAATATGACAAACAACTCATATATGATCAACAAGAACTAGAAACGAGAGTAGGTAAATTTAACTAGACATTAGGTTCTGTTGCAATCTTAATAAAAACTTAGTTCATAATGTAATTGAAAAACATCCTTCTCAAAGTAATAAACATCTTAGAAAATTTAGAAATAAAAGTAAGGGAAAAGAATGAAAACTTAGTTGCAAGCTTCAATCCCTCTCTAGCCTTCAAGTCCGATTTTCTTCGTGTTGATTTCTCCAATTCTTGCCTTCAATCTCCTAGCAATACTTTGGTCTTCTTCTCTATATGTATCTCTCCCCTTTCAGCCCACAAAGTCATTATATTTATATTCCCATCAAACCCTAGGCACCTAGGAGTCATTAGAGTCCAATTTCGGGCCAAAAAGGAGTCATAATTCGCGTCCAACTTCAGTGGGGGCGCGCTGGGGCGCTGGTTTTGGCGCCTAGGCGCTGGTAAGGCAGCATGTTGGCGCTGGGGCGCTGGTTTTTGGCGCCTAGGCGCGCCTCCCTTTTTCTTCAGCTCTGGACCAGTTTTAGTAAAATCGCCATAACTTTTGATCCAACCGTTGGATTGAGCTGAAAGTTTGACACAATACAGAAGACATCCAGATCTACAACTTTCATGTTTTTCACTTTTCCAGATTCTGAGTCGATCATGGTCAAAATGGAGGAAAACCGAGGTACCTTTGTTAACAAACACCAATACCTCTTTGATTTCTTTCACTTTTAAGCCTCCACATCCTTGTTTCCTTCCAAATAATGATTTCTACAAAATAACATCAACACACACAAAACAAATAAAAAGGAACATAAAATAATTGAAAACTTGCAAATTTCTTAAGCCGAAAGTACTCAATTCGTAGGTATAAAACCCACTCATCAGTCTCCCTACCGGCTGGTTTATGGAAAAACTTGTCATTTGTCGGTTGAAATGGAGCACAAGGCCTACTGGGCCATAAAGACCTTGAATTTTAACTTGAGAATGGCCGGGGAGCAGAGAAAGTTGGAACTGAATGAATTGGAAGAGATCCGAAGAGATGCATATGAGAGTTCCAAAATTTCAAAAGAACGGGCTAAAGTTTTTCATGATAATTCCATCACACGGAAATCATTTGAGCCCGGGCAAAAAGTACTCTTGTATAATTCTCGTCTCTCTGTGCTCCAAGGAAAACTAAGATCCCGTTGGGATGGCCCCTATTTTGTCGAGGCGGCCTACCCCAATGGAGCGGTAGATATCACAAACCCTAAAGATGGCCAAACATTCAAGGTCAATGGCCAAAGACTCAAGCCATTCTTTGAGGGTTTTGAGGGACAAGTGGTGGAGGAGGATTTAGTTGACCCGGTATACTCGGAATTGATGGAGGGTTAGCTAGGGATTATTCCTTCTACTGTACAGTTTCTTTTACTTAATTATGTCAATTTTATTTTATGTCACTCACTTGATGTGGTTGTATAGATTGGTTTCTCTTTGATCCAGATATTGGTATTTTTGTCGAAAGCGCAATTGTGAGGTGTTCTCTTACCCTACTTATCTTTTTATTGCCTTCCATTGCATACTATATCTTTTTGTTGCATTGAGGACAATACATGATTCTAGTTGGGGGGTGAGGTGCACCATTTGTTTGATACACCAAGGTTGTTTGGAATGTTTTGATTTTTGCTTGCATTAGTGAAAAATAGGTGAATTTTTTGAAATTTTTTGATGAAAAAAATATCTAATTGTTGATCTGTATTCCTTCATGATGTGTTTGTGTGAGTTTGATGACATGTTGATCTTTGTTGTGAACTTTGTGCACATGAGTATTCTATGGAAGTGGATCCTATGCATGAGTATCATTTAGGTATTGATTTTTGAACTCAACTGTATGTGACTCTTGAATGTGTAATTTTGGCAATTTACGGATTGGATTCATGTTCTTAAGCTTGACATAAGTAGTGGAGACGAGTAAAGACCCTTGAGAGCTTTAGTGCCAAATCTTTTTTTTGGAGGGAATTTACAATTACTCAAAGAACATATTTTTGTCAAGTTGTTCAATAGTCTCATTATGTTTGTGTTGGTTAGTGCATTTGGATAGTCGACTGAGTTGTCTTTAACATACAATGCCCTCCCATGCGGACCTGGAAGTGATCTTAGGCCATCATTGAATATTTTGAGCCTTTACCCTTTTTCTTGTGCAAATATTATCCCTAGTGCCGTGATTGAGCTTATTTGAAATTCGTTTCTATGCCACACAGTTGACCAAGCCTATGAAAACAGGAAATATATACCTTACCTTGGTTGTTCCTAAAAGCAGAAATGAGTAATTGCAAAAGTAAAGGAAGTGGGGGGTGGAAACCCAAACAAAATGGATAAATGATGTTGAAACTCAAAGAGTTCAATGGAAAAAGAATGAAAATCCAAGAAAAGGAAGAAAATGGGTGAAAGAAGAAAAGAAAAGGAAATTGTTAAGAAAAAAAAAAAAAGAACGAAGAATGTGGTGACGGGGTGAGAATCAAAATCCCATGAAGAGGGAAGTGTTTTTCTAGAATAAAAGTCTCTCACTCGGAACAACCCTCTTTGTTATACTATATCCTTCATTTCAATTTCCTAGATACCACCCCAAGGCCCCATTATAACCCTTAAAATCCTAAGTGATCTAGAGAAGTTGGGAGGTGCATATTTCAAAGGGAATGATGAGTTAGTCTTACTACCCAATGTCCTAATATTCTGTTCATGAGACTATGCCAAGTTCGCTTCATTTTCATCTCTTAACTTCATTTTTGGATTACATGTGAGCACACTTCGTTTTGAACACAAGACTCTATCTCACATGTACACATGGAGCACATACCAGGATAACTTGAGTGTATTTCATTGCTTAAGAGTGTCCCTTGGTGAGTTTTTGCATTGAAGCTGAATTTGTCCAGCTTTTCGAAGGTGAATCCTGTTGTGTAACTGTTCAAATTACTTGTTTAATTCACACACACGCAAGTTGAAAATGAATGTGTAGGTGCATACTTTAGACTAGTATCTAAAACTATGGGTTTGCTCATGTTAGCCTAGTTCAATCATTTGAGAAATTTGTTAAATAACTCCATGCTTGCAAGAATGAGGGAATATTGCTCAAGTTTTTTATATTTGGAAAGGATTAGAACTATGTGTGTTGTTTGAATCCGTATTTGCATTTTGGGATATTCATTTTGATGATTAAAGAATAGAAATTCATTCCCTGTGTGTTGAATGCATCAAAGTCTGAAATCACTTTGCAATTTTGATAATAACTCGGGCATGATGGATCAAATTGTGGAAATTAAGTGGAGTACATCTTTTGAAGGGAGTTGGAGTCACAAGTAATGTGATGAAATGTCTAGGAAGGTCCTAAGCTGGATTGGAGTGGTGGTATGCTCAGCAGGAGGAGTTTGTCAGACAAAGCAGAACAGTACCGGTACTGAGTACCGGTACGATATGGTACCGGTACTCAGTACCGGTACGCCAAACCTTCTGGAGTCGAAGTACCGGTACTCAGTACCGGTACGATTTGTCTGACACGAAAAAAAAAATCTGAGGGCTTTTAATTTAAACCCCGCGTTAAACCCTTCATTTCCCCACTTCTATTCCCGCCCTATCTCTCTCTCCCTCACTCGAAAACACTCCAAGATTCCAAAACCCTCTCCACTTCCCTCTCAATCCATAAAACCTCCCTTGATTTTGCTTGCTTTGGACAACCCTCATCGGATAAACTCAATGGCTCGCACTAAGAGGCCAGGACCAGGAACCGAGCCCAGTTCCCCTCCTGCCAGGGTCTCCTCTAGCCGGAAGAGAGGAGGCGAAGGGTCAAGTGAGGACCCAGAGGAGCAGAGGAAGAGGGCTAAGAGGGATGCTCGACGCCAGTTGATCGATGGTAAGGGTGTGACCTATGAACGTTTTTTGGATAAAATATCCCTTTCCCCCATTCATCCCGTTGTGAAAATCATTGAGAGGCATGGGATGCATTTCTGATTCAAGGAGGTTGAGGGTTACAACCTGGCATTGGTGAGGGAGTTCTATCGTTCGTTGAAATTGGTTGAGGTTGCTGTTGGGGAGGTTCTGAGAGTGAACATTAGGGGAAAGGTATTTACGGTGACCCCTGACGTCATAGCCACCCTTCTTGGAAATTATCAGAGACCGCCATCTTCCCCACCTGTCTATCCCTACAACATGGGTAGAGCTAAGACTAAGGCAGAGTTTGTCGATTTGATGTATGAGGATCCGGCTGAATTCAAGGGAGTGGTTCATAGTGGTGGGTTGAAGCATGTTTATGGGCTTCTCAACAAACTGCTTCATTATAATCTATTCCCAAGGGCTGCAGAAAAGAAACCAAACATGGAAAAGCTGGCCATCCTGGATGCTATTGTGTTGGGCAGAACAATTGATTTTGCCCTTGTTATTTGGGAAGTTATGAAAGACTTTGCCATCACAGATAAGCCATTGACTAACCTGCCGTATGGGAGCTTGGTTACCCGACTGTGTGACAATTTTAAGGTTAAGGGCTACGCATCAGAAAAGCTCACTCCCCCCGAGACTGGGGCCATAGGCAGGGCCAGTAGCCAGAAGAGGAAGGCTATGGGTCATGGGGAGCGTGCTCAGCTTGATTCTGATGAGGACTTTGTACCGAATGCACCCACCATGCCATTCAAGCCTGTTTCAGCACGCTCAGTCCCTAGGAGACTTGATGCACTAGAATCGACAGTGCATGGGATTGAGGCCTCGGTTCAGGGAATGATGGCGATAATGAAAGAGATGTACATGCACACATTCCCTGAGAGACCCATCCCAGAAGTTCCTACTGCACCTTCAACCTCCAGGGTAAATGAGGAAGCGAAAGATGATGAGGAGTCTGAGGAAGAGGAAGAATCTGAGGGTTATGATGAAGAGAGTGATGGAGAGTAAGGAGTGCTTGTGTTAGTATAGGATTTTGTGTAATTGGGATGAGAGATTAGGCTATTTTGTTCTTTTTAATGACCTACTCCATTTTGTACTCCAACTTCGTTCACATTAATATAAACCCACAATTGTTCCATCTTACTCATCTTCATGTTGTTAATTGCATTTTGATTGATTGAATGAATGGTCGTTGATTTTGATTAAATGTGTTACTATATTCGTTGTGTTGTACTGGGGAGTGAAATATTTTTTTGCTAAGGGACTAGCAAAACCTAAGTTGGGGGGTGTGATTAGCACAAAACTTTGTATATTTTAAGGTGCTAATCAGCTCAGTTCACTTGTTTTTGAAGATTAAATGATATGAGTTATGGTGATTGAAGTCTTAACGTCAATATTTTGTGTTTGCAGTTGAAAGGAGCTAAAAATGGTTTGTTAAGGCCTGCCCATACCACTTGGGATGAAAGGAGATGAAAAGATAACTTGGGGACAGCTCAGGAGCAAAGGAATCAGAAGATTCAGACAAGGATGCAGAACAGTACCGGTACGATATGGTACCGGTACGCCAAACCTTCTGGAGTCGAAGTACCGGTACTCAGTACCGGTACGATTTGCCTGACAAGCCCAGATTCTGCAGATCTGCTCAGTTACCTCGAGGGTCCCACCATAGATGCTCCCACACTCCTCTGACACGCCCTCAACACTGTTCATCAGGCCCACACCTTCCTCTACACTCTAGAGCTACAGCTTTAAATGAAGAGAGAGAGGGGAGGAGGAGCTGGGTGTGTAGACAAACTCTGCACTCCCCTGTCCAGGTCATCCAGGCTGCACCCTACTGATGGGGGTCACTTCAGGGAGCTACAGGAGCACACCAGGCACGGTTTTTGGGAGGCAAAGCTCTCCAAGGATCAGCATTCTGGGATAGCAGGGAAGAAGGAGAGAGAGAAAGAGAAGCTCTAGGCGTAGAAGATGATGAATAGTAGTTTTAGAGAGAGAAAATTGTGATTTTTGCATTTCTTCTACTGCATTGTCTTGTAATCAATGGTATGAACCTTTAGATCTTCATTGAATGTCATTAATGTCATTTTCCCTTATGTTCATTGCTAGTTTAATGCTCTCATTTAAGTTCTACCATTAATGCTTCCAAGTTGTTCATGTTCATAGATATAAAATGGATTTTCATTTCGTTCACTTCTAGTCTATGATTTCTTGCACTTAGTTACTTCAAAACTTCATATCTTTACAATGCATTATCTTTCCATTGTCATTTTCATTTCAAATATGAGTAGCTAAATCTTTTTGTTGGCAAGACCAAGGGGAATTCCCCTTTTTGGGTATACCATTTCAACTCTTCCTACTCCCTCCCTTTAGAATCCAATGGTTCGGTTTGACCGGGTTGAAGGTGGATGATTTGGTGAGTCTTTGATAATCCGTAGGCCTAGTCACGGTTTATGCTTAGATACTCACCGACATCATCATCGGCTTTCCGTGAATCAACCGTTCATTCATGTTCAATCGAAGGAGTGATTTGAGTTGAGATAGTATACCCATTGGAGGGACCTCTTGGATTTGCCAACACTTGCTTCATTTCATTTCATTTTCACCAAAATACATTTTACCAAACAACTTTCCACCACAAGAATTGCTACACTTTCTTTTCCCAAAACCACTTTCAAATTCGTTTACTTCCTTCCCCGTGGAAACGACCTTGGAATACCACCAAGTAAAAGACGACCCACGAAAGTCTCCTTGCGATTGGGGAGCATTTTTGTGCATTCACATATCACATTCCCACTACCCTTTTTCCTTTCCTATTGCCCTTTCTTTTCACACTATCCCAAGGGAGCGTGACCTCCTTTCCCGTTTGAATATACATCACACATACACTTTGGGGGATAGTATTTAAAGGGTTAGGAATAGGACTTTTTTTGCTCAATCATGCCGTCCAAGGGAGATTTTGGGGTCTTACAGGTTTGGTATCAGAGCCTGGGAATTAAGTCTTACATGGGAGTTGTAGGTTATGGATTACCACTAGAGAAGTAGAACTTGGTTGAATGAAGTTGCTGATTTAAATTTTACACAAGTCTTATGCTTTAGATTAAAATGATAGTTAGGGTGTCTTGTACATCAAGGAAACTAAATTGTGAATTGATGTGCAGGATTGAGGGTAGACGTGGACGTGGTCATGGAGGTCAAGCAAACCCACCACCACCGCCACCTCCCGATGCCATGAATGGCATTTATCAATGCCTAAGGGAGCTAACCACTTTGGTACAACACCAAAATGGAAATAACAACCACAACAGTGGGGTTCATCCCTTAGCTCAAGAACCGGGCAACGGGGACGAAAACCGAAGGATGATAGTTCTTCGAGAATTTCTGAGGCAACGCCCACCTATTTTTCAAGGAAGCCCTCTCCCTTTGGATGCGGATAAGTGGATTCCCAGGGTGAAGAAAATGTGTGATGGCATGGGAGTTACCGAGGATCTTCGGGTCGGCTTAGCTACATATCTGTTAGAGCATCTCCAACAATAGTAGCTATTTTAGCTACCCAAAAAACAACTTTTTCTATTTTAGCTACTCACTTTTTCAATACACACTCCAACAGATTCTCTATATTTTTAACTACTCCTTTTAAATATTATTTATCATCCCTTTTGTATTATATTTTTTGAAAACAGTGAAAGGGAGAAAGAGAGAGAATGAAAGAAATGAGAGGAAGAGAGAGAAAATAATATATATTTATGTTTACATATTGCTACAGTGATTCTCTATATTTAGAGAATCACTGTAGCAAAAATGCATTATAGCTATTATGAAGAGCATCTGTTGGAGCATGAAAAGTGGCTTTGATTAGCTAAATTATACCTATTTTGATGATTTACAGCATCTGTTGGAGATGCTCTTAGAGGGGGAGGAAGACCATTGGTGGGACTCGGTGAAGAGAAGGAGGAACACTGATGCGATTACTTGGGAGAAGTTTGATCAGATCTTCCAAGACAAATATTTTCCCGAATCAGTCAGGGATAAGATGAGTGCTGATTTCCTCGCTCTACGATAGGGTAGCATGACGATAGCCGAGTATGAGAGGAAGTTTGACGAGTTATCTCGTTATGCCACGGAGTTCATATCTACTGAGGCTAGGAGGGCCAAACGATTTGAGTAGGACTTGAGGCCTACTATCAGGGAAAAGCTTGTGGCTCATAAGATCCGGGACTATGGGGATCTTGTTGACAGAGCCGCATTGGTAGAGAGAGACATCGAAGACAACCAGCGACGACAGAACTTCGTGAGGGGAGGTCCGATCAGGACTGGTGCTAGCAGCAGCGGAGTCACACAGAGGGCAAATCCGTACCGTCGAATTGACCAAGCTTCAAGGCAAAGGAATCAAGCCGTTCGAGGAGCTGGGGTTACTCAGAATAGAGTAGACACTGACTCGCGTCAATGCTTCGCATGTGGAGGGCTTGGGCACTTCAGAAATAACTGCCCATCGTTTCCACCAAAGACCAATCAAGCAGCAGAACAGGTAAATGCAAATAGGCCACTACTACAGAAGCCACTACAGCGGAGATCGTTAGCAGCTCTAGCCCCAAGCGGTGCCAATCAAGGGAGAGTTTTTGCTTTGACCCAACCGGATGAAGACGTTTCCAATGCAGTTGTGGAAGGTATCGTTCTTCTTTATAATTCTTGGGCCCGAATTCTATTTGATCCCGGTGCGACTCATTCATTCATACAAACTATATATGCTCTTAATTTGGGGTTAGAATTTGAGAAGTTAGAACATGCCTTGAGTATTGACATGCCTACGGGAGAATGGTTAGATACTAAAAGGGTGTGTAGAGGTTGTGTGCTTCGAATTGGGGAGCAAGAATTGATTGTAGATTTGGTTGCATTAGACATGAAGGGGTATGACATAATATTTGGGATGAACTTGTTGTCCACTTTCCGTGCGGTAATGGATTGTTTTCGCAAGCGGATTTCATTTCAATTACCGGGAGGGGTAGTTTTCAGTTTGATGAATGATCGAAATTCTTACCATCCATTTCCTACTACGGGTAGTAGATTCTTGAAAGCTAAGACGGGGAGCCATTTGAGTTTCTTAGCTAGCTTGATGGGAGATGATCGGGACAGATCCCAATCGGACGTGGTATTGATAGTGTCGGAGTTTTTGGATGTCTTCCCAGATGAACTACCCGGGTTACCCCCACAGAGAGAGATTGATTTTACGATTGATCTCTATCCGGGAATCGAACCCATATCCATTGCTCCCTATAGGATGGCACCTTTGGAGTTGAAGGAGCTAAGGAAGCAGTTGGACCATTTATTGGCTATTGGGTTTATCCATTTAAGCACTTCACCTTGGGGAGCCCCGGTCCTCTTTGTGAAGAAGCATGATGAAACACTTCGGTTATGCATAGATTACCGAATGTTGAATCGGGTGACAGTGAAGAATAAATATTCGTTGCCACGAATTGATGATTTATTCGATCAGCTGAGGGGTTCTAAGTATTACTCCAAGATTGATCTTCGCACAGGGTACCATCAACTGCGGATCAAGGAGCATGATATTTCTAAGATAGCTTTTCGTACCCGGTATGGTCATTTCGAATATACGGTAATGCCATTCGTACTCACTATTGCTCCTGCAGCCTTCATGGATCTGATGCATAGGGTATTCTGGCCGTATCTAGATTAGTTTGTTATTGTGTTTATTGATAACATATTAATCTATTCACGAACACAAATGGAACATGAACACCATCTTTCGACAGTGCTTCAGACCTTGAGAGAGCATAAGTTATATGCTAAGATGAGTAAATGTGAGTTCTGGATGAAGGAAGTGAAATTCCTTGGCCATGTTGTGTCGGAACAGGGTGTAGCTGTTGAGCCCACAAAGATTGAAGCAGTGATGAAGTGGGAACCACCGAAGAATGTGATAGAGATACGTAGTTTCCTAGGATTAGCAGGCTACTACCGGAGGTTCGTGGAAGGGTTCTCGAAGTTAGCTATGCCAATCACTCGCCTTACGAAGAAGGGGGAAAGATTCTTGTGGACTCAAGAGTGTGAACTAGCCTTTCGCACCTTGAAGGAGAGGTTAACAACAGCTCCGGTCCTCATTATTCCGAACAGTGGGGAAGGATACGATATTTACACCGATGCTTCGTTACGAGGCTTGGGATGTGTGCTAATGCAGGGAGGCAAGGTAGTTGCTTATGGTTCGAGACAACTTAAGATTCATGAGCGGAACTATCCCACCCACGACTTGGAGCTTGCCGCTGTGGTGTTTGCTCTTAAGTTGTGGAGGTGTTACCTATATGGGGAAAAGTTTCAAGTATTTTCTGATCATAAGAGCCTCAAGTATAAATTCACACAGAAAGACTTGAATCTTTAGCAAAAAATGTGGATTGAATATTTGGAGGATTACGATTTCACACTTAACTAGCATCCGGGGAAGGCTAATGTAGTAGCAGATGCACTGAACAGAAAGTCTTGGGGTGAAATCAATGTGCTTGCGGTTAATAGGTGGAAGATGATTGATGCTTTAGAGGAATTTGATCTACGGGTGGATAGACAAAAGGATCGACCATGCTTGTTTAACCTTGTAGCTCAACCAATTCTCCGACAAAGGATTGTTGAGTTGCAACGATTAGATACAGAGTTGGGAACTATCCGGGGTAGATTGGAGAGGAATGAGGTTGTTGAGAATTGGTCTATACATAATGATGAGTTATTGTTTCATGGAAGACTATGTAAACCAAACAATGACCAAGTAAGGGAAGAAGTGTTGGGTGAGTGCCATCGTTCAAAATTCTCCATACATCCGGGTAGTACCAAGATGTATAGAGACATGAAGCGTCAATATTGATGGAAAGGGATGAAACAAGACGTGGCCAAGTACGTTGCAAAGTGTGCGGTGTCAGCAGGTGAAGGTGGAGCATCAAAAGCCCGGAGGATTACTACAGTCTTTACCTATCCTAGAGTGGAAGTGGGATCACATCACCATGGATTTCGTGTCTGGTTTACCACGTACGTCACGAGGGCATAATGATGTATGGGTCATTGTAGATAGACTCACCAAGTCTGCTCATTTCTTGTGTATGAAGACCACTGACACTTTAGAAACCTTGAGCAAGCTTTACATTCGTGAGATTGTTAGATTATATGGAGTTCCACTCTCTATTGTGTCGGATCGTGATTCTCGTTTTGTGGTGCAATTTTGGCAAAGTTTACAACGAGATATGGGGACAGAGTTGCACTTTAGCACCGCCTTTCATCCCCAAACGGATGGCCAGTCTGAGAGGGTGATACAAATTTTGGAGGACATGCTACGAGCTTGTGTGTTGGACTTCAAAGGAAGTTGGAGTGATCATTTGCCGTTGGTGGAGTTTGCATATAACAATAGTTTTAAATCTAGCATTGGCATGACACCTTATGAGGCATTGTATGGAAGACCATGTAGGTCCCCAACTTGTTGGCTAGAAGCTGGAGAGAGTAGCTTGTTTGGGCCAAAAATTGTTCGGGAGACTACTGAGAAAATTCAACTAATTAGGGGAAGACTACGCACGGCACAAAGTAGACAGAAAAGCTATGCGGATAGAAGACAAAGACCCTTGGAATTCCAAGAGGGAGACTATGTGTTCCTCAAGGTGTCACCCAAAAAAAGGAGTATTTAGATTTGGCAAGAAGGGAAACTTAGCTCAAAGGTACATCGGACCATTTGAAGTGATCAAAGCGGTGGGAAAGGTGGCGTATCAACTTCGGTTACTAGCTTAGTTGTCGGGGGTACATGACGTGTTCCATGTGTCAATGTTAAGGAAATGTCAATTAGATACAACGCATGTCGTGGATTTGGAGTGAATTGAAATTCAAGATGGAGCAACATATGAAGAACAACCGGTGGAGATTTTCGATACTAAGGAGAAGGTGTTTCGCAATAAAAGTGTATTTGACAAAAATTTTCTGAATCGGCTTCTAAATGGGTCAAAATCGATCTGGAAGTTGAGGGTATACTGCCACCCGCGTCCGGACGGGAATAAACCTGTGTCCAGACGCGTGTCGCAGAACGTTGGGCGAAGAAACACGCGTCCGAACCCAAGAAAACACGCGTCTGGACGCACCAAGCCGGGGGCTTCACATCCTAGACTTCTTGTTGGTGTTTTCTCCACTTTTCATCTCATTTCATCAAATCTAACTCTTGAGAGCCTTACAGGGGAAGAAGGAAGGGAAAAACAAGAGATTAAGGTGTTGATTCAAGTGGGGAAAGATCAAATCTTCTAGTTCTTCACACAAAAACTAAGGAGCAAGGTAGGGGATTCTTCTCAAGTTCTTTCATTGACGCTTAGGGTATTATATATGTATTTTTTTAATATTCTTGATAGTTACATGATAAATAGTTATGAGTTCTTGGTTTCTTTGTTATTGAAACATAGTTTTGAAAAAAATACATGTTTGGGTTCAAGATACATTGTTCTTGAATTTCTAAAATCTTAGTTTTACTAAATACATGTTTGGGTTATGAAAAATACATGGATTCTTGATTTCTAAATGCCTATTGTTGATTAAATCATGTTTTCATCTAATACTTGTTCTTGTTCCAAAAAATTATGATTTTTGGCAAAACCCTAGAATTTTGATATCAAGATTGTGAAGGTTTTATTGATATGATCTCTTGCATATTTTAATTCCTTTATTATTGTAGTATGTTGAGAATTGTACAATTGTGATACTTGAATTATTAAGGAAAATGATGATTGATTAAGATTGTGGTTGTTGAGAAAATATTGGTTTTATCTCTCGTATGGTTTGTTGTGACGGACTTGAATTGCCTTTGAGAGCTGACGTAGAGTGTTAGAGGTTAGTCTATCCCAGTGGGGGTGAGATGGTTTCCTAACACTTTTAGTGGATTGTTGTTTGTGAGAGCAACCACTATGGTTCACGTAGGTTCGAGGCTGAGGGATGGTATACCTTTCCTGGGAAGGATTCGTCAATGCCATGAGAGACGGTATACGCCCTTCCTAAAATGTATGTGATGTTTCATGCGGGGAATGATTGAGATTGTGTGATTGGGATGGGTGAACGAGGTAGAATCGTTGTGTAGATTCCTGAGAAGCAACCAACATACATGAGAATATGGAATGATGTTACTGAATTATTTATGGATTGCTTTAATTTCTTGTAAGTTTATTCATGTCATTGATTTACTGTATTCCGTACATTTGAGATCATTACAACTATCATGATTTTATTCTCAAAATCTATATATGCTATTTTCCAAAAGAGACTTGCCATCTTTTATTTGTTTTAAAACCTTGTTCGAGTTTGGGAGGATGTTGCTACAGAGCTTAGTGCTCATCCCCTTCAAACAATATATTTTTCAGATTATGGTTTAGAGGAGGAGCTCAAAGTTGATGAGCAGATAGCTTGGGAAACTCAATTGGATGGAAGCGTGGATCCCGAGGGAAACGTATAGAGTTGTTCCCTTTATGTCCTAGACTAGGAGAGGATTTTTGGGACAATGTATAGATGATATTTTGTTTATTCCGCTGCAAGATAATAGTTTATTTTTGATGTACTGTCTTAGTGGGGCATATTCTTTTTGGATGTAATGGCAATGATTTGACATATTCTTTTGGATGATGTTATAGATATTGTGCATGATGAATGAAATTTTCTTTACTTATGGAAATTATTAGTTGCTCTTCTGATGTGAATGGTTTTAGATAGTAATGCCGTCCAAGAGAGATTTTGGGGCGTTACAATATCAACCATAAACATCCCTTCTGATGACATCCACAAATAAATCATTACTGTTCAAAACCAGGGTAACAAATGGAGACCCACACAATTCTCCCCAACCCGGGTTATAATCTAATTATTCAAAATTCTTCATCATGAACATAATATACAGAATATCTAAAATCTTTATAAGTAAACCATTTAAAATTTCTCAATCTATCCATATTCCCTCAAATTAACCAAGATATAAATCACTTACAAATCCTCAATAATATAAATCATCATACATTGTTCTTTACATAATCTAACTAAATATATAAAGTCATAACAACTATCTTATGCCTTGATACTCCCACTATGCAGTCCACCAACATATGCCCATAATTGTAAATGTTTTATGATAGGGGTGAGCATTCACACTGTAACACCCCAAAATACACCTTGGAAGCATTACTAGCTAATCACCATTCACATCATGAGAGCACTAAATAAATCCATAAACAATAAAGTTCCCTCCATCAATCATTGATATTTAACAAAATTCGGGCAAAGTCTCCTTTGTACGGGGAGCTCTACCCAAAACTCAACCTGTGCAATTATACTATAATTGACCACACCGAGTCCCCAGATGCATCATAACATAAACTTTCATTCAACATATATTGCATCCACACTATCATCCCAAAAGAAAAGGCCAAACAATGGCATTTACATTCCCAAAAGTATTTAAACCATAATACGCAGCGGAATTTACAAAAGATAACTAGACTACACACAGTTTCAAAAGAATAGTCTAGTCTAGACAAAAGTAGGCATCAGCTCTAAATATCCCACGCGGGATCCAAGTATCCCTCTAGGGAAACCTCTCCATGGCCTGGCTCACTAGCACCGAGCTCATCCTCAGGCAAAAGATCTGAAAAAGTTTAGCAGTAGGGGGTGAGCACGAAGCTCTGTAGGAAAAATCCTTCCAAACCCAAACAAGGTTTAGAAAAGTGTATAAAACGGCCGGTCTTGTTTCGGAATTAACATATATAACATTTGAAGTAAAATAGTGACATTTAACCATGATCTCAAGTTTAAATAGCAAGAATAAATTGAAGGGATGAATAACCACAATACACCATTTCAAATCCATTCTACCATTAATCATTTCAACAAGTTCTCCAAGGAATCCCATACTTCCCGAGAATCTTATCGAAATCATTTCTGGTACAATACAAGATGATCCACACGATATGTCCGTCACAACACACGTTACTAATCCGTTACCATTAGTGATAGGAAAAGTTCGTATCCACACGGCGAACAAAGGCGTCTACCCACTCTAAGTGGTAGGAAAAGTTCATACCCGTGTGGCATCCGAAGACGTCCACCAGCTACATGATACCCGGCCAATAGTAAACCATGTTTGTATCGTACAATCACACAAGAGATAAAATATCAACCAATAGTCCCCATAATCAAAAATAACATAAAACCCCCAATTTCCTTTCAAGCAATTTCCATAAAATCCACAACTTTCGCAAGTGATATTTCCCATAAAACATATTTAAGAAAAAGTACATGAGATCATCACAAGTATCATTTTATTGTTCATTACAAATCGCTAGAGTTTTGAAGTCAAGAACAAATGAATAATCAAGCTTTGGAACTCAAGAACAAAGGACAAATCAAGTCTTGAATCCCTAACAACAAATATCAAGCTTGAAATCAAGAATAAAGGGTAAATCAAGTCTTGAATCCATAACAATAAATATCAAGCTTGGAATCAAGAATATAGGAACAATTAAGTATTGAAATCGACAACAAATGAATATCAAGATTGAAATCAATAACCAAGGATAAATCAAGAGAAAACCAACTTCCCTTGAAGAACTAGGGCATACAAGAGTTTTAGTGATTACCCAACCATCACATAGTTTAATACAAGGTAATAATTGCAAGAATAACAAGAAATGATGAATTCATAGCAAGTATATATGATTGAGAGTCAAGAGAATGCATATATATAGTAGCCCTAATCTCAATGTAAGAGAATGGAAGAAATCCCCTACCTCTTCCTTAGTTTGGTGTGAAGACTTGATGATTTGATTTACTTTGAGGTGAGAATCCCCTTCCTTCTTCCTCCCCCAAAGCTCTCTAGGGTTAGAAATGGGGAAAATGGGTGAAGGAGGCGGGTTTGGTGTATTTAGAAGGCCAGAATTGGGGAAAATCGCGAACTGATCTGGGTATATATAACTGGTACCGTCCGGACTGTGCCTTGGGCGTCCGGACGCTGGCAACTCTCTGTCCCAGTTTTCTGTCCCAACTTCCAGAGCAGTTTTCACCTATTTAGAGGTCGAATTGGAGAATTTTCATGAGATACAATTTTGTAGCCCTAGATGTCTACTATCTACTGTAAAAATTTCAGATCAATTGGACTTAATAATAAAAAGTTATAGCCAAAATACTAAGAAGTGTCCAAAATTCTAAATTCCTAAATTTTCTCTAAAATGTGTTTTAACTCCAAAATACTTTCTAACTTCTAATACACCTCATATTACCTCTCCCAAGGTTTTTCGACCTTCCGGACTCAATGGAAACCTTATTTTGACCTAAAAATATTTAGAGGCTTATCTAACAACCCTTCTCCAAGTTTAAACATCTTCGACACGTAACTTCCCAATCAAATTGTCTCCATAGTATTTATTCCTACGGTTTATTCTTATGTCACTACATATATCTACATCTTTACAAATATTATTTACTATATATATATCTCTATAAATATATAAAAGAAAATTCGGGGTGTTACAATCCACCCCCCTTAAAGAAAGTTTCGTCCTCGAAACTTACCTCAAGTAGCGAACAAATATGGATACTTCTCCCGCATTTCTTGCTCCAGTTCCCATGTAGCTTCTTCCACCCCATGATGTTGCCACAAAACCTTCACGAGTCGGATGACTTTGTTGCGGAGCACCTTTTCCTTGGCATCAAGAATCTTCAACGGTTGTTCTTCATAGGTTGCTCCCTCCTGAATTTCAATATCTTCCAAGTTTACGACCGGCGTTGCATCCGATTGACACTTTCTCAACATCGACACGTGGAACACGTCATGTACCCCAGACAACTGAGCTGGTAATCGCAACTGATACGCCGCTTTGCCCACCACTTTGATCACTTCAAATGGCCCGGTATATCTTGGCGCTAACTTTCCCTTCTTGCCGAATCTAAATACTCCTTTCTTGGGCGACACTTTGAGAAATACGTAGTCTCCCACCTTGAATTCTAAGGGTCTTCGTCTGTGGTCCGCATAGCTCTTCTGTCTACTTTGCGCCGTCCGTAGCCTCTCTCGGATGAGTTGAATCTTCTCCGTAGTTTCTCGAACAATGTCCGGTCCCAACAAACTACTCTCGCCAGCTTCTAACCAACACGTCGGTGATCGACATGGTCTTCCATACAATGCTTCATACGGTGCCATCCCAATACTTTCCTGATAGCTGTTGTTGTAAGCAAACTCCACCAACGGTAAGTGGTCGCTCCAACTCCCCTTGAAGTCCAACGTGCAAGCGCGTAACATATCCTCCACAATCTGTATCACCCTCTCGGATTGGCCATCCGTTTGGGGATGAAAAGCGGTGCTGAAGTGTAACTCTGTCCCCATGGCTTGTTGTAGACTTTGCCAAAATCGCGCCACAAACCGAGAATCACGATCCGACACAATAGAAAGCGGAACTCCATGTAACCTCACTATCTCACGGATATATAACTGGCTCAGGGTCTCCAACGTGTCGGTGGTCTTCATACTCAAGAAGTGAGCGGACTTGGTGAGTCTATCAACAATTACCCATACGGCATTATGCCCTCGTAAAGTCCGTGGAAAGCCAGACACGAAGTCCATGGTGATGTGATCCCACTTCCACTCTGGGATAGGCAAAGACTGTAGTAATCCTCCTGGCTTTTGATGTTCAATCTTCACCTGCTGGCACACCGCACATCGTGCTATGAACCCTGCCACATCCTTCTTCATTCCCTTCCACCAATATTGGCGCTTCATGTCCCTATACATTTTTGTGCTACCGGGGTGGATAGCAAACTTAGAGCGATGACACTCTCCAAGTATCTCCTCCTTTAGGGACGAATCGTCGGGAACGCATAGCTTCTCCCTGTATCTCAATTCTCCGTTTCTCAAAGACCAACCCTCCATAGTTTCTCCATTCTCCAATTTAGCTCGCATCGACGCTAATTCAGGATCCAAGCCTTGCAATTCCACAACTCTACGTTGGAGAGTAGGTTGAGCCACAAGGTTGAACAAACATGGTCGGGATCCATCTTCTCCAACCCATAGATCAAAATCTCCAAGGGCATCTTTCAACTTCCATTCACCTATGGAAACGTTGAGTTCACCCCAAGACTTCCTGCTAAGTGCGTCGGCAACTACATTCGCCTTCCCCGGATGGTAGTTGAGTGTGAAATCGTAGTCTTCTAGGTACTCAATCCACCTTCTTTGCCGGAGATTCAAGTCTTTCTGTGTGAAGATATATTTGAGGCTCTTATGATCAGAGAACACTTGAAATTTCTCTCCATATAAATAACATCTCCATAACTTAAGAGCAAACACCACCGCAGCTAGCTCCAAGTCGTGTGTGGGATAATTCTGCTCATGCACCTTGAGTTGCCTCGAGCCATAAGCCACTACCTTCCCTCCTTGCATTAGAACGCATCCCAAGCCTCGTAGTGAAGCATCGGTGTAGACATCGTAGCCTTTCCCACTACTCGGAATAATGAGGACAGGAGCCGTCGTCAACTTCTCCTTCAAGGTGCGAAAGGCTAGCTCACACGCTTGAGTCCACACGAATTTTTCTCCCTTCTTTGTAAGCCGAGTCATCGGCATCGCAAGCTTTGAGAACCCTTCTACGAACCTCCGGTAGTATCCTGCTAAACCCAAGAAGCTACGTATCTCGGTCACATTCTTCGGTGGTTCCCATTTCATCACGGCCTCAATCTTTGCGGGATCCACAGCTACTCCTTGCTCGGACACAACATGGCCAAGGAACTTCACTTCCTTCATCCAAAACTCACACTTGCTCATCTTCGCATATAACTTATGTTCTCTCAATGTTTGTAGCACAATAGAGAGATGACGAGCATGTTCCTCCTGAGTCTGTGAGTAAATCAATATGTCATCAATAAACACAATGACAAATTGATCGAGGTAAGGCCGGAAGACTCTGTGCATCAAATCCATGAAGGCTGCGGGGGCATTAGTCAATCCGAACGGCATCACCGTATACTCGAAATGACCATACCTGGTACGGAAAGCAGTCTTGGAGATATCCTCCTCCTTAATCCGCAGCTGATGATACCCCGTGCGAAGATCAATCTTGGAGTAGTACCTCGAACCCCTCAACTGATCAAATAAATCGTCAATTCGGGGCAAAGGGTATTTATTCTTCACGGTAACCCGATTCAACCTTCGGTAATCCGTGCACAACCGTAGCGTATCATCTGTCTTCTTCACAAAGAGGACCGGGGCTCCCCAAGGTGAGGTGCTCAAACGTATAAACCCTATGACCAACAAATGATCCAATTGCTTCCTTAGCTCCTTCAACTCCAAAGGTGCCATTCGATAGGGAGCAATGGATATGGGTTCGGTTCCCGGATAGAGATCAATCTTGAACTCAATCTCCCTGTGTGGAGGTAACCCGGGTAGTTCGTCTGGGAAGACATCCAGAAAATCCGATACTATCAACACCCTGTCCCCATGGGATTTATCCCGATCATCTCCCATTAAGCTGGCTAAGAAACTCAACTGGCTCCCCGCCTTCGATTTCAAGAATTTCCTACCCGTAGTAGGAAATGGATGGAAGGAATTACGATCATTCATGAAAGTAAAGACTATCCCTCCCGGTAATTGGAATGAGATCCGCTTACGAAAACAATCCATCACCGCACGGAAAGCGGACAACAAATTCATCCCAAATATAACGTCATACCCCTTCATGTCTAACACCACCAAATCTACAATCAACTCTTGCTCCCCAATGCGAAGCACACATTCTCTACACACCCTAGTTGTATCCAACCGTTCTCCCGTAGGTAAGTCAACATTCAAAGCATGTTCTAGCTTCTCGAAACCCAATCCCAAATTGGTAGCATACACAGTACGTATAAAAGAATGAGTCGCACCGGGATCAAATAAAATTCGGGCCCAAGAATTGTAGAGAAGAACGATACCTTCCACAACGGCATTGGAGGCATCTTCCTCTGGTTGGGTCAAAGCAAATACCCTTCCCTGATTTGCCCCGCCGGGGGCTTGAGCTTGTAACGGTCTCTGCTGTGTTGCCCTTTGTAGAGGTGGCTTGTTTGTTGGTAATTGTCCGGTTGCTTGGTTGGTCCTTGGTGGAAATGATGGGCATTGACTTTTGTAGTGCCCAAACTCTCCACATGCAAAGCAGTGACGGGGGTCTGTGGCTGTCCTCCCCGGTACACCTCCTGCTCCTCGAGCTATCTGGGGTCTCTGTCCCCCAGCCTGATCTGGGCGCCGGTAAGGTGCCACCCGCTGTACTGCACTGCCGCTAGCACCCGTCCTGATCGGACCTCCCCTCATAAGGCTCTGTCGCCGCTGAGTATCCTCCATGTCTCTCTCCACAAGTGCGGCTCTGTCCACCAAATCCCCATACTCTCGGATCTTGTGTGCCACAAGCTTCTCCCGGATGGGAGGCCTCAATCCTTGCTCAAAGCGCTTGGCCCTCATGGCCTCAGTGGATATGAACTCGGTGGCATAGCGGGATAGCTCGTCAAACCTCCTCTCGTATTCAGCCACCGTCATGCTACCCTGCCGTAAAGCTAGAAAGTCTGTCTTCATCCGGTCTCTAACTGACTCCGGAAAATACTTGTCTTGGAAGATTTGGTTGAACTCCTCCCAACTGAGTGAATCGGTGTTCCTCCTTCTCTTTACGGAATCCCACCAATAGTCGGCCTCTCCCTCCAATAGATAGGTCGCCAAACCGACCCTAAACTCATCAGCCACACCCATACCGTCACAGATTTTCTTCACTCGGCGGATCCATCTATCCGCATCCACAGGATTTGAGCTCCCTTGGAACGTGGGTGGGCGTTGTCTTTGGAACTCTCGAAGAACCACCATTCTCCGATTCTCATCTCCGTTGCCCGGTACTTGGTCTAGTGGGTGAGCTCCCCCATTATGGTTGTTGTGGTTGTTGTTGTTTCCATTCTGATTTTGTACCAGAGTGGTGAGTTCCCGTAAGCATTGGTAGATGCCGTTCATGGCATCGGGAGGTGGTGGTGGTGGTGGATTTGCTTGACCTCCACGACCACGCCCACGTCCCCGTCCTCGTCCTCGTATCCCGTTCATCCTGCACATCACTTCACAATTCAGTTTCATTGATGTACAAGGCATCCTAAGTATAGATTTAATCTATAGCATAAAGTTTGTATCAAACTAGACCACAATTTCCTTCACCCTAATCCTATATCTTTAATGGTGATCCATAACCTACAGCTCCCATGTAAGACCTAAAGCCTAGGCTCTGATACCAACTTTGTAACACCCCAAAATACACCTTGGAAGCATTACTAGCTAATCACCATTCACATCATGAGAGCACTAAATAAATCCATAAACAATAAAGTTCCCTCCATCAATCATTGATATTTAACAAAATTCGGGCAAAGTCTCCTTTGTACGGGGAGCTCTACCCAAAACTCAACCTGTGCAATTATACTATAATTGACCACACCGAGTCCCCAGATGCATCATAACATAAACTTTCATTCAACATATATTGCATCCACACTATCATCCCAAAAGAAAAGGCCAAACAATGGCATTTACATTCCCAAAAGTATTTAAACCATAATACGCAGCGGAATTTACAAAAGATAACTAGACTACACACAGTTTCAAAAGAATAGTCTAGTCTAGACAAAAGTAGGCATCAGCTCTAAATATCCCACGCGGGATCCAAGTATCCCTCTAGGGAAACCTCTCCATGGCCTGGCTCACTAGCACCGAGCTCATCCTCAGGCAAAAGATCTGAAAAAGTTTAGCAGTAGGGGGTGAGCACGAAGCTCTGTAGGAAAAATCCTTCCAAACCCAAACAAGGTTTAGAAAAGTGTATAAAACGGCCGGTCTTGTTTCGCAATTAACATATATAACATTTGAAGTAAAACAGTGACATTTAACCATGATCTCAAGTTTAAATAGCAAGAATAAATTGAAGGGATGAATAACCACAATACACCATTTCAAATCCATTCTACCATTAATCATTTCAACAAGTTCTCCAAGGAATCCCATACTTCCCGAGAATCTTATCGAAATCATTTCTGGTACAATACAAGATGATCCACACGATATGTCCGTCACAACACACGTTACTAATCCGTTACCATTAGTGATAGGAAAAGTTCGTATCCACACGGCGAACAAAGGCGTCTACCCACTCTAAGTGGTAGGAAAAGTTCATACCCGTGTGGCATCCGAAGACGTCCACCAGCTACATGATACCCGGCCAATAGTAAACCATGTTTGTATCGTACAATCACACAAGAGATAAAATATCAACCAATAGTCCCCATAATCAAAAATAACATAAAACCCCCAATTTCCTTTCAAGCAATTTCCATAAAATCCACAACTTTCGCAAGTGATATTTCCCATAAAACATATTTAAGAAAAAGTACATGAGATCATCACAAGTATCATTTTATTGTTCATTACAAATCGCTAGAGTTTTGAAGTCAAGAACAAATGAATAATCAAGCTTTGGAACTCAAGAACAAAGGACAAATCAAGTCTTGAATCCCTAACAACAAATATCAAGCTTGAAATCAAGAATAAAGGGTAAATCAAGTCTTGAATCCATAACAATAAATATCAAGCTTGGAATCAAGAATATAGGAACAATTAAGTATTGAAATCGACAACAAATGAATATCAAGATTGAAATCAATAACCAAGGATAAATCAAGAGAAAACCAACTTCCCTTGAAGAACTAGGGCATACAAGAGTTTTAGTGATTACCCAACCATCACATAGTTTAATACAAGGTAATAATTGCAAGAATAACAAGAAATGATGAATTCATAGCAAGTATATATGATTGAGAGTCAAGAGAATGCATATATATAGTAGCCCTAATCTCAATGTAAGAGAATGGAAGAAATCCCCTACCTCTTCCTTAGTTTGGTGTGAAGACTTGATGATTTGATTTACTTTGAGGTGAGAATCCCCTTCCTTCTTCCTCCCCCAAAGCTCTCTAGGGTTAGAAATGGGGAAAATGGGTGAAGGAGGCGGGTTTGGTGTATTTAGAAGGCCAGAATTGGGGAAAATCGCGAACTGATCTGGGTATATATAACTGGTACCGTCCGGACTGTGCCTTGGGCGTCCGGACGCTGGCAACTCTCTGTCCCAGTTTTCTGTCCCAACTTCCAGAGCAGTTTTCACCTATTTAGAGGTCGAATTGGAGAATTTTCATGAGATACAATTTTGTAGCCCTAGATGTCTACTATCTACTGTAAAAATTTCAGATCAATTGGACTTAATAATAAAAAGTTATAGCCAAAATACTAAGAAGTGTCCAAAATTCTAAATTCCTAAATTTTCTCTAAAATGTGTTTTAACTCCAAAATACTTTCTAACTTCTAATACACCTCATATTACCTCTCCCAAGGTTTTTCGACCTTCCGGACTCAATGGAAACCTTATTTTGACCTAAAAATATTTAGAGGCTTATCTAACAACCCTTCTCCAAGTTTAAACATCTTCGACACGTAACTTCCCAATCAAATTGTCTCCATAGTATTTATTCCTACGGTTTATTCTTATGTCACTACATATATCTACATCTT
This sequence comes from Ilex aquifolium, assembly GCA_951799425.1. Lineage (NCBI taxonomy): Eukaryota > Viridiplantae > Streptophyta > Magnoliopsida > Aquifoliales > Aquifoliaceae > Ilex > Ilex aquifolium. The sequence continues at coordinate 18,277,471 of OX637400.1, forward strand.
TACAAATATTATTTACTATATATATATCTCTATAAATATATAAAAGAAAATTCGGGGTGTTACACACACGCTCAGTAGGATCATCTTTTTCTCAAGGATATACAAGGTTTTAAATACCAAAAGTTCATAATCATAATGATAGGTAATGAAATAATTTATCAATAAGTCTAGGTACACTATAAGTAGTAAGCATTTTTGAAAGTACACTACGTACTATCATTTGAAATACATAAGTGAAACATCAAGGAATTTACCACATTAAAATCAAATCTCAAGGTAACCCTGTAAAACCTTTCTTCTTAAAGCATAATGCAACACCATTGATTTTATAAAGTACGAAGTGAGAAATCCTTATACAAATATATGTATAATAAATCTAGTAAAGTAATCATTTCTTATTTTGAACACAATTCCATAAACTGGTTCTTTCTAGGGTATTTTTCTAAAATATTAACTCCACATACTTTCGCCTCAATCTCACCTTACCTCACCCCACTCAAGAGATTTGTTGGAATATTGACTATTGGTTTATTGGCACCCAAAATTGATATATGCTACCCATACGGACAGATATCATCAAACCAACACCGGTTCATAAATGAACCATCCCCGGGGAACTTTTTGGGTCTTGCACCCTAGGGTCTCATCGACCTTCTTGCTTTTCAGGGGGGATGTGTAGGGCACAACTTGTGATGCCACACAGACTGTCACCGAAAACCACTACTATCACCAATTCAACATAGGACTAGTAGTGGCCTTGGTAACCCCCCTTAAGGGCCCCGCGTACGCATAGTATAATCAATCACACTGGTTCACACATGAACCATCCCCGGGGAACTTTTTGGGTCTTGCACCCTAGGGTCTCATCGCCCTTCTTGCTTTTCACGAGGAACGTGTAGTGCACAACTTGTGACGCCACATAGGCCATCACCGAAAACCATTACCATAACCAATCCCCCTTAGGACTAGGTTTAATCCCCAAATCATAGGTTTAATCAAATATACATAACCAAAATCAAACTAGGGTTTCAAACCCGCAATACTAAAATCATTTTTATGCATGCGGGTTCACAATTCATGGCATACTCAACACTAAATCAAGGTTTATAACAAGTATTTTGCCATCAAACTCATAGTAAGATTTAGCTAAAGAAAATACATGAGATGCACAATGTAAATGGAAGAGAGAGGAAAACCCCACCTAAGAATCAAGAATTCTAAGCTTAATCTCCAAGATTCTCAAGCCAAGCCCAAGCCATAGAGCCATTCTTCTATCTTCTTCTCTCTTTCTCTCTCTTGTTCTAAGGTGGGTGCAGGAGTTTTGGGTGAGAGATATAAGAAAAATGAGAGAAATAGGCTAAATTTGGGGTTTTAAACCCAGCAATTCCCGTAAAAAAAAATATTGTTCATGCCAAAAAATGCATTTTGTCCAAAATTATAATTTTGCCCCTAAACATCTCCAACTTGATCCCTATGACTACCTTAAGGTTTTTCGATGTTTCGGATTCATTTTTAATGTTATTTTAACCTAAAAACATTTGGTTTTATGATTTATCTCAAAATCAAAGTCAATTTACACTCGAAACACCAAAATTACTATTTTACCCCTCTCAATCCCTATATGAGGTAAACGTCTATCCCAATGTTTCTTGACCTCCAAGATTCAATGGTAATGTTATTTTGACCTTAAAAAATTAATAATTTCACTTAGTTATCCTTATCAACCTTAAACACCTCAAAAATTAAATTTGATCGGAAAGTCAATACGCACGTAACTCAAACTGACACAACTATACCTTTAACAACGATTCAAAGTTGCTCTCATCATTTTAATCATTTTGAAAATACTAACTAGTTAATATAATTTATATTTATATGAAACACGTGATCTCACATTCCACCCCCCTTAAAATAAGTTTCGTCCTCGAAACTTAGGCTCTCTAGTCTAAGTCTTAATTGTTAACCACCAACCTAACCAAGTGAACTCCATTCACTAGCACAAGAATATATGTCCAAGTTTCTTTTATGAATTCACCATCTTCACCACCACTTATTTATATAGGTTGATAATCAACCAATCCACCAATCTCAAATTACGAGTATTATGGTTAATTAAAATATTTCCAAGTCCATTCATGCCATCACATTTCTTCACTTTTGTTTCATTATTATAATGTTGATTCATGTCCCATGATAACACCTCAAATTTTCCCGTGTTTGCCCCCATCGTCACAGTTATCATAAGTCCCTAAATTCACATTATTTTTAAGCTATCAAACTTTTTCAATAACCCGTGCGACTACCAAAACTAATTTCTTACCACGATTCACCACTACGTTACCGACTTCATTGTTTACTCGTCACCTATGGTAATCATTTAATTCTCGATATTATAGTCATTTAAGGTACCATGACACTCTTGCCCCATGCTCCCATCAACCATGCTCACATCCATACTACTCTAGAGTGCATGACTCAAGACATGGCACTGCTCATGACATGGCCCGACCCAAGATGTGCATGACCCTATACACCCAAGTTCTTAACCAAACCTACTTCATATACTTCTCATACATGATCAAATAATATTATCAATCTTTAGAGAATTTTCCTGAACCTTCAGTATTATCGTCACAATATTTTAACATTTCAATATTATCACTAAATAATCAAACAAGAAGTTTTGGAAAACTCTTATTTTCATTCTTGTATAATATATCCTCTATTTAAATCCACAGCGTAGCATTAAATCCTATGACAAACCTCAAGTTGTTGTGATTTGTTGAACACCGCAAGATTGTCGATAATGATAATTTTCAAACTAGACACCTAGTTATCCAAGAAATTGATTTTAACTTCCCAATTATACTTTTCACCTTCATCCGTGTAATCATAACCAAATGGTTAACCCAATAATATAAAATCTAACCAAATGTTTTCACTGCACACTCTAATACTAATTATAATTTTCCAATTCACTTTTTCAATCCATTATAATCAGAACTAACAATCGATAAAAATTCTCATGGGTTGTCTCTCATAAGTACAAGATGCATCCGGAACCCTCAATTAATACTTTTAGAACTATCAAAATATCTCCACATTTTTTAACCAATTTGATCTACCCTATATCTTTCTTCAACTTCCCAATAAGATTTATTGCCAAACATCGTCTTCGAGTGTTAGGCCGTCGCCTAATGTCTATATCAATTTAAAAGTCATTATTGTCTCCCAAGAGCTAGATGTCCAATGCCGTTATGATAACAAGAAAGCGCTTCAAGTAATAACCCATAGCAAAATATTATAGCTTCCTTACGTCCAAGATTACAACAACACATTTTACGGAACTCTTAAGTCCCCATGATTCAATCCAGCACCTTAATATTTCTTGAACTATAAAATAGAACCAATATAAAGTTATAATCCTAAGGGTCCAAATAATTCTTCAATTCCACACCACTAATCACCATAACTTTAAAATTTCTCATGATCCTTGAGATGATAACCATTCATTGGCTAATAGAATAATCTCGTACTTTGATCGAAACTTAATTAACCATTCCTCTGTTAATATCAAAACCACCATTTGTAATTTTCTACATTGATCTACCATATTAAATCCTTTTAACATCACAACCAACTGCAAAGATCTCTTTTCAAAAATTTATGATCTTCAATATCAACAATTCTCAACTCCAGCCTGTCAATATGAAACCTAATGATGGATTGAAAATGGCAAGATATAAACTTCTGTATTTCTATAATATTTAAATTCCAATGACATTAGAAGATCTCACACCACGATAAGAGTTTATGTTGAATATTGAACATCATCTTAGTTCTATAAGTCGCTCAATATAAATGATCTCAAATGTTTGAATATCTATGCTCCACAGTCCAACAATATTAAGGGCCAAAAATTTATAAAAATTTGTAGGTTTCCTTGGCACGAGACTTCAAAATTTTAGTCCATACCCTTGATCTTCATTTTCATTTGAAGTTCATGAGTACAACTTAACTATCAACCCCACATTCAACCAAGGGATTCCTGATTATTACTAGCTTTAGATGGTCTAAATGTTGTGAACTACAAACACCATAAAATACAACCACGTAATAACCAAAACAAGTTCACAGTCTGCCCTCAAGGATAACACCTTCCATGCACTTGGGAGAGTTATGGTCATATAATGCTCACACATAATCCAATCTCTCCTACCCTTTCATATAGTGACTAATTTAATTACTCCATATTTCTTTCCTTCAAAGGCTTACCGTGTCATTCTCAATCAATCTTCAAGCAAAGTCATCTAATATAATTCATCAATTATTGCACCACGATCTTCCAATCAAATTCTTTTTGAATAATTCTTATAACCCAATTGTACAAAAATTAAGTCATCAATTAACATTTAATTTTTACCCAAAGCAACACTAGCCAACTATCCATACTAATTCCAGACCACTATTGATAACCCCAAATAAATGGTCATAAAATAACCTCCAATCCACTCAGAAGCAAAATCACAATTTGTACTCTTATCCCAAAATCGACACAAATACTTATTCATTTTACCATGCCCCTCCAATTGATTGTATTTGAACATTGTATTGTTTTATAGTCTCTTAGTCACCCTAATGGAAGACATATCCAACTCAAAGTTTTCACCATAAAACCAAAATTTTCAATCTTTCTTCAATTCTTAACCTCTATCAATTCCAATAACTTCACCAAACCAAAAATATATAAAGGATGCCATAGTTGACCTTATCTCCGAGCAACAAAATTAAATTACCACACATCCTTGACTTCACAAATTAAAGCAACTAAGGGCCAAGCAAAATAGTGAAAATTGACATAACCTAAAAAAATTATAACATCATAAATCATCATACCTCGAAGCCTTTTTACTTTTATACCTTCTCAGCCAAAATACACTAATACTCTCTATGAAATCCAGAACTCATGACGTAAAAATAATTCCTATGTCACCACACATGTCTCCTAACTATCTCCAATATTGGAGCACCCATTTCCCTACAGCTCCCATGTAAGACCTAATCCCTAAGCTCTAATACTAATCTGTCAGGCCCCAAATTTCACAAAAGCGTGATTAAAAAAAATTACTTTGTTTATTCCAAAAATACATGCCGGTTTGTTGTAAAAACATCTAGAAAAGTATCTCTTTAGTTTAAATAAATCATTTTTTTAGAAAATTTCGGCAGAGTTTCCTTAGAAAATCGGGCATCCAGATAATTGGTGAGAGCTACCTGTGAGAGCATTAAACATAATAATTATACCTAACTAGTCATTCACATCATATCAATCGTATACATTCCTTCTCATGATATCCACAAATAACTCATTACCGTTCAATACCGGGGTGGCAAATGGAGGCCCACGAAGTCCTCCCAAACGCGGGTTATAATCTAATTATCTAAAATTCTTCGTCATAAACATAATATACAGAATATCTAAAATCTTTATAAGTAAATCATTTAAAAGGTCTCAATCTATACATATTTCTTCAAATTAACCAAGATATAAATCACTTACAAATCCTCAATAATATACATCATCGTACATTGTTCTCTACATACTCTAACTAAATATATAAAAATCATAACAACTATCTTCTGCCTCAATATTCCCATTATGTAGTCCACCAACATATGTCCATAATTGAAAATGTTAAATAATAGGGGTGAGCAACCACACGCTCAGTAGGATAATCATTTTCTCAAGCATTTACAAAGTTTTAAATAACAACATTTCACAAACCATACAAATAAGTAATGAAAACTTTCTATAATTTAGTATATGAACAAGATAATAAGTAGAGCATTTATAAAAATCTCCCAACACATCATCATTAGAAATATACAATGTATAAATTAAAGGTTTATACATTTTAAGCCATACCATCATAGCAAATATCGTGCATGCCTCGCATACGGACAATATAATCTATCACACTAGTTCACGCATGAACCATCCCTGGGGAACTTTTTGGGTCTTGCACCCTAGGGTCTCATCGCCCTTCTTGCTTTTCAAGGGGAATGTGTAGGGCACAACTTGTGACGCCACATAGGCTATCACCGAAAACCACTACCTTAACCAATCCCCCTTAGGACTAATAGCCGCCTTGGCAACCCACTCAATAGGCCCCAACTATCTACTAATCCTCTGCCTGTCAGTATCGAGCATACATTTTCCAAAAATCATTATTTTATATATCCATAAATCCTTTTGAAAACACATCTCATAACCTTGACATTTTATCAAACATGTAGTAGGCTCAAATCTCAAAATTTGCATTTTCAAAGCAACATAACCATTTCTAAGAGAATAAGTCATATATATTTTTTACAAAATCATAGCATACTTCAAAATCCCCAAATTATAAGTTTAATCAAATACTCATAACTAACATCAAACTAGGGTTTGAAACCCACAACACAAAAATTATTTCCATTTCCAAGAGAATAAGTCATATATATTATGTACAAAATCATAACATACTTCAAAACCCCCAAATCATATGTTTAATCAAATACCATAACTAAAATCAAACTAGGGTTTCAAACCCATAACACTAAAATCATTTTTATGTATGTGGGTTCATAATTCATGGCATATTTAACACTAAATCATGGCTTATAACAAGCATTTTGCCACCAAACACATAGTAAGATTTAACTAAAGAAAATACATGAGATGCACAATGTAAATGGAATAGAGAGGAAAACTCCACCTAAGAATCAAGAATTACAAGCTTAATCTCCAAGATTCTCAAACCAAGCCCAAGCCATAGAGCCCTTCTTCTATCTTCTTCTCTCTTTCTCTCTCTAGTTCTAAGGTGGGTGGAGGAGTTTTGGGTGAGATATATAAGAAAAATGAGAGAAATAGGCTAAATTTGGGGTTTTAAACCCAGCAATTCCCGTCAGAAAATACTGTTCATACCAAAAAAAATGCATTTTTTCAAAATTATAATTTTACCCCTAAACATCTCCAACTTGATCCCTATGACTATCTTAAGATTTTTCGACGTTACGGATTCATTTTTAATGTTATTTTACCCTAAAAATATTTAGTTTTATGATTTATCTAAAAATCAAAGTTAATTTACACCCGAAACACCAAAATTACTATTTTACCCATCTGAATCCCTATATGAGATAAACGTCTATCCTAATATTTCTTGATCTCAAAGATTCAATGGTAATGTTATTTTGACCTAAAAAATTTAATAATTTTAGTTAATTACCCTTATCAACCTTAAACACCTCAAAAATTAAATTTGATCTGAAAGTCAATACGCCCGTAACTCAAACTTACGCGACTATACATTTAACAACATTTCAAAGTTTCTCTCATCATTTTAATAATTTTGAAAATACTAACAGGTTAATATAATTTATATTTATATGAAACACGGGATCTCACAATTGTGGTACGTGTTTTGTGTGTTGCATGATTTGTGTGTTGTTGTGTGTATGTGTGTGTGTTGTTGTGGTCTGTGTTTGTGTGCGTGTGTGGGGCTGTTGTGTGTGTATTAGAAGTTAGAAAGTATTTCAGAGTTAAACTGCATTTTAGAAAGAATTCGGGTGGGAATGAATTTGACACTATCTTAGTATTTTAGCCATAACTTTTTAATCTGAACTTCGATTGAGCTGATTTTGGGACAGTAGACACTAGACTTCAAGGACTACAAAAGTGTATTTCCCGAAAATTTCCTGAATCGACTTCTTAATAGGTGAAAACTGCTTCTGAAGTTGGAACAGAAAGTTGCCACCGTTCGGACGCTCCAAGCACCGTCCGAACGGTACTCCTTGCCCAAAAACTTTATTTTTCATCAAAAATAGTCACTTTGAACTGTCCGAACGACCAAGGACCATTCGGACGCTATGCTAAAAATGGCCCCGCTCAGTTTTAGGATTTTTCTTCGTTTTTCACCCTAAAAATACCATCAGGACGTTCTTTTAGCCATGTTTCATCAGTTTTTAACCCTAGGCAACCCTAGAGAGTGAGAGAGAAGGAGAAAACACAAGATTCAAAAGGGATTCTCATGTTGGAATGGATCTAACACGTTGAGTTTACACCCAAACTACGGAATCAAGGTAGGGGATTCTTCTCAAGTGCATTCATTGAGACTTAGGGTATTATATATGTATGTTTTCAATCTTCTTGATAGTTATATGGTAAATATTTATGAGTTTTTGGTTTCTTTATTATTGAAACATAGTTTTGAACAAAATACATGTTTGGGTTCAAAGAATACTTGTTCTTGAATTTCCAAAACCCTAATTTTGCTAAATACATGTTTGGTTATGAAAAATACATGGATTCTTGATTTCTAAATTCCTATTCCTGACTAAATCATGTTTTCATCTAAACTTGTTATTGTTCCAAGAAATTATGATTTTTCGAAAAACCCTAGAATTTTAATATCGAAATTGTGAAGGTTTTATTGATATGATGTAAAACCCGGGTAAATTTAAACTTTTTCTGAAAAAGGGCAAAATGGTAATTTGCTACTATAATGCAGATTTAAAATATGTATTTTTCTAGACCTCGGATGACGAAACGGACCTCACTGTTGTATTCGTCTCGCAAAATCTAGTTGCCCTGTCAATTTTTGTCAATTTTTGAGATAGTCGGATTTTTCACGTTTTACGAGACGAATGTGTCGAATGACCTCGCAAAGGTCCCCAAAAATAGAAATTATAAAATTTCCTTATAATTGAATTAAAGTTCAAATAAAATTAATTTAAACTTAAACCGGGATGAAATTAATCGTTTCGGGGTGAAAACGGACCCGGACAAGGGGGGCGTGTGGCGCGACGTGGACCAAGTGTTAAGGGTTATAAATATGAACAAATATCTGATTTTTAGGCAGAATACTCTGCATTTTCCAGTGGGCAAAACGTGTGAAGGAAGGGAGAGGGAAAGGAGAGAAAAAAAAATAAAGTTTTTAAGGCTTCTCGCTACGATTTCCGCCTTTCCGTCGTTCGAATCAACTCGAACCAAGAATCAAAGTTGATCTCCTTGACGAGAGCTACGCAAACATACCAAGAACGAAGGATTTCACCGAAGATCCAAGAGGAGACTTTGGGGAAATCAAGAGCTTTGGGGCTTGGGAGGTGTTCTTGAGGTTCTCCACACTTCATCTCATGCTCCAAGAGGTAGGGTTCCCTCCTACTTTGGTTTACTTCTAACCTATGGTTCCATATGAAATGGGTAGGTATATGGAACTATACATGTCACTTGCCTCTTGTTATGGAAGTGAGGAATTGTGTATAAAAAATGGCTTAGACCAACTTCTAGCTTAAATTTGATATGTGGAAGCTATTGGTGTAAACTCTTGGAAATTGGGTTTATGTGGGTTGTTTTGTGTAGTTTAAAACTTTTCTATTATAGTTGGTTTAAATGGAAATGGGTAGCTATATGGAACTATGTATTTCCCTTGCCTATGGTTATGAAGTAGGTGTAAAAATGATTTAATCAATTTCTAGTTTGAAATTGATATGTGAAGTTCCATGTGAAAATTCTTGGAGCTTGGTATTGTGTGGGCATGCTATGTGTTATATTGTGCCTTGTGAAAGAAATGAGTTATTATACATAGGTTATGTGATAACATGATTGGTGCCTTGAAGGTATTTTGCTAAATGCCTATGTGAGAATTAAGCTTGTTATGGCATAATTTATGTGTGACATGCTTGATAAAAAGGTAATTGATATATGTTGTTAATATATTAGCATCATGATGAATTGTGGTAATTATTTGCATTAGATATAAATTACCATGGCATATGTTGAAGTATGTGGTTAAATTGATCCATATGACATTCATTACATATGGGACTTGACATTGACATGCAATGGTTCATTACATTGCATTTGCACGGAGATATCGCATTAAGTGAGTGTATGTGCATGGTGTGATCAAACACCACACTTGGTGATTGATGGGTGGGCTCGGGAAATTTGGGTTGAAAATCCGACTGAGTCGCATGGTTGCATGAATATGGAGTCGGGGTTAGCAAGAAGGGCTAGAAAATCCCTCGAGTGAGAGACCCGGTGACTTGGATACGCACTCCAGTGGTATAAGAGTCCATAAAGTGTGTCGGTGTACGCGGAACCGTTGGTAGAAGTCCATGAATTCCGTGTCGGTTGGGTGCCGTTGGTGTAAGTCCATATGTAAAACCCGGGTGAACTTGATTTTTTTCTGAAAAAGGGCAAAACGGTAATTTGCCACTATAATGAGTATTTAAAATAATCATGTTCTAGAGCTCGGATGACACAATGGACTTCTCCGTTGGATTCGTATCGCGAAATCGAGCCACCAAGACTAATTTCGTCGAATTCCGAGGTAGTCGGATTTTACACGCTTTACGAGGCAACTGCGTGGCGAATGACCTCATAAAGGTCCCCAAAAATGAAAAATATAATTTTTTCCTATAATTGAATTAAAGTTCAAATGAAATTAATTTGAGCTTAAACCGGGATGAAATAAATCATTTCGGGTCGAAAACGGACCTGTAAATAAGGGAACGTGCGGCGCGATATGGACCGCGCATTTAAAGACTATAAATAGGGGCTAAATATCTGAAAAATCAGACTTTCTCACCCCATTTTCTGCTGGTTCTCACGTTGAATAGAGGAAAGAGAGAGAAGAGAGAAAAACAAATTTCTCAAGACTTCACCTTGCGATTTCCGGAGTTCCTTCGGTCGGAATCCGTCGAGGCAAGAACTAAAGTCGATAACATCGACGAGGGCTACGCAACCACACCAAAAACAAGGAATTCCACCGAAGATCCAAGAGGAGACTTTGGAGAAATCAAGGTTTTTGGGACTTGGGAGGTGTTCTCGAAGTTCTCTACACTTCTATTACGCTTCAAGAGGTAGGGTTCTTCCTACTTTGGTTTTATTCCACCCTTGGGTGTTGATAGACATAGGGTTAGATATAGAAATTGACCCAAGACATATCTATGGAAAAGGAAATGAGGAAATTTGACATATAAATGGTTTAGGCTAATTTCTAGCTTGATTTGGCATGTGGAAGTTACTTGAATAATTTCTTGTGACTTGGTGAAATTATGGGCATGATATGTGTTTAACATGATTGTTGCTTTGAAAGTGTTTGATAAAATGCCTTGAGTAATTTCAAATGTGTTTTGGATATGAATTATGAGATAACATGCTTGTTATTGTTGTTGATATATGTCAAGTGATATATTAACGGTATGATAGATTTTGGTGATTTTATGCTTATAAGATAAATTGCCATGGTACATGTTGACATGTGGTAGTAGTTGCTCATTTGGCATGCATTGCACCTTGAGCATGATATTGCATCACATTCATGGGCATAAGTCATGAGTGGTGGTGTGTGTATGCATGGTTGATCACCTCATTTGGTGGTTGGTATGTGGTCTCGGGAAGGTTGGATCGAAGATTCCCTTGAGTCGCATGGTTGCATTGAAAACTTGTGTCGGGTATAGCAAGAAGGGCTAGACACTCCCTCGAGTGCGAATCCCAGTTACTTGGTTCATACACTCCCCTGTGGTGAAATTCCGGAAAAGTGTAAATGGCGCGCGGAGCTGGCGGTGCGAATCCGAGAATCCGATACCCAAAAAGACACATGGTTTTGTTTTATAAAATACTCATTCAATGAGTGTTATCTAATGATGGTTGGTTTTATAAATACATGATTTTGTTAAAACGATCATTGGATGGATTTTCGTAAAAGAAAGATTTTAAGTCACAAGTGCATTGCATTGTGTTACGGGAGTCAGTAAAGACTTGGGTTGAGTCACATGCGTGAGTCTTATCTCATTTCATGGCATGACATGAGAAATTCCAACATTGAATGCATATTCTTGCTTGGAGTGTTATGGATTGTTAATTGTTGCATGTGTACACACCATATGCATCTAGGTGGGGAGTAGCCTCTGTAGGGGATACTCTATTGAGCGTGGCTCACCCTATACGGGAAACATTTCAGGTGGGAGATACACTCCGGCGGATGACGCTCATTCGGGACCCCAAGGGTGAAGAGAGGCCGCTTGTGGCTTTGGTTTTGGGATTTTGTAAACTATGTAGTGAAAACTTAGTTTTGAACATGTAAAATTATGTAATTTATTGTAATGGAACTTGTACTAAAAATGTTTTGATGTATAAATCCATGTTGTAAAAGTTGGGAATGGTTTTGGTGAGATTTGGAATGGATTGGAGTCGGAAAACATGTGAAACGAGTAAAAGTGGACATAGTGTACCGGTACAGATCTGTCCAGAAGGCAGAGCATACCGGTACGGCGTACCAGTACTGCCAGGACTAGTGAGCCCGCCGTACCGGTACGCCGTACTGGTACACTCTCCAAAATTCAGAAATTTTTTATTCTTTTGCCAAGTCTTTGAGGCTATGTTTTCCTTCCTTCCAATGTTACAAATGGACAATAATGGGATACCAATGGTGATACATTGGATCTCGGATGGGTTAATCAACCGAAAGAAATTGGACTTGTAAATTTTTCTTAAATCCCGGTAAAGGGAATGTGGTGCCGCGGTGTTGAGCTAATCGGCATCCACGGTTATTCCGCGGGTTGATGGATAACCATGGGTAATCATGGGTTGAATAACGGACCTCCGGATTTTGGGGCGTCACAGTTTGGTATCAGAGCATAGGTATATGATTTTCCTAGGGCTTGATGGGCATGGGTTTAGACCATTGCATGCATTGTGCGTTTCATGTTATGTGTTCAAATTGTTACATGTTATGTGGTATGTGCTACATGAATTATATGCATGGTTAAGATTTATATGGAAAAGGGACACACTAGGGTTAGCAAACATAACATTGGGAGTGGGAAAGTAAATGAACGGGATAGTTCATGGGGTAAATGTCTACTAGTGGTGGTATACACTTTACTAGTGGGACAAAGAGAGAAATCTCAAAGTTTAAAACTTGATCCCTAATTTTGGGATGCTAAGTTGTTGGTCTATTGCTATCTTATGTGTGTGTAGATGGCAACTAGAGGCAGGGGACGTCGGGGTGGACAGAACAATAACCAACCACCACTGACCTTTGACCAACAAGCCTTTGTTGAGGCTATTGGTGCTGCGGCCGCTACCATTGCACATGCTAGTGCAAATGTAGGCCAAGGAGGGTCAAGTAACCTCCAGAAGTTCAAGGCGCACCATCCTCCGACCTTTGTGGGAGGAGCGTATCCTATGGTGGCTGACCATTGGTTCCGACAAGTTGAGAAGATCTTAGGGGCAATGGAGATCACCTCCGATGCCACCAAGATAACGCTAGCAACCTTCCAGTTGGAGGGAGAATCCCAATTGTGGTGGGATTGGGTCAAGACCTCGAGGGACTTAGGGGCAACAACATGGGGAGAGTTTCGAGAGCTCTTCATGGGCAAGTATTTCCCGGCGTCTGTCCGACAAGCTAAGGCCCGAGAGTTCCTGGATTTGAGGCAAGGAACGATGACAGTGTTGGAATATGTGGCTAAGTTCACGGAATTAGCCCGTTTCGCTGATGACTATGTGGCCACGGATATGACCAAGGTGAGAAAGTTTGAGGATGGCTTGAAGTTGTCCATCCGGGCTAAAATTGTGGGTCTCCGTCTGCAAGACTTGGATTCAATGGTCGAGACATCTATGGCCATTGATAGAGAGATGGATGACGCATGGAGCATCCGAGAAGCGAGTGGTAAGGACAAGAAGAAGGAGGGTCAATCTTTTTCTTCAAGTTCGGGGAAGAAGCAAAGGACTTTGACTCCACAGGGCCGTGGCTATTAAGGCCAAGGCCAGGGTCAATCCTCCCAAGGCAAGAGAAATCAGAGGCCTTCCTCCCAGGTAGGCCAAAGGACTTGCTATCATTGCCACCAACCTGGGCACATGAAGCGGGATTGTCCGCAGCGACAGGGATCCCAGGGCTTTGGGACATCCCAGTCCCAGTCTTCTGTAGGGTAGCCACAGACTCCTTACATTCATTTCCAGAACCAGGACGCTACTCAGGCCCCTACTACTTCAAGAGCGGGGATTCCGCAATCAGGCCAGATGGGCCAGGGCATGGGTTGAGGTCGAGGACAAGGCTCACAAGCCGGGACTTCAGGGACCCAGGGGCGTGTCTACGTCATCACACCTCAGACTGAGCCTGCAAATCAGTCGATTATTCAGGGTACATTTCTACTCTCTCACTTATGGGCAAGAGTGTTATTTGACTCTGGTGCATCTCATTCTTTTATTGATGCATCATGTGTTAGAGATTTGGGCTTAGAGGTTGAGACCTTGAAAGAGCCATTGCATGTGAGTTCTCCCTTAGGAGCTAGGGTGAGTATCGATCAGATATGTCGGGGTTGTGAGCTAGAGATCTCGGGGATTTTACTCACCGTGGACCTTAGGGTCATGGACATGTCGGAGTTTGATGTCATCCTTGTGACGCCCCAATTTCCGGGGGTCCTATATTAACCGTTGACCACCCGTCAACCCGCGAAAATACCCGTGGATGTCACCCAACCTAACACCACGGCAGTAGCATCCCCTTATCCGGGATCTTAACTCACAATTGTTAACCGGATTTGATTATTCATTGGGTTCAACCAATATCCAAAATATTATAATTTATCCTCCACTTTGGTCCATTTAGATCATTGGAGGGAAGGGAAGACCCAGACCGAAAATAGGGCAAGGCAGTTTAAAATCTGAAAATTTTGGAGAGTGTACCGGTACCCAGTACCGGTACCATTCAGTACCGGTACCCGGTACCGGTACTGTCAACCCACTGGAAAGGGGGGTACCGGTACACAGTACCGGTACCATACAGTACCGGTACCCAGTACCGGTACTCTCTGCCCAGTTTTGCCATTTTCAACCATTTTTTATTTCCAATCCATTCAAAACCCTTCCCAATTCATCAAATACATGTTTGACAAGGATTTCCATATAAAACATGGTTTGTACAAGTTCTATTACAATTGATTCCATACATTTACATATCAAAAATGGAATTCTTTCAAAAGCTTTACAAAATAACCTTAAAAGCCACAAGTCGGCTTTCTTCAACTTTGGGGCTCGAAATGGGAGCCGTCCGCCGGTGTGAACCCCGCACCTGAAATGTTTTTCCCACAAAGGGTGAGGCACGCTCAATAGGGTATCTCCTAATGAGGCTACTCCCCAACCTATATGCATATGAAATGTTCACATGAACAAAACAACCATTTATAACATTCCAAGCAAGGAATTATATTCAATGATGGAATTTGCAATGTCATGCTATGGAATGAGATGAGACCCATTCATGCATATCATCCGAGCCCCTCCCGGTTCCTCTACACATGCAAGTGCCAATGTGTACTAATCCTTCATTTATGTTGTACATCAAATGACATTTCATTCTAGGGTCTTTCTTGGGGTGGATATTTATGGACTTACACCAACGCCACCCAACCGACACGGAATTCATGGACTTCCACCAACGGTTTCGCGTACACCGACACACTTTATGGACTCTTATACCAACAGAGTGCGTATCCAATCACCGGGTCTCTCACCCGAGAGATAGTCTAGCCCTTCTTGCTACCCCAACCCTAACAACCGTGCAAACCGTGCGACTCGATTAGGTCATCGACCCATCTTACCCGAGCCCACTCGTCATCTACCAAGCGTGGTGAAGACAACCACCATGCACACACACCCACTAAGTGCAATGCTCCCGTGCATATGAAATGTGATGTCCCATTTCAATAATATTACAATGTTCAATATGGTATGAGTGACATATGAACATTTACAATACATTTCTCACACTTCATGGCAAAATCATATCATAAGCATATAATTTCCATATTTCCTTACAATGTCAATATACCACAAGCATGTATATATATCAACATTTAATCTTAATCAACACCCAAGCATGTCATCACATTATCAAGAGATAACATACTTCAATTTCAAGCACAAGATAAACACATAGCATGCCCACACTTCATATAGCCCAAGAGTCACATTGGGTTAATTTCATATACTCAATCCTAGAAATTTCATTTAGAAACTTCTAATTACCAATCCAATTAGAATTGATTTCAACCCATTTCACCCAATTTCACAACCATAGGCAAATGACATATATATACATATCTATTTATTTACCCATTTCACCTAAGCATTCTAGGTGTGGAATAAACCTTGGTAGGAGGGAACCCTACCTCTTGAAGCGTGGAGAACAACGTTGGGAAGCCTCCAAGACCCGATTCAAGCTCCAAGCCCTAGCTTCCCAAAATCTCGTTCTTCGAATCGCTCCAAAACTCGACTCCCTTGGTATGGTTTCGTAGCCCTCGGCGAGTAGAACAACCTTTGTTCTTGGCCCGAGTTGATTTGAGCCCCGTGGAGACGAGAATCTTAGAGAGAAGGTGGAGAAAAACCCTAGCTTCCCTCTCTTGTTTTCACGTTGGAATCGGCTGAGCAAAATGGGGAGAAAATCTGATTTTCTCCTCTTTAAATACCCTTTAAATACTTGGCCCACAACGCGCCACACGGCCTTTATTTCCCGGGTCCGTTTTAACCCCGAAACGATTAAATTTCGCTCCGGTTCAAGTTCAAAATATTTTTATTTCAACTTGCCATCCTTTATTTCCCAAAATTTAAAATTTTATTCAGAATTTCGTTTTTGGGTCTCCCGAGGCTCGACCACCTCGTAAAACGCGAAAAATCCGACTAACTCGGAATTTAATGAAATTTGACAGGGTAACTAGTTTTCGCGAGACGAATCCAAAGGTGAGGTTCGTTTCGTCATCCGAGTTCTAGAAAAATTCAGATTTACAACTTGTACCGTAGTGGCAATTTACCGTTTTGCCCTTTTTCACAAAAGTTTAAATTTTCTCGGGTTTTACATTCTTCCCCCCTTAAAAAGAATTTCATCCCCGAAATTCACACAATCATGCACATACAACCACATGCATATGCAACAATCATATATCACTAAATGACTATAAGAATGTACTTCCATCCTCAAATAAGAAAGGATAATTGACACGTATGGTGTCTTCACGCTCCCATGTTGCCTCCTCCACTCCACGGTGCTGCCACAGCACCTTCACAAGCCTCACGGTCTTGCTTCGCAAAATCAGATCCCGGCTATCCATGACACGCACTGGCCCCTCCTCGAAGGTCCCATCCCCATCAACAACAAGCTCTCCCCAATCCACAACATGCGTTGGATCTGGAGTATACTTCCGGAGCATGGAGACATGGAATACCGCGTGAACACCCGATAAAGTTGGCGGTAACGCCAATCTGTAGGCCACAGTGCCCACTCTCTCAAGTATCTCGAAGGGCCCAATATACCTCGGCGACAGCTTTCCCCGCTTGCCGAATCTGACCACTCCTCTCTTAGGCATCACCTTCAAGAAGACATGATCCCCCACCCCAAACTCCAGAGGTCGCCGCCGTCTATCGGCGTAGCTTTTCTACCGGCTTTGAGCCGTGAGAAGACGCTTCCTTATCAAATCCACTTTCTCTGAGGTGTCTCTAATCAAGTCTGGACCCGTAGAGGGTCTCTCTCCAACCTCAGTCCAACAGACCGGAGAACGACAAGGCCTCCCATAAAGTGCCTCATAGGGTGCCATCCGTATGCTCGCCTGATAATTGTTGTTATAGGCGAATTCCACTAAGGGTAAATGTTCTTCCCAGCTACCCTTGAGGTCTAGGACGCATGCCCGTAGCATGTCCTCTAATGTATGGATGGTCCGTTCCGACTGACCGTCCGTTTGGGGATGGAAGGTTGTGCTCATCCTCAACTGAGTCCCCATGGCTCGCTGGAAACTCTCCCAAAAGTGAGCCGTAAACCTGGGATCCCGATCTGATACTATAGATATGGGTACCCCATGCAACCGGACTATCTCCCTTATGTACAACCTGCAGAATTCCTCCAGAGTGAAGGTCATCCGCACCGCCAAAAAGTGTGCCGACTTCGTAAGCCGGTCCACTATCACCCACACCGCATCATGTCCCCGCGATGTCCGTGGCAAGTGGGTCACAAAGTCCATTGTGACGTGCTCCCACTTCCACTCAGCCACTTCCAAGGGCTGGAGCAACCCTGCTGGTCTCTGGTGCTCGGCTTTAATCTGCTGACATGTGAGGCATCTACTGACAAAGTCGCCAATTTGCCTCTTCATCCCGCTCTAATAATACTGGCGACGAAGATCATGATACATCTTCGTGCTGCCGGGATGCACCGCAAAACGAGAGCAATGAAACTCCTTGAGGATCTCCTATCTCAGCTCCGCCGACTGGGGAACCACAACCCTTCCCCTAAACCGAAGACTGTCATCCGAGTGAATGGCCCAGCCCTCGTCACCAGTACCCGCCTGCACTCGGTCCCTGATGGATGATAACTCTGAGTCCTGTCTCTGGGACTCAATCACTCTGCTCAGTAGGGAAGGTGTAGCCACCAAGCTCCCTAAAACACCCTGAGTCCGACCCCGATAATGCAGCCCAAATTGGCCCACGGTCTCAAGCATCCGCCACTCCCGGGAAGCTACACTAGCTAAAACACCCCGTGACTTCCGGCTAAGCACATCTGCCACCACATTTGCCTTACCAGGGTGGTAATGCAAAGTGAAGTCATAGTCTTCTAGGTACTCCATCCACCTACGCTGCCTCATGTTGAGGTCCCGCTGAGTGAAGATGTACTTCAGACTTTTGTGGTCCGAAAACACCTCAAATTGTTCACCATACAAATAGTGGCGCCAAGCCTTTAAGGCAAAGACAATGGCCGCCAACTCCATATCATGCGTAGGGTAATTCTGCTCGTGATTCTTCAACTGTCGAGAACCATAAGCCACCACTCTCCCGGACTGCATCAAGACACAACCCAGTCCGTCCTTGGAGGCATCGCAATATACCGTGTAGTTTTGCCCCCTCTCTGGAACAATCAAGATAGGAGCTGAAGTGAGCCTCCTCTTTAGTTCTTGGAATGCCTTCTCACACGAATCATTCCACTCGAACTTGACCTCCTTCCGGGTCAATCTAGTCATAGGTGCGGCTAGTCGGGAGAAGTCCTCGATGAACCTCCGGTAATACCTTGCCAATCCCAAGAAACTACGTATCTCGAAGACTGACTTTGGCCTCTCCCAACTCATAACTGCCTCAACCTTCTCCGGGTCAACTGACACCCCCAAAGCTGACACCACGTGTCCCAAAAATTTCACCTTCGTAAGCCAAAATTCACACTTGCTGAACTTGGCGTAAAACTGGTGGTCCCTCAAGGTCTGGAGAACAATCCTTAAGTGACCCTCATGCTCCTCCTCTGTCTTGGAGTAGATCAGGATGTCATCAACAAACACTACGACAAACTGATCTAAATAGGGCTGGAACACCCTATGCATGAGATCCATGAATGCCGCCGGGGCATTCGTCAACCCAAATGGCATCACCGTGAACTCGAAATGCCCGTACCGCGTTCTGAACGCCGTCTTAAGGATATCTGCCTCCCTAATTCTCAACTGATGGTAGCATGTGCGAAGATCTATCTTTGAATAGACCCGCGCTCCCCTCAGCTGATCAAACAGATCATCGATCCTCGGCAAAGGGTACCTATTCTTGATGGTGACCCAGTTCAACTGCCGATAGTCTATACACAATCGAAGGGTCTTATCCTTCTTCTTGGCAAACAGCACCGGAGCGCCCCAAGGTGAGGTACTCGGTCTAATAAAGCCCTTGTCCAATAATTCTTGTAATTGGACCTTGAGTTCTTGCAACTCAGCTGGCGCCATCCTATGTGGAGTCATAGAAATGGGCGAAGTACCCGGATGCAACTCAATGCTAAAGTCCACATCCCTATGGGGAGGTAATCCCGGTAACTCGTTCGGAAAAACGTCCTCATACTCGCACACCACCCGAGGTAGACCCAATTCTTGTCTTGCCTCGTCCTCCAGGGTAAGGCTCGCAAGCCAACCCATCAATTGCCCATGCCATCGTGAATCATACACGACTTGAGGCAAATCATCATGCTTTTCCCCCTGAAACTTGAAACAAACACCGTCCGGTGTATAGGTAGTGACCCTCTTCCTGTCACAAACAATAACGACCCGATGCGCCGCCAACCAGTCCATCCCAAGGATGACATCGAATTCCGACATGTCCATAACCCTAAGGTCCACGGTGAGTAGAATCCCCAAGATCTCTAGCTCACAACCCCGACATATCTGATTCACACACACCCTAGCTCCTAGGGGTGAATTCACACACAACGGCTCTTCCAAGGCATCAACCTCTAAGCCCAAATCCCTCACACATGATGCAGAAATGAATGAATGTGATGCACCAGAGTCAAATAATACTTTAGCCCATAAGCGAGAAAGTAGAAATGTACCCTGAATGACCGACTGATCCACTGGCTCAGCCTGAGGTGTAATGGCGTAGACACGCCCCTGGGTCCCCGAAGTCCCGGCCTGCATGCCCTGTCCTCGGCCTCGACCCATGTTTTGGCCCATCTGGCCCGACTGCAGTGTCCCCGCTCGAAAAGTGGTAGGGGCCTGAGTATTGCCCTGGAACTGATACTAGCTTCCCTGGCCCATGGTGGGGTAGGGAGGAACAAGGTGTGTCTGCGACTGTCCCACTGATGACTGGGACTGAGGTGTCCCATAGCTCTGGGATCCTTGCCTCTGCGGTCAATCCCGCTTCATATGCCCCGGTTGGTGGCAATGGAAACATGTCTTCTGGCCTGCCTGGTAGGTAGTCCTGAAGTTTCTCTCGCCCTGGGAAAATTGACCTTGGCCTTGGCCTTGATAGCCACGGCCCTGTCCTTGTTGTCCTTGTGGAGTAGAAGTCCTCTGCTTCTTCCCCGAACTAGAAGAAGAGGATTGACCCTCCTTCTTCTTATCCTTAGCACCCGCCTCACGGATGCTTCGTGCATCGTCAACCTCCCTCTCAATGGCCATAGCTGTCTCGACCATAGAGTCCAAGTCTTGCAGGCGGAGGCCCACAATCTTTCCCCAGATGGATAGCTTCAACCCATCCTCGAACCTTCTTACCTTGGCCATATCCGTGGCCACGTAATCATCAGCAAATCGGGCTAATTCGGTGAACTTAGCCACATACTCCATCACCGTCATTGACCCTTGCTTCAAATCTAGAAACTCTCGGGCCTTTGCATGTCAAACGGCCGTTGGGAAATATTTACCCATGAAGAGCTCCTTGAACTCTCCCCATGTCATGGCCTCTAAGTTCTTCGAGGCCGTCACCCAATCCCACCACAATTGGGCTTCTCCCTCTAGCTGGAATGCAGCTAGTCTTATCTTAGTAGCGTCTGAGGTGACCTCCATCGCCCCTAAGATCTTGTTGACTTGCCGGAACCAATGGTCAGCCACCATCGGGTCCGCCCCTCCCATAAAAACTGGAGGTTTGTGTGCTTTAAACAGTTGGAGGTTACTCGTGCCTCCATGCCCGGCATTTGCACTAGCTTGTGCAACAGTAGCCGCCATCATGCCCATGGTTTCCGTAAACGCTTGTTGATCGAAGACCGGTGGTGGTTGGTTATTGTTCCGCCCACCGCCTCGACGTCCTCTTCTCCCACTCGCCATCTACACACACGTCAAATGGCAATGGCACACTAACTTAGTATCCCGAGGTAGGGACCAAAGTTAAAACATTTATAATTTTCTCATCGTCTCACTAGTAGAGCGTATGTCTCCGAAAGTAGACATTTATTCTTTGAACTTTCCCGTTCATTTACTTTCCCACTCCCAAGGTTAAGTTCTCTAACCCTAGTGTGTCCATTTTCCATATACATTCTATCATGCATATAATACACATATCACATATCACATAACATGTAGCAATTTAAGCACATAACATGTAATGTATAATGTATGCAATGGTCTAGACCCATGCCCCATCAAGCCCTAGGTAAACCGCATACCTATGCTCTGATACCAAGCTGTGACGCCCCAATTTCCGGGGGTCCTATATTAACCGTTGACCATCCGTCAACCCGCGGAAATACTCGTGGATGTCACCCAACCTAACACCACGGCAGTAGCATCCCCTTATCCGGGATCTTAACTCACAATTGTTAACCGGATTTATTATTCATTGGGTTCAACCAATATCCAAAATATTATAATTTATCCTCCACTTTGGTCCATTTAGATCATTGGAGGGAAGGGAAGACCCAGACCGAAAATAGGGCAAGGCAGTTTAAAATCTGAAAATTTTGGAGAGTGTACCGGTACCCAGTACCGGTACCATTCAGTACCGGTACTGTCAACCCACTGGAAAGGGGGTACCGGTACACAGTACCGGTACCATACAGTACCGGTACCCAGTACCGGTACTCTCTGCCCAGTTTTGCCATTTTCAACCATTTTTCATTTCCAATCCATTCAAAACCCTTCTCAATTCATCAAATACATGTTTGACAAGGATTTTCATATAAAACATGGTTTGTACAAGTTCTATTACAATTGATTCCATACATTTACATATCAAAAATGGAATTCTTTCAAAAGCTTTACAAAATAACCATAAAAGCCACAAGTCGGCTTTCTTCAACTTTGGGGCTCGAAATGGGAGCCGTCCGCCGGTGTGAACCCCGTACCTGAAATGTTTTTCCCACAAAGGGTGAGCCACGCTCAATAGGGTATCTCCTAATGAGGCTACTCCCCAACCTATATGCATATGAAATGTTCACATGCCCAAAACAACCATTTATAACATTCCAAGCAAGGAATTATATTCAATGATGGAATTTGCAATGCCATGCTATGGAATGAGATGAGACCCATTCATGCATATCATCCAAGCCCCTCCCGGCTCCTCTACACATGCAAGTGCCAATGTGTACTAATCCGTCATTTATGTTGTACATCAAATGACATTTCATTCTAGGGTCTTTCTTGGGGTGGATATTTATGGACTTACACCAACGGCACCCAACCGATACGGAATTCATGGACTTCCACCAACGGTTCTGCGTACACCGACACACTTTATGGACTCTTATACCAACGGAGTGCGTATCCAATCACCGGGTCTCTCACCCGAGGGATAGTCTAGCCCTTCTTGCTACCCCAACCCTAACAACCGTGCAAACCGTGCGACTCGATTAGATCATCGACCCATCTTACCCGAGCCCACTCGTCATCCACCAAGCGTGGTGAAGACAACCACCATGCACACACACCCACTAAGTGCAATGCTCCCGTGCATATGAAATGTGATGTCCCATTTCAATAATATTACAATGTTCAATATGGTATGAGTGACATATGAACATTTACAATACATTTCTCACACTTCATGGCAAAATCATATCATAAGCATATAATTTCCATATTTCCTTACAATGTCAATATACCACAAGCATGTATATATATCAACATTTAATCTTAATCAACACCCAAGCATGTCATCACATTATCAAGAGATAACATACTTCAATTTCAAGCACAAGATAAACACATAGCATGCCCACACTTCATATAGCCCAAGAGTCACATTGGGTTAATTTCATATACTCAATCCTAGAAATTTCATTTAGAAACTTCTAATTACCAATCCAATTAGAATTGATTTCAACCCATTTCACCCAATTTCACAACTATAGGCAAATGACATATATATACATATCTATTTATTTACCCATTTCACCTAAGCATTCTAGGTGTGGAATAAACCTTGGTAGGAGGGAACCCTACCTCTTGAAGCGTGGAGAACAACGTTGGGAAGCCTCCAAGACCCGATTCAAGCTCCAAGCCCTAGCTTCCCAAAATCTCGTTCTTCGAATCGCTCCAAAACTCGACTCCCTTGGTATGGTTTCGTAGCCCTCGGCGAGTAGAACAACCTTTGTTCTTGGCCCGAGTTGATTTGAGCCCCGTGGAGACGAGAATCTTAGAGAGAAGGTGGAAAAAAACCCTAGCTTCCCTCTCTTGTTTTCACGTTGGAATCGGCTGAGCAAAATGGGGAGAAAATCTGATTTTCTCCCCTTTAAATACCCTTCAAATACTTGGCCCACAACGCGCCACACGGCCCTTATTTCCCGGGTCCGTTTTAACCCCGAAACGATTAAATTTCGCTCCGGTTCAAGTTCAAAATATTTTTATTTCAACTTGCCATCCTTTATTTCCCAAAAGTTAAAATTTTATTCAGAATTTCGTTTTTGGGTCTCCCGAGGCTCGACCACCTCGTAAAACGCGAAAAATCCGACTAACTCGGAATTTAATGAAATTTGACAGAGTAACTAGTTTTCGCGAGAAGAATCCAACGGTGAGGTTCGTTTCGTCATCCGAGTTCTAGAAAAATTCAGGTTTACAACTTGTACCGTAGTGGCAATTTACCATTTTGCCCTTTTTCACAAAAGTTTAAATTTTCTCGAGTTTTACAATCCTTGGAATGGACTGGTTGACGGCACACCGTGTTGTTATTGATTGTGATCGGAAGAGGGTCACTGTTTATACGTCGGATGGTATTTGTTTCAAGTTCCAAGGGGAAAAACATGGTGCTTTACCCCCAAGCCGTGTACGACTCTCGATGGCACAGACAGTTGATGGGTTGGCTAGCAAGCCTCACCCTGGAGGATGAGGCGAGACAGGATTTGGGTCTACCTCGGGTGGTTTGTGAGTATGAGGATATTTTTTCGGATGAACTACCGGGATTACCTCCATATAGGGGTGTAGAGTTCACCATTGAATTGCACCCTGATACATTTCCTACTTCTATGACTCCACAGAGAATGGCGTCTGCTGAGTTGCAAGAACTCAAGGTCCAATTACAGGAATTGTTGGACAGGGACTTTATTAGACCGAACACTTCACCTTGGGGCGCTCCGGTGCTGTTTACCAAGAAGAAGGACAAGACCCTTCGGCTATGCATAGACTACCGGCAGTTGAATAAGGTTACTATCAAGAATAGGTACCCTCTGCCGAGGATTGATGACTTGTTTGATCAACTGAGAGGGGTGCGAGTCTACTCCAAGATAGATCTCTGCACCGGTTACCATCAGTTGAGAGTTAGGGAGGTGGATATCCCTAAGACGGCATTTAGGACGCGATATGGGTATTTCAAGTTTACCGTCATGCCTTTTGGGTTGACGAATGCCCCGGTGGCATTCATGGATCTCATGCATAGGGTGTTCCAACCCTACTTAGATCAGTTTGTCGTAGTCTTTGTTGACGACATCTTGATCTACTCCAAGTCTGAGGAGGAACATGAGGGTCACTTGAGGATTGTTCTCCAAACCTTAAGAGACCACCAGTTGTATGCCAAATTCAGTGAGTGTGAATTTTGGCTTACTGAGGTGAAATTTTTGGGACATGTGGTGTCGGCTTCGGGTGTATCCATGGACCCGAAAAAGGTTGAGGCAGTCATGAATTGGGAAAGACCGATGTCAGTCTTCGAGATACGCAGTTTCTTGGGATTGGCAGGGTATTACAGGAGGTTCATTGAGGACTTCTCCCGATTAGCTGCACCTATGACCAAATTGACCCGGAAAGAGGTCAAGTTTGAGTGGAATGACTCGTGTGAGAAGGCATTTCAGGAGTTGAAGAGAAGGCTTACATCAGCTCCTATCTTGATAGTCCCAGAACGGGGACATAGGTACACAGTATATTGTGATGCCTCTAAAGACGGACTTGGATGCGTTTTGATGCAGTCCGGGAGGGTAGTGGCTTATGGTTCTCGGCAGCTAAAGAATCACGAGCAGAATTACCCTACGCATGACATGGAGTTGGCGGCCATTGTCTTTGCCTTGAAGGCTTGGCGCCACTATCTATACGGTGAGCAGTTCGATGTGTTTTCAGACCACAAGAGCCTGAAGTACATCTTTACACAGCGGGACCTCAACATGAGGCAATGCAGGTGGATGGAGTTTCTGGAGCACTATGACTTCACCTTGCATTACCATCCCGATAAGGCAAATATGGTGGCTGACGCACTCAGTCGGAAGTCACGGGGAGTCTTGGCTAGTATGGCTTCCCGAGAGTGGCAAATGCTCGAGACTGTGGGACAGTTCGGGTTACGCTACATGGGACAGGTTCAGGGTACTTTGAGAAGTTTGGTGACTACACCTTCCCTACTGAACATGGTGATTGAGTCACAGGGGCAGAACACAGAGTTATTGTCCATTAGGGACCGGGTACAGTCGGATACCGGCGACGAGAGCTGGGTCATTCATTCGGATGAGAGTCTTCGATTTAGGGGACGAATTGTGGTTCCCCAGTCTGTGGAGCTGAGAGAGGAGATCCTTAGAGAGTTCAATTGCTCCCGTTTTGCTGTACATCCAGGTGGCACGAAGATGTATCATGATCTTCGTCGCCAGTATTATTGGAGCGGGATGAAGAGACACGTTAGAGATTTTGTTAGCCGATGTCTCTCGTGTCAGCAGATCAAGGCTGAGCACCAGAGACCAACGGGATTACTCCAGCCTTTGGAGGTAGCTGAGTGGAAGTGGGAACATGTCACGATGGATTTTGTGACTCACTTGCCACGGACATCTCGGGGACATGACGCGGTGTGGGTGATCGTGGACCGGCTTACAAAGTCGGCACACTTTTTGGCTGTGCGGATGACCTTCACACTGGAGGAATTCTGCAGGTTGTATATACGGGAGATTGTCCGGTTGCATGGGGTGCCCGTATCTATAGTACCGGATCGGGACCCCAGGTTTACGGCTCATTTTTGGGAGAGTTTCCAGCGAGCCATGGGGACACAGTTGATGATGAGCACTGCTTTTCATCCCCAGACGGACGGTCAGTCAGAGAGGACTATCCAAACTTTAGAGGAGATGCTACGGGCATGCATCCTAGATCTCAAGGGTAGCTGGGAATAGCACTTACCCTTAGTGGAGTTCGCCTACAACAACAGTCATCAGGCGAGCATACAGAGGCACCCTATGAGGCACTATATGGAAGGCCTTGTCGATCTCCGATTTGTTGGACGGAGGTAGGAGAGAAACCCTCTACGGGTCCGGATTTGGTTAGGGACACCTCGGAGAAGGTGGACTTGATACGGACGCGTCTTCTCATGGCTCAGAGCCAGCAGAAGAGCTACGCCGACAGATGGCGGCGACCTCTAGAGTTTGAGGTGGGAGATCATGTCTTCTTGAAGGTGATGCCTAAGAGAGGAGTGGTCAGGTTCGGCAAGCGGGGAAAACTGTCGCCGAGGTATATCGGACCCTTCGAGGTACTCGAGAGGGTAGGTACAGTCGCTTACCGGTTGGCGTTACCGCCAAATCTATCGGGTGTTCATGCGGTATTCCATGTCTCTATGCTCCGGAAGTACACCCCAAATCCGACTCATGTGGTGGATTGGGGCGAGCATGTTGTTGATGCGGATAGGACCTTCGAGGAGGGAGCGGTACGTATCATGGATAGCCGAGATCAGGTTTTGTGAGGCAAGACAGTGGGGCTAGTGAAGGTGTTGTGGCAGCACCGAGGAGTGGAGGAGGCGACGTGGGAACGTGAGGACACTATACGTACCAATTATCCTTTCCTATTCGAGGATGGAAGTACATTCTTATAGTCATTTAGAATTGAATGACTGTCGCATATGCATGTGAGTTTATGTGTATGTGTGTGTGAATTTCAGGGACGAAATTCTTTTAAGGGGGGAAGAATGTAAAACCCGGGTGAACTTGAATTTTTTCTGAAAAAGGGCAAAACGGTAATTTGCCACTATAATGCATATTTAAAATACTCATGTTCTAGAGCTCGGATGACACAACAGACTTCTCCATTGGATTTGTATCGCGAAATCGAGTCACCCAGACTAATTTCGTCGAATTCCGAGGTAGTCAGATTTTACACGTTTTACGAGGCAACTGCGTGGCGAATGACCTCATAAAGGTCCCCAAAAATGAAAAATATAAATTTTTCCTATAATTGAATTAAAGTTCAAATAAAATTAATTTGAGCTTAAACCGGAATGAAATAAATCGTTTCAGGGCGAAAACGGACCCGTAAATAAGAGAACGTGCGGCGCGATGTGGACCGCGCATTTAAAGACTATAAATAGGGGCTAAATATCTGAAAAATCAGACTTTCTCACCCCATTTTCTGCTGGTTCTCAAGTTGAATAGTGGAAAGAGAGAGAAGAGAGAAAAACAAATTTCTCAAGGCTTCTCCTTGCGATTTCCGGAGTTCCGTCGGTCGGAATCCGTCGAGGCAAGAACTAAGGTCGATTACATCGACGAGGGCTACGCAACCACACCAAAAACAAGGAATTCCACCGAAGATCCAAGAGGAGACTTTGGAGAAATCAAGGTTTTTGGGACTTGGGAGGTGTTCTCGAAGTTCTCTACACTTCTATTACGCTTCAAGAGGTAGGGTTCTTCCTACTTTGGTTTTATTCCATCCTTGGGTGTTGATAGACATAGGGTTAGATATAGAAATTTACCCAAGACATATCTATGGAAAAGGAAATGAGGAAATTTGACATATAAATGGTTTAGGCTAATTTCTAGGTTGATTTGGCATGTGGAAGTTACTTGAATAATTTCTTGTGACTTGGTGAAATTATGGGCATGATATGTGTTTAACATGATTGTTGTTTTGAAAGTGTTTGATAAAATGCCTTGAGTAATTTGAAATGTGTTTTGGATATGAATTATGAGATAACATGCTTGTTATTGTTGTTGATATATGACAAGTGATATATTAACGGTATGATAGATTTTGGTGATTTTATGCTTATAAGATAAATTGCCATGGTACATGTTGACATGTGGTAGTAGTTGCTCATTTGGCATGCATTGCACCTTGAGCATGATATTGCATCACATTCATGGGCATAAGTCATGAGTGGTGGTGTGTGTATGCATGGTTGATCACCTCATTTGGTGGTTGGTATGTGGTCTTGGGAAGGTTGGATCGAAGATTCCCTTGAGTCGCATGGTTGCATGGAAAACTTGTGTCGGGTATAGCAAGAAGGGCTAGACACTCCCTCGGGTGCGAATCCCAGTTACTTGGTTCATACACTCCCCTGTGGTGAAATTCCGGAAAAGTGTAAATGGAGTGCGGAGCTGGCGGTGCGAATCCGAGAATCCGATACCCAAAAAGACAGATGGTTTTGTTTTATAAAATACTCATTCAATGAGTGTTATCCAATGATGGTTGGTTTTATAAATACATGATTTTGTTAAAACGATCATTGGATGGATTTTCGTAAAAGAAAGATTTTAAGTCACAAGTGCATTGCATTGTGTTATGGGAGTCGGTAAAGACTCGGGTTGAGTCACATGCGTGAGTCTCATCTCATTTCATGGCATGACATGAGAAATTCCAACATTGAATGCATATTCTTGCTTGGAATGTTATGGATTGTTAATTGTTGCATGTGTACACACCATATGCATCTAGGTGGGGAGTAGCCTCTGTAGGGGATACTCTATTGAGCGTGGCTCACCCTATACGGGAAACATTTCAGGTGGGAGATACACTCCGGCGGATGACGCTCATTCGGGACCCCAAGGGTGAAGAGAGGCCGCTTGTGGCTTTGGTTTTGGGATTTTGTAAACTATGTAGTGAAAACTTAGTTTTGAACATGTAAAATTATGTAATTTATTGTAATGGAACTTGTACTAAACATGTTTTGATGTATAAATCCATGTTGTATAAGTTGGGAATGGTTTTGGTGAGATTTGGAATGGATTGGAGTCGGAAAATAGGTGAAACGGGCAAAAGTGGACAGAGTGTACCGGTACAGATCTGTCCAGAAGGCAGAGCGTACCGGTACGGCGTACCGGTATTGCCATGACTAGTGAGCCCGCTGTACCGGTACGCCGTACTGGTACATTCTCCAAAATTCAGAAATTTTTTATTCTTTTGTCAAGTCTTTGAGGCTATGTTTTCCTTCCTTCCAATGTTACAAATGGACAATAATGGGATACCAATGGTGATACATTGGATCTCGGATGGGTTAATCAACCGAAAGAAATTGGACTTGTAAATTTTTCTTAAATCCCGGTAAAGGGAATGTGGTGCCGCGGTGTCGAGCTAATCGGCATCCACGGTTATTCCACGGGTTGATGGGTAACCATGGGTAATCATGGGTTGATCAACAGACCCCCAGATTTTGGGGCGTCACACCATAAACACTCACCCCACGAAAGACCCGGAGATTTTAAAAGGATCATTGGATGAAATTCATCAATGACAGATTTTCTACACATTGGCATTGCATTGTGTTGCGGGAGTCGGTGAGGGCTCGGGTTGAAGTGCGTGATTGAGTTTCATCTCATTTCATGGCATGACATAGTAAAAGAATTCCAACATTGAATTGCATGTTCTTGTTTAGAATGGTTGTTGATTGTTACATGTGCACATTCATATGTATCTAGGGTGGGGAGTAGCCTCTATAGGAGATACTCTATTGAGCGTTGCTCACCCTATACGGGAAAACATTTCAGGTGTGGGATACACACCTATGGACAGCTCTCATTTGGAGCCTCAAGGGTGAAGAGAGGCCGAATTGTGGCCTTAACCTTGGTTTTTGTAAAACTTTTGTTAAAACTATGTTTTGGGCATGTAATATATGTAAAAGAATTGTAATCGAACTTATATGGACTACTTTTAATATAACCTTCCATGTTTTTATATGAGTATGGATAAATGGACCCGATGTGGTCAATGTTTACTCATAAATGGACCCGATGCGGTCAATGTTTACTCATAAATGGATCTAGTGCAGTCAATGTTGTGTATTGGACCTTTGATGGGTCACGTGATTGTATATTGCACAGGTTGTGTTTTGGGTAGAGCTTCCCCGTACAAAGGAGACTCTGCCCGAATTTTGTTAAATTATGGACCCCAATAAATGGGGCATAATTGCGTGATGTCGAGTTACATGATATCTACGGGTATTCCGCGGGTTGACGGATTGACAAAGGACCCCCGATTTTTGGGGTGTCACATAAGATCTCTTGCATATTTTAATTCCTTCAATACTATAGTATATTGAGAATTGTGCAATTGTGATACTTGAATTGTTAATAGAAATTGTGATTGGTTAAGATTTTGATTGTTGAGAAAATTGTGGTTTCATCTTTTGTATGGTTTGGGTGTGACGGACTTGAATTGTTTTCGAGAGCTGCCGTAGAGTGGTAGAGGTTAGTCTATCCATGTGGGGGTGAGATGGTTGCCTAACACTTGTAGTGGATTTTTGTTTGTGAGAGCAACCACTATTGTTCACGTAAGTTCGAGGCTGATGGATGGTATACATTTCCTTGGAAGGATTCGTCAATGCCGTGGGAGACAGTATATGCCCTTCCTAAAGTGGTTTGTGATGTGCCATGCGGAGAATGATTGAGATTGTATGGTTGTGATGGGTGAACAAGGTAGAATCGTTGTGTAGATTCCTGAGAAGCAACCAACATACATGAGAATGGGGATAAACCAACGTACACGAGAATGTGGTAGAACCAACATACATGAGAATATGTGATGATGCTGTTGAGTGATTTATTGAATGCTTTAATTTCTTGCAAGTTTATTCCTTTCATTGATTTACTGTATTCCGTACACTTCAGATCATTACAACTGTCATGGTTTTACTCTCACAAATTTATATA
Source organism: Ilex aquifolium (assembly GCA_951799425.1). Lineage (NCBI taxonomy): Eukaryota > Viridiplantae > Streptophyta > Magnoliopsida > Aquifoliales > Aquifoliaceae > Ilex > Ilex aquifolium. The sequence goes on from OX637400.1 coordinate 18,309,045, forward strand.
TGCTATTTTCTAAAAGAGACTTGCCTTCTTTATTTGTTTTAAAACCTTGTTGAGATTTGAGAGGGATTTCCTACGGGCTTTTGCTCACCCCCTCCAACACATTACAGATTTTGGCAGAGAGGAAGATGTTGAGTTAGATGAGCAGGTTGACCTCTAGAATGGAGAGGATCAGTATGAGGATCTTGAAGTGGAGACTTAGAGATGCTTCATCTCAGTCTAGATTATTTTATTTGAGAGATTTCTATGAAACAATGTTTCAACTAGTTTTGATTATTCCGTTGCTAGATATTATTTGGTTTGAATTGTAAGTTGGACAGGATTTAATGTTTTATTGGCTTTAGCATTTATTCTTTATTAGATGGATGAATGATTGGTTGTTCTAATGGTTATTTTTAGTTGCTCTCATGGTTGGATGATTTGTAGATAGTAATGCCTTCCAGGGTGAATTTTGGGGCGTTATAGGTTTGGTATCAGAGCTTAAGAATTAGGTCTTACATGAGAGCTATAGGTTATGGCCTATCACTGGATTATTAGGTTGAAGAAACTCTAGGCTTGAATTTGTTTGAATTTATAGTTTATAAGATAAGTGTGATTGGGTTTTTTAGTTAGGTTTTGGATTAATGATTTGTTCGAATTCATGGATTAGCTAGCTTATAGGAATTGAAGAAAATTTTGATGGATGTACTAGTTCTATATCATGTCGTTATAGATGATTTTAGGAGACGGATGGCAATTTGGTTTTGATTAATGAATGATGCTAGGTATGGATGTAAAACCCGAGTAAATTTGAATTTTTTGTGAATAAGGGCAAAATGGTCATTTGCCATCCAAATGCTTATTAGAAATACTCATGCTCTAGACCTTGGATGAGGAAACGGAGTTCTCCGTTGGATTCGTATCGCGAAATCTAGTCACCCTATCAAATTTCGTCGAATTTCGAGATAATCAGATTTTTTACACGTCATTCGAGGTGACTGCGTGGCGAATGACATTTTAAAGGTCCCCAAAAATGTATTTTTTAAAATTTCCTTAAAATTTAGTTAAATTTCCAATAAAATTTATTTGGACTTAATCCGAGATATAATGAATCATTTCAGGACGAAAAACAGACCCGGAAGTCGAAAATATGCGGTGCGATGTGGACCGCTCATTTACGCCTATAAATATCCTCTTAAAATCAGCTTTTTGGAGAAGAAATATCTCCTCCTTAGCTGTAAGCAGCCGGCCAAGATCAAAGAGAAAAAAAAAATTTCTTCAAGCTTCCCGCTCCGATTCCGGAAGTTCCGTCGGTCGGAATTTTTCGAACCAAGAATCAAAGTCGATCTCTTCGACGAGGGCTACGTCTACGTACCAAGAACGAGGGATTTCGCCGAAGATTCCAAGGGGAGATTTTGAAGAAATCAAGTTCTTGGGCTTTTGTTGGTAATTTTGGAAGTTCTATCACTTCCTCCACGCTACAAGAGGTAGGGTTTTTCCTATTTTGGTTTATTCCTATCCTTTTGGGCTGTTTTAAGGGGTGGTTATGTGCTTGCATGTGGGCTGTCCAAGGGTTGTCCAAATGGACTGAAAATGGACTGTTTTTAGTGGGTGAATGTGTCTTGCATGTGGGTTGTCCAAGGGTTGTCCAAATTGACTGAAAATGGACTATTTTTAGTGGGTGAATGTGTCTTGTATGTGGGCTGTCCAATGGTTGTCGAAATGGATTGTAAATGGACTGTTTTTGGTGCCCAAATGTGGACTGTTTTTGTGTCCAAATGTGGACTGTTTTTGTGCCCAAATGTGGACCCTAATGTGGACTGTTTTTGTGCCCAAATGTGGACTGTTTTGTGCACTAATAAGGGGCTGTTTTTGGACTGTTTTATGGCCTATATAGGGGTTGGTTTTATGGCCTATATATGGGCTGTTTTGGTGGCTTATATAGGAGCTATTTTATGGCTTATATAAGGGCCGTTGTGTGGGCTATTACATGGGTTGTTTTGTGTTATATTGTGCCTTTGTGATTAAGTGTGTTAATTGCATGTGGTTATACTATAACATGCTTGAATGATGTGGTTAAATGAAATCATATGCATATGATATAAATTGCCATGATATACTTGGATATGTAGAAATTGTTCATTTGGCATGCATTGCAATATGGACATGGAATTGACATCACATTCATGGACATGAGTCATGAGTGTGGGTGTGTGAATACATGGTTAATCAAACACCATTCTTGGTGATTGATATGTGGAATCGGTAAATTTGGATCGAAGATCCCATTGAGCCGCATGTTGCATGGAAAACTTGTGTCGGGTATAGCAAGAAGGGGTAGATCCCCCCCTCGGGTGCAAGACCCGACGACTTGGTTATACACTCACATGTGGTGAAATTCCAGAAAAGTGTAGTATGGTATACGGAACCGGCGGTATAAAATCCAAAATCCGTTGCCCAACAAGACACAAGATTTTAATTTATAAAGTACTCATTCAATGAGTAACATCTATCAATGATTGGTTTTATAATGAAACAACTTTTATTCCAAACGATCATTGGATGGATTTTTCGTCAAATGACGGTTCATTTTACAAGTGCATTGCATTGTGCTGTGGGAGTCGGTGAGGACTCGGGTTGAAGTTGCTTGAGTGAGTCTCATCTCATTTCATGGCATGACATTATGATTTTTCAACATGGAATTGCACGTTCTTGTTGAAATGGATATAGAGTGTTATCGTTTGCATGTAAACATTACATATGCACATAGGTGGGGAGTAGCTTCTGTAGGAAATACTCTACTGGGCATGGCTCACCCTATACGGGAAAATATTTCAGGTGCGGGATTCACTCCGGTGGATGGCTCTCATACGGGGCCGCAAGAGTGAAGAAAGCCGATTTGTGGCTTTATAATCCCTTTTGTAAAACTTTTGGAGCAAACTATGTTTTTGGGCATGTATATGTAAAAGAATTGTAATCGAACTGTTATGGACTATTTTTTATACAACATTGCATGTTTTGATAATGGTATGGATAGTTGGACCCGGTGTGGCCAATGTTTACTTATAAATGGACCCAATGCGGTCATTGTTTTATATTGGGCCTCGGATGGGTCATGTGAAGTTATATTACACAGGTTGGGTTTTGGGTAGAGCTCCCTGTATAAAGGAGACTCTGCCCGAATTTCGTTAAGTTATGGACCCCGGTAAATGGGGCATAACAGTGTGATATCGAGTTACTCGGTATCTACAGGTATTCCGTGGGTTGATGGGTAATCAACGGACCCCTGAATTTTGGGGTGTAACAGCTTAGTATCAGAGCTTAGGTATACGATTTACCTAAGGCTTGAGGGGCATGGGTCTAGGCCATTGCATTCCATATTCATTTCATGTTATGTGCTCTACTTGCTACATGTTATGTGTTACTTGTTGTGTGAATTATATACATGGTAGAATGTATATGGAAAGGAGGACCACTAGGGTTAGAAAACATAACCTTGGGTTCGGAAAAGGGATGAACGGGATAGTTCAAGGGTTAAACGTCTACTAGTATGTGACACATGTTCTACTAGGGGGGACAATGAGAGAATTTTCAACGTTTTTGTTTGATCCCTAACTTTGGGATACTAAGTTGTTGGTCTATTGCTATCTCATGTGTGTGTAGATGGCAAATAGAGGAAGGGGACGTTGGGGTGGACGGAACAACAACCAACTACCACCGGCCTTTGACCAACAAGCTTTCATGGAGGCTATTGGTACTGCGGCTACTACTATTGCACAGGCCAGTGCTACAACAGCTACCATTGCACAGACTAGTGCAAGTGGGGGCCAAGGAGGCTCAAGTCATCTCCAGAAGTTCAAGGCACATCAGCCTTCAATCTTCATGGGAGGGGCGGACCCGATGGTAGCTGATCATTGGTTCCGGCAAGTAGACAAGGTCATAGGGGCAATGGAGATCACCTCCGATGCTACGAAGATAACCCTAGCTACTTTTCAGCTAGAGGGAGAATCCCAAGTGTGGTGGGATTGGATCAAGACCTCAAAGAACTTGGGGACAATGACTTGGGCAGAGTTCAAGGAACTCTTGATGGGTAAGTACTTCTCGACAGCTGCTCGACACGCAAATGCCCGGGAGTTCTTAGACTTGAGGCAAGGAACGATGTCGGTGATGGAATACGTGGCTAAGTTCACTGAATTAGCTCGTTTCGCCGACGATTATGTGGCCACAGACATGGCCAAAGTACGTAAGTTTGAGGAGGGCTTGAAGTTGTCCATCCGGGGCAAAATTGTGGGTCTTCTTCTACAAGACTTGGACACGATGGTCACGACAACTATGGCCATTGAGAGAGAGATTGATGATGCAACGAACATCCGAGAAGCGGGTTGTAAAGGCAAGAAGAAGGAGGGTCAATCCTCTTTTTCTAGTGCGGGGAAGAGGCAGAGAACTTCTGCTCCACAGGGGCATCAAGGGCAGGGCCGCGGCTATCAAGGCCAAGGTCAAGGTCAGTCCTACCACTTCACGAGCGGGAACTCCGCAAGCAGGCCAGATAGGCCAGGGTATGGGTCGGGGTCGAGGGCAGGGCTCACAAGCCGGAACTTCGGGGACCCAGGGGCGTGTCTACGCCATGATACCTCAGACTGAGCCTGTGACACCCCAAAAACCGGGGGTCCTTAATTTAACAAAATTTGGGCAGAGTCTCCTTTGTACGGGGAACTCTACCCAAAACACAACCTGTGTAATCATACAATCACATGACCCATCCGAGGTCCAATATACAATATTGACCACACCGGGTCCATTTATCCATACATAAGTGCATAGTATCAAATACTACCATAATCACCATCACTACGTACATTCATTCATAAAAGAATAAATGTCCCAAAAGAGTCCCATGTACATGCCTTTTAAAATATAAACAAGTTTTTGTTACAAAAATTATACAAGGCCAAAAATAAACATATACAAGGGACTGCAAAGTCAAAATAAGAGCCACAGATCGGCTCTGTCGTCAAAGCGGGCCCATGGCCTCGCCTTCGGTGGATGCCTGACCGATACCTGAAAAATGTTCCCATAAAGGGTGAGCCAACGCTCAATAGGGTAACTCCTATAGAGAATTCCTCTCAACCTAAATGCATATGAAATGTCACATGCAACAACCATTTCAAGCATTCATTCAAATATATCTATTATGAACAAATGTCATAAATCATGTCATGCCATGAGATGAGACTCATGCAAGCGATACCAACACCGAGCCCCATCCCGAGCTCCCACAACACATGCAATGTCATGCGTATGTATCCAGGCATTCCAAGCCCCCTGTCATTGGTGTTATGTACACTCAATGACTAATTAATTCATTTTCTTGTGTCTTTGTGGGGAGATGATTTATGGTATTACACCAATGGGACACCAACCATCAACGGATCTTCAGGACATCCCACCTGCGGCTCCGTTTACGCCGTTACACTTTTCTGGAATTTCACCGCCGGGAAGTGTATAAACCAAGTAAGCGGGTCTTGCACCCGAGGGAGAATCTAGCCCTTCTTGCTATCCCCGACACATTTATTCATTTAATTTCCCGTGCGACTCAGCCGGACCTTGATACGACTTTCCCGAGTCCACGATCAACCACCGATGTGGTGATTGATTTCATACCATGCACACACTCTCACCCATGTCAATGCCCATGAATGTAGTGCAACCCATGCATAATGCAATGCAATGCGCAATTGCCTTTGGTACCACTTATAATGTCCATTATATAATGAATGCAATATAATGACATTTTCAACACAGTCCCAAGTATTTTATATAAGATAATCAATTCAATTAACATATTTGTATTCACCTAGGCATTTAAACAAACACCTAGAGGGCACATCAATTTACACAAATAACATGTTTATTACTTCCAACATGGCAACATGTTTATTAATTCTATAAACATAAGCACAAGTCCACCACAATAATTATATGCTAAATAATCATTAAACTTACATATTATTTCATAATCACATAACAAGCTAATAATTTTATTAAACTTGATATGTCAATTAAACATCAAGTCATGCTAATGTGCGATTAACATGCTTTAAACCACTAACATTAACTTACACCAAGTTAATCAAAATAGGATTTTATTAATTACAAAATTAATTATAAATCCTATATTTGACCCACTAGTTACACTAGTCAAGACCTAACATGTGACATACACCCTTAGCCTGCTCATTTCATATGCAATATTTTAGGCTGAAATTACATCTAAATAGGGGAAACCCTACCTCTCGTAGCGTGAGCCCACGTAGTAGGCCCCCAAAGAAAGCCCAAATTCAACTTCTCAAGCCTTAGGTCTAAATTTCGTACTTGATATCTTTGGAGAAAAGTACGATCTTTGGTATCGTTGCGTAGCTCTCGTTGCGTAGAGCAACTTTAATTCTTGGCCTGAGGTGATTAGATGGTTAAATCTTCGTAGATCTGAGAAAGAAGGTCAGGGGGTCTAACTTTTTTTTTTTCTTCTTTTCTTTTTCTCTTTTTTTCTCTCGTTTTCTGTCTCTCTGCCCAGCCGAACAAAAGTGGAAGTCTTCCACTTTTTATATATATATATATATATATATATATTCTAACTTTATTTTCTTTTTTTTTTAAAATTTACATTTATGACCCGTACTTTAATAATTAATTATTCTTTTACCCCTTTAATTATGATTTTAATAATAATAATAATTTAATTTAATTTAATTAATTTTTTTTTTTTCGGATTTTACATTCTCCCCCCCTTAAGGGAATTTCGTCCCCGAAATTACACCCACATGCACATGCAAAAAAAAAAAAATCATTCAGTACTCTATAACTATAAGAGGTGTACCTCCATCCTCGAATAGAAACGGATACGTAGCTCGGACAGTGTCCTCACGCTCTCATGTCGCCTCCTCCACCCCACGGTGCTGCCACAGCACCTTCACCAGCCTCACAGTCTTGCCACGCAAAACCTGCTCTCGGCTGTCCATGATACGCACCGGTCCCTCCTCGAAGGTCCCATCCGCATCAACCACCAACTCACCCCAATCCACCACATGTGTAGGATCTGGAGTGTACTTCCGGAGCATAGAGACATGGAACACCGCGTGAACACCAGATAGATTTGGCGGTAATGCCAACCGATAAGCGACTGCACCAACCCTCTCGAGTACCTCAAAGGGTCCGATATACCTCGGCGACAGTTTTCCCCACTTCCCGAACCTGACCACTCCTCTCTTAGGCATCACCTTCAAGAAGACATGATCACCGACCTCGAACTCCAGAGGTCGCCGCCGTCTGTCGGCGTAACTCTTCTGTCGACTCTGAGCCGTGAGAAGACGTTTCCGTATCAAGTCGACCTTCTCCGAGGTGTCTCTAATCAAATCTGGACCCGTGGAAGATCTCTCTCCAACCTCCGTCCAACAAATCGGAGAACGACATGGCCTCCCATAAAGTGCCTCGTAGGGTGCCATCTGTATACTCGCCTGATAACTGTTATTGTAGGCGAACTCCACTAAGGGTAAATGCTCCTCCCAGCCACCCTTGAGATCAAGGACACATGCCCGTAGCATGTCCTCTAAAGTCTGGATGGTCCTCTCTGACTGACCGTCTGTCTGGGGATGAAAAGCGGTGCTCATCATCAATTGCGTCCCCATGGCCCGCTGGAAACTCTCCCAAAAATGAGCCGTGAATCTAGGATCCCGATCTGATACTATAGATACGGGCACCCCATGTAACCGGACTATCTCCCGTATGTACAGCCTACAGAATTCCTCCAATGTGAAAGTCATCCGCACTGCCAAAAAGTGTGCCGACTTCGTAAGCCGGTCCACTATCACCCACACCGCGTCATGCCCCCGCGATGTTCGTGGCAAGTGGGTCACAAAATCCATCGTGACGTGCTCCCACTTCCACTCAGCCACCTCCAAAGGTTGGAGCAACCCTGCTGGTCTCTGGTGTTCAGCCTTGACTTGCTGACACGTGAGACATCGACTAACAAAATCTCCAACGTGCCTCTTCATCCCACTCCAGTAGTACTGGCGACGAAGATCATGGTACATCTTCGTGCCACCTGGATGCACAGCAAAACGGGAGCAATGAAACTCCCTAAGGATCTCTTCTCTCAGATCTGCAGACTGAGGAACCACAACTCTTCCCCTGAATCGAAGACTACCATCTGCGTGAATGGCCCAGCCCTCGTCACCTATACCCGACTGTACCCGGTCCCTAATGGACAATATCTCAGCATCCTGCCCCTGGGACTCAATCACTCTGCTCAATAGGGAAGGCGTAGCCACTAGACTCCCTAAAGTGCCCTGAGTCTGACCTCTGTAGTGTAATCCTAACTGTCCTACAGTCTCGAGCATCAGCCATTCCCGGGAAGCTATACTGGCCAAAACTCCTCGTGACTTCCGACTCAGCGCATCAGCCACCACATTTGCCTTACCAGGATGGTAATGCAAAGTGAAATCATAATCCTCAAGGTACTCCATCCACCTGCGCTGCCTCATATTGAGGTCCCGCTGCGTGAAGATGTACTTCAGACTTTTATGGTCTGAAAACACCTCAAACTGCTCTCCATATAGATAGTGGCGCCATGCCTTCAAGGCAAAGACAATAGCCGCTAACTCCAAGTCATGCGTGGGATAGTTCTGCTCGTGGCTCTTTAACTGCCGAGAACCATAAGCTACCACCCTCCCGGACTGCATCAAAACACACCCAAGTCCGTCCTTAGAGGCATCACAATAAACTGTGTACCTCTGTCCCCTCTCCGGAACTATCAAAATCGGAGCTGAAGTAAGCCTCTTCTTTAACTCTTGGAATGCCCTCTCACACGAGTCATCCCACTGAAACTTGACCTCCTTTCTAGTTAATCTAGTCATAGGTGCAGCCAGTCGGGAGAAGTCCTCAATGAACCTCCTGTAATAGCCTGCCAATCCCAAGAAACTGCGTATCTCGAAGACTGACTTCGGCCTCTCCCAACTCATAACCGCCTCAACCTTCTCCGGATCAACTGACACACCCGAAGCCGACACCACGTGTCCCAGAAATTTCACCTCCGTAAGCCAGAATTCGCACTTGCTGAACTTGGCGTATAACTGATGGTCCCTCAAGGTCTGAAGAACAACCCTCAAGTGACCCTCGTGCTCCTCCTCAGACTTGGAGTATATCAGTATGTCATCAACAAAGACCACAACGAACTGATCTAGGTAGGGTTGAAACACCCTATGCATGAGATCCATGAATGCCGCCGGAGCATTCGTCAATCCGAATGGCATCACAATAAACTCAAAATGTCCATAACGCGTTCGAAATGCCGTCTTTGGAATGTCGGCATCCCTAATCCTCAACTGATGGTACCCCGTGCGCAGATCTATCTTGGAGTAGACCCGTGCCCCTCTCAGCTGGTCAAACAAGTCATCAATACGCGGCAAAGGGTACCTATTCTTGATAGTGACCCTGTTCAACTGCCGGTAGTCAATGCAGAGCCTAAGCGTCCTGTCCTTCTTCTTGGCAAATAACACCGGAGCACCCCAAGGTGAAGTACTCGGTTTGATAAAGCCTCTATCCAATAGCTCTTGTAACTGGACTTTAAGCTCCTGCAACTCCGCTGGTGCCATCCTATGTGGTGTCATAGAAATAGGGGATGCACCGGGCTGTAACTCTATGGTGAAGTCTACATCCCGATGCGGAGGCAACCCCGGTAACTCATCTGGAAAGACATCTGCATAGTCGCACACGACTCGAGGCAAACCCAACTCGTGTCTCGCCTCATCCTCCAGTGTAAGGCTAGCAAGCCAACCTATCAACTGTCCGTGCCATCTTGAGTCATATATGGCATGAGGTAAAGCATGGTGCTTCTCCCCCTGAAACTTGAAACAAACCCCGTCTGAGGTGTAGGCCGTAACCCTCTTGCGTTCGCAATCAATGACGACCTTATGTGCCGCCAACCAATCCATCCCGAGTATGACATCGAACTCTGTCATCTCGATGACCCTAAGGTCAACGGTAAGCTGGGTCCCTTCGATCTCCAACTCACAACCCCGACATATCTTGTCAATACAAACTCTGTCTCCTAGGGGTGAACTCACATACATGGGCTCTTTCAGAGTCTCGACCTCTAAGCCCAAGTCTCGTAGGCATGATGTAGCAATAAAAGAATGTGATGCACCAGAATCAAATAATACTCTAGTCCATAATCTAGAGAGAAGAAATGTACCCTGAATTACCGACTGATCTGCCGGTAAAGTCTGTGGTGTGATGGCGAAGACTCGCCCTTGGGTCCCTGAAGTCCCTGCCTGAGAACCCTGTCCCCGGCCTCGGCCCATGCCCTGGCCCATCTGGCCTGACTGCGGAGTCCCCGCTCGTGAAGTGGTAGGGGCCTGTGCTGCACCCTGAAACTGGAACTGATTTCCCCGGCCCATGGTGGGGTAGGGAGGAATGAAGTAGGTCTGTGGATGCCCCACTGATGACTGAGACTGAGATGCCCCGTAGCTCTGGGATCCCTGCCTCTGAGGACACTCTCTCTTCAAGTGGCCTGGCTGGTGGCAATAATAACATGTCCGTGGGCCTCCCTGTTGTGTGCCCCTAGAGTTCTTCCCACCCTGGGAAGATTGACCATAGCCTTGGCCTTGGCCCTGATAGCCTCGGCCCTGTCCCTGTGATCCCTGTGAGGTAGAAATCCTCTGTCTCTTCCCCGAGCTAGTAGTGGAGGACTGTCCCTCCTTCTTCCTGTCCTTTAATCCGGCCTCTCGAATACTCTTGGCGTCTTCCACCTCTCTCTCGATAGCCATGGCTGTCTCAACCATATCGTCAAAGTCGTGCAACCTGTGGCCAACAATATTCCCACGAATGGATAGCTTTAGGCCATTCTCAAACCTCCGCACCTTGGCCAAATCTGTGGCCACGTAGTCATCCGCAAAACGTGCCAATTCTGTGAACTTGGCCACGTACTGCATAACAGTCATTGCTCCTTGCTTCAAATTTAGAAATTCCTGGGCTTTGACTTCCCGAACAGCTGGTGGGAAATACTTTTTCATGAAGAGCTCTTGAAACTCTTCCCATGTCATCCTCCCGATATCTATCGGCTTTGCCCATGTCCACCATTGATGAGCTTCTCCCTCAAACTGGAAAGTGGCCAACCGTATCTTAGTGGCGTCCGAAGTAATCTCCATTGCCTCTAAAATTTTGTCTACCTGTTGGAACCAATGGTTAGCTACCATCGGATCTCCTCCTCCTACAAAAGTTGGTGGGTTGTGGGACTTAAACTTCTGGAGGTTGTTCGAGCCTCCTTGGCCCACATTTGCACTGGCTTGCAAAAAGGTGGCAGCCATCGTGCCCATAGCCTCCATAAAGGCTTGTTGATCAAAAGCCGGTGGTGGTGGTTGGTTGTTCCGTCCACCTCGACGTCCTCTTCCTCTAGTTGCCATCTACACATACATAAGATAGCAATAGACAAATAACTTAATATCCCAAAGTTAGGGATCAAAAGTAAAAACCGTAAAATATATATACCTACTGGTAGATGCCCAAACAGTAGGCTTTCCCATTTTTTTCCTATCCCGACTCTAAGGTTATGTTTTCTAACCGTAGTGTCTCATTTCTATATACATTTAATCATGCATATAATTTCATAACACATAGCACGTAACATTTAATACATTTAACATGCAATGCACAATGGATGCAATGGCCTAGACCCATGCCTCGCAAGCCCTAGGTAAATCGAGAACCTAGGCTCTGATACCAAGCTGTGACACCCCAAAAACCGGGGGTCCTTAATTTAACAAAATTTGGGCAGAGTCTCCTTTGTACGGGGAACTCTACCCAAAACACAACCTGTGTAATCATACAATCACATGACCCATCCGAGGTCCAATATACAATATTGACCACACCGGGTCCATTTATCCATACATAAGTGCATAGTATCAAATACTACCATAATCACCATCACTACGTACATTCATTCATAAAAGAATAAATGTCCCAAAAGAGTCCCATGTACATGCCTTTTAAAATATAAACAAGTTTTTGTTACAAAAATTATACAAGGCCAAAAATAAACATATACAAGGGACTGCAAAGTCAAAATAAGAGCCACAGATCGGCTCTGTCGTCAAAGCGGGCCCATGGCCTCGCCTTCGGTGGATGCCTGACCGATACCTGAAAAATGTTCCCATAAAGGGTGAGCCAACGCTCAATAGGGTAACTCCTATAGAGAATTCCTCTCAACCTAAATGCATATGAAATGTCACATGCAACAACCATTTCAAGCATTCATTCAAATATATCTATTATGAACAAATGTCATAAATCATGTCATGCCATGAGATGAGACTCATGCAAGCGATACCAACACCGAGCCCCATCCCGAGCTCCCACAACACATGCAATGTCATGCGTATGTATCCAGGCATTCCAAGCCCCCTGTCATTGGTGTTATGTACACTCAATGACTAATTAATTCATTTTCTTGTGTCTTTGTGGGGAGATGATTTATGGTATTACACCAATGGGACACCAACCATCAACGGATCTTCAGGACATCCCACCTACGGCTCCGTTTACGCCGTTACACTTTTCTGGAATTTCACCGCCGGGAAGTGTATAAACCAAGTAAGCGGGTCTTGCACCCGAGGGAGAATCTAGCCCTTCTTGCTATCCCCGACACATTTATTCATTTAATTTCCCGTGCGACTCAGCCGGACCTTGATACGACTTTCCCGAGTCCACGATCAACCACCGATGTGGTGATTGATTTCATACCATGCACACACTCTCACCCATGTCAATGCCCATGAATGTAGTGCAACCCATGCATAATGCAATGCAATGCGCAATTGCCTTTGGTACCACTTATAATGTCCATTATATAATGAATGCAATATAATGACATTTTCAACACAGTCCCAAGTATTTTATATAAGATAATCAATTCAATTAACATATTTGTATTCACCTAGGCATTTAAACAAACACCTAGAGGGCACATCAATTTACACAAATAACATGTTTATTACTTCCAACATGGCAACATGTTTATTAATTCTATAAACATAAGCACAAGTCCACCACAATAATTATATGCTAAATAATCATTAAACTTACATATTATTTCATAATCACATAACAAGCTAATAATTTTATTAAACTTGATATGTCAATTAAACATCAAGTCATGCTAATGTGCGATTAACATGCTTTAAACCACTAACATTAACTTACACCAAGTTAATCAAAATAGGATTTTATTAATTACAAAATTAATTATAAATCCTATATTTGACCCACTAGTTACACTAGTCAAGACCTAACATGTGACATACACCCTTAGCCTGCTCATTTCATATGCAATATTTTAGGCTGAAATTACATCTAAATAGGGGAAACCCTACCTCTCGTAGCGTGAGCCCACGTAGTAGGCCCCCAAAGAAAGCCCAAATTCAACTTCTCAAGCCTTAGGTCTAAATTTCGTACTTGATATCTTTGGAGAAAAGTACGATCTTTGGTATCGTTGCGTAGCTCTCGTTGCGTAGAGCAACTTTAATTCTTGGCCTGAGGTGATTAGATGGTTAAATCTTCGTAGATCTGAGAAAGAAGGTCAGGGGGTCTAACTTTTTTTTTTTCTTCTTTTCTTTTTCTCTTTTTTTCTCTCGTTTTCTGTCTCTCTGCCCAGCCGAACAAAAGTGGAAGACTTGTCTTCCACTTTATATATATATATATATATATATATATATATTCTAACTTTATTTTCTTTTTTTTTTAAAATTTACATTTATGACCCGTACTTTAATAATTAATTATTCTTTTACCCCTTTAATTATGATTTTAATAATAATAATAATTTAATTTAATTTAATTAATTTTTTTTTTTTTCGGATTTTACAGAGCCGGCAGACCAGTCAGTGGTACATGGTACATTTCTACTCTCTCGCTTATGGGCTAGAGTATTATTTGATTATGGTGCATCACATTCATTTATTGCTACATCTTGTGTGAAAGACTTGGGCTTAGAGGTTGAGACCTTAGAAGAGCCATTGCATGTGAGTTTTCTCCTAGGTGCTAGGGCGAGGGTTGATCAGATATGTCGGGGGTGTAAGTTAGAGATCTCAGGGATTCTACTCACCGTGGACCTTCGGGTCATGGACATGTCGAAGTTCGATGTAATCATGGGAATGGATTGGTTGGCGGCACACCGAGTCGTCATTGATTGTGATCGGAAGCGGTTCACTGCTTATACGCCTGATGTTGTTTGTTTCAAATTCCAGGGGGCAAAGCACGATGCTTTACCTCAAGCCGTGTACGACTCTAGATGGCACGGGCAGTTGATGGGTTGGCTAACAAGCCTTACCCTAGAGGACGAGGCAAGACAGGAGTTGGGTCTACCTCATGTTGTGTGTCATTATGAGGATGTTTTTCCGGATGAACTACCGGGATTACCTCCACATAGGGATGTAGACTTCACTATTGAGCTGCATCTAGGTACATCGCCCATTTCTATGACTCCGCACAGGATGGCGCCTGCTGAGTTGCAAGAACTCAAAGTCCAATTGCAGGAATTGTTGGACAGGGGGTTTATTAGACCGAGTACCTCACCTTGGGGCGCTCCGGTGTTATTTGCAAAGAAGAAGGACAAAACCCTTCGACTATGCATAGATTACCGGCAATTGAATAGGGTTACTATCAAGAATAAGTACCATTTGCCGATGATTGATGACTTGTTTGATCAGCTGAGAGGGGCACGGGTCTACTCCAAGATAGACCTCCGCACTGGTTACCATCAGTTGAGGGTTAGGGAGGCAGATATCCCTAAGACGGCGTTTCGGACGCGGTATGGGCATTTTGAGTTCACTGTCATGCTTTTCGGATTGACGAATGCTCCGGCGGCATTCATGGATCTCATGCATAGGGTGTTTCAACCCTACCTTGATCAATTTGTTGTAGTCTTTTGTTGACGACATCTTGATGTACTCCAAGTCTGAGGAGGAGCATGAGGGTCACTTGAGGATTGTTCTTCAGACCTTGAGAGACCATTAGTTGTACGCCAAGTTCAGCAAGTGTGAATTTTGGCTGACTGAGGTGAAGTTTTTGGGACATGTGGTGTCAGCTTCAGGTGTATCCGTAGACCCGGAGAAGGTTGAGGCAGTCATGAATTGGGAGAGGCCGAAGTTAGTCTTCGAGATACGCAGTTTCTTGTGATTGACAGGGTATTACCGGCGGTTTATTGAGGACTTCTCCCGACTAGCTGCTCCTATGACTAGGTTGACTCGAAAAGAGGTCAAGTTCGAGTGGAATGATTCTTGCGAGAAGGCATTCCAGGAGTTAAAGAGGAGGCTTACTTCAGCCCCTATCTTGATAGTCCCGGAAAGGGGACAGAGGTACATAGTGTATTGTGATGCCTTGAAGGACGGACTGGGATGTGTCTTGATGCAGTCCGGGAGGGTGGTGGCTTATGGTTCTCGGCAGTTAAAGAACCACGAGCAGAATTACCCCACACATGACATGGAGTTGGCAGCCATTGTCTTTGCCTTGAAGGCTTGGCGCCACTATCTGTACGGTGAGAAGTTTGAGGTGTTTTCGGACCACAAAAGTCTGAAGTACATCTTTACACAACGGGACCTCAACAAGAGGCAACGCAGTTGGATGGAGTATCTGGAAGACTATGACTTCACTTTGC
This sequence comes from Ilex aquifolium, assembly GCA_951799425.1. Lineage (NCBI taxonomy): Eukaryota > Viridiplantae > Streptophyta > Magnoliopsida > Aquifoliales > Aquifoliaceae > Ilex > Ilex aquifolium. Next base: position 18,324,727 of record OX637400.1, read on the forward strand.
ATTACCACCCTAGTAAGGCAAATGTGGTGGCTGATGCACTTAGCCGGAAGTCACGAGGAGTATTAGCTAGTGTGTAAAACCCGGGAAATTTGAACTTTTTCCAAAAAGGGTAAAATAGTAATTTGCCACCATAATGCGTATTTAAAATACTCATGTTCTAGACCTCGGATGAAGAAACGGAGTGCGCCGTTGGATTCGTATCACGAAAATGAGTCACCTTGTCAAATTTCGTCGAATTCCGAGATAGTCGGATTTTGCACGTAGATCGAGACGACTGCGTGACGATTGACCTTTTAAAGGTCCCCAAAAACGAGGAATATTAAAATTCCTTATAATTGGATTAACGTGCCAATAAAAATTATTTGGACTTAATCCGGGACTTAATGAGTCGTTTCGGGACGAAAAACGGACCCGAAAGTAATAAACGAGCGGTGCGATGTAGATCACACATTTAAAACTATAAATAGGGCTAAAATATCTGAAAATTCAGATATTCTAAGCCACTTGAGTCTTGTTTGGCCGGCCAAGAGAGAGAGAAGAGAGAAAACCAAAAACTCCAATCTTCCTCCGTCGATTCCCGGAGTTCCGTCGGTCGGAATCACTTGGACCAAGAAGTAAATTTACTCTACGCGGTGAGGGCTACGCGTGGGTACCAAGAACAAGGAGTTTCACCAAAGATTCAAAGGTCAAGTTTTTGGGAATCAAGAGCTTGAGCTTGGTGTTGGTGTTCTAGGAGTTTCTACACTTCTATTAAGGTAGGGGGTTCTCCTACTTTGGTTTATTCCAACCTAGGATGCCTATGGAAATGGTTGAATATATGTATATATATATTGGCTCATGTGATTCATGTATATATATATGTGTGGTTAAGGAAATGGGTGTGGAAATTGGGCCTATACGAATTCCTAGTAAATTTTGGTAAAGGAGGTTACTTGTGTAATTCCTGAGAATTGATGTGTTTGGGTATGTTAGGTGCTCAATGTTGACTTATCATGTGGTAGGCAATATTATGTGATAACATGAAATATTTGCCTTGAAGGTGTTTGATTAAATGCCTTAGAGAATTAAATGTTGTTGTTTGATGTAGATAACATGTTTGAGTTGTTATTACATGTGGATATATGATTTGTGATATATGGAGCATAATGTTAATTTATGGAGATTATGTGCATGTGACATAAAATTTCATGGAAAAATAGTTACATTGCTCATGTGGCATTACTTGCATTTTGGGGCATGAGGTTGCACCACATTCATGGGTTAGGCATGGGTGTGGGTGTGTATGCATGATATAATCAATACCAACCTTGGTAATTGATATGTGGACTTGGAATGGGTGGATCGAAGATCCCTTGGAGTCACATGTGGTATGAGAAAAACTTGTGTCGGGTTAAGCAAGAAGGGATAGACACTCCCTCGGGTGAGAGGCCCGACCACTTGGTTCATACACTTCCCTGAGGTGGAATTCCGGAAAAGTGTAATGGCGTACGGAGCCAACGGTGTAACTCTGGAAATCCGATACCCAACGAGACACATGATTTTGGAATATAAATTATTCATTTGATGAGAACCATCCATAAATGAATTGGTTTTATGAACACATGAATTGTTTTCAATGGTCTTTGGATGTACTTCATCAAAGATAATGATTTTACACATATGCATCACATGGTGTTGTGGAGTCGGTGTGGGCTCGGAATAGCATGCATGAGTGAGTTTCATCTCATTACAGGGCATGGCATCATGATTTTTCCAACATTGCATTGCATGTTATGTTTGGAAGATATACTTGTTGTGGAATGTGGTACAAGGCCTTTGCATATGCATTTAGGTGGGGAGTAGCCTCTGTAGGAAAATTTCTACTGAGCGTGGCTCACCCTTTATGAGAACACTTTTCAGGTGCGGGACTCGTGCCTAGGGAGGACACACACTCGGGGCCTTGAGAGTGAAGAAAAAGCCGGTTGTGGCTTTTGAAATGAAATTTGTATAAACAAACTTATTTCATTCCCTTTTTGAATTATATTTGTATGGGATGGATTGTAATGGTCTCGTATGGATCATGTGTAATGTAAAAATATGGTTTGTACATATCTTGGATGAATTTTAGGAGGTTTGGAATGGCTTGGAAACGAAAATCAGGTAAAAAGAGGAAATTCGGGGCCAGGCATACCGGTACGCGTACCGGTACACTAGGGTCCAGAAGGTGTAGCGTACCGGTACGCGTACCGGTACGATCTAGTCCAGAGGGCGTAGTGTACCGGTACGCGTACCAGTACGCCCACCAAATTTTTCCAAAATTTTATTTTTTTTCTTGTTTTGTTGCCAAACTCTGGGGCTATTGTTTACTTCCTTTAAAGGTTATAAATGGACAATAATAGGATGCCAATGGTGATATATTGGATCCCGGATGGGTTAACCACCCAAAAGAAATTGGGCTTGTAATTCTTTTATGGTAAATGATAAATCTCGGTAAAGGGAATGTGGTGCCGCGGTGTCGGGTCAAGCGACATCCACGGGTATATTCCGCGGGTTGACGGGTTGTCAACGGTTAATACAGGACCCCCGGATTTTGGGGCGTCACAGCTTGGTATCAGAGCCTAGGTATGCGATTTACTTAGGGCTTGTTGGGTATTGGGGCTAGAACATTACATGCATTTTGCATCTCATCTTATGTGCTTATATGTTGTTACATGTTTTGTGCAACTTGTTATGTAAAACATAGGCTACGTGCTATGTGATATGTGAAAGATATACAGGGTAAAATTGTATGTGGAACATTAGGGCTAGAGAAACAAAACCCTGTGTTCGGAAAAAGAAATGAATGGCGTAGTTCATTGTGTAAACGTCTGCTAGTGAGTGGCACACACATTACTAGTGAGGCAAGGAGAAAAATCTCCAAGTTTTCGAATTGATATGGGACACAGTGTGAATATTCTAGTGTCATTTGACATGTGTGTAGATGGCAACTAGAGGAAGGGGACGTCGGGGTGGACGGAACAATCAACCACCACCGACTCACGACCCACAAGCCTTTGTTGAGGCTATTGGTGCGGCGGCTGCCACCATTGCACAAGCTAGTGTTACGGCGGCTACTATTGCACAGACGAGTGCGGCTACCATTGCACAGACTAGTGCTAGTGGGGGACAGGGAGGCTCAAGTAACCTCCAGAAGTTCAAGGCACACCAACCTCCGGTATTTCTGGGAGGAGCGGACCCTATGGTGGCTGACCATTGGTTCCGCCAAGTGGAAAAGGTGTTACGGGCAATGGAGATCACCTCCGACGCCACCAAGATAAATCTAGCCACATTCCAGCTGGAAGGGGAATCTCAAGTATGGTGGGATTGGGTGAAGGACTCCAAGAACTTGGAGGTCATGACATGGATAGAGTTCAAGGAACTCTTCATGGGGAAATACTTTCCGGCGGCCGCTAGACATGCAAAGGCCCGGGAGTTCCTAGATCTGAAGCAAGGAACCATGACGGTAATGGAATACGTGGCTAAATTCACTGAGTTAGCACGTTTCGCTGATCAATATGTGGCCACAGATATGGCCAAGGTCAGGAATTTTGAGGATGGGCTGAAGTTGTCCATCCGGGGTAAAATCGTCGGCCTTCTTTTACAAGACTTCGACTTAATGGTCACGACAGCTTTGGCCATTGAGAGGGAAGTGGACGATGCGAGAAACATCCGAGAGGCGGGTGTGAAGGAAAAGAAGAAGGAGGGCCAATCCTCTTCTTCTAGTACGGGGAAGAGACAACGGACGTCTGCTCCGCAAGGATTTCAAGGACAAGGTCGTAGCCATCAGGGCCAAGGCCAGGGTCAGTCTTCCCAGGGTGGAAGGAATCGTAGACCATCTTATCAAGCGGACCAACGGACTTGCTATCACTGCAATCAGCCGGGGCATATGAGGAAGGATTGTCCTCAGAGACAGGGATCCCAAGGTCATAGTTCATCGCAGTCTCAGACTTCAGTGGGGCAACCGCAGACGCAGTATGGTTCTCGCTACCCTACTATGGATCAGGGCAGTCAGTACCAGTACCAGGGCACTGCACAAGGCCCTACTACATCGCGCACGGGGATTCCGCAATCTGGCCAGATGGGCCAAGGCATGGGTCGAGGGAGAGGCCAGGGCTCACAGGCCGGGACTTCAGGGACCCAGGGGCGTGTCTACGCCATGATGCCACAGACTGAGCCGGCAGATCTGTCGGTGATACAGGGTACATTCTTACTCTCTCGTTTGTGGACTAAAGTATTGTTTGATTCTGGTGCATTGCATTCTTTTATTGCTGCATCTTGTGTGAATGAATTGGGCTTAGAGGTTGAGACCTTAGATGAGCCATTACATGTGAGTTCTCCCCTAGGAGCTAGGGTGAGGATTGATCAGATATGTCGGGGTTGTGAGCTAGAGATCTCAGGGATTCTACTCACCGTGGACCTTAGGGTCATGGACATGTCGGAGTTTGATGTGATCCTTGGAATGGATTGGTTGACGGCACACCGAGTTGTCATCGATTGTGATCAGAAGAGGGTCACGGCTAATACGCCTGATGGTGTTTGTTTCAAGTTTCAGGGGGAAAAGAGTGATGCTTTACCCCAAGCCGTGTATGACTCAAGATGGCACGGACAGTTGATGGGTTGGCTTGCTAGCCTCACCCTGGAGGACGAGACGAGACAGAAGTTTGGTCTACCTAGGGTTGTGTGCGAGTATGGGGATGTTTTTCCGGAAGAACTACCGGGATTACCTCCACATAGGGATGTAGATTTTACCATTGAGTTGCATCCGGGTACATCGTCTATCTCTATGACTCCGCATCGGATGGCACCAGCTGAGTTGCAAGAACTCAAGATCCAATTACAAGAATTGTTGGACAAGGGGTTTATTAGACCGAGCACTTCACCTTGGGGCGCTCCGGTTCTGTTTGCTAAGAAGAAAGATAAGACTCTTCGGTTGTGTATTGATTACCGGCAGTTGAATAGGGTCACTATCAAGAATAGGTACCCTTTGCCGAGGATTGACGACTTGTTTGATCAACTGAGAGGGGCACGAATCTATTCCAAAATAGATCTTCGTACCGGTTATCATCAGTTAAGGGTTAAGGAGGAAGATATCCCTAAGACGGCGTTCAGAACACGGTATGGGCATTTCGAATTTACAGTGATGCCATTTGGGTTGACTAATGCTCCAGCAGCATTCATGGATCTCATGCATAGGGTGTTCCAACCCTATTTAGATCAGTTTGTTGTAATCTTTGTTGACGACATATTGATCTACTCCAAGTCTGAGGAGGAGCATGAGGGTCACTTGAATATCGTTCTTCAGATCTTGAGAGACCACCAGTTATATGTCAAGTTCAGTAAGTGTGAATTTTGGTTGACTGAGGTAAAGTTTTTGGGACATGTGGTGTCGGCTTCGGGTGTATCCGTGGACCCGGAGAAAGTTGAGGCAGTCATGAATTGGGAGAGGCCGAAGTCAGTCTTTGAGATACGTAGTTTCTTGGGATTGGCAGGGTATTACCGGCGGTTCATTGAGGACTTCTCCCGACTAGCTGCACCTATGACCAGGTTGACTCGGAAGGAGGTCAAGTTCGAGTGGAATGATTCTTGTGAGAAGGTATTCCAGGAGCTTAAGAGGAGGCTTACTTCAGCTTCTATCTTGATAGTTCCGGAGAGAGGACAGAGGTACACGGTCTATTGTGATGCCTCGAAGGACGGGCTGGGATGCGTCTTGATGCAGTCCGGGAGGGTAGTAGCTTATGGTTCTCGACAATTAAAGAACCACGAGCAGAATTACCCCACACATGACATGGAATTGGCGGCCATTGTCTTTGCCTTGAAGGCTTGGCGTCACTACCTGTATGGCGAGCAATTTGAAGTGTTTTCGGACCACAAGAGTCTGAAGTACATTTTTACACAGCGGGACCTCAACATGAGGCAACGCAGGTGGATGGAGTACCTCGAGGACTACGATTTCATGTTGCATTACCATCCTGGTAAGGCGAATGTGGTGGCTGATGCACTCAGTCGGAAGTCACGGGGAGTTGTGGCTAGTGTGATTTCCCGAGAGTGGCAGATGCTCGAGACGGTGGGACAGTTCGGGCTACGCTATATGGGTCAGGCTCAGGGTATTTTGGGGAGTTTGGTGGCTACACCTTCCCTACTGAGCAGGGTTATTGAGTCCCAAGGACAGGATACTGAGTTAGTGTCCATTGGGGACCGAGTACGATTGGGTACGGGTGATGAAGGCTGGGCCATTCACACAGATGGTAGTCTTCGGTTTAGGGGACGGATTGTGGTTCCCCAGTCTACGAAGCTCAGAGAGGAGATTCTCAAAGAGTTTCATTGTTCCCGATTTGCTGTGCACCCAGGTGGCACGAAGATGTATCATGATCTTCGTCGCCAATACTATTGGAGCGGTATGAAGAGAGATGTTGGAGATTTTGTCAGACGATGTCTCACTTGTCAGCAAGTTAAGGCTGAGCACCAGAGACCAGCAGGATTACTCCAGCCTTTAGAGGTAGCTGAGTGGAAGTGGGAGCATATCACGATGGATTTTGTGACCCATCTGCCACGAACATCGCGAGGGCATGACGCGGTATGGGTGATAGTGGACCGGCTTACCAAGTCGGCACATTTTCTGGCAGTGCGGATGACCTTCACACTGGAGGAATTCTGCAGGTTGTACATACGGGAGATTGTCCGGTTGCATGGGGTACCCGTATCTATAGTATTGGATCGGGATCCCAGGTTTACGACTCATTTTTGGGAGAGTTTCCAACGAGCCATGGGGACACAGCTGATGATGAGCACTGCTTTTCATCCCCAGATGGACGGTCAGTCTGAGAGGACCATTCAGACATTAGAGGATATGCTACGGGCATGTGTCCTAGATCTCAAGGGTAGCTGGGAAGATCATTTACCCTTGGTGGAGTTCGCCTACAACAACAGTTATCAGGCGAGCATACAGATGGCACCCTATGAGGCATTGTATGGAAGGCCATGTCGTTCTCCAGTTTGTTGGACAGAGGTAGGAGAGAGGTCTTCTACGGGTCCAGAGTTAATTCGAGACACCTCGGAGAAGGTGGACTTGATTCGGAAGCGTCTTCTCACGGCTCAAAGTCGGCAGAAAAGCTATGCTGATAGACGGCGGCGACCTCTAGAGTTTGAGGTGGGAGATCATGTCTTCTTGAAGGTTATGCCTAAGAGAGGAGTGGTCCGGTTTGGTAAGCGGGGAAAACTATTGCCGAGGTTCATCGGGCCCTTCGAGGTACTCGAGAGGGTAGGTACAGTTGCTTACCGGTTGGCGTTACCGCCCAATTTATCGGGTGTTCATGCGGTGTTCCATGTCTCCATGCTCCGGAAGTATACTACAGATCCGACTCATGTGGTGGATTGGGGCGAGCTTGTTGTTGATGCGGATGGGACCTTCGAGGAGGGACCAGTGCGTATCATGGATAGCCGAGATCAGGTTTTACGAGGCAAGACTGTGAGGCTAGTGAAGGTGCTATGGCAGCACCGGGGAGTGGAAGAGGCGACATGGGAGCGCGAGGACACCGTACGTGCCAATTATCCTTTCCTATTTGAGGATAGGGGTACGTTTTTAAAGTCATTTACTATTACATGACTGTAGCATGTGCATGAGACTGCATGTATGTATGAGTGTGTGAATTTCGGGGACGAAATTCTTTTTAAGGGGGGAAGAATGTAAAACCCGGGAAATTTGAACTTTTTCCAAAAAGGGTAAAATAGTAATTTGCCACCATAATGCGTATTTAAAATACTCATGTTCTAGACCTCGGATGAAGAAACGGAGTGCGCCGTTGGATTCGCATCACGAAAACGAGTCACCTTGTCAAATTTCGTCGAATTCCGAGATAGTCGGATTTTGCACGTAGATCGAGACGACTGCGTGACGATTGACCTTTTAAAGGTCCCCAAAAACGAGGAATATTAAAATTCCTTATAATTGGATTAACGTGCCAATAAAAATTATTTGGACTTAATCCGGGACTTAATGAGTCGTTTCGGGACGAAAAACGGACCCGAAAGTAATAAACGAGCGGTGCGATGTAGATCACACATTTAAAACTATAAATAGGGCTAAAATATCTGAAAATTCAGATATTCTAAGCCACTTGAGTCTTGTTTGGCCGGCCAAGAGAGAGAGAAGAGAGAAAACCAAAAACTCCAATCTTCCTCCGTCGATTCCCGGAGTTCCGTCGGTCGGAATCACTTGGACCAAGAAGTAAATTTACTCTACGCGGTGAGGGCTACGCGTGGGTACCAAGAACAAGGAGTTTCACCAAAGATTCAAAGGTCAAGTTTTTGGGAATCAAGAGCTTGAGCTTGGTGTTGGTGTTCTAGGAGTTTCTACACTTCTATTAAGGTAGGGGGTTCTCCTACTTTGGTTTATTCCAACCTAGGATGCCTATGGAAATGGTTGAATATATGTATATATATATTGGCTCATGTGATTCATGTATATATATATGTGTGGTTAAGGAAATGGGTGTGGAAATTGGGCCTATACGAATTCCTAGTAAATTTTGGTAAAGGAGGTTACTTGTGTAATTCCTGAGAATTGATGTGTTTGGGTATGTTAGGTGCTCAATGTTGACTTATCATGTGGTAGGCAATATTATGTGATAACATGAAATATTTGCCTTGAAGGTGTTTGATTAAATGCCTTAGAGAATTAAATGTTGTTGTTTGATGTAGATAACATGTTTGAGTTGTTATTACATGTGGATATATGCTTTGTGATATATGGAGCATAATGTTAATTTATGGAGATTATGTGCATGTGACATAAAATTCCATGGAAAAATAGTTACATTGCTCATGTGGCATTACTTGCATTTTGGGGCATGAGGTTGCACCACATTCATGGGTTAGGCATGGGTGTGGGTGTGTATGCATGATATAATCAATACCAACCTTGGTAATTGATATGTGGACTTGGAATGGGTGGATCAAAGATCCCTTGGAGTCACATGTGGTATGAGAAAAACTTGTGTCGGGTTAAGCAAGAAGGGATAGACACTCCCTCGGGTGAGAGGCCCGACCACTTGGTTCATACACTTCCCTGAGGTGGAATTCCGGAAAAGTGTAATGGCGTACGGAGCCAGCGGTGTAACTCCGGAAATCCGATACCCAACGAGACACATGATTTTGGAATATAAATTATTCATTTGATGGGAACCATCCATAAATGAATTGGTTTTATGAACACATGAATTGTTTTCAATGGTCTTTGGATGTACTTCATCAAAGACAATGATTTTACACATATGCATCGCATGGTGTTGTGGAGTCGGTGTGGTCTCGGAATAGCATGCATGAGTGAGTTTCATCTCATTACAGGGCATGGCATCATGATTTTTCCAACATTGCATTGCATGTTATGTTTGGAAGATATACTTGTTGTGGAATGTGGTACAAGGCCTTTGCATATGCATTTAGGTGGGGAGTAGCCTCTGTAGGAAACTTTCTACTGAGCGTGGCTCACCCTTTATGGGAACACTTTTCAGGTGCGGGACTCGTGCCTAGGGAGGACACACACTCGGGGCCTTGAGAGTGAAGAAAAAGCCGGTTGTGGCTTTTGAAATGAAATTTGTATAAACAAACTTATTTCATTCCCTTTTTGAATTATATTTGTATGGGATGGATTGTAATGGTCTCGTATGGATCATGTGTAATGTAAAAATATGGTTTGTACATATCTTGGATGAATTTTAGGAGGTTTGGAATGGCTTGGAAACGAAAATCAGGTAAAAAGAGGAAATTCGGGGCCAGGCATACCGGTACGCGTACCGGTACACTAGGGTCCAGAAGGTGTAGCGTACCGGTACGCGTACCGGTACGATCTTGTCCAGAGGGCGTAGTGTACCGGTACGCGTACCGGTACGCCCGCCAAATTTTTTCGAAATTTTATTTTTTTTCATGTTTTGTTGCCAAACTCTGGGGCTATTGTTTCCTTCCTTTAAAGGTTATAAATGGACAATAATAGGATGCCAATGGTGATATATTGGATCCCGGATGGGTTAACCACCCAAAAGAAATGGGGCTTGTAATTCTTTTATGGTAAATGATAAATCTCGGTAAAGGGAATGTGGTGCCGCGGTGTCGGGTCAAGCGACATCCACGGGTATATTCTGCGGGTTGACGGAGTGTCAACGGTTAATACAGGACCCCCGGATTTTGGGGCGTCACATAGTGTGGCTTCCCGGGAGTGGCAGATGCTCGAGATTGTGGGACAGTTCGGGCTACGCTATATGGGTCAGGCTCAGGGTACTTTGGGGAGTTTGGTGGCTACGCCTTCTCTACTGAGCAGAGTGATAGAGTCCCAGGGGCAGGACACGGAGATGTTGTCCATCAGGGACCGGGTACAATCGGGTACAGGTGACGAGGGTTGGGCCATTCACGCAGATGGTAGTCTTCGGTATCGAGGAAGGGTTGTGGTTCCTCAGTTGGCGGATCTGAGAGAGGAGATCCTTAGGGAGTTTCATTGCTCCCGTTTTGCGGTTCATCCAGGGGGTACGAAGATGTATCATGATCTTCGTCGCCAGTATCATTGGAATAGGATGAAGCGGCAGGTTGACGATTTTGTTAGTAGATGTCTCACATGTCAGCAAGTGAAGGCTGAACACCAGAGACCAGCAGAGTTACTCCAGCCATTGGAGGTAGCTGAGTGGAAGTGGGAACATGTCATGATGGATTTTGTGACCCACTTGCCACGGACATCGCGGGGACATGACGCGGTGTGGGTGATAGTGGATCGGCTTACGAAGTCGGCACACTTTTTGGCTGTGCGGATGACCTTCACACTAGAGGAATTCTGCAGGTTATATATACGGGAGATTGCCCGGTTGCATGGGGTACCTGTATCTATAGTATCGGATCGGGATCCCAAGTTTACGACTCATTTTTGGGAGAGTTTCCAACGAGCCATGGGGACACAGCTGATGATGAGCACTGCTTTTCATCCCCAGACAGACGGTCAGTCTGAGAGGACCATTCAGACATTAGAGGACATGCTACGGGCATGTGTCCTAGATCTCAAGGGTAGCTGGGAAGATCATTTAACCTTGGTGGAGTTCGCCTATAACAATAGTTATCAAGCGAGCATACAGATGGCACCCTATGAGGCACTATATGAGAGGCCATGTTGATCTCCGATTTGTTGGACGGAGGTTGGAGAAAGACCTTCTACGGGTCCGAACTTGGTTAGAGACACCTCAGAGAAGGTGAGCTTGATACGGAAGCGTCTTCTCACGGCTCAGAGCCGGCAGAAGAGCTACACCGATAGACGGCGGCGACCCCTAGCATTTGAGGTGGAAGATCATGTCTTCTTGAAGGTGATGCCTACGAGAGGAGTGGTCAGGTTCGGCAAGCGAGGAAAGCTGTCACCAAGGTATATCGGGCCCTTTGAGATACTTGAGAGGGTTGGTACAGTCGCTTACCGGTTGGCGTTACCGCCAAGCCTATCGGGTGTTCATGCGGAATTCCATGTCTCTATGCTCCGGAAATACACCCCAGATCCGACTCATGTGGTGGATTGGGGCGAGCTTGTTGTTGATGCGGATGAGACCTTCGAGGAGGGACCAGTGCGTATCATGGATAGCCGAGATTAGGTTTTGCGAGGCAAGACCGTGAGGCTAGTGAAGGTGTTGTGGCAGCACCGGGGAGTGGAAGAGGCGACATGGGAGCGCGAGGACACTGTACGTGCCAATTATCCTTTCTTGTTTGAGGATAGAGGTATATTTTTATAATCATTTCCTGTTACATGATTGTAGCATATGCATGGGATTGCATGTATGTGTGTGTGTGAATTTCGGTGACGAAATTGTTTTAAGGGGGGAAGAATGTAAAACCCGAGTAAATTTGAACTTTTTGTGAATAAGGGCAAAATGGTCATTTGCCATCCAAATGCTTATTTGAAATACTCATGCTCTAGACTTCGGATGAGGAAACGGAGTTCACCGTTGGATTCTTATCGTGAAATCTAGTCACCCAGTCAAATTTCATCGAATTCCGAGATAGTTGTATTTTTTGCACGTCGTTCGAGGCGACTGCGTGGCGAATGACATTTTAAAGGTCCCCAAAAATGTATTTTTTTAAAATTTCCTTAAAATTTAGTTAAATTTCCAATAAAATTATTTGGACTTAATCCGAGATATAATGAATCATTTCGGGACGAAAAACGGACCCGGAAGTCGAAAATATGCGGTGCGATGTGGACCGCTCATTTACGCCTATAAATATCCTCTTAAAATCAGCTTTTTGGAGAAGAAATATCTCCTCCTTAGCTGAAAGCAGCCGACCAAGATCAAAGAGAAAAAAAAAATTCTTCAAGCTTCCCGCTCCGATTTCGGAAGTTTCGTTGGTCGATTTTCTTCGAACCAATAATCAAAGTCGATCTCCTCGACGAGGGCTACGTCTACGTACCAAGAACGAGGGATTTCACAAAAGATTCAAAGGGGAGATTTTGAAGAAATCAAGTTCTTGGGCTTTGGTTGGTAATTTTGGAAGTTCTATCACTTCCTCCACGCTACAAGAGGTAGGGTTCTTCCTATTTTGGTTTATTCCTATCCTTTTGGGCTGTTTTAAGGGGTGGTTATGTGCTTGCATGTGGGCTGTCCAAGGGTTGTCCAAATGGACTGAAAATGGATTGTTTTTAGTGGGTGAATGTGTCTTGCATGTGGGCTGTCCAAGGGTTGTCCAAATGGACTGAAAATGGATTGTTTTTAGTGGGTGAATGTGTCTTGCATGTGGGCTGTCCAAGGGTTGTCCAAATGGACTGAAAATGGATTGTTTTTAGTGGGTGAATGTGTCTTGTATGTGGGCTGTCCAATGGTTGTCCAAATGGACTGTTAATGGACTGTTTTTTGTGCCCAAATGTCGACTATTTTTGTGTCCAAATGTGGACTGTTTTGTGCCGAAATGTGGACTGTTTTGTGCACTAATATGGGGCTGTTTTTGGACTGTTTTATGGCCTATATAGGGGTTGGTTTTATGGCCTATATAGGGGCTGTTTTGGTGGCTTATATAGGAGCTATTTTGTGGCTTATATAAGGGCCGTTGTGTGGGCTATTACATGGGTTGTTTTGTGTTATATTGTGCCTTTGTGATTAAGTGTGTTAATTGCATGCGGTTATACTATAACATGCTTGAATGATGTGGTTAAATGAAATCATATGCATATGATATAAATTGCCATGGTATACTTGGATATGTAGAAATTGTTCATTTGGCATGCATTGCAATACGGACATGGAATTGCCATCACATTCATGGGCATGAGTCATGAGTGTGGGTGTGTGAATACATGGTTAATCAAACACCATTCTTGGTGATTGATATGTGGAATCGGTAAAGTCGGATCGAAGATCCCATTGAACCGCATGTTGCATGGAAAACTTGTGTCGGGTATAGCAAGAAGGGGTAGATCCCCCCCTCGGGTGCAAGACCCGACGACTTGCTTATACACTCCCCTGTGGTGAAATTCCGAAAAAGTGTAGTATGGTATACGGAACCGGCGATATAAAATCCAAAATCCGTTGCCCAACAAGACACAAGATTTTAATTTATAAAGTACTCATTCAATGAGTAACACCCATCAATGATTGGTTTTATAATGAAACAACTTTTATTCCAAACGATCATTGGATGGATTTTTCGTCAAATGACGGTTCATTTCACAAGTGCATTGCATTGTGTTGTGGGAGTCGGTGAGGACTCGGGTTGAAGTTGCATGAGTGAGTCTCATATCATTTCATGGCATGACATTATGATTTTTCAACATGGAATTGCACGTTCTTGTTGAAATGGATATAGAGTGTTATCGTTTGTATGTAAACATTACATATGCACATAGGTGGGGAGTAGCCTCTATAGGAAATACTCTACTAGGCGTGGCTCACCCTATACGGGAAAACATTTCAGGTGCGGGATTCACTCCGGTGGATGGCTCTCATACGGGGCCGCAAGAGTGAAGAAAGCCGACTTGTGGCTTTATAACCTCTTTTGTAAAACTTTTGGAGCAAACTATGTTTTAGGGCATGTATATGTAAAAGAATTGTAATCGAACTGTTATGGACTACTTTTGATACAACATTGCATGTTTTGATAATGGTATGGATAGTTGGACCCGGTGTGGCCAATGTTTACTTATAAATGGACCAAGTGTGGTCATTATTTTATATTGGGCCTCGGATGGGTCATGTGAAGTTATATTGCACATGTTGGATTTTGGGTAGAGCTCCCTGTACAAAGGAGACTCTGCCCGAATTTCGTTAAGTTGTGGACCTCAGTAAATGGGGCATAACAGTGTGATATCGAGTTACTTGGTATCTACAGGTATTCCGCGAGTTGATGGGTAATCAACGGACCCCTAAAATTTGGGGTGTCACAATGGATCTTTATGCAAGTGACATTATCTATATTGGAGATGGGTATGAGATAGAATTTGTGACAAAAGACACTCAAACTCGGGTTGGACAAGCATAGTAGAACAATCGTTAAGTAGACTACCTTTCACCAATTTGATTATAACTCTTTGTTGAAAAGTCCAAATTGTGCACCATTTTTTTTTTTTTGTTAGAAGTTTAACTCGTATATCTTTCCAACCATATAGGTCACGCATGCTAGAAATACTTGAGTTAAATCAATTTATTCTCCGAAGTTGATAAAAAAATCTACATTGTGGTATTCCTTGGATAACAAAGTGTCATGCTTTCTTCTTATAATTTGAAGGACTTGTCCTTAAGCGAGCTTCCACACTATTTAGACTTTGATTGAGAGACACCCCTATGTTGATTGAAGTGTTTTTTATGGATAATAGTATAAAATGTGACTGAGATTTGGTGCCTTTTCGACTCTAAATATTCCATTCTACTATTAGTGTTGGTTATATTTTCGGAAGTCAAGGAGATATGATAACCCAATTTTGATGTGTGGATGTAAGGTCAACTTAGATGTTTTTAAGATGGACTAAGTTTTGAATAATAAGGTTATGGAAAATTATGTGTGCTACTTAAAAGTCATAGAAATTAAGGAATGAATATAGTTTTGGTTTTACGATCTGAACCATGGGAGTGTTATATTTTCCTCTGGGGTGAGTACAATGGTATGAGATAGTATAATTCTCAAATATTGATCAATTGAAGGAATATGGTGAAGTAACATCGAATGAGAGCCTATTTTTGAATAACGATAGGAATTTTGGTTATGGTTCTTAAATGGATCAGAGTTTGTTTTAATAACCACAAACTTGAGGTTACCAATATTGGTTTGAAAATATTACGGAGAGTTGATTAAATTTGCTTGGAAGTATTAATGGTTTAAAAGGGTCATAAATAGGATACTCATTGAAGATGTTATACTTAGGTGATCTTATTTCCTTGTTGGTTTAGTTCACTACATTTAGACTCTTTAAAGTATTAATAATCAAGAATCTCTTGGTTGAGTATGAGGTTAATAGTTGACTTGTATTTACAACTTTTGATTGAAAATTAATGTCAATTTATGAAAATGAACTTATAGACATTTAAAATGGGAAATCTAGGAAGCCTAATTAAGTTGTAGTAGTTACATTTGACCCTAAATATTGTAGGATTAAAGATTATAGAGGTTTAAGAGCTCGAGGTTAGATATAGTAGACAAATATTAAAATAAGGATAATATCCAAAGTTTGATATGAACCTCTATTGTTCTGTGAGATCTTTTAATGTTATTGGAGTTGTGTTGAGGGAATATGAAGTTCTTTTTTCTGTCTCTTTTAGTACATTAGTAAGATAGGTTCGATTAGTTATACTTGAGGATAGTTGGTATGAATATTAAATATTTGAACTTTATGGTTAGTGGTGATAATTGGGAAGATGTAATTTGAAGAATCAATAATGATACCTATGCAGATCGGCTTTGACATGGATGTGAAACTTTATGTAATATTTGGGATAAATGACTATGGTTATCCTAGTAATTAGTAGATCGTTATTATCTTGGGCATTATGAATAATTGCTTAGGCTATGATGACTAATGTAATTAAATTGAAGAATATTAAGTGAATAATTGGGAGTCTTGTTTTAGTTTTTATTATATTGTAAGAAGTCTGGTGATAGAGAATTGAGATATATTTTGGGATCCTTGGCGATATCTTCACATTTTATATATATATATATATATATTGCAATGGATTGTATCATACGGATTCGACAATATATGTATTGTGAAAAGGTGAAAAGAGTTGTGATGTTAATGAAAGCCACTAAGAATTAATTACATGGTTATTGATTCTAGCTCAATGTCAGAGATTGAGAATGAATACTTGGGAGATAGAAAAAAAATATAAAATAATTGGCTTTAATCAAGATTGTGAACATGTAGAGACATTAAGATTGATCTAAAAGTATGAATCTGGATACAAGTGAGTTATGAAAGGGATTGTAAGGCTTATTGATTTGAGCTCAAGATTGGGGACTGAAAGCATTAGTTTAGAGTTATAACTTGACCCATAGCCCAAGTAGTATATTTGTTTATTTATTAAAATTTCCTTTCGAAGAGAAAGATAGATCATTAGTGAACACATTTTGGAAGTTATAATCTAAGAATATATATGGTGAAACAGGACATATCTTCACAAAACCTTACGAACCAATGAGAATTTTTATCTTGAGGCTAGTTTCTACTTAATGATTATTAAAGGATTATAATTTATATCAGAGTGCGCAATGAACCATAGGATTAGGTTTAATATTAGTGGAATTAGCCATTAGCTACGGTTATAGTGGTGAATTTAGAGAGTATAAGCTTGAAGAGTGAGATTCAATTTCTTGGAAAACTTGGTGTATAGTTTGATGGTTATAATTGTTGGGAATCCTGTGGTGTCCACCGAACCACAAAAATTAATAAGTGTCCATAGGATGTGAAGTTATTATTAGATTTTAAATATTGTGAGTTTCTCTAGTGTAGTGAGAGACAAAGTCGTTAAGAATGATGCATCTATTTAAGGAATTATTGTAGATCTTGCCATAATGGTATTACTAAGTTATGGATTATATCATAATTTGAGTATAGGAACGATGAGTAATCCTATTAGCGAAATTGAATTTGGTTGTTGTGAAATGCTTATAGATAAGCTACATGTAAGAAGTGAACATGCGATATTTTTTTTTAATGATTGGTAAATTCAAAAGAGATGTGATATCTGATGAACATGTAGGAAGTTGAAGATCAAATAGTTATTCATGATATGAAATTAGTTTAGTCAATCACATGGAATTATTGAGTACAAAGAATAATCGAAAGTAGTGAATGAAGGTAAACTTGGGGACTTCAATAACTGCAATGATGGTATAAGTTGAAGGAATGAATTTAAAATTTAGGATATGATGTTCTATTTCAATCTTGGCTTTTATGTTTAAAGGATGAATATAAGTGGAGAAATCATGGCCAAATGAGAATTATATAAACTAACTCGACGATTAAGTTTCGAGGACGAAACTATAAACTCCCACATGTAATAGAACTTATACCAACTATGTTGATATACAAATGTATGTTGTATAAGTTTGGGTTGGTTTTGGAAGGGTTTGGAATGGAGTGGAAATGTGAAATGTGAATGCATAGGGCAATTGGGGCAGATCAGGCAAAGTGTACCGGTACGACGAATTCCAGTAGCCTTAGCGTACCGGTACGGTTTGGCTGACTTCCTGATTTTATGATTTCCTCCTCTCCTGAGCTATCCCCAAGCTACCCTTTCATCCTTATTTATCTTAAATAGTGGGGATGGTGTATTAGATCCTATGGATGGTGGTATGTTGGGTCTAGGAGGGGTCAAGCGATTAAGAAGGTACATAGGCCTTGTATTTTAAAATTCCGGTAAATTTACTTTAGTAGTATGATAAATCATAAAATTAAATGTTTTTAGGATAAAAAAACATTAAAAATGAATTCGGAACGTCTAAAAACCTTAGGGTGGTCATAGAGATCAAAATGGAGATAGTTAGTGGCAAAATTGTAATTTCAAAGAAAAATGTAATTTTTGGCCCTATGAACAGTAAAAATCGGGATTGGGCAGCCTTATAACACCATTTCCTTCCATTTTTCTCTCATTCTTTCACACCACTCTCAACCCACACCTCTTAGAACCCTAAAGGAAGATTAAGGGAGAAAGAAAAGGGAGGAATGAGGACTATAGAGCTTGGGTTAGCTTTGAAAATCTTGATTCAAGGTAGGGGTTTTCTTCCATTCTTGTGCATTGATGTTAGAGTATTGATATATATATATATATATATATATATATATATATATATATATATATATGTTTTGCCTCTAAATGTTATATTTATGATATGAAATCATCATCTTTTAGTCTTTTTGCAAAGATTACATGTTTTGAACAAAGTTAGGGTTGAATACTCATGAAATCTCTTTTCGTGCTTTAAAACCCTAGTTTTTGGAGAGTGATGGAATTTCTTCTTAAATTCTTCTTTATTATTGATTTCGAAACTATAGTGCTTTGTGTGAGTAATAAAATGATGTTGTGATCTCTTGTATTTTTCTTTATTGGTTATTGGAATTGTCATATGATAAATTTGGGGATTTTTGAGATATACTTGTAAAGTGAGAAATTGAGTTTGGTATTGTATCTCTTATGAGTGTGGAATGACCATGGGTGGCCTTTGACGAGATATCGTAGAGTGGGTAGACGTGTTGCTTGCTCCGTGTAGGTTTGCATTTTTCCTACCACTCGTAGTGGGGTTAGTGCTTTGGTAACACTAAACCACTATTCGCTCACGGGTGTCGTGTCAGAGGGTTAGTATACTAATGCCTGGGTTGGATACGTCACTGCCATTGGTATGACATACGCCCTTCCTAAAGGATGGATATCTTTGAGAAGATTTATGTGTGTGGGTGTGGGCTAGATATTACTCAATGTGTTGATTCATGGGGTTTGCCTCGCATCATGTTTGAGATACATATACATATGGTTGTGGAATATTTGAGTTATGGATTACGGTGCATTGTTTTGGAAATGGTTTATTATACAAACTTGTTGGGAAGTGGTTTTATTTCTTCATTTAAATCATTGTTATTGTGTAAACTGGAGATCCATTGAAATGTCCATGTTTTCCTTCAAAAGTTATATATGATATTTGCAAAAAAATGAGACCGACTTGTTTTTATATGTTTTCTAAACCTTGTTCGAGTTTGGGAGAATGTTGCTACAGAGTTTAGTGCTCACCCCCTACAAATAATATATTTTCAGATTATGGTTTAGAGGGAGAGCTCGGAGGTGACGAGCAGGTGCTTTGGGAAGCTCAAGATGATGGGCATGTAGATCCGGAAGGAACGGTATAGGATTGTTCCTTTTACGTTCTAGACTGGGAGATTCCTTTTGAGAATATTGTTTATTTGAATATTTTTGGTTATTCCGCTGCAAACTAGTAGTTGATTTTTGGGATGTAATTGCCCTAGTTGGGCATATTCTTTTGGATGTAATGGGCATGGTTTGGCTTATTCTTTTGGGATGATGATGTAGATATTATGAATGATGAATGAAATTTTTTATTTATTTATGGATCTTATTAGTTGCTCTCATGATGTGAATGGTTTTAAATAGTAATGTCGTCCAAAGGGGATTTTGGGGCGTTGCAGGTTTGGTATCAGAGCCTAGGCTTTAGGTCTTACATGGGAGCTGTAGATTATGGATTACCACTAGGGAAGTAGGATTAGGTTGAAGGAAATTATTGATTTAAATTTTTATGCAAGCATCATGCTTTAGATTAAAGTGATAGTTAGGATGTCTTGTACATCAAGAAACTAAACTGTGAATTGATGTGCAGGATGGATGGTAGACGTGGACGTGGTGGCCAAGCACACGCACCACAACCACCACCTCCCGATGCTATGAATGGCATTTATTAATGCTTACGGGAGCTAACCACTCTGGTACAACACCAGAATGGGAACAACCATAATGGAGGAGCTCATCCTTTAGCTCAAGTGCCGGGCAACGGGGACGGCAACCGAAGGATGGTAGTTCTTCAGAAATTTCTGAGGCAACACCCACCTACCTTCCAAGGGAGCTCTAACCCCTTGGATGCAGATAAATGGATCCGCCGGGTGAATAAGATATGTGACGGCATGGGGATAGCCGAGGATCTTCAGGTCGGCTTGGCTACTTATCTATTGGAGGGGGAGGCCGACCATTGGTGGGACTCAGTGAAAAGAAGGAGGACCACAGATGCACTCACTTGGGAGGAGTTTGACCAAATCTTCCAAGACAAATACTTTCCTGAATCAGTCAGGGACAAGATGAGGGCCGATTTTCTTGCTCTCCGACAGGGCAGCATGACGGTGGCCGAGTACGAGAGGAGGTTTGATGAGCTATCCTGTTATGCTACGGAGTTTATATCTACTGAGGCCAATAGGGCCAAGCGCTTCGAGCAGGGCTTGAGGCCTGTCATCCGGGAGAAGTTGGTTGCCCTTAAGATCCGGGAGTATGGGGATCTGGTTGACCGAGCAGCACTTGTGGAGAGAGATATAGAGGACAGTCAGCGACGACAGAGCTTCGCGAGAGGAGGTCTGATCAGGACGGGCACTAGCACCAGTGGAGTGCAGCGGGCAGCACCATACCGACGTCCAGACCAGGCAGGTGGACAAGGACTTTTGATAGCCTGAGGAGATGGAGTGACTCAAACTAGAACAAGCACTGACCCGCGTCAATGCTTTGTATGCGGAGAGTTTGGGCACTTCAAACATAGATGCCCTTTGTTTCCACCAAGGAGCAATCAAGCAACCGGGCAAGTACCAGCAAACAAGCCACCTCTACAAAGGCCAGCACAGCAGCAACCGTTACAAGCTCAAGCCCCCGGCGGCGCCAATCAAGGGAGAGTTTTCGCTTTGACTCAACCGGAGGAGGACGCTTCCAATGCCGTAGTGGAAGGTATCATGTTTCTTTATAATTCTTGGGCCCGAATTTTATTTGACCCCGGTGCTACACATTCATTCATACGCACGAGATATGCACTTATTCTGGGTTTGGATTTTGGGAAACTTGAACATGATTTGAGTATTGATACGCCGACGGGAGAACGGTTGGATACAACAAGGGTGTGTAGAGGGTGTGTGTGCTTCGTATTGGGGAACAAGAGTTGATTGTAGATTTGGTTGTGTTAGACATGAAGGGGTACGACATTATATTTAGGATGAATTTGTTGTCCGCTTTCCGTGCGGTGATGGATTGTTTTCGCAAGCGGATTTCATTCCAATTACCGGGAGGGGTAGTCTTTACTTTCAAGAATGATCGCAATTCTTCCTATCTATTTCCTACTACGGGTAGTAGATTCTTGAAAGCTAAGGCGGGGAGCCACTTGAGTTTCTTAGCTAGCTTGATGGGAGATGATCGGGATAGATCCCAACCGGATGTGATGTTGATAGTATCGGATTTTCTGGATGTTTTTCCCGATGAATTGCCTGGGTTACCCCCACAACGAGAGATTGAATTCAAGATTGATCTCTATTCGGAAACCGAACCCATATCCATTGCTCCCTATAGAATGGCACATTTGGAGTTGAATGAGCTAAGGAAGCAGTTAGACCATCTGTTGGCTATTGGGTTTATCCGTTTGAGTACTTCACCTTGGGGAACCCCGGTCCTCTTTGTGAGGAAGCATGACGAAACGCTTCGGTTATGCACGGACTACCGAAGGTTGAATCGGGTGACAGTGAAGAATAAATACCCTTTGCCACGAATCGACGACCTATTTGATCAGTTGAGGGGTTCTAAGTATTACTCCAAGATTGACCTTCGCACAAGGTATCATCAATTGCGTATCAAGGAGGAAGATATTCCTAAGACTGCTTTCCGTACTCGGTATGGTCATTTCGAGTATACGGTGATGCCGTTCGGATTGACTAATGCTCCAGCAGCCTTCATGGATTTAATGCACAGAGTATTTCGGCCGTATCTAGATCAGTTTGTCATCGTGTTTATTGATGACATACTAATCTATTCCCGGACTCACGAGGATCATGGACGCCATCTCTCTATTGTGTTACAGACATTGAGAGAACATAAGTTATGTACGAAGATGAGTAAGTGTGAGTTTTGGATGAAGGAAGTTAAATTCCTTGGCCATGTTGTGTCGGAACAAGGGGTAGCTGTTGACCTCGTAAAGATTGAGGCAGTGATGAAGTGGGAACCACCGAAGATTGTGACCGAAGTACGTAGTTTTCTGGGCTTAGCAGGCTACTACCGGAGGTTTGTGGAAAGGTTCTCAAAGCTAGCAATGCCGATGACACGTCTCACAAAGAAGGGAGAAAAATTCTTGTGGACTCAAGAGTGTGAACTAGCTTTTCGCACCATGAAGGAGAAGTTGACAACCGCTCCCGTTCTCATTATTCCGAGTAGTGGGGAAGGATACGATGTGTACACCGATGCTTCGCTACGAGGCTTAGGGTGTGTGCTAATGCAAGGAGGGAAGGTGGTTGCCTATGGCTCTAGGCAACTCAAGGTTCATGAGCAGAATTATCCCACCCATGACTTAGAGCTTGCCGCTGTGGTTTTTGCTCTTAAGTTGTGGAGGTGTTACTTGTACGGAGAGAAATTCCAAGTGTTTTCTGATCATAAGAGCCTTAAGTACATATTCACCCAGAAGGACTTGAATCTTCGACAAAGAAGGTGGATTGAGTATTTAGAAGACTATGATTTCACACTCAATTACCATCCGGGGAAGGCGAATGTAGTAGCGGATGCACTGAGTAGAAAATCTCGGGGTGAAATCAATTCCCTTGTGGTGAATAGGTGGAAGATGATGGATGCTTTGGAGAAATTTGATCTACGGGTGGATAGACAGGAGGATCGACCATGCCTATTCAATCTTGTAGCACAACCAATGCTTCGACAAAGGATTGTGGCGTTGCAACGATTAGACAGCGAGTTGGAGGCTATCCGGAGTAAATTGGAGAGGAGTGAGATTGTTGAGGATTGGGCGATAAGTGATGATGAGTTACGGTTTCGGGGAAGGCTATGTGTACCCGATCATGACCAAGTAAGGGAAGAAGTGTTGGGCGAGTGCCATCGTTCCAAGTTCTCCATTCATCCGGGTAGTACCAAAATGTATAGGGACATGAAGCGGCAGTATTGGTGGAAGGGAATGAAGAAGGATGTGGCTAGATACGTCTCAAAATGTGTGGTGTGTCAGCAAGTGAAGATTGAGCATCAAAAGCCCGAAGGATTATTGCAGTCCTTGCCTATTCCCAAGTGGAAGTGGGATCACATCACCATGGACTTCGTATCTGCTTTTCCACGGACTTCACAAGGGCATAATGCCGTATGAGTAATTGTTGATAGACTCACTAAGTTCGCTCACTTCTTGAGTATGAAAACCACCGACACGTTAGAGACCTTGAGCAAGCTCTATATTCGCGAGATAGTGAGATTGCATGGAGTTCCGCTATCCATTGTGTCGGATCGTGATTCTCGTTTCGTAGGGCAATTTTGGCAAAGTCTTCAAAGAGCTATGGGGACAGAGTTGCACTTCAGCACCGCCTTTCATCCCCAAACGGATGGCCAATCCGAAAGGGTGATCCAGATTCTAGAAGACATGTTACGTGCTTGTGTGTTGGACTTCAAGGGAGGTTGGAGCGATCATTTGTCGTTGGTGGAATTTGCCATTCCAATACTTGCCTGATAGAAGACATGTCAAGGGAGGTTGGAGTGATCATTTGCCGTTGGTGGAATTTGCATACAATAATAGCTATTATGCAAGTATTGGAATGGCTCCTTATAAAGCATTGTATGGAAGACCATGTAGGTCCCCGACTTGTTGGTTGGAAGCTGGAGAAAGTAGTTTATTTAGGCCAGAGATTGTTCGGGAGACTACAGAGAAAATTCAACTTATCCGGGAGAGACTACGCACGGCACAAAGTAGACAGAAAAGCTATGCGGATAGAAGATGAAGACCTTTGGAATTCCAAGAGGGGGACTATGTGTTCCTCAAAGTGTCACCCAAGAAGGGAGTGTTGAGATTCGGCAAGAAGGGAAAATTAGCTCCAAGGTATATCGGACCATTCGAAGTGATCAAAGCGGTGGGCAAAATGGCGTATCAACTTCGGTTACCAGCTCAGTTGTCAGGAGTACATGACGTGTTCCACGTGTCAATGTTGAGGAAGTGTCGATCGAATACAACACACGTCGTGGATTTAGAGTATATTGAAGTTGAAGATGGAGCAACATATGAAGAACAACCGGTGAAAATTCTGGATACCAAGGAGAAGGTGCTCCGCAATAAAGTCATCCAATTGGTGAAGGTCTTGTGGCAACACCATGGGGTGGAGGAAGCAACCTGGGAACCCGAGCTAGAGATGCGAGAGAAGTACCCTCATTTGTTCGCTACTTAAGGTAAGTTTCGATGACAAAACTTTCTTTAAGGGGGGTGGATTGAAAACTCCCACATGTAATAGAACTTATACCAACTATGTTGATATACAAATGTATGTTGTATAAGTTTGGGTTGGTTTTGGAAGGGTTTGGAATGGAATGGAAATGTGAAATGTGAATGCATAGGGCAATTGGGGCAGATCAGGCAAAGCGTACCGGTACGACGAATTCCAGTAGCCTTAGCGTACCGGTACGCATACCGGTACGGTTTGGCTGACTTCCTGATTTTCTGATTTCCTCCTCTCCTGAGCTATCCCCAAGCTACCCTTTCATCCTTATTTGTCTTAAATAGTGGGGATGGTGTAGTAGATCCTATGGATGGTGGTATGTTGGGTCTAGGAGGAGTCAAGCGATTAAGAAGGTACATAGGCCTTGTATTTTAAAATTCCGGTAAATTTACTTTAGTAGTATGATAAATCATAAAATTAAATGTTTTTAGGATAAAAAAACATTAAAAATGAATTCGGAACGTCTAAAAACCTTAGGGTGGTCATAGAGATCAAAATGGAGATAGTTAGTGGCAAAATTGTAATTTCAAGGAAAAATGTAATTTTTGGCCCTGTGAACAGTAAAAATCGGGATTGGGCAGCCTTATAACACCATTTCCTTCCATTTTTCTCTCATTCTTTCACACCACTCTCAACCCACACCTCTTAGAACCCTAAAGGAAGATTAAGGGAGAAAGAAAAGGGAGGAAGGAGGACTATAGAGCTTGGGTTAGCTTTGGAAATCTTGATTCAAGGTAGGGGTTTTCTTCCATTCTTGTGCATTGATGTTAGGGTATTGATATATATATATATATATATATATATATATATATATATATATATATATATATATATATATATATATATATATATATATATATATATATATATGTTTTGCCTCTAAATGTTATATTTATGATATGAAATCATCATCTCTTAGTCTTTTTGCAAAGATTACATATTTTGAACAAAATTAGGGTTGAATACTCATAAAATCTCTTTTCGTGCTTTAAAACCCTAGTTTTTGGAGAGTGATGGAATTTCTTCTTAAATTCTTCTTTATTATTTATTTCGAAACTATAGTGCTTTGTGTGAGTAATAAAATGATGTTGTAATCTCTTGTATTTTTCTTTATTGGTTATTGGAATTGTCATATGATAAATTTGGGGATTTTTGAGATATACTTGTAAAGTGAGAAATTGAGTTTGGTATTGTATCTCTTATAAGTGTGGAATGACCATGGGTGGCCTTTGACGAGATATCGTAGAGTGGGTAGACGTGTTGCTTGCTCCGTGTGGGTTTGCATTTTTCCTACCACTCGTAGTGGGGTTAGTGCTTTGGTAAGACTAAACCACTATTCGCTCACGGGTGTCGTGTCAGAGGGTTAGTATACTAATGCCTGGGTTGGATACGTCACTGCATTGGTATGACATACGCCCTTCCTAAAGGATGGATATCTTTGAGAAGATTTTTGTGTGTGGGTGTGGGCTAGATATTACTCAATGTGTTGATTCATGGAGTTTGCCTCGCATCATGTTTGAGATACATATACATATGGTTGTGGAATATTTGAGTTATGGATTACGGTGCATTGTTTTGGAAATGGTTTATTATACGAACTTGTTGGGAAGTGGTTTTATTTCTTCATTTAAATCATTGTTATTGTGTAAACTGGAGATCCATTGAAATGTCCATATTTTCCTTCAAAAGTTCTTTATGATATTTGCAAAAAAATGAGACCGACTTGTTTTATATGTTTTCTAAACCTTATTCGAGTTTGGAAGAATGTTGCTACAGAGCTTAGTGCTCACCCCCTACAAATAAAATATTTTCAGATTATGGTTTAGAGGGAGAGCTCGGAGGTGACGAGCAGGTGCTTTGAGAAGCTCAAGATGATGGGCATGTAGATCCGGAAGGAACGGTATAGGATTGTTCCTTTTATGTTCTAGACTGGGAGATTCCTTTTGAAAATATTGTTTATATAAATATTTTTGGTTATTCCGCTGCAAACTAGTAGTTGATTTTTGGGATGTAATTGCCCTAGTTGGGCATATTCTTTTGGATGTAATGGGCATGGTTTGGCTTATTCTTTTGGGATGATGATGTAGATATTATGAATGATGAATGAAATTTTTTATTTATTTATGGATCTTATTAGTTGCTCTCATGATGTGAATGGTTTTAAATAGTAATGCCGTCCAAGGGGGATTTTGGGGCGTTACAGAAACTTTCTTTTACGGGGGTGGATGTAAGACCCTGTACTAAAATTTAGTAAGAATAATGTTACCTTAAGAATTCTCCTAAGATGAATGAAATAATAGTAGAAACTTAGAATCATTGTTGAAAGATTAATCATGAAGTTTGAGTTTTGGATGAATTGACTTACGGATCAAACTTAGTTTCGAATGTGTGTAAGCTTGAGAAGGGTGATTATGTAAGTTTCCAAATGATTTTAGGTTAAAATAATGCCTCCATTGAATCCAGATTGTCAAGAAACCTTGGGAGAGGTAATATTAGGTGTATTAGAAGTTAGAAAGTATTTCGGAGTTAAACCGCATTTTAGAAAGAATTCGAGTGGGAAGGAATTTGACACTACCTTAGTATTTTAGCCATAAATTTTTAATCTGAACTTCGATTGAGCTGATTTTTGGATAGTAGAAACTAGACTTGAAGGGATACAAAATTGTATTTATCAAAAATTTCTTGAATCGACTTCTAAATAGGTGAAAACTGCTCCTGAAGTTAGGACAGAAAGTTGCCACCGTCCTTACGCTCCAAGCACCATCCGAACGGTACTCCTTACCCAAAAACTTTATTTTTCATCAAAAACAGTGACTTTGAACCTTCCGGACACCCAAGGACGGTTCGGACGCTACGCTAAAAACGGCCCCGCTCAATTTTAGGATCTTTCTCCGTTTTTTACCCTAAAAATACCATAAGAACGTTCCTTTAGCCATGTTTCATCAGTTTTTAACCCTAGGCAACCATAGAGATTGAGAGAGAACGAGAAAACACAAGATTCAAATGGGATTCTCACATTGGAATGGATCAAACACGCTGGGTTTACACACAAACTACGGAATCAAGGTAGGAGATTCTTCTCAAGTGCTTTCATTGAGACTTAGGGTATTATATATGTATGTTTTCAATCTTCTTGATAGTTATATGGTAAATATTTATGAGTTCTTGGTTTCTTTATTATTGAAACATAGTTTTGAACAAAATACATGTTTGGGTTCAAAGAATACTTGTTCTTGAATTTCAAAAATCCTAGTTTTGCTAAATACATGTTTGATTATGAAAAATACATGGATTCTTGATTTCTAAATTCCTATTCTTGATTAAATCATGTTTTCATCTAAAACTTGTTCTTGTTCCAAGAAATAATGATTTTTGGCAAAACCCTAGAATTTTAATATCAAAATTGTGAAGGTTTTATTGATATGATCTCTTGCATATTTTAATTCCTTCAATATTATAGTATATTGAGAATTGTGCAATTTTGATACTTGAATTGTTAATAGAAATTGTGATTGGTTAAGATTGTGATTGTTGAGAAAATTGTGGTTTCATCTCTTGTATGGTTTTGGTGTGACGGACTTGAATTGCTTTCGAGAGCTGCCGTAGAGTGTTAGAGGTTAGTCTATCCCAGTGGAGGTGAGATGGTTGCCAAACACTTGTAGTGGATTGTTGTTTGTGAGAGCAACCACTATTGTTCACTAAGTTCGAGGCTGAGGGATGACATACCTTTCCTTGGAAGGATGCGTCAATGTCGTGGGAGATAGTATACGCCCTTCCTAAAGTAGTTTGTGATGTGCCCTGCGGGGAATGATTTAGATTGTGTGGTTGTGATGGGTGAACGAGGTAGAATTGTTGTGTAGATTCGTGAGAAACAACCAACATACATGAGAATGGGGGATGAACCAACATACATGAGAATGGGGATGAACCAACATACATGAGAATATGGTAGAACCAACATACACGGGAATATGTGATGTGTGGGCTGCTAGGTTTTGTGGGTTTGAGTGTGTGTGTGTGTGTCGTGAGAGAGAGAGTGATGTGTTGTGTTGTGGGTTTGGTGTTGTGTTGTGGGTTTGAGTGTGTGTGTCGTGAGAGAGAGAGAGAGAGACTGTGAGGAAGCTGCTGCTGCTGGTTTAGCCATGGTGATGAGAAATTCATGAGGGGCTGGTTTAATAGGCAGATGAGCAAAGAGAGAGAGAGAGAGAGAGAGAGAGAGAGAGAGAGAGAGAGAGAGAGGTAGATAAAAATGGGGGTTATTTTGGGTTAATGTGTGGGGTTAAAATGGGCGGGAGGAGTAATTCTTAAGTTAGAAGATTGAGATGAAATTTAGACCATTGAATGAAAAATAGATTAAATATGAACCATTATTGTGCTTTCCCAATTGGATTAAAATTGAATTAAATTTTGAAGTGAAAAAAGATTCAAATTTGGTACTATCTTATTATTATAGACGGAGGGTTTGATCATAAAGTCATGATAGAAAAAAATAATAAATTTTGTGCATTGCATGAGTATCCACTAGCATATATATATATAATAAAATAGGAGTGTGTTTGAATTTTATACCCCATACATTTTTCCCCCCAAACTTATCACTTCTCACTCACTCCACCATCAATATCATTATCATTGTCAGACAACAGGCGGCTACACAACGACTACATCCATTTTTTTTTTTACCTTCCTCTTCATTTCCTCTTCACTCTTCTCTCTATCTCTCTCTCTCTCTCTCTATCTATCTCTCTCTCTCTGTTACCACCATCAAAGCTAGAGCCACAACCACCGACTTCGTTGCAGCCAGAGCCACCGCCACCGACTTTGCTATAGCCAGGTATTCCCCCCCATCTCTCTTATGCGCAAAGACCTAGCAACCCAGCAGACCTCGACCCTTCTTCTTCCGCTCTTCACCCTTCTCATTCCAAGTATGTTTCTCCCTCTCTCCTCTCTCCTCTCTCCTCTCTGCTTTTCTCCCATCCACCCAACAACTCCAACCCACAGCTCCCAACCACCGTCTTCCCCACCCACCCCTGTCCATAACTCCAACCCATCGCAACACAAGACCAACCCTTATCAACGGTTGACGACGATGTCCTCTTCAGCGATGGTTCTGAAGTTACATGTTTGATTTTGGATTTTATATTTGGGGTTTGAGATTTTTACATATTTGATTTTGTCGTGATTTCCTACATCCCTAATTTCAATTTCTCTCACAAACTAAAAAAAGAAAAATTCTTGCTGTGGTAGTGTATTTGCAAATAAAGACAATGGAATATATAGGGTTGAATGGCCTCTCTAGTATGAATTGTAACAAGATGAACCCTTTTCCTTCATCTACTAATGAAATTGGTGATCCACCCAAAGAGTGCCTTGATTGCAGTCGAATACACAATAGTTGTAAATTGCTTTAGTGATTCTTTATTCATAGGCAAGGTTGGTGGCCATACTTGGTAGTTTCTTTGGTAACCGTCGAAAGTGGGTGAAATTAAAGCAAAGAGAAAGAAAAGAGAAAAAAATCGGACAACGGTTTTCCATCTTTCTCTCTGTCTCTAAAATTAATTACCATTTTCTGATTTGTCGCGGGTTGTTTATCTTGATCGTTAATCCATGGTTCTATTGATGATTGAATCTACAATGGTGGTGATATTTATCTCAGCCTGAATTGTCTCTAATCTCATATTTGCAAATTTTAGTGCTTTCATGCAATTTTTTTTTCACTGGCTAAATGTCTGTTTGGCAGGTTAGTGGCTAATGCAACGCCAGAATTGGGCATTGTGCCGACAATGTGGTGACGATCATCTTATATCTGTTAGAATGTGCTATCTTCATGCTTAATCATAACATAGTTCTTGAGTTTGAAAATGGAGATGGAATCAATAATATAAATTTTGGGTAACTCATTACATTTGTTGGCTGTTAAATGCCGTTTTTTCAAGCCTATGGTTTCTTTTTTCAAGCTATTAACTCCTCATCTCTCTCTTCTCTCCTCCTCTTCTCTTAATAGTGCTGCCAGCAACCACCGGTTGATTAATTGACTGTGCTGGTATCGTAGAAGAAGTTGACGGGGAAGCAAAAAAGTGGAGATGAGGTAACCAAGGAAAAAAGGGAAAACTTACAAACTTTGTTATGAAAAATCCCAACTCCCAAGTAGAATCTTAAGCATAATTCTCACATACATGAATTGTTTCTTTCCCTTGGAAGGTTTTCTTAATCAGAATTAATAACACGTTCCTATTCTTATACATATCTTTTGGTTCCCAACTACAATAGCCAGGAATTGCTTTGAAGAACATCATTCTCGAAGGTGATGGAGACATTCCATCACTCACAAATTGAAAAAGGTCAGTTCTCTTTTTTTTTTTCTTGGTTATGCTGTAGAAATCATTTCTCTCGAGTTTTGATTAATTTTATCCCTCTTTCTCTTAGCAGGTGTAGATATGTGTAATCTAGATAGCTAACTTCCTCCACACAACTAGACTTGATGTACGATTGAGTTGACCACCATTAACTTGAGAGCTAATAATTCATCATTTTGGAGCATAATTTGACTATTGGTTTTGCAAACTCTAATTTTATAGCGTCTCCAAGGTCCGCAATAACAATTATAGTCCTAGATAATATTAGGTGCCATATTTTGTCAACTGTTAATCCTTTTGATTCTAAGGTAAAATGCCACTTTCATCATTTAGATTTTAACAAGCTACTGTTGCAAAATACTATAATAAGTTTTTTCTTAACTTCAAGCTTGCGCATAATCATAATGGCCTTTTTGATATATAGTTCGACATTCTTACTTCTTATGCATAAATGACATAACTTGGTCCATTGTATAGTCACCACAAATTGTTTTGTGGGTCTATGTTTAAAATAGATAACACAATTTGATTGACTTGCTGCAATATTGGTTGAGGATTGCAATTGGTTTCACAGTTTGTTTGTCTTTAGATGGTAGATTGTGTAATTAGTATTTTATTGATTGTCTATACAGGTTGATAATCTATTGGGATCATATTTTTAGGAGAAATTATGTCCAAATATTTTTAAAAGAACAAAATAAGTATTTTTAGATTAAATAACATAAATGGTACATTCAGGTTTTAACTCTCTCTCTAATAACTGAAACGAAAGCATTTCGACCCTTTTTATTTCACTAAAGTTAGGACATTAAAAATGACCAAACGATTTTCAGATTAATGCATGTTTATATTCATTGTTTGATTGCCTTCAAGCACGTGATATAGGGCGAGTTTAGGTTTTCAGTTTAGTATGTGTCTGAGTTCAGTGCTTGAATATTTCACGTTTATGTGACGCCCCAAAAATCCGGGGGTCCGTTGATTACCCATCAACCCGCGGAATACCTATAGATACCTAGTGTCTCGATATCACACTGTTATGCCCCACTTACCGGGGTCCATAACTTACGAAATTTGGGCAGAGTCTCCTTTGTATGGGGAGCTCTACCCAATACCCAACCTGTGCAATACACAATTACCAGACCCATCCGAGGTCAAATATAAAGCAATGGCCGCACCGGGTCCATGTATAAGTAAACATTGGCCACACTGGGTCCAATTAACCATACTTATATAACATACAAGGTTCCATTATAAGTATTCAAATATGATTACCATATTTACATGTCATAAACCATCTTAAAACAAAAGGTTTACAAAATCTTGAGATAAGGCCACACATAGGCCCCCTTCACCCTTGATGCTCTCCATGGGAGCCAATCGCCGGTGTAAACCCAACACCTGAAATTGTTTCCGTATAGGGTGAGCACAACGCCCAGTAGAGATAAACCTATAGAGGTTACTCTTCCCCTAGATGCACATGCTCATGTAATCATCACAAACATATAACTAAACATTTCTCATATTTATGCATTCTATGATGGAATGCAACAATGCTATGCCATGGAATGAAGTGACACTCACCCATGCGTTTCAACCCGAGTCCTCACCGACTCACACAACACAATGCAACGCCAAAGTGTAATGCAACCCGTCTATTGACGAAAAAAATCATTCCAATGATCGTTATGAAATCCGATCATTATTGGAATCTACCCATTGAATGGGTGTTTTTATAACCAAATCTTGTGTTTCCTTTGGGCAACAGATTTTGGAATTTCACCCTGGCTCCGTAAGCATTACACTTTTGCGGAATTTCACCCCGGGAAGTGTATGAACCAAGTGGTTTAGGGCTTTTCACCCAAGAAAGTCGCCATGCCCCTTCTTGCTATACCCAACACAAGTTTTCCTTATGCAATGCAATCATGTGACTCCATGTGACCATCAGTCCACATTTCCAAGCCCACATATCAACTACCAAACAAGGTGTTGATTATATCCATGCATCTCCCACACACCAACACTCATGCAATAGTCCCATGAATGTGATGCCATGAAAATGTTCAAAATGCAATAACTACCATATGAGCAATGTATCCACATGTTCAACATGTCATAACTTCATGGCAATTATATCAAGTGCATATAACTACCAAACCTCATATTCATGTCAACATATCAAAGTCATGTCTTGACAACATAGAGCATAATTTCAATTGTCTCTATACACATAAACATGTTATCACAATATCATTGAAACAACCTCATTTCATCAACCAAGGCATTTAAACAAACACCTTAAAGGCATACAATATATTTACAAACAATTCATGCCCACATTCATCAAATCCTAAGGAGAATTCACACATGTAATTCTCTATAGTTAATTTCAAGGTTGAATTTGTTATGAATACTTTCCAAACACACTTCTTCATCCCAAATTCATGGAACCATGCATATCTATATATAAACCTACATATATATATACACTTATCTACATCTAGAACAAGAATAGACCAAAGTAGGAGAACCCCTACCTCTTAGGAGTGTAGAAAACCCCCAAAAACACCAAAACCACTACAAAACTTTGAATCTCTCAAGATCGCCTCTTTAGATCTTCGGTGAAATTCCTTGTTTTTGGTGCCCACGCGTAGCCCTTGTCGCGTAGATCAACTTTGCCTTTTGAATCGACGAATTCCGACGGACGGAACTCCCGGAATCGGCGAAAGAAAATTTAAAAACCCACTTTTTCTCTCCTCTCTCTCCAAAAACGTGTATACTGGTTTTTTAGCTGAAGAATCTGAAGAAAATCAGATATTTGTTCCCTATTTATAGTCGCAAATGAGTGGTCCACATCGCACCGCATATTTTTGACTTTCGGGTCCGTTTTTCGTCCCGAAACGACTCATTAAATCCCGGATTAAGTCCAAATTAATTTTATTGGAACTTTAATCCAATTATAAGGAAATTTCATAAAATCCATTATTGGGGACCTTTAAAAGATCCATCGCCACGCAGTCGTCTCGAACTACGTGCAAAAATCCGACTATCTCGGAATTCGACGAATTTTCTGGTGGTTACTAGATTTCGCGTTGCGAATCCAACGATGCACTCCGTTTCCTTATCTGAGGTCTAGAACATATGTATTTTAAATACGCTCAGTAGTGGCAAATGACTATTTTGCCCCTTTTCAGAAAAAATTCAAATTTTCCCGGGTTTCACAGTTTAAGTTTAATGTTCGATTTTTTTTAGTTACTCCGTACCTTCAGGCACGGGTTATTCCTAGTATATATATAAAACACGCATTGTCAAAAGCAAGATCACTTAGTTTGACATCTTTTGGCCACTGCTTGAAGATACTTATGTGATTATCAAAACAACATGGGCCCTGTGATAACACCTTCAACATCTCTTGGGAATCTTGAAAGAAAAATTGAAACACAGTAGCATTAACTCTAATAATCCTTAGCCCTTTGCATCCCCATACAATAGCCATAGTACTTTTTTGGGCTAATGTATTGGTGACCCTATCAATAAGAGTTTCCCATAGAGATTTTTCACACATTCCTCCAAACCTTCAGCGATATCACAATTATCAAAATCAATAACAACGCTTTAATCCACAGTGAGAGAGAAGGATTGAAATTGACTAATAACATCCTTTGACATCTTATCTGGGAAAACATGTTCAAGCCGAAATATCATAGCCAGGAAAACCAAAAGAAGACAAGTTTAGAAAGATGGTAAAGATAAAACAATCGAAGTAAGAGATTATAGAATTGAATAGAAGGCTAAGAAAAATGGCCGTATGTAGATAGCAATGGAGGGATTGGTATCAAAAGGGAGCATCAAATGATAAGAAATTAGAATGGTGGCGTCAGTTGTCTAGAGAAAAAACTCCTATAGGTTTACCCTAAGGTGAGAAAAACTAAATTCCGCCACTTGCAAGTAACAAAAAGAATTTTGAGAAATGTCAAAAGGTACCCAGAGTGATGATATTTTTTATTCTCCTACTGGTTCTTGTGAACTTGTAAGACATACAGACAGTAATTAAGGAGGTGATATGGAAAATGCCAAGAGTGCTTCGGGGTATTGTTTCTAAATGGGTTCATAAATTTTTTTTTTTTTTGGCCTTCGAAGAAATAGCCACTAAAATAAAGTATAATGTAACCACCAGTTGTGCTACTCAGGCAGTGTGGTATGTTTGGATTTTTGTAGCACACACAAAAAATTATTTCAAAGATTTTTTGTGATAATAAGTCAGTTATCGCAATGTCAAATAACCCAGTTTTTAATGGGATGACCAAATATGTTCATATCAAGTATTATTATATTCATGACTTAATTATTGATGGCGAAATTGAGATTCTGTATTGTCGATCTGAAGATCAAATTACAAATATGTTTACCAAGCCACTCAAATCAGATGTATTCGTGAAGCTAAAGCAGATAATGTGAATGATCAAGATTGAAGAGTTTGATTGAAGGAAGGCTGTTGGAATTTGACCCAAACTCTCTAAGTTTCATATTATTTATTTACTGCTATTATTTTGCTCTAAGAATTTTATTATTATTAGTTGTTAATTAATCCTAGTCTAAATAAGAAATTGCTTACTTAGAATGAGTTGCCTTGTTGGATAAGACTTCTTGGGTTTCTTAAATTTGGTAGTAGGGTTAATATATATATATATATATATAAACTATAATAGGTTTGATTTATATGCTAAAGACTTCATTAAATAGAATTTTCTCTCATAAGTACAAGATGCATCCGGAACCCTCAATTAACACTTTTAGAACTATCAAAATATCTCCACATTTTTTAACCAATTCGATCTACCCTATATCTTTCTTCAACTTCCCAATAAGATTTATTGTCAAACATTGTCTTCGAGTGTTAGGCCGTCGCCTAATGTGTATATCAATTTAAAAGTCATTATTGTCTCCCAAGAGCTAGATGTCCAATGCCGTTATGATAACAAGAAAGCACTTCAAATAATAACCCATAGCAAAATATTATAGCTTCCTTACGTCCAAGATTACAACAACACATTTTGCGGAACTCTTAAGTCCCCATGATTCAATCCAGCACCTTAATATTTCTTGAACTATAAAATAGAACCAATATAAAGTTATATTCCTAAGGGTCCAAATAATTCTTCAATTCCACACCACTAATCACCATAACTTTAAAATTTCTCATGATCCTCGAGATGATAACCATTCATTGGCTAATAGAATAATCTCGTACTTTGATCGAAACTTAATTAACCATTCCTCTGTTAATATCAAAACCACCATGTGTAATTTTCTACATTGATCTACCATATTAAATCCTTTTAACATCACAACCAACTGCAAAGATCTCTTTTCAAAAATTTATGATCTTCAATATCAACAATTCTCAACTCCAGCCTGTCAATATGAAACCTAATGATGGATTGAAAATGGCAAGATATAAACTTCTGTATTTCTATAATATTTAAATTCCAATGACATTAGAAGATCTCACACCACAATAAGAGTTTATGTTGAATATTGAACATCATCTTAGTTCTATAAGTCGCTCAATATAAATGATCTCAAATTTTTGAATATCTATGCTCCACAGTCCAACAATATTAAGGGCCAAAAATTTATTAAACTTTGTAGGTTTCCTTGGCACGAGACTTCAAAATTTTAGTTCATACCCTTGATCTCCATTTTCATTTGAAGTCCATGAGTACAACTTAACTATCAACCCCACATTCAACCAAGGGATTCCCGATTATTACTAGCTTTAGATGGTCTAAATGTTGTGAACTACAAACACCATAAAATACAACCACATAATAACCAAAACAAGTTCACAGTCTGCCCTCAAGGATAACACCTTCCATGCACTTGGGAGAGTTATGGTCATATAATGCTCACACATAATTCAATCTCTCCTACCCTTTCATATAGTGACTAATTTCATTACTCCATATTTCTTTCCTTCAAAGGCTTACCATGTTATTCTCAATCAATCTTCAAGCAAAGTCATCTAATATAATTCATCAATTATTGCACCACGATCTTCCAATCAAATTCTTTTTGAATAATTCTTATAACCCAATTGTACAAAAATTAAGTCATCACTTAACATTTAATTTTTACCCAAAGCAACACTAGCCAACTATCCATACTAATTCCAGACCACTATTGATAACCCCAAATAAATGGTCATAAAATAACCTCCAATCCACTCAGAAGCAAAATCACAATTTGTACTCTTATCCAAAAATCGACACAAATACTTATTCATTTTACCATGCTCCTCCAATTGATTGTATTTCAACATTGTACTATTTTATTGTGACACCCCAAAATTCCGGGGGTCTGTTGATTTCCCATCAACCCGCGGAATACCCGTAGATACCGAATAATTCGATATCACACCGTTATGCCCCATTTACCAGGGTCCATAACTTAACGACATTCGGGCAAAGTCTCCTTTGTACGGGACCCAATATAAAACAATGACCGCACTGGGTCCATTTATAAGTAAACATTGGTCACACCGAGTCCAACTATCCATACCATTATCAAAACATGCAATGTTGTATCAAAAATAGTCCATAACAGTTCGATTACAATTCTTTTACATATACGTGCCCAAAAACATAGTTTGCTCCAAAAGTTTTACAAAAGGGGTTATAAAGCCACAAATCAGCTTTCTTCACTCTTGCGGCCCCGTATGAGAGCCATCCACCGGAGTGAATCCCGCACCTGAAATATTTTTCCGTATAGGGTGAGCCACGCCCAGTAGAGTATTTCCTACAGAGGCTACTCTCCACCTATGTGCATATGTAATGTTTACATGCAAACAATAACACTTTATATCCATTTCAACAAGAACGTGCAATTCCATGTTGAAAAATCATAATGTCATGCCATGAAATGAGATGAGACTCACTCATGCAATTTCAACCCGAGTCCTCACCGACTCCCACAACACAATGCAATGCACTTGTGAAATGAACCGTCATTTGACGAAAAATCCATCCAATGATCGTTTGGAATAAAAGTTGTTTCATTATAAAACCAATCATTGATGGGTGTTACTCAATGAATTAGTACTTTATAAATTAAAATCTTGTGTCTTGTTAGGCAACGAATTTTGGATTTTATACCGCCGGTTCCGTATACCATACTACACTTTTCTGAAATTTCACCACAGGGGAGTGTATAAGCAAGTCGTCGGGTCTTGCACCCGAGGGGGGGATCTACCCCTTCTTGCTATACTCGACACAAGTTTTCCATGCAACATGCGGCTCAATAGGATCTTCGATCCGACTTTACCGATTCCACATATCAATCACCAAGAATGGTGTTTGATTAACCCTGTATTCACACACCCACACTCATGACTCATGACCATGAATGTGATGCCAATTTCATGTCCATATTGCAATGCATGCCAAATGAACAATTTCTACATATCCAAGTATACCATGACAATTTATATCATATGCATATGATTTCATTTAACCACATCATTCAAGCATGTTATAGTATAACCACATGCAATTAACACTCTTAATCACAAATGCACAATATAACACAAAACAACCCATGTAATAGCCCACACAACAGCCCTTATATAAGCCAAAAAATAGCTCCTAAATAAGCCACCAAAACAGCCCCTATATAGGCCATAAAACCAAGCCCTATATAGGCCATAAAACAGTCCAAAAACAGCCCCTTATTAGTGCACAAAACAATCCACATTTCGGCACAAAAATAGTCCACAATTGGGCACAAAAACAGTCCACATTTGGACACAAAACAGTCCACATTTGGACACAAAAATAGTCCACATTTGGGCACCAAAAACAGTTCATTTACAGTCCATTTGGACAACCATTTGACAGCCCACATACAAGACACATTCACCCACTAAAAATAGTCCATTTTCAGTCCATTTGGACAACCCTTGGAAAACCCACATGCAAGACATAACCACCCCTTACAATAGCCCAAAAGGATAGGAATAAACCAAAGTAGGAAGAACCCTACCTCTTGTAGCGTGGAGGAAGTGATAGAACTTCCAAAATTACCAACCAAAGCCCAAGAACTTGATTTCTTCAAAGTCTCCCCTTGGAATCTTCTGTGAAATCCCTCGTTCTTGGTACGTAGACATAGCCCTCGTCGAGGAGATCGAATTTAATTCTTGGTTTGAAGAATTCCGACCAACGAAACTCCGTAGATCTAAGAAACAAGTTTGGATTTCTCTCTTTTTTTTCTCTCCTCCTCCCCACGTTTTTCAGCCAACAAACCCACTGGTTTCAGCTGAAGAATCTCTGAAAAAATCAGATATTTGTCGATATTTATAGCCTTAGATTGTGCGGTCCACATCGCACCGCTCATTTACTACTTTTGGGTCCGTTTTTCACCCCGAAACGATTCATTACATCCCGGTTTAAGTTCAAATTAATTTTATTTGAACTTTAATCCAATTATAAGGAAATTATATAAAATATATTTATGAGGACCTTTAAAATGTCATTCGCCACGCAGTCGTCTCGAACGACGTGCAAAAATCCGACTATCTCGGAATTTGATGAAATTTGACAGGGTGACTCGATTTCGCGATACGAATCCAACGGCGAACTCCGTTTCCTCATCCGAGGTCTAGAGCATGAGTATCTCAAATACGCATTAGGATGTCAAATGACCATTTTGCCCTTATTCACAAAAAGTTCAAATTTACTCGGGTTTTACATTTACAGTCTCTTAGTCACCCTAATAGAAGACATATCCAACTCAAAGTTTTCACCATAAAACCAAAATTTTCAATCTTTCTTCAATCTTAACCTCTCTATCAATTCCAATAACTTCACCAAACCAAAAATATATAAAGGACGCCATAGTTGACCTTATCTCCGAGCAACAAAATTAAATTACCACACATCCTTGACTTCACAAATTAAAGCAACTAAGGGCCAAGCAAAATAATGAAAATTGACATAACCTAAATAATTTATAACATCATAAATCATCATACCTCGAAGCCTTTTTACTTTTATACCTTCTCAGCCAAAATACACTAATACTCTCTATGAAATCTAGAACTCATGACGTAAAAATAATTACTATGTCACCACACATGTCTCCTAACTATCTCCAATATTGGAGCACCCATTTCCCTACAGCTCCCATGTAAGACCTAATCCCTAATCCCTAAGCTCTAATACTAATCTGTCAGGCTCCAAATTTCACAAAAGCGTGATTAAAAAAAATTACTTTGTTTATTCCAAAAATACATGCCGGTTTGTTGTAAAAACATCTAGAAAAGTATCTCTTTAGTTTAAATAAATCATTTTTTTAGAAAATTTCGGCAGAGTTTCCTTAGAAAATCGGGAATCCAGATAATTGGTGAGAGCTACCTGTGAGAGCATTAAACATAATAATTATACCTAACTAGTCATTCACATCATATCAATCGTATACATCCCTTCTCATGATATCCACAAATAAGTCATTACCGTTCAATACCGGGGTGGCAAATGGAGACCCACGAAGTCCTCCCAAACGCGGGTTATAATCTAATTATCTAAAATTCTTCGTCATAAACATAATATACAGAATATCTAAAATCTTTATAAGTAAATCATTTAAAAGGTCTCAATCTATACATATTCCCTCAAATTAACCAAGATATAAATCACTTACAAATCCTCAATAATATACATCATCATACATTGTTCTTTACATACTCTAACTAAATATATAAAAATCATAACAACTATCTTCTGCCTCAATATTCCCATTATGTAGTCCACCAACATATGCCCATAATTGAAAATGTTAAATAATAGGGGTGAGCAACCACACGCTCAGTAGGATAATCCTTTTCTCAAGCATTTACAAAGTTTTAAATAACAACATTTCACAAACCATAAGAATAAGTAATGAAAACTTTCTATAATTGGTATATGAACAAGATAATAAGTAGAACATTTATAAAAATCTCCCAACA
This sequence comes from Ilex aquifolium, assembly GCA_951799425.1. Taxonomy (NCBI): domain Eukaryota; kingdom Viridiplantae; phylum Streptophyta; class Magnoliopsida; order Aquifoliales; family Aquifoliaceae; genus Ilex; species Ilex aquifolium. Next base: position 18,365,537 of record OX637400.1, read on the forward strand.
CATCATCATTAGAAATATACAATGTATAAATTAAAGGTTTATACATTTTAAGCCAAACCATCATAGCAAATATCATCCATGCCTCGCATACGGACAATATAATCTATCACACTGGTTCACGCATGAACCATCCCCGGGGAACTTTTTGGGTCTTGCACCCTAGGGTCTCATCGCCCTTCTTACTTTTCAAGGGGAATGTGTAGGGCACAACTTGTGACGCCACATAGGCTATCACCGAAAACCACTACCTTAACCAATCCCCCTTAGGACTAATAGCCGCCTTGGCAACCCACTCAATAGGCCCCAACCGTCTACTAATCCTCTGCCTGTCAATATCGAGCATACATTTTCCAAAAATCATTATTTTATATATCCATAAATCCTTTTGAAAACACATCTCATAACCTTGACATTTTATCAAACATGTAGTAGGCTCAAATCTCAAAATTTGCATTTTCAAAGCAACATAACCATTTATAAGAGAATAAGTCATATATATTTTTTACAAAATCATAGCATACTTCAAAACCCCCAAATTATAAGTTTAATCAAATACTCATAACTAACATCAAACTAGGGTTTGAAACCCACAACACAAAAATTATTTCCATTTCCAAGAGAATAAGTCATATATATTATGTACAAAATCATAACATACTTCAAAACCCCCAAATCATATGTTTAATCAAATACCATAACTAAAATCAAACTAGGGTTTCAAACCCATAACACTAAAATCATTTTTGTGTATGTGGGTTCACAATTCATGGCATACTCAACACTAAATCATGGCTTATAACAAGCATTTTGCCATCAAACACATAGTAAGATTTAACTAAAGAAAATACATGAGATGCACAATGTAAATGGAATAGAGAGGAAAACTCCACCTAAGAATCAAGAATTCCAAGCCTAATCTCCAAGATTCTCAAACCAAGCCCAAGCCATAGAGCCCTTCTTCTATCTTCTTCTCTCTTTCTCTCTTTCTCTCTCTAGTTCTAAGGTGGGTGGAGGAGTTTTGGGTGAGATATATAAGAAAAATGAGAGAAATAGGCTAAATTTGGGGTTTTAAACCCAGCAATTCCCGTCAGAAAATACTGTTGATACCAAAAAAAATGCATTTTTTCAAAATTATAATTTTATCCCTAAACATCTCCAACTTGATCCCTATGACTATCTTAAGATTTTTCGACATTTCGGATTCATTTTTAATGTTATTTTACCTTAAAAATATTTAGTTTTATGATTTATCTAAAAATCAAAGTCAATTTACACCCGAAACACCAAAATTACTATTTTACCCATCTGAATCCCTATATGAGATAAACATCTATCCTAATATTTCTTGATCTCAAAGATTCAATGGTAATGTTATTTTGACCTAAAAAATTTAATAAATTTAGTTAATTACCCTTATCAACCTTAAACACCTCAAAAATTAAATTTGATCCGAAAGTCAATACGCCCGTAACTCAAACTTATGCGACTATACCTTTAACAAAATTTCAAAGTTTCTCTCACCATTTTAATCATTTTGAAAATACTAACAGGTTAATATAATTTATATTTATATGAAACACGGGATCTCACAATTGTGGTACGTGTTTTGTGTGTTGCATGATTTGTGTGTTGTTGTGTGTATGTGTCTGTGTTGTTGTGGTCTGTGTTTGTGTGCGTATGTGGGGTTGTTGTGTGTGTATTAGAAGTTAGAAAGTATTTCAGAGTTAAACTGCATTTTAGAAAGAATTCGGATGGGAAGGAATTTGACACTATCTTAGTATTTTAGCCATAACTTTTTAATCTGAACTTCGATTGAGCTGATTTTGGGACAGTAGACACTAAACTTCAAGGACTACAAAAGTGTATTTCCCAAAAATTTCCTGAATCGACTTCTTATTAGGTGAAAACTGCTTCTGAAGTTGGGACAGAAAGTTGCCACCGTTCGGACGCTCCAAGCACCGTCCGAACGGTACTCCTTACCCAAAAACTTTATTTTTCATCAAAAATAGTCACTTTGAACTGTCCGAACGCCCAAGGACCGTTCGGACGCTATGCTAAAAATGGCTCCGCTTAGTTTTAGGATTTTTCTCCGTTTTTCACCCTAAAAATACCACAAGGACGTTCTTTTAGCCATGTTTCATCAGTTTTTAACCCTAGGCAACCCTAGAGAGTGAGAGAGAAGGAGAAAACACAAGATTCAAAAGGGATTCTCATGTTGGAACGTATCTAACACGCTGAGTTTACACCCAAACTACGGAATCAAGGTAGGGGATTCTTCTCAAGTGCATTCATTAAGACTTAGGGTATTATATATGTATGTTTTCAATCTTCTTGATAGTTATATGGTAAATATTTATGAGTTATTGGTTTCTTTATTATTGAAACATAGTTTTGAACAAAATACATGTTTGGGTTCAAAGAATACTTGTTCTTGAATTTCCAAAACCCTAGTTTTGCTAAATACATGTTTGGTTATGAAAAATATATGGATTCTTGATTTCTAAATTCCTATTCCTCACTAAATCATGTTTTCATCTAAACTTGTTATTGTTCCAAGAAATTATGATTTTTGGCAAACCCTAGAATTTTAATATCGAAATTGTGAAGGTTATATTGATATGATGTAAAACCCGGGTAAATTTGAACTTTTTCTGAAAAATGGCAAAATGGTAATTTGCCACAATAATGCGGATTTAAAATATGTATTTCTCTAGTGCTCGGACGACGAAACGGACCTCACTGTTGTATTCGTCTCGCGAAATCTAGTTGCCCTGTTAATTTTTGTCAAATTTTGAGATAGTCAAATTTTTCACGTTTTACGAGACGACTGTGTCGAATGACCTCGCAAGGGTCCCCAAAAACAGAAATTATAAAATTTCCTTATAATTGAATTAAAGTTCAAATCAAATTAATTTGACTTAAATCGGGATGAAATTAATCGTTTCGGGGTGAAAACGGACCCGGACAAGGGGGGCGTGTGGCGCGAGGTGGACCAAGTGTTAAGGGTTATAAATATGAACAAATATCTGATTTTTAGGCAGAATACTCTGCATTTTCCAGTGGGCAAAATGTGTGAAGGAAGGGAGAGGGAGAGGGAAAGGAGAGAAAAAAAATAAAGTTTTTAAGGCTTCTCGCTACGATTTTCGCCTTTCCGTCGCTCGAATCAACTCGAACCAAGAATCAAAGTTAATCTCCTCAACGAGAGCTACGCAAACATACCAAGAATGAAGGATTTCACCGAAGATCCAAGAGGAGACTTTGGGGAAATCAAGAGTTTTGGGGCTTGGGAGGTGTTCTTGAGGTTCTCCACACTTCATCTCATGCTCCAAGAGGTAGGGTTCCATCCTACTTTGGTTTACTTCTAACCTATGGTTCCATATGAAATGGGTAGGTATATGGAACTATACATGTCACTTGCCTCTTGTTATGAAAGTGAGGAATTGTGTATAAAAAGTGGCTTAGACCAACTTCTAGCTTAAATTTGATATGTGGAAGCTATTGGTGTAAACTCTTGGAAATTGGGTTTATGTGGGTTTTTTTGTGTATTTTAAAACTTTCCTATTATAGTTGGTTTAAATGGAAATGGGTAGCTATATAGAACTATGTATTTCCCTTGCCTATGGTTATGGAGTAGGTGTAAAAATGATTTAATCAATTTCTAGTTTGAAATTGATATGTGAAGTTCCATGTGAAAATTCTTGGAGCTTGGTATTGTGTGGGCATGCTATGTGTTATATTGTGCCTTGTGAAAGAAATGAGTTATTATACATAGGTTATGTGATAACATAATTGGTGCCTTGAAGGTATTTTGCTAAATGCCTATGTGAGAATTAAGCTTGTTGTGGCATAATTTATGTGTGACATGCTTGATAAAAATGTAATTGATATATGTTGTTAATATATTAGCATCATGATGAATTGTGGTAATTATTTGCATTAGATATAAATTACCATGGCATATGTTGAAGTATGTGGTTAAATTGATCCATATGACATTCATTACATATGAGACTTGACATTGACATGCAATGGTTCATTACATTGCATTTGCACGGAGACATCGCATTAAGTGGGTGTGTGTGCATGGTGTGATCAAACACCACACTTGGTGATTGATGGGTGGGCTCAGGAAATTTGGGTTGAAAATCCGACTGAGTCGCATGGTTGCATGAATATGGAGTCGGGGTTAGCAAGAAGGGCTAGAAAATCCCTCGAGTGAGAGACCCGGTGACTTGGATACGCACTCCAGCGGTATAAGAGTCCATAAAGTGTGTCAGTGTACGCGGAACCGTTGGTAAAAGTCCATGAATTCCGTGTCGGTTGGGTGACGTTGGTGTAAGTCCATAAACACTCACCCCACGAAAGACCTGGAGATTTTAAAAGGATCATTGGATGAAATTCATCAATGACAGATTTTCTACACATTGGCATTGCATTGTGTTGCGGGAGTCGGTGAGGGGTCGGGTTAAAGTGCGTGAGTGAGTTTCATCTCATTTCATGGCATGACATGGTAAAAGAATTCCAACATTGAATTGCATGTTCTTGTTTAGAATGGTTGTTGATTGTTACATGTGCACATTCATATGCATCTAGGGTGGGGAGTAGCCTCTATAAGAGATACTCTATTGAGCGTTGCTCACCCTATACGGGAAAACATTTCAGGTGTGGGATACACACTGGTGGACGGCTCTCATTTAGAGCCTCAAGGGTGAAGAGAGGCAGAATTGTGGCCTTAACCTTGGTTTTTGTAAAACTTTTGTTAAAACTATGTTTTGGGCATGTAATATATGTAAAAGAATTGTAATCGAACTTATATGGACTACTTTTAATATAACCTTGCATGTTTTTATATGAGTATGGATACATGGACCCGGTGTGGTCAATGTTTACTCATAAATGGATCCGGTGCAGTCAATGTTTACTCATAAATGGACTCGGTGCGGTCAATGTTGTGTATTGGACCTTGGATGGGTCACGTGATTGTATATTGCACAAGCTGTGTTTTGGGTAGAGCTTCCCGTACAAAGGAGACTCTGCCCGAATTTTGTTAAATTATGGACCCCGATAAATGGGGCATAATGGTGTGATGTCGAGTTACATGATATCCACAGGTATTCCGCGGGTTGACGGATTGACAAAGGACCCCCGGTTTTTGGGGTGTCACATATGATCTCTTGCATATTTTAATTCCTTCAATACTATAGTATATTGAGAATTGTGCAATTGTGATACTTGAATTGTTAATAGAAATTGTGATTGGTTAAGATTGTGATTGTTGAGAAAATTGTGGTTTCATCTCTTGTATGGTTTGGGTGTGACGGACTTCAATTGCCTTCGAGAGCTGCCGTAGAGTGGTAGAGGCTAGTCTATCCCTGTGGGGGTGAGATGGTTGCCTAACACTTGTAGTGGATTGTTGTTTGTGAGAGCAACCACTATTGTTCACGTAAGTTCGAGGCTGATGGATGGTATACCTTTCCTTGGAAGGATTCGTCAATGCCGTGGGAGACAGTATATGCCCTTCCTAAAGTGGTTTGTGATGTGCCCTGTGGAGAATGATTGAGATTGTATGGTTGTGATGGGTGAACGAGGTAGAATCGTTGTGTAGATTCCTGAGAAGCAACCAACATACATGAGAATGGGGATAAACCAACGTACACGAGAATGTGGTAGAACCAACATACATGAGAATATGTGATGGTGCTGCTGAGTGATTTATTGAATGCTTTAATTTCTTGCATGTTTATTCCTTTCATTGATTTACTGTATTCCGTACACTTGAGATCATTACAACTGTCATGGTTTTACTCTCACAAATTTATATATGCAATTTTCTAAAAGAGACTTGCCTTCTTTGTTTGTTTTAAAACCTTGTTGAGATTTGAGAGGGATTTCCTACGGGCTTTTGCTCACCCCCTACAACACATTACAGATTTTGGTAGAGAGGAAGATGTTGAGTTAGATGAGCAAGTTGACCTCTAGAATGGAGAGGATCAGTATGAGGATCCTGAAGTGGAGACTTAGAGATGCTTCATCTTAGTCTAGATTATTTTATTTGAGAGATTTCTATGAAACAATGTTTCAACTAGTTTTGATTATTTCGTTGCTAGATATTATTTGGTTTGAATTGTAAGTTGGAGAGGATTTAATGTTTTATTGGCTTTAGCATTTATTCTTTATTAGATGGATGAATGATTGGTTGTTCTAATGGTTATTTTTAGTTGCTCTCATGGTTGGATGATTTGTAGATAGTAATGCCTTACAGGGTGAATTTTGGGGCGTTATAGGTTTGGTATCAGAGCTTAAGAATTAGGTCTTACATGAGAGCTATAGGTTGTGGGCTATCACTGGATTATTAGGTTGAAGAAACTCTAGGCTTGAATTTGTTTGAATTTATAGTTTATAAGATAAGTGTGATTGGGTTTTTTAGTTAGGTTTTGGATTAATGATTTGTTCGAATTCATGGATTAGCTAGCTTATAGGAATTGAAGAAAATTTTGATGGATGTACTAGTTCTATATCATGTCGTTATAGATGATTTTAGGAGACGGATGACAATTTGGTTTTGGTTAATGAATGATGCTAGGTATGGATCTTTATGCAAATGACATTATCTATATTGGAGATGGGTATGAGATAGGATTTGTGACAAAAGACACTCAAACTCGGGTTGGACAAGCTGTGACACCCCAAAATTCGGGGGTCCGTTGATTACCCATCAACCCGCGGAATACCCGTTTATACCGAGTAACTCGATATCGTGCCATTATGCCCCTCTTATCAGGGTCCGTAATTGAACAAAATTATCGGGCAGAGTCTCCTTTGTACGGGAAGCTCTACCCAAAACACAACCTGTGCATATATCTTCACATGACCCATCCGAGGCCCAATATAACACATTGACCACACCGGGTCCATTTATAAGTAAACATTGGTCACACCGGGTCCAATTATCCATACTTATATCAAAATATGCAAGGTTATTTTAACAATAGTCCATACAAGTTTTATTACAATTATTTGCAAAAGATTACATGCCCAAAACATAATTTTCACAAGTGTTTTACATTAACACAAAATAAAGCCACATTCGGCTTTCTTCAAACATGAGGGTCCAAATTGGAGCCATCCGCCGGTGTATTTCCCCCACCTGAAATGTTTTCCAGTATAGGGTGAGCCAACACCCAATAGAGTATATCCTACAGAGGCTACTCCCCACCTAAGTGCACATGCAATGTTTACATACAACATTTATTCTCATCAACATTCCAAGTAAGAATATGCAACTCTATATTGGAATTTACCATGCCATGCTATAAAATGAGATGTGACTCACTCATGCAACTTTAACCCGAGTCCTCACCGACTCCCACAACACAATGCAATGCCAATGTGTAATGAATCTGTCAATTGACGAAAAATCCACCCAATGATCGTTTGAAATAAAAGTTGTTTTATTATAAAACCAAATCATTGATGGGTGTTACTCATTGAATGAGTACTTTATAAATCAAAATCTTGTGTCTTGTTGGGCAACGGATTTTGGTATCTCAACCACCGGTTCCGTAAACACCAGCACTTTTCTGGAATTTCACCGCCGGGAAGTGCCTGAACCATGTGACCGGGTTTTGCACCCGAGGGAGAGTCTAGCCCTACTTGCTATACCCGACACAAGTTTTTCCATGCATGCAACCGTGCGACTCAGTCGGATATTCAATCCAACTTTCCTGAGCCCATCCTTCAACCACCAAGAATGATGTTTGAATGAATCATGCCCAAACACACACACACACTCACACTCATGCCTAAGCCTATGAAATGGATGCCTCCGTGCAAATGCAATGTAATGTGTCATTGCATGTCAATGTAAAGTCCCATATGTAAGGAATGCTATATGGATCAATTTAACCACACATTTCAGCATGTATCATAGACAATTATATCGTATGCATATAATCTCCAAAAATTCATCATAATGTCAATATGAACAATTTCAACATATCCCATGATCAATTATATAAAAAGCATATAATTTTCATGTTCATCATAATGCTAACATATCATTAAGCATATATTTACATTATAACCAACAACAAATCTCAAGCATGTTAGCAAATAATCTATGCCAATAACACACTTAATTCACAAGGCACAATATAAACACATAGTATGCCCACATAATACCAATATCCAAGAAATTACACATGTAACTTCCACATATCAATTTCAAGCTAGAATTTGGTTTTAGACCAATTTCATACCCATTTCCACAATTCAACAACCATAGGCAAGTTTTCATTCAATACAATATCCAAGCATGCTATACATAGTCCATGGAAAACATACTTAATTTTCGCCTAGGCCTTTAATCAAACACCTTCAAGGCACCTAATCATGTAATCACATAAAATGCTCAAATTTGTCACATAACTCAAAAAAAATCAGAATACATGATTTCCACCTACCCAATTATCAAGACATCCAAGAAATCACAAACTAGCAATTTCTATTTACCGATTCACACTAGAATTGAACCTACCCATTTCCTTTAAACCAACTATAATAGGTAAGTGATAAATATATATATATATATATATAACACATACATCTAACCATTCCTATGGACATTTAGGTTAGAAATCAACCCAAGTAGGAGAAACCCTACCTCAATAGGAGTGTAGAAAACTCCTATAACACCAAAACAACTCAAGAACTCTTGATTTCCCAAATCTTCACTTTTGAATCTTCGGTGAAATCTCTTGTTTTTGGTACGTACGCGTAACCCTCGTCGAGGAGATGAACTTTGCCTCTTGAATCGACGGATTCCGACCGACGGAACTCCCGGAATCGGAGCGGGAAGGTTGAAGAAATTTTTTTTTTCTCCTCTTTGCTTGACCGGCTGCTTACAGCTAAGGAGAGAATATTTTCTTCTCCAAAAAGCTGATTTTTTAGGATATTTATAGGCAAAAATGTGCGGTCCACATCGCATCGCATATTTTCGACTTCCGGGTCCGTTTTTCGTCCCGAAATGATTCATTATACCTCGGATTAAGTTCAAATTAATTTTATTTGAACTTTAACTTAATTTTAAGGAAATTTTATAAAAAATATTTTTGGGGACCTTTAAAATGTCATTCGCCACACAGTCGCCTCGAACGACGTGCAAAAATCCGACTATCTCGGAATTCGACGAAATTTGACAGGGTGACTACATTTCGCGATATGAATCCAATGGCGAACTCCGTTTCCTCATCCGAGATCTAGAGTATGAGTATTTCAAATAAGCATTAGGATGACAAATGACCATTTTGCCCTTATTTACAAAAATTCAAATTTACCCGGGTTTCACACAAGCATAGTAGAACAGTCGTTAAGTAGACTACCTTTCACCAATTTGATCATAACTCTTTGTTGAAAAGTCCAAATTGTGCACCATTTTTTTTTTTGTTAAAAGCTTAACTCGTATATCTTTCCAACCATATAGGTCACGCATGCTAGAAATACTTGAGTTAAATCAATTTATTCTCCGAAGTTGATAAAAAAATCTACATTGTGGTATTCCTTGGATAACATAGTGTCATGCTTTCTTCTTATAATTTGAAGGACTTGTCCTTAAGCGAGCTTCCACACTATTTAGACTTTGATTGAGAGACACCCCTATGTTGATTGAAGTGTTTTTGATGGATAACAGTATAAAATGTGACTGAGATTTGGTGCCTTTTCGACTCTAAATATTCCATTCTACTATTAGTGTTGGTTATATTTTCGGAAGTCAAGGAGATATGATAACCCAATTTTGATGTGTGGATGTAAGGTCAACTTAGATGTTTTTAAGATGGACTAAGTTTTGAATAATAAGGTTATGGAAAATTATGTGTGTTACTTAAAAGTCATAGAAATTAAGGAATGAATATAGTTTTGATTTTACGATATGAACCATGGGAGTGTTATGTTTTCCTCTAGGGTGAGTACAATGGTATGAGATAGTATAATTCTCAAATATTGATCAATTGAAGGAATATGGTGAAAAAACATCGAATGTGAAATCCGGGTAAATTTGAATTTTTGTGAATAAGGGCAAAATGGTCATTTGCCATCCTAATGCTTATTTGAAATACTCATGCTCTAGACCTCAGATGAGGAAACGGAGTTCGACGTTGGATTCAGATGAGGAAACGGAGTTCGACGTTGTCAAATTTCATTGAATTCTGAGATAGTCGGATTTTTGCACGTCGTTCGAGGCGACTGAAATTCCAGGGGTCCCTAAAAACACTTTTTTATAAAATATCTTAAAGAAAAAGTGAAAGTTCAAATAAAATTAATTTGAACTTAATCCGAGGTATAATGAATCGTTTCTGGGCGAAAAACGGAGCCGGAAGTCGAAAATATGCGGTGCGATGTGGACCGCACATTTTTGCCTATAAATATCGACCTAAATCATATATTTTACACATAATATCTCTAAAAATCAGTGCTGAACCGTGTGAGGAGAGAGAAGAGAGAAAAAGTGGTTTTTCAAGTTTTCTTTCGCCGATTCCGGGAGTTCCGTCCGTCGGAATTTGTCAGTCCAGAAGGCAAAGTTCATCTACGCGACAAGGGCTACGCGTACATACCAAAAAGAGCTGATTTCACCGAAGATCCAAAGACGGAATTTTGGGAAAATAAAATATTTGGACTTAAAATTTGTTCTTGGAGGTTCTACCGGTTGTTTTACGCTCTAAGAGGTAGGGTTCCCTCCTACCTTGGTTCATTTCTAACCTATGGTGTCATAAGTAATGGTTAGATGTATAGAGTTGTTATGACTTGTCTATAGTCATAGGAATAATGAAAGGAATATAGAAATGGCCTAGATAAATTCCTTGTTAAATTTGGTCTAGGGAAGTTACTTGTGAAATTTTCTTGTAATTTGTTATTATGTGGGCAAATTGTGTGATAACATGATGATTGCCTTGATGGTGTTTGCTAAATTTCTATGTGTGGATAAAGTTTGTTATGACACAATGATGTATAGCATGCTTGGATATTGTAGTGAAGGAATTGTTAATATATGCATGTTTTAATATATTAACATTGTGACAAAATATGATATTTATATGTTTGTAATATAAATTGCCATGGATATGTTGAAATTGTTCGTATGGCACCCATTACATATTGAACATGTTATAAAATTTCTCATTGGGCATGATTGCATATTGAGCATTATGTTGTGTGCAATGGGACATGACATTGCATATGCACGGAAGCATCTCATCACATTGGTGTGTGCATGGTTAACGTCAACACCACACTTGGTGATTGAGGGTATGACTTGGGGAAAAGTTGGGTCGAAGACCTAGCTAAGCCGCTTGGTTGCATGATAAATTGGGTTGGGGTTAGCAAGAAGAGGCATGACGACCTCTCGGGTGCACGACCCGGTGATTTGGGAGATGCACTCCATTGGTGTAAGAGTCCATAAAGTGTGCGGGTATGGATGACCCTTGGTGTAAGTTCATGATATCCAACCCCAAGAAAGACCCTAGTTTTGAAAATGTCATTTGATATGAACATAAATGATGGAATGGAACACTTTGACATTGCATCGTGTAGTGGGAGTCGGTGAGGACTCGGGTTGAAGTGCATGAGTGAGTGTCATCTCATTTCATGACATTGTATTGTTGCATTCCAACTTAGAATGCATATCCTTATAAGGAATGATTGTTTATATGTTGCAAATGAATGTTGCATGAGCATGAGCATCTAGGGGGGAGTAGCCTTTATAGGATCTACTTTACTGGGCGTTAGTTCACCCTATACGAGAAACATTTCAGGTGTGGGGTTTGCACCGGTGGATGGCTCACTTGGAGAGCATCAGGCATGAAGGGGGCCAACTTGTGGCCTTATTTTGAGTATTTGTAAAAGAGTTATGAAAACTTGGTCTTTGGCATGTAAATTATGCAAATTAATTGTAATAGACATTATATAGGGTAATGTTAAAGTAACCTTGCATGTTTTGATATAAGTATGGATAATTGGACCCGGTGTGGCCAATGTTTACTTATAAATGGACCCGGTGCGGTCATTGCTTTATATTGGGCCTCGGATGGGTCATGTGAAAATATATTGCACAGGTTGTGTTTTGGGTAGAGCTCCCCGTACAAAGGAGACTCTGCCCGAATTTTGTTAAATTATGGACCCCGGTAAATGGGGCATAACGGCGCGATACCGAGTTACCCGGTATCCACGGGTATTCCGCGGGTTGATGGGAAATCAACGGACCCCCGGGTTTTGGGGTGTCACAGCTTGGTATCAGAGCATAGGTATACGAATTACCTAGGGCTTGATGGGCATTGTGTCTAGACCATTGCATTCCATATGCATTTCATTATGTGCTTAATTTGCTACATGTTATGTGCTACTTGTTATGTGGATTGTATACATGGTAGGATGTATATGGAAATGAACACACTAGGGTTAGAAAACATAACCTTGGGCGTGGGAAAATAAATGAACGGGATGGTTCATAACGGAAATGTGTAGTAATGAGTGGTATACGCATTACTAGGGAGACAATGAGAAGAATTCTCAACGTTTGTGTTGGATCCCTAACTTTGGGGTATTAAATTGTTAGTCTATTGCTATCTAATGTGTGTGTAGATGGAAAATAGAGGAAGAGGAAGAGGACGCGGCCAAGGCCGAGGCGGCAGGTGGAACAACCAACCACCTCCGGCCTTTGATCACTAAGCCTTTGCAGAGGCTATTGGTGAGGCGGCGGCGACTATTGCACAGGCTAGTGCTACAGCCGCTACCATTGCACAGACTGGTGCAAATATGGGACACGGAGGCTCGAGTAACTTCCAGAGGTTCAAAGCCCATAATCCTCTGGCTTTTCTGGGAGGAGCGGATCCAATGGTAGCCGACCGTTGGATTCGGCAAGTGGAGAAGATCTTGAGGGCTGTGGAGATCACTTCCGATGCCACCAAGATAACTCTGGCGACTTTTCAGCTGGAGGGAGAGTCCCAGCTATGGTGGATTGGGTGAAGGACTCCAGAAATTTGGAGGCCATGACTTGGGAAGAATTCCGAGAGCTCTTTATGGGAAAGTATTTCCCGGTGGCTGCTCGACATGCTAAGGCCAAGGAGTTCCTAGAATTGAAGCAGGGGACTATGAGTGTGCTATAATACGTGGCCAAATTCACGGAGTTGGCCCGTTTTGCTGATAATTATGTGGCCTCAGACATGGCCAAAGTACAGAAGTTTGAGGATGGACTGAAGTTGTCCATTCGAGGCAAGATTGTGGGACTTCTCCTGCAAGATCTTGATTTGATGGTCAAGACTGCAATGGCTATCGAGAGAGAGGTGGAGGACGCGCGCAACATCTAGGAAGCGGGTGTTAAGGACAAAAAGAAGGAGGGTTAATCCTCTTCTTCTGGTGCGGGAAATAGGCAAAGGACTTTTGTTCCGCAAGAATCTCAAGGGCAGGGCCGCGGCTATCAAGGCCAAGGCCAGGGTCGATTCTCCCAAGACGGGGGAAACTTCAGGACCACCTTCCAGGCGGGTCAGAAGACTTGCTATTTTTGTCACTAGCCGGGTCACATGAGGAAGGAGTGTCCTCAACGGCAGGGATCCCAGAGCTATGGGACATCCCAATCCCAGTCTTCTGTGGGACAGCCGCAGACACAGTTTGTTCCTCCTTACCCCACCATGGGTCAAAGGAGCCAGTACCAGTTTCACGGTGCTGCACAAGCGCCTACTACTTTCCGAGCGGGAACTCCGCAAGCAGGCTAGATGGGCTAGGGCATGAGTAGAGGGCGAGGCCAGGGCTCACAGGCCGGGGCTTCAGAGACCCAGGGGCGTGTCTACGCCATGATACCTCAGACTGAGCCGGCAGACCAGTCGGTGATACAGGGTACATTTATGCTCTCTCGTTTATGGGCTAGAGTACTATTTGATTCTGGTGCATCTCATTCTTTTATTGCTGCATCTTGTGTGAAAAGACTTGGGCTTAGAGGTTGAAACCTTGGAAGAGCCATTGCATGTGAGTTCTCCCCTAGGAGTTAGGGTGAGCGTTGATCAGATATGTCGGGGTTGTGAGTTAGAGATCTCAGGGATTCTACTCACCGTGGACCTTAGGGTCATGGACATGTCGGAGTTCGATGTTATCCTTGGTATGGATTGGTTGATGGCACACCAAGTTGTCATTGATTGTGATCGGAAGTGGGTCACTACTTACACACCAGATGGGGTTTGTTTCATGTTTCAGGGGGATAAGCACGATGCTTTTCCCCAAGCCGTGTACGACTCTAGATGGCACGGGCAGTTGATGGGTTGGCTAGCAAGCCTTACCCTGGAGGACGAGGCGAGACAGAAGTTGGGTCTACCTCGGGTTGTGTGTGATTATGAGGATGTTTTTTTCGATGAACTACCGGGATTACCTCCACATAGGGATGTAGACTTCATTATAGAGTTGCATCCCGGTACATCGCCCATCTCTATGACTCTACATAGGATGGCGCCTGCTGAGTTGCAAGAACTCAAGGTCCAATTGCAGGAATTGTTGGACAGGGGGTTCATTAGACTGAGTACCTCACCTTGGGGCGCTCCGGTGTTATTTGCGAAGAAGAAGGACAAAACCCTTCGACTATGCATAGATTACCGGCAGTTGAATAGGGTTACTATCAAGAATAGGTACCCTTTGCCGAGGATTGATGACTTGTTTGATCAGCTGAGAGGGGCGCGGGTCTACTCCAAGATAGATCTCCGCACCGGTTACCATCAGTTGAGGGTTAGGGAGACAGATATCCCTAAGACGGCGTTCTGGACGCGGTATGGGCATTTCGAGTTCACAGTGATGCCATTCGGATTGACGAATGCCCCGGCGGCATTCATGGATCTCATGCATAGGGTGTTTCAACCCTACCTTGATCAATTTGTTGTAGTCTTTGTTGACGACATCTTGATCTACTCCAAGTCTGAGGAGGAGCATGAGGGTCACTTGAGGATTATTCTCCAGGCCTTGAGAGACCATCAGTTGTACACCAAGTTCAGCAAGTGTGAATTTTGGTTGACTGAGGTGAAGTTTTTGGGACATGTGGTGTTAGCTTCGGGTGTATACGTAGACCCAGAGAAGGTTGAGGTAGTCATGAATTGGGAGAGGCCGAAGTCAGTCTTCGAGATACGCAGTTTCTTGGGATTGGCAGGGTATTACCGGCGGTTTATTGAGGACTTCTCCCGACTAGCTGCACCTATGACCAGGTTGACTCGGAAAGAGGTCAAGTTCGAGTGGAATGATGCTTGCGAGAAGGCATTCCAGGAGTTAAAGAGGAGGCTTACTTCAGCTCCTATTTTTTTTGGCCCAGAAAGGGGACAGAGGTACACAGTGTATTGTGATGCCTCTAAGGACGGACTTGGATGCGTTTTGATGCAGTCCGGGAGGGTGGTGGCTTATGGTTCTCGGCAGTTAAAGAACCATGAGCAGAATTACCCCACACATGACATGGAGTTGGCGGCCATTATCTTTGCCTTGAAGGCTTGGCGCCACTATATATACGGTGAGCAGTTCGAGGTGTTTTCAGACCACAAAAATCTGAAGTACATCTTTACACAACGGGACCTCAACATGAGGCAACGCAGGTGGATGGAGTATCTGGAGGATTATGACTTCACTTTGCATTACCATCCCGGTAAGGCAAATGTGGTGGCTGATGCACTCAGCCGGAAGTCACGGGGAGTCTTGGCTAGTGTAGCTTCCCGAGAGTGGCAAATGCTCGAGACTGTGGGACAGTTCGGGCTATGTTATATGGGTCAGGCTCAGGGTACTTTGGGGAGTTTGGTGGCTACGCCTTCCTTACTGAGTAGGGTTATTGAGTCCCAGAGTCAGGACACAGAGCTATTGTCCATCCGGGACCGTGTACAGACAGGTACAGATGACGAGGGCTGGGCCATTCGCTTGGATGGTAGTCTTCGGTATCGAGGAAGGGTTGTGGTTCCTCAGTTGGCGGATCTGAGAGAGGAGATCCTTAAGGAGTTTCATTGCTCTCGTTTTGCGGTTCATCCAGGGGGCACGAAGATGTATCATGATCTTCGTCGCCAGTATTATTGGAATGGGATGAAGCGGCAGGTTGGCGATTTTGTTAGTAGATGTCTCACGTGTCAGCAAGTGAAGGCTGAACACCAAAGACCAGCAGGGTTACTCCAGCCATTGGAGGTAGCTGAGTGGAAGTGGGAACATGTCACGATGGATTTTGTGACTCACTTGCCACGGACATCGCGGGGACATGATGCGGTATGCGTGATTGTGGACCGACTTACGAAGTCGACACACTTTTTGGCTGTGCGGATGACCTTCACACTGGAGGAATTCTGCAGGTTATATGTACGGAAGATTGTCCGGTTGCATGGGGTACCCGTATCTATAGTATCAGATCGGGATCCCAGGTTTACGGCTCATTTTTGGGAGAGTTTCCAACGAGCCATGGGGACACAGCTGATGATGAGCACTGCTTTTCATCCCCAGACGGACGGTCAGTCTGAGAGGACCATTCAGACATTAGAGGACATGCTACGGGCATGTGTCCTAGATATCAAGGGTAGCTGGGAAGATCATTTACCCTTGGTGGAGTTCGCCTATAACAATAGTTATCAGGCGAGCATACAGATGGCACCCTATGAGGCACTATATGGGAGGTCATGTCGATCTCCGGTTTGTTGGACAGAGGTTGGAGAGAGACCTTCTACGGGTCCGGACTTGGTTAGAGACACCTTAGAGAAGGTGGGCTTGATACGGAAGCGTCTTCTCACGGCTCAGAGCCGACAAAAGAGCTACGCCGATAGACGGCGACGACCTCTAGAGTTTGAGGTGGGAGATCATGTCTTCTTGAAGGTGATGCCTACGAGAGGAGTGGTCAGGTTCGGCAAGCGAGGAAAGTTGTCACCGAGGTATATCGGGCCCTTTGAGATACTTGAGAGGGTTGGTACAGTCGCTTACCGGTTGGCGTTACCGCCAAACCTATCCGGTGTTCATGCGGTATTTCATGTCTCTATGCTTCGAAAGTATACTCCAGATCCGACACATGTGGTGGATTGGGGTGAGTTGACTATTGATGCGGATGAGACCTTCGAGGAGGGACCGGTGCGTATCATGGATAGCCGAAATCAGGTTTTGCGAGGCAAGACCGTGAGACTAGTGAAGGTGCTGTGGCAGCACCGGGGAGTGGAAGAGGCGACATGGGAGCGCGAGGACACCGTACGTGCCAATTATCCCTTCTTGTTTGAGGATAGAGGTACATTTTTATAGTCATTTACTATTACATGACTGTAGCATATGCATGAGATTGCATGTATGTGTGTGTGTGAATTTTGGGGACGAAATTCTTTTAAGGGGGGAAGAATTTGAAACCCGGGTAAATTTGAATTTTTGTGAATAAGGGCAAAATGGTCATTTGTCATCCTAATGCTTATTTGAAATACTCATGCTCTAGACCTCGGATGAGGAAACGGAGTTCGCCGTTGGATTCATATCGCGAAATCGAGTCACCCTGTCAAATTTCGTTGAATTCTGAGATAGTCGGATTTTTGCGCGTCGTTCGAGGCGACTGCGTGGCGACTGAAATTCCAGGGGTCCCTAAAAACACTTTTTTATAAAATATCTTAAAGAAAAGGTGAAAGTTCAAATAAAATTAATTTGAACTTAATCCGAGGTATAATGAATCGTTTCAGAACGAAAAACGGAATCGGAAGTCGAAAATATGCCGTGCGATGTGGACCGCATATTTTTGCCTATAAATATCGACCTAAATCAGATATTTTACACATAATATCTCTAAAAATCAGTGTTGAACCGTGTGAGGAGAGAGAAGAGAGAAAAAGTGGTTTTTCAAGTTTTCTTTCGTCGATTCCGGGAGTTCCGTCTGTCGGAATTCGTCAGTCCAGAAGTCAAAGTTCATCTACGCGACAAGGGCTACGCGTACATACCAAAAATAGCTGATTTCACCGAAGATCCAAAGACGGAATTTTGGGAAAGTAAAATATTTTGACTTAAATTTTGTTCTTGGAGGTTCTACCGATTGTTTTACGCTCCAAGAGGTAGGGTTCCCTCCTACCTTGGTTCATTTCTAACCTATGGTGTCATAAGTAATGGTTAGATGTATATAGTTGTTATGACTTGTCTATAGTCATGGGAATCATGAAAGGAATATAGAAATGACCTAGATAAATTCCTTGTTAAATTTGGTCTAGGGAAGTTACTTGTGAAATTTTCTTGTAACTTGTTATTATGTGGGCAAATTGTGTGATAACATGATGATTGCCTTGATGGTGTTTGCTAAATTCCTATGTGTGGATATAGTTTGTTATGACACAATGATGTATAGCATGCTTGGATATTGTAGTGAAAGAATTGTTAATATATGCATGTTTTAATATATTAACATTGTGACAAAATATGATATTTATATGTTTGTAATATAAATTGCCATGGATATGTTGAAATTGTTCGTATGGCACCCATTACATATTGAACATGTGATAAAATTTCTCATTGGGCATGATTGCATATTGAGCATTATGTTGTGTGCAATGGGACATGACATTGCATATGCACAGAAGCATCTCATCACATTGGTGTGTGCATGGTTAACGTCAACACCACACTTGGTGATTGAGGGTATGACTTGGGGAAAAGTTGGGTCGAAGACCTAGCTAAGCCGCTTGGTTGCATGATAAATTGGGTTGGGGTTAGCAAGAAGAGGCATGACGACCTCTCGGGTGCAAGACCCGGTGATTTGGGAGATGCACTCCATTGGTGTAAGAGTCCATAAAGTGTGCGGGTATGGATGACCCTTGGTGTAAGTTCATGAATATCCAACCCCAAGAAAGACCCTAGTTTTGAAAATGTCATTTGATATGAACATAAATGATGGAATGAAACACTTTGACATTGCATCGTGTAGTGGAAGTCGGTGAGGACTCGGGTTGAAGTGCATGAGTGAGTGTCATCTCATTTCATGACATTGTATTGTTGCATTCCAACTTAGAATGCATATCCTTATAAGGAATGATTGTTTATATGTTGCAAATGAATGTTGCATGAGCATGAGCATCTATGGGGGAGTAGCCTTTGTAGGATCTACTTTACTGGGCGTTGGTTCACTCTATACGGGAAACATTTCAGGTGTGGGGTTTGCACCGGTGGATGGCTCACTTGGAGAGCATCAGGCATGAAGGAGGCCAACTTGTGGCCTTATTTTGAGTTTTTGTAAAAGAGTTATGAAAACTTGGTCTTTGGCATGTAAATTATGCAAATTAATTGTAATAGACATTATATAGGCTAATGTTAAAGTAACCTTGCATGTTTTGATATAAGTATGGATAATTGGACCCGGTGTGGCCAATGTTTACTTATAAATGAACCCGGTGCGGTCATTGCTTTATATTGGGCCTCGGATGGGTCATGTGAAAATATATTGCACAGGTTGTGTTTTGGGTAGAGCTCCCCGTACAAAGGAGACTCTGCCCGAATTTTGTTAAATTATGGACCCCGAAAAATGGGGCATAACGGCGCGATACCGAGTTACCCGGTATCCACGGGTATTTCACGGGTTGATGGGAAATCAACGGACCCCCGAGTTTTGGGGTGTCACATCGAATGAGAGCCTATTTTTGAATAACGATAGGAATTGTGGTTATGGTTCTTAAATGGACCAGAGTTTGTTTTAATAACCACAAACTTGAGGTTACCAATATTTGTTTGAAAATATTACGGAGAGTTGATTAAATTTGCTTGGAAGTATTAATGGTTTAAAAGGGTCATACATAGGATACTCATTGAAGATGTTATACTTTGGTGATCTTATTTCGTTGTTGATTTAGTTCACTACATTTAGACTCTTTAAAGTATTAATAATCAAGAATCTCTTGGTTGAGTATGAGGTTAATAGTTGACTTGTATTTACAACTTTTGATTGAAAATTAATGTCAATTTATGAAAATGAACTTATAGACATTTAAAATGGGAAATCTAGGAAGCCTAATTAAGTTGTAGTAGTTACCTTTGACCCTAAATATTGTAGGATTAAAGATTATAGAGGTTTAAGAGCTCGATGTCAGATATAGTAGACAAATATTAAAATAAGGATAATATCCAAAGTTTGATATGAACCTCTATTGTTCTGTGAGATCTTTTAATGTTATTGGAGTTGTGTTGGGGGAATATGAAGTTCTTTTTTCTGTCTCTTTTAGTACATTAGTAAGATAGGTTCGATTAGTTATACTTGAGGATAGTTGGTATGAATATTAAATATTTGAACTTTATGGTTAGTGGTGATAATTGGGAAGATGTAATTTGAAGAATCAATAATGATACCTATGCAGATCGGCTTTGACATGGATGTGAAACTTTATGTAATATTTGGGATAAATGACTATGGTTATCCTAGTAATTAGTAGATCGTTATTATCTTGGGCATTATGAATAATTGTTTAGGCTATGATGACTAATGTAATTAAATTGAAGAATATTAAGTGAATAATTGGGAGTCTTGTTTTAGTTTTTATTATATTGTAAGAAGTCTGGTGATAGAGAATTGAGATATATTTTGGGATCATTGGCGATATCTTCACATTTTTGTATATTGCAATATATATATATATATACATATATATATATTGCAATTGATTGTATCATACGGATTCGACAGTATATGTATCGTGAAAAGGTGAAAAGAGTTGTGATGTTAATGAAAGCCACTAAGAATTAATTACATGGTTATTGATTCTAGCTCAATGTCAGAGATTGAGAATGAATACTTGGGAGATAGAAAAATAAAATAAAATAATTGGCTTTAATCAAGATTGTGAACATGTAGAGACATTAAGATTGATCTAAAAGTATGAATCTGAATACAAGTGAGTTATGAAAGGGATTGTAAGGCTTATTGATTTGAGCTCAAGATTGGGGACTGAAAGCATTAGTTTAGAGTTATAACTTGACCCATAGCCCAAGTAGTATATTTGTTTATTTATTAAAATTTCCTTTCGAAGAGAAAGATAGATCATTAGTGAACACATTTTGGAAGTTATAATCTAAGAATATATATGGTGAAACAGGACATATCTTCACAAAACCTTACGAACCAATGAGAATTTTTATCTTGAGGCTAGTTTCTACTTAATGATTATTAAAGGATTATAATTTATATCAGAGTGCCCAGCGAACCATTGGATTAGGTTTAATATTAGTGGAATTAGCCATTAGCTACGGTTATAGTGGTGAATTTAGAGAGTATAAGCTTGAAGAGTGAGATTCAATTTCTTGGAAAACTTGGTGTATAGTTTGATGGTTATAATTGTTGGGAATCCTGTGGTGTCCACCGAACCACAAAAATTGATAAGTGTCCATAGGATGTGAAGTTATTATAAGATTTTAAATATTGTGAGTTTCTCTAGTGTAGTGAGAGACAAAGTCGTTAAGAATGATGCATCTATTTAAGGAATTATTGTAGATCTTGCCATAATGGTATTACTAAGTTATGGATTATATCATAATTTGAGTATAGGAACGATGAGTAATCCTATTAGCGAAATTGAATTTGGTTGTTGTGAAATGCTTATAGATAAGCTACATGTAAGAAGCGAACATGCGATATTTTTTTTTAATGATTGGTAAATTCAAAAGAGAAGTGATATCTGATGAACATGTAGGAAGTTGAAGATCAAATAGTTATGCATGATATGAAATTAGTTTAGTCAATCACATGGAATTATTGAGTACAAAGAATAATCGAAAGTAGTGAATGAAGGTAAACTTGGGGACTTCAATAACTGCAATGATGGTATAAGTTGAAGGAATGAATTTAAAATTTAGGATACGATGTTCTATTTCAATCTTGGCTTTTATGTTTAAAAGATGAATATAAGTGGAGAAATCATGGCCAAATGAGAATTATATAAACTAACTCGACGATTAAGTTTCGAGGACGAAACTTTCTTTTACGAGGGTGGATTGTAAGACCCTGTACTAAAATTAAATAAGGATAATGTTACCTTAAGAATTCTCCTAAGATGAATGAAATAATAGTAGAAACTTAGAATCATTGTTGAAAGATTAATCATGAAGTTTGAGTTTTGGATGAATTGACTTACAGATCAAACTTAGTTTCGAATGTGTGTAAGCTTGAGAAGGGTGATTATGTAAGTTTCCAAATGATTTTAGGTTAAAATAATGCCTCCATTGAATCCAGAAAGTCAAGAAACCTTGGGAGAGGTAATATTAGGTGTATTAGAAGTTAGAAAGTATTTCGGAGTTAAAACGCATTTTAGAAAGAATTCGAGTGGGAAGGAATTTGACACTACCTTAGTATTTTAGCCATAAATTTTTAATATGAACTTCGATTGAGCTGATTTTTGGATAGTAGAAACTAGACTTGAAGGGATACAAAATTGTATTTATCAAAAATTTCTTGAATCGACTTCTAAATATGTGAAAACTGCTCCTGAAGTTAGGACAGAAAGTTGCCACCGTCCTTACGCTCCAAGCACCATCCGAACGGTACTCCTTACCCAAAAAATTTATTTTTCATCAAAAACAGTGACTTTGAACCGTCCGGACACCCAAGGACGGTTCGGACGCTACGCTAAAAACGGCCCCGCTCAGTTTTATGATCTTTCTCCGTTTTTTACCCTAAAAATACCATAAGAACGTTCCTTTAGCCATGTTTCATCAGTTTTTAACCCTAGGCAACCATAGAGATTGAGAGAGAACGAGAAAACACAAGATTCAAATGGGATTCTCACGTTGGAATGGATCAAACACGCTGGGTTTACACACAAACTACGGAATCAAGGTAGGAGATTCTTCTCAAGTGCTTTCATTGAGACTTAGGGTATTATATATGTGTGTTTTCAATCTTCTTGATAGTTATATGGTAAATATTTATGATTTCTTACTTTCTTTATTATTGAAACATAGTTTTGAACAAAATACATGTTTGAGTTCAAAGAATACTTGTTCTTGAATTTCAAAAACCCTAGTTTTGCTAAATACATGTTTGATTATGAAAAATACATGGATTCTTGATTTCTAAATTCCTATTCTTGATTAAATCATATTTTCATTTAATACTTGTTCTTGTTCCAAGAAATAATGATTTTTGACAAAACCCTAGAATTTTAATATCAAAATTGTGAAGGTTTTATTGATATGATCTCTTGCATATTTTAATTCCTTCAATATTATAGTATATTGAGAATTGTGCAATTTTGATACTTGAATTGTTAATAGATATTGTGATTGGTTAAGATTGTGATTGTTGAGAAAATTGTGGTTTCATCTTTTGTATGGTTTGGGTGTGACGGACTTGAATTGCCTTCGAGAGCTGCCGTAGAGTGTTAGAGGTTAGTCTATCCCCGTGGGGGTGAGATGGTTGCCTAACACTTGCAGTTGATTGTTGTTTGTGAGAGCAACCACTATTGTTCACTAAGTTTGAGGCTGAGGGATGACATACCTTTCCTTTGAAGGATGCGTCAATGCCGTGGGAGACAGTATACGCCCTTCCTAAAGTAGTTTGTGATGTGCCCTGCAGGGAATGATTTAGATTGTGTGGTTGTGATGGGTGAACGAGGTAGAATCGTTGTGTAGATTCCTGAGAAACAACCAACATACATGAGAATGGGGATGAACCAACATACATGAGAATGTGGTAGAACCAACATACACGGGAATATGTGATGTGTGGGCTGCTAGGTTTTGTAGGTTTGAGTGTGTGTGTGTCGTGAGAGAGAGAGAGTGATGTATTGTGTTGTGGGTTTGGTGTTGTGTTGTGGGTTTGAGTGTGTGTGTCGTGAGAGAGAGAGAGACTGGGAGGAAGCTGCTGCTACTGGTTTAGCCATGGCGATGAGAAATTCATGAGGGGCTGGTTTAATAGGCAGATGAGCAGAGAGAGAGAGAGAGAGAGAGAGAGAGAGAGAGAGAGAGAGGTAGATAAAAATGGGGGTTATTGAGAGAGAGAGAGAGGTAGATAAAAATGGTGTTTATTTTGGGTTAAGGGGTGGCGTGTGTGTGGGGTTAAAATGGGCGGGAGGAGTAATTCGTAAGTTAGAAGATTGAGATGAAATTTAGACCATTGAATGAAAAATAGATTAAATATGAACCATCATTGTGCTTTCCCAATTGGATTAAAACTGAATTAAATTTTGAAGTGAAAAAAGATTCAAATCTGGTACTATCTTATTACTATAGACGGAGGGTTTGATCATAAAGTCATGATAGAAAAAAATAATAAATTTTGTGCATTGCCCGAGTATCCACTAGCATATATATATATATTATTTTTTTCTATCATGAGTGTGTTTGACTTTTATACCCCATACATTTTCCCCCCCAAACTTATCACTTCTCACTCACTCCACCATCAATATCATTATCATTGTCAGACAACAGGCGGCTACACAACGACTACATCCATTTTTTTTTTACCTTCCTCTTCATTTCCTCTTCACTCTTTTCTCTCTCTCTCTCTCTCTATCTCTCTCTCTTTGTTACCACCATCAAAGCTAGAGCCACCACCACCGACTTCGCTATAGCTAGGTATTCCCCCCCATCTCTCTTCTGCGCAAAGACCTAGCAACCCAGCAGACCTCGTGTAAAACCCGGGCAAATTTGAACTTTTTGTGAATAAGGGCAAAATGGTCATTTGCCATCCTAATGCTTATTTTAAATACTCATACTCTAGACCTCGGATGAGAAAACGGAGTTCGCCGTTGGATTCGTATCGCGAAATCGAGTCACCCTCTCAAATTTCGTCGAATTCCGAGATAGACGGATTTTTGCACGTCGTCCGACGCGACTGCGTGGCGACTGAAATTCCAGGGGTCCCTAAAAACACTTTTTTATAAAATATCTTAAATAAAAAGTGAAAGTTCAAATAAAATTAATTTGAACTTAATCTGAGGTGTAATGAATCGTTTCGGGACGAAAAACGGAGCCGGAAGTCGAAAATATGCGGTGCGATGTGGACCGCACATTTTTGCCTATAAATATCGACCTAAATCAGATATTTTACACATAATATCTCTAAAAATCAGTGCTGAACCGTGTGAGGAGAGAGAAGAGAGAAAAAATGGTTTTTTCAAGTTTTCTTTCGCCAATTCTGGGAGTTCCGTCCGTTGGAATTCGTCAGTCCATAAGTCAAAGTTCATCTACGTGACAAGGGCTACACGTACATACCAAAAAGAGCTGATTTCACCGAAGATCCAAAGACGGGATTTTGGGAAAATCAAATATTTGGACTTAAATCTTGTTCTTGGAGGTTCTACCGGTTGTTTTACGCTCCAAGAGGTAGGGTTCCCTCCTACCTTGGTTCATTTCTAATCTATGGTGTCATAAGTAATGGTTATATGTATAGAGTTGTTATAACTTGTCTATAGTCATGGGAATCATGAAAGGAATATAGAAATGGCCTAGATAAATTCCTTGTTAAATTTGGTCTAGGGAAGTTACTTGTGAAATTTTCTTGTAACTTGTTATTATGTGGGCAAATTGTGTGATAACATGATGATTGCCTTGATGGTGTTTGCTAAATGCCTATGTGTGGATAAAGTTTGTTATGACACAATGATGTATAGCATTCTTGGATATTGTAGTGAACGAATTGTTGATATATGCATGTTTTGATATATGCATGTTTTGATATATTAACATTGTGACAAAATATGGTATTTATATGTTTGCAATATAAATTGCCATGGATATGTTGAAATTGTTCGTATGACATCCATTACATATTGAACATGTGATAAAATTTCTCATTGGGCATGATTGCATATTGAGCATGACATTGGCATCACATTCATGGGCTTAGGCATGAGTGTGGGTGTGTATGCATGGTTAATCAAACACCATTCTTGGTGATTGATGGGTGGGCTCGGGAAAGTAGGGTTGAAAATCCGACTGAGTCGCATGGCTGCATGAAAGAAAAACTTGTGTCGGGTATAGCAAGAAGGGGTAGATCCCCCCCTCGGGTGCAAGACCCGGCGACTTGGTTATACACTCCCCTGTGGTGAAATTCCGGAAAAGTGCAGTATGGTGTACGGAACCGGCGGTATAAAATCTAAAATCCGTTGCCCAACAAGACACAAGATTTTGATTACATAAACACTCATTCAATTGGTGACATCCAACAATGATTTGATTTTGCAAATACATGTTTTCAATTCAAACGGTCATTGGATGTATTTTCCATCAGTTGATGGGGTTACTACACATTGGCATTGCATTGTGTTGTATGAGTGGGTAAGGACTTGGGTTAAGATGCATGAGTGAGTCTCACCTCATTTCATGGCATGACATGGTAGCATTCCAACATCGAATGCATATTCTTGTATGAAATGGTTGTTAAATGTTGTTTGTTGCATGTACACATTTCATATGCATCTAAGATGGGGAGTAGCCTTTGTAGGATATACTCTACTGGGCGTTGGCTCATCCTATACGGGAACACATTTCAGGTGGGAGAAATACACCGGTGGATGGCTCCAATTCGGACCCTCATGTTTGAAGAAAGCCGAATGTGGCTTTATTTTTTTGTTAATGTAAAACACTTGTGAAACTTATGTCTTGGGCATGTAATCTTTTGCAAATAATTGTAATAGAACTTATATGAATTATTGTTAAAACAACCTTGCATGTTTTGACATAGGTAGGGATCAATGGACTCGGTGTGGTCAATGTTTATAAGTATGGATAAATAGACCTGGTGTGGTCAATGTTTACTTATAAATGGACCCGGTGCGGTCATTGTTTTATATTGGGCCTCGGATGGGTCATGTGAAAATATATTGCACAAGTTGTGTTTTGGGTAGAGCTCCCCGTACAAAGGAGACTCTGTCCGAATTTTGTTAAATAATGGACCCCGGTAAATGGGGCATAACGACGCGATACCGAGTTACCCGGTATCCCCGGGTATTCCGCGGGTTGATGGAAAATCAACGGACCCCCGGGTTTTGGGGTGTCACAGCTTGGTATCAGAGCTTAGGTATACGATTTACCTAAGGCTTGAGGGGCATGGGTCTAGACCATTGCATTCCATACGCATTTCATGTTATGTGCTCTACTTGCTACATGTTATGTGTTACTTGTTGTGTGAATTATATACATGGTAGAATGTATATGGAAATGAGGAACACTAGAGTTCGAAAACATAACCTTGGGTTCGGAAAAAGGGATGAACGGGATAGTTCAAGGGTTAAACGTCTACTAGTATGTGACACATGTTCTACTAGTGGAGACAATGAGAGAATTCTCAATATTTGTGTTTGATCCCTAACTTTGGGGTACTAAATTGTTAGTCTATTGTTATCTAATGTGTGTGTAGATGGAAAATAGAGGAAGAGGAAGAGGACGCGACCGAGGTCGAGGCCGAGGCGGTGGACGAAACAACCAACCACCACCATCGGCCTTTGACCAACAAGCCTTTATGGAGGCTATTGGTACTGCAACTGCTTCTATAGCACAGGCTAGTGCTACAGCTGCTACTATTGTACAGGCTAGTGCTACAACAGCTACCATTGCACAAGCTAGTGCAAGTGGGAGCCAAGGAGGCTCAAGTCACCTCCAGAAGTTCAAGGCACATCAGCCTCCGATCTTCATGGGAGGGGCGGACCCGATGGTAGCTGATCGTTGGTTCCGGCAGGTGGACAAGATCTTAAGGGCTATGGAGATCACCTCCGATGCCACTAAGATCACACTAGCTACATTCCAGCTGGAGGGAGAATCCCAAGTATGCTGGGATTGGGTTAGAGACTCCAAGAACTTGGAGGCAATGACTTGGGCAGAGTTCAAGGAACTCTTTATGGGTAAGTACTTCCCAGTGGCCGCTCGACATGCAAAGGCCAAGGAGTTCTTAGAATTGAGGCAGGAGACTATGACAGTGCTCGAATACGTGGCTAAGTTCACAGAATTAGCCCGTTTCGCAGATGATTATGTGGCCACAGACATGGCCAAAGTGAGGAAGTTTGAGGATGGTCTGAAGTTGTCCATCCGGGGCAAAATTGTGGGTCTTCTCCTGCAAGACTTGGACTTGATGGTCCAGACAGCTATGGCCATTGAGAGAGAGGTGGATGATGCACGAAACATCTGGGAGGCGGGTGTTAAAGACAGGAAGAAGGAGGGTCAATCCTCTTTTTCTGGTGCGGGGAAAAAGCAGAGGACTTCTGCTCCGCAGGGGGTATCAAGGGCAGGGCCGCGGCTATCAAGGCTAAGGCCAAGGTCAATACTCCTAAGGCGGGAGAAATCAGAGGCCTCCCAACCAGGCAGGCCAAAGGACTTGCTATCATTGCCACCAATCGGGGCATATGAAGCGGGATTGCCCTCAGAGGCAAGGATCTCAAAGCTATGGGGCATCTCAGCCCCAGTCTTCGGTGGGGCACACACAGACTCACTATACTCCTTCCTACTCCACTATGGGCCAGGGGAACCAGTACCAGTTCCAGGGTGCTACTCAGGCCCCTACTACTTCGCGTGCAGGGATTCCACAATCGGGCCAGGGCATGGGTAGAGGTCGAGGCCAGAGCTCACAAGCCGGGACTTCAGGGACCCAGGGGCGTGTCTATGCCATGATACCTCAGACTGAGCCGGCAGACCAGTCGGTGATACAGGGTACATTTCTGCTCTCTCGCTTATGGGCTAGAATACTATTTGATTCTGGTGCATCTCATTCTTTTATTGCTGCATCTTGTGTGAAAGACTTGGGCTTAGAGGTTGAAACCTTGGAAGAGCCATTACATGTGAGTTCTCCCCTAGGAGTTAGGGTGAGCGTTGATCAGATATGTCGGCGTTGTGAGTTAGAGATCTCAGGGATTTTACTCACCGTGGACCTTAGGGTCATGGACATGTCGGAGTTCGATGTTATCCTTGGTATGGATTGGTTGACGGCACACCGAGTCGTCATTGATTGTGATCGGAAGCGGGTCACTCCTTACACACCAGATGGGGTTTGTTTCATGTTTCAGGGGGATAAGCACGATGCTTTTCCCCAAGCCGTGTACGACTCTAGATGGCACGGGCAGTTAATGGGTTGGCTAGCAAGCCTTACCCTGGAGGACGAGGCGAGACAGAAGTTGGGTCTACCTCGGGTTGTGTGCGAGTATGAGGATGTTTTTTCGAATAAACTACCGGGATTACCTCCACATAGGGATGTAGACTTCATTATAGAGTTGCATCCCGGTACATCGCCCATCTCTATGACTCCACATAGGATGGCGCCTGCTGAGTTGCAAGAACTCAAGGTCCAATTGCAGGAATTGTTGGACAGGGGGTTCATTAGACCGAGTACCTCACCTTGGGGTGCTCCGGTGTTATTTGCGAAGAAGAAGGACAAAACCCTTCGACTATGCATAGATTACCGGTAGTTGAATAGGGTTACTATCAAGAATAGGTACCCTTTGCCGAGGATTGATGACTTGTTTGATCAGCTGAGAGGGGCGCGGGTCTACTCCAAGATATATCTCCGCACCGGTTACCATCAGTTGAGGGTTAGGGAGACAGATATCCCTAAGACGGCGTTTCGGACGCGTTATGGGCATTTCGAGTTCACATTGATGCCATTTGGATTGACGAATGCCCCGACAGCATTCATGGATCTCATACATAGGGTGTTTCAACCCTACCTTAATCAATTTGTTGTAGTCTTTGTTGACGACATCTTGATCTACTCCAAGTCTGAGGAGGAGCATGAGGGTCACTTGAGGATTGTTCTCCAGGCCTTGAGAGACCATCAGTTGTACGCCAAGTTCAGGAAGTGTGAATTTTGGCAGACTGAGGTGAAGTTTTTGAAACATGTGGTGTCAGCTTCAGGTGTATCCGTAGACCCAGAGAAGGTTGAGGCAGTCATGAATTGGGAGAGGCCGAAGTCAGTCTTCGAGATACGCAGTTTCTTGGGATTGGCAGGGTATTACCGGCGGTTTATTGAGGACTTCTCCCGACTAGCTGCACCTATGACCAGGTTGACTCGGAAAGAGGTCAAGTTCGAGTGGAATGATGCTTGTGAGAAGGCATTCCAGGAGTTAAAGAGGAGGCTTACTTCAGCCCCTATCTTGATAGTCCCGGAAAGGGGACAGAGGTACACAGTGTATTGTGATGCCTCGAAGGACGGACTAGGATGTGTCTTGATGCAGTCCGGGAGGGTGGTGGCTTATGGTTCTCGGCAGTTAAAGAACCACAAGCAAAATTACCCCACACATGACCTGGAGTTGGCGGCCATTGTCTTTGCCTTGAAGGCTTGGCGCCACTATTTATACGGTGAGCAGTTCGAGGTGTTTTCATACCACAAAAGTCTGAAGTACATTTTTACACAACGGGACCTCAACATGAGGCAACACAGGTGGATGGAGTATCTGGAGGATTATGACTTCACTTTGCATTACCATCCCGGTAAAGCAAATGTGGTGGCTGATGCACTCAGCCAGAAGTCACGGGGAGTCTTGGCTAGTGTAGCTTCCCGAGAGTGGCAGATGCTCGAGACTATGGGACAGTTCGGCTATGTTATATGGGTCAGGCTCAGGGTACTTTGGGGATTTTGGTGGCTACGCCTTCCCTACTGAGCAGGGTTATTGAGTCCCAGAATCAGGACACAGAGCTATTGTCCATCCGGGACCGTGTACATGAATTTACAGGTGACGAGGGCTGGGCCATTCACTCGGATGGTAGTCTTCGGTATCGAGGAAGGGTTGTGGTTCCTCAGTTGGCGGATCTGAGAGAGGAGATCCTTAAGGAGTTCCATTGCTCTCGTTTTACGGTTCATCCAGGGGGCACGAAGATGTATCATGATCTTCGTCGCTAGTATTATTGGAATGGGATGAAGAGGCAGGTTAGCAATTTTGTTAGTAGATGTCTCACGTGTCAGCAAGTGAAGGCTGAACACCAGAGACCAGCAGGGTTACTCCAGCCATTGGAGGTAGCTGAGTGGAAGTGGGAACATGTCACGATGGATTTTGTGACTCACTTGCCACGGACATCGCGGGGACATGATGCGGTATGGATGATAGTGGACCGACTTACGAAGTCGGCACACTTTTTGGCTGTGCAGATGACCTTCACACTGGAGGAATTCTGCAGGTTATATATACGGGAGATTGTCCGGTTGCATGGGGTACCCATATCTATAGTATCAGATCGGGATGCCAGGTTTACGGCTCATTTTTGGGAGAGTTTCCAACGAGCCATGGGGACACAGCTGATGATGAGCACTGCTTTTCATCCCCAGACGGACGGTCAGTCTGAGAGGACCATTCAGACATTAGAGGACATGCTACGGGCATGTGTCCTAGATCTCAAGGGTAGCTGGGAAGATCATTTACCCTTGGTGGAGTTCGCCTACAACAACAGTTATCAGGCGAGCATACAGATGGCACCCTATAAGGCACTATATGGGAGGCCTTGTCGATCTCCGGTTTGTTGGACAGAGGTGGGAGAAAGAACCGCTACGGGGCCGGAATTGGTTAGGGACACCTCGGAGAAGGTAGACTTGATACGGAAGCGTCTTCTCACGGCTCAAAGCCAGCAGAAGAGCTACGTCGATAGACGGCGGCGACCTCTAGAGTTTGAGGTGGGAGATCATGTCTTCTTGAAGGTGATGCCTACGAGATGAGTGGTCAGGTTCGGCAAGCGAGGAAAGCTGTCACCGAGGTATATCGGGCCCTTTAAGATACTTGAGAGGGTTGGTACAGTCGCTTACCGGTTGGCGTTACCGCCAAACCTATCAGGTGTTCATGCGGTATTCCATGTCTCTATGCTCCGGAAATACACCCCAGATCCGACTCATGTGGTGGATTGGGGCGAGCTTGTTGTTGATGCGGATGGGACCTTCGAGGAGGGACCAGTGCGTATCATGGATAGCCGAGATCAGGTTTTGCGAGGCAAGACCGTAAGGCTAGTGAAAGTGTTGTGGCAGCACCGGGGAGTGGAAGAGGCGACCTGAGAGCGCGAGTACACCGTACGTGCCAATTATCCTTTCTTGTCTGAGGATAGAGGTACATTTTTATAGTCATTTACTATTACATGATTGTAGCATATGCATGAGATTGCATGTATGTGTGTGTGAATTTCGGGGACGAAATTCTTTTTAAGGGGGGAAGAATGTAAAACCCGGGCAAATTTGAACTTTTTGTGAATAAGGGCAAAATGGTCATTTGCCATCCTAATGCTTATTTGAAATACTCATGCTCTAGACCTCGAATGAGGAAACGGAGTTCGCCGTTGGATTCGTATCGCGAAATCGAGTCACCCTCTCAAATTTCGTCGAATTATGAGATAGACAGATTTTTGCACGTCGTTCGAGGCGACTGCGTGGCGACTAAAATTCCAGGGGTCCCTAAAAACACTTTTTTATAAAATATCTTAAAGAAAAAGTGAAAGTTCAAATAAAATTAATTTGAACTTAATCTGAAGTATAATGAATCGTTTCGGGACGAAAAAAGGAGCCGGAAGTCGAAAATATGCAGTGCGATGTGGACCGCACATTTTTGCCTATAAATATCAACCTAAATCAGATATTTTACACATAATATCTCTAAAAATCAGTGCTGAACCGTGTGAGGAGAGAGAAGAGAGAAGAGAGAAGAGAGAAAAAATGGTTTTTTCAAGTTTTCTTTCGCCGATTCTAGGAGTTCCGTCCGTCGGAATTCGTCAGTCCAGAAGTCAAAGTTCATCTACGCGACAAGGGCTACGCGTACATACCAAAAAGAGTTGATTTCACCGAAGATCCAAAGACGGGATTTTGGGAAAATCAAATATTTGGACTTAAATCTTGTTCTTGGAGGTTCTACCAGTTGTTTTACGCTCCAAGAGGTAGGGTTCCCTCCTACCTTGGTTCATTTCTAATCTATGGTGTCATAAGTAATGGTTATATATATAGAGTTGTTATGACTTTTCTATAGTCATGGGAATCATGAAAGGAATATAGAAATGGCCTAGATAAATTCCTTGTTAAATTTGGTCTAGGGAAGTTACTTGTGAAATTTTCTTGTAACTTGTTATTATGTGGGCAAATTGTGTGATAACATGATGATTGCCTTGATGGTGTTTGCTAAATGCCTATGTGTGGATAAAGTTTGTTATGACACAATGATGTATAGCATTCTTGGACATTGTAGTGAACGAATTGTTGATATATGCATGTTTTGATATATTAACATTGTGACAAAATATGGTATTTATATGTTTGTAATATAAATTGCCATGGATATGTTGAAATTTTTCGTATGGCATCCATTACATATTGAACATGTGATAAAATTTCTCATTGGGCATGATTGCATATTGAGCATGACATTGGCATCACATTCATGGGCTTAGGCATGAGTGTGGGTGTGTATGCATGGTTAATCAAACACCATTCTTGGTGATTGATGGGTGGGCTCGGGAAAGTTGGGTTGAAAATCCGACTGAGTCGCCTGGCTGCATGAAAGAAAAACTTGTGTCGGGTATAGCAAGAAGGGGTAGATCCCCCCCTCGGGTGCAAGACCCGGCGACTTGGTTATACACTCCCCTGTGGTGAAATTCCGGAAAAGTGCAGTATGGTGTACGAAACCGGCGGTATAAAATCCAAAATCCGTTGCCCAACAAGACACAAGATTTTGATTACATAAACACTCATTCAATTGGTGACATCCAACAATGATTTGATTTTGCAAATACATGTTTTCAATTCAAACGGTCATTGGATGTATTTTCCATCAGTTGATGGGGTTACTACACATTGGCATTGCATTGTGTTGTATGAGTGGGTAAGGACTTGGGTTAAGATGCATGAGTGAGTCTCACCTCATTTCATGGCATGACATGGTAGCATTCCAACATCGAATGCATATTCTTGTATGAAATGGTTGTTAAATGTTGTTTGTTGCATGTACACATTTCATATGCATCTAAGATGGGGAGTAGCCTTTGTAGGATATACACTACTGGGCGTTGGCTCATCCTATACGGGAACACATTTCAGGTGGGAGAAATACACCGGTGGATGGCTCCAATTCGGACCCTCATGTTTGAAGAAAGCCGAATGTGGCTTTATTTTTGTGTTAATGTAAAACACTTGTGAAACTTATGTCTTGGGCATGTAATCTTTTGCAAATAATTGTAATAGCACTTATATGAATTATTGTTAAAACAACCTTGCATGCTTTGACATAGGTAGGGATAAATGGACCCGGTGTGGTCAATGTTTATAAGTATGGATAAATACACCCGGTGTGGTCAATGTTTACTTATAAATGGACCCGGTGCGGTTATTGTTTTATATTGGGCCTCGGATGGGTCATGTGAAAATATATTGCAGAGATTGAGTTTTGGGTAGAGCTCCCCGTACAAAGGAGACTCTGCCCGAATTTTGTTAAATTATGGACCCCGATAAATGGGGCATAACGGCGCGATACCGAGTTACCCGGTATCCACGAGTATTCCGCGGGTTGATGGAAAATCAACGGACCCCCGGGTTTTGGGGTGTCACACCTCGACCCTTCTTCTTCCGCTCTTCACCTTTCTCCCTCTCTCCTCTCTCCTCTCTACTTTTCTCCCATCCACCCAACAACTCCAACCCACAGCTCCCAACCACCGTCTTCCCCACCCACCCCTGTCCATAACTCCAACCCATCGCAACACAAGACCAACCCTTAGCAACGGTTGACGATGACCTCATCTTCAGCGATGGTTCTGAAGTTACATGTTTGATTCTGGATTTTATATTTGGGGTTTGAGATTTTTACATATTTGATTTTTGTCGTGATTTCCTACATCCCTAATTTCAATTTCTCTCACAAACTAAAAAAAGAAAAATTCTTGCTGTGCTAGTGTATTTGCAAATAAAGACAATGGAATATATAGGGTTGAATGGCCTCTCTACTATGAACTGTAACAAGATGAACCCCCTTCCTTCATCTACTAATGAAATTGGTGATCCACCCAAAGAGTGCCTTGATTGCAGTCGAATACACAATAGTTGTAAATTGCTTTAGTGATTCTTTATTCATAAGCAAGGTTGGTGGCCATACTTTGTAGTTTCTTTGGTAACCGTCGAAATTGGGTGAAAGTAAATCAAAGAGAAAGAAAAGAGAAAAAAATCAGACAACGGTTTTCCATCTTTCTCTCTGTCTCTAAAATTAATTACCATTTTCTGATTTGTCGCGGGTTGTTTTTCTTGATCGTTAATCCATGGTTCTGTTGATGATTGAATCTACAATGGCAGTGATATTTATCTCAGCCTGAATTGTCTCTAATCTCATATTTTCAAATTTTAGTGCTTTCATGCAATTTTTTTTTCACTGGCTAAATGTCTGTTTGGCAGGTTAGTGGCTAATGTAACGCCAGAATTGGGCATTGTGCCGACAATGTGGTGACGATCATCTTATATCTGTTAGAATGTGCTATATTCATGCTTAATCATAACATAGTTCTTGAGTTTGAAAATGGAGATGGAATCAATAATATAAAATTTGGGTAACTCATTACATTTGTTGGCTGTTAAATTCTGTTTTTTCAAGCCTGTGGTTTCTTTTTTCAAGCTATTAACTCCCCATCTCTCTATTCTCTCCTCCTCTTCTCTTAATAGTGCTGCCAACAACCACCGGTTGATTAATTGACTGTGCTGGTATCGTTGAAGAAGTTGACAGGGAAGCAAAAAAGTGGAGAAGAGGTAACCATGGAAAAAAGGGAAAACTTACAAACTTTGTTATGAAAAATCCCAACTCCCAAGAAGAATCTTAAGCAGAATTCTCACATACATGAATTGTTTCTTTCCCTTGGAAGTTTTTCTTAATCAGAATTAATAACACATTCATATTCTTATACATATCTTTTGGTTCCCAACTACAATAGCCAGGAATTGCTTTGAAGAACCTCATTCTCGAAGGTGATGGAGACATTCTGTGACACCCCAAAATCCGGGGGTCCGTTAATTACCCATCAACCCGCGGAATGCCCGTGGATACCGAGTAGCTCGATATCTCAACGTTATGCCCCATTTACCGGGGTCCATACTTTATTAAAAATTTGGACAGAGTCTCCTTTGTAAGGGGAACTCTACTCAAAACACAACATGTGCATCATATAATGACAAGACCCATCCGAGGTCCAATATTCAACAATGACCACACCGGGTCCATTTATAAGTAAACATTTGTCACACCGGGTCCAATTATCTATATTCATACAAAAACATGCACGGCTATATTAAAATTAGTCCATAAAAGTCCAATTACAATTCTCTTACTTACATTACATGCCAAAAACTAAATTACAAGTTTAGTTTTACACAAAAGGATTAAAAGCCACAAGTCGGCTTTTCTTCAACCATGAGGCTCCAAGTGAGAGCCGTCCACCGGTGTATATCCCGCACCTGAAATGTGTCCCGTATAGGGTGAGCCAATGCCCAATAGAGTACATCCTACAGAGGCTACCCCCCCACCTTAGATGCATATGCAATGTGTATATGTAACAAACAACATTTCACAACCATTCCATACAAGAATATGCATTCAATGTTGGAATGCTACCATGTCATGCCATGAAATGAGGTGATGCTCACTCATGCACTTTACCCCGAGTCCTCACAGACTCCCACAACACAATGCAATGCCAATGTGTAATGACCAGTCTTCGACGGAAATACATCCAATGATCACTTTGAATAAAAATCACGCGTTTTATAAATAAGATCATTATTGGATGATACTCATTGAATGAGTATTTTATAAATCAAAATCTTGTGTCTTGTTGGGCAACGGATTTTGGTATCTCAACCACCGGTTCCGTACACACCAGCACTTTTCTGGAATTTCACCGCCGGGAAGTGCCTGAACCATGTGACCGGGTTTTGCACCCGAGGGAGAGTCTAGCCCTTCTTGCTATACCTGACACAAGTTTTTTCTTTCATGCATGCAACCGTACGACTCAGTAGGATAATCAATCCCACTTTCCCGAGCCCACACTTCAATCACCAAACAAGGTGTTTGATTAACCATGCATATCACACACCCACACTCATGACTTATGCCCATGAATGTGATGCTAAAGTCATACCCAACATGCAATGAATGCCAAATGAGCAACTCAACCATATGTCAATGTTTCATGGCAATTTATATCACAAGAGCATATAAAATACCAATAATTCTTCACAATGTTAATATAACACAAACATGTATATACATTGACAAATTTTCATATAACAATTCCAAGCATGTTATCACAATTTTTTTATGTCAATAACACACTTAATCACGAAGGCACCATATAACACATAACAACCCATGTAATAGTCCACTTAACGGCCCTTATATAAGCCACAAAACAGCCCCTACATAGGCTATAAAACCAACTCCTATATAGGCCATAAAACAGTCCAAAAACAGCCCCTAAGCCATGCACAAAACAGCCCGTAAACGGCGCACAAAATAGCCCGTATTTCAATCCGAAATACAGCCACATAACAGTCCCTATTTCAACCCAAAACAGTCCATAAAAATCAGTTCAAAGCAGTCCATTTTTCAGTCCAAAAACAGTCCACTTTTTCGTCCAAAAACATTCACAATTTCAGTAACTAAACAGCCCACAATTCAGCTATAAAACAGCCCCCTAAAACAGGTATAAAACAGCCCCTTAAACAGGCATAAAACAGTCCGTAACTCAGCCCCTTAACATGGCCTCAAAACAGTCCACAATTGTAACCAAAACAGTCCATAATTTAGCCACAAAAGAGGTCATGTAACAGCCCCTAATTCAACCACTTAACCATGCATAAAACAAGCATAAAACAGCCCCTTAAACAGGCACTAAACAGCCCACAATTCAGCCATAAAAGAGGCCATGTAACAGCCCCTAATTCAGCCCCTTAAACAGGCATGTAACAGCCCCTTAACCATGCATAAAACAAGCATAAAACAGTCATGTTTCAGCCATATTTCAGCGACCAAAAACAGCCCCTTAAGGTAGGAGTAAAACCAAAGTAGGAAGAACTCTACCTCTTGTAGCGTGTAGGAAGTGGTAGAACTTCCAAAAACACCCAAAACAAGCCCAAAGCTCACGATTTCCCCAAAGTCTCCTCCCGGATCTTCGGTGAAATCCTTCGTTCTTGGTACGTAGACGTAGCCCTCGTCGACGTGATCGACTTTCTCTCTTGGCTCGACGGAATCCGACCGAAAGAACTCCGAGAATCGGCGGAAGAAAACTTGAAAACCCACTTTCTCTCCTCTCTTCCTCTCCAACGTGTGAGACCAGCTGAGTTGGGAGATATTTCTGCTGAAATATCTCAATTAAGTCCCTATTTATAATTTTAGAATGTGCGGTCCATAACGCACCGCATATTTCCGACTTCCGGGTCCGTTTTTCGTCCCGAAATGATTCATTATACTTCGGATTAAGTTCAAATAAATTTTATTGGAACTTTAACTTAATTTTAAGGAAATTTAAAAAAAAAAACATTTTTGGGGACCTTTAAAAAGTCATTCGCCACGCAGTCGCCTCGAACGACGTGCAAAAATCTGACTATCTCGGAATTCGACGAAATTTGACAGGGTGACTAGATTTCGCGATACGAATCCAATAGCGAACTCCGTTTCCTCATCCGAGGTCTAGAGCATGAGTATCTCAAATACGCATTAGGATGACAAATGACCATTTTGCCCTTATTCACAAAAATTCAAATTTACCCGGGTTTCACATTCTTCCCCCCTTAAAAGAATTTCGTCCCCGAAATTCACACATACATACACATACAACCACATGCATATGCAACAATCAATTAATATTTAATGACTATTAGAAAGTACCTCCATCCTCGAATAAGAAAGGATAATGGGTACGGATGGTGTCCTCGCGCTCCCATGTCGCCTCTTCCATTCCTCGGTGCTGCCACAACACCTTCACTAGCCGCACGGTCTTGCCTCGCAAAACCTGTTCCCGGCTATTGATGAGCGCATAATATTGCATATTTGAAGGGCTCATTACATGCACTATAACTCAACTTTTGCATTTAAATACTTAGTGTTAGCCAAAATTGTCTATAATGTTGATATTTTGATGTTGCAACCTTTTATAGCTTAAATGATTGATTTTAGGACATTTCAACCTTGATGGATGTGTGGTGAAGGCATGGACACAATACATGAAGAATTGGAGGCTTAAAAGTGAAGAAATCAAGAAGGCATTGGTGCTTGGGAACAAGGGCACCAGCTGCAGCAACAATTGGAAGCACTGCCTCAGAATTCCTCCATTTTGACCATGATCTACTCATAATTTGGAAAAGTTCAAAACATGAAAGTTGTAGATATGGGTGTCTTCTGTTGGTGTCAAAATTTCAGCTCAATCCAACGGTTAGATCAAGAGTTATGCCAATTCTACCGAAGGTGGTCCAGTGCAGAAAAACAGTACCGGTACCAAATGGTACCGGTACCCAGTACCGGTACTCCGGACCTTTTGGTCGCGAAAACAGCCTGTAACTCAACTTTGAGGCTTGGGGGTCCCACCTACACTTCTCCCACGCCTATCCCAACATTTCCTTACACATTTACAGGCCTCCTACACTCAAGTGGAAGACTTTAAAAGGCCAATGCATTAAAGGAGGAATGGGGGGGAAGTGGGCTGCCCATGCTATGATCTCCTAGCCTGTCAAAGCCTTCCATTCAGCCCTCTCTTGATGGGAGCTCGTACAGACAGCTAGGGGGGAGCCTCATGGACGAAAATGCAACTCTCTCACACCATTATATTCAGCATTTCATTCATTTGTAAAGGGTTGGCTACCTAAGCTTAGAGTAGTTTTAGTGAGGAAGAAGATGAATAGTAAAGTTGTGATTTTTACATGTTCTTCCATCCATTTCTCTTGTAACCTCTTGTAAGGATATTGTAAGCTTCCTTTACTGTCTTTAATGCCATTTATTAGAAGTACATTTCAAGTTTAGCCTTGCACTTTACATTTCACCATTGTTATGCTTTCAAGTTCTTCATTTTCATGCTTTAAATTGGGTATTGTATTTCCTTCTTCTTACTTTAAGATTTCTTGAATCTAGTTAAGTTTTAATCTTCTTTTCCTTTACTTGTCTATTTACATTATGCTTGACTTTCTTTTATGAATGAGTAGTTAGATTTAAGTTGGGTAATCCAAGGGAGACCTTCTCTTGGGGATTCCATTTCAACTCTTCTCCTTCCTCCTCTCGGTGTACGGTGGTTCGGTTTGACGGGATTGAGAGTGGACGAGTTAGTGAGCCTTTGATATTCCGTAGGCCTAGTCACGGTTTATGCTTAGATACTCACCAATCTCGTCCCTAGCTTCCCCTGAATCAATCGTTCACCTATGCACCATTGGAAGAAGATTTCGAGTTGAGTTGGAATTCCCATTAGAATGACCTCTTTGGATTAGCCAACACTTGTTTTATTGCATTTTCATTTTCAATCACAACCACAAAACTCAAACAAAGATTTTACATTTTTCTCTTTTGTTCACCAAAATCACTTTCACACAACTCCCTTTCCTTCCCTGAGGAGACGACCTTGGAATTCTTTCCAAGTAAAACACCGACAACGAAAAACTCCTTACGATTGGGGAGCACTTTTGTTCACACACATTCCATTTCATTTCACACATTTTGTTCATTCCACATTTCCACCACCATTCTGTTGTTGCCTAATCTTTTGCATTACCCCGAGGGAGAGTGACACTCTCCCATCCATATAAGCCACATACAATACACACATTGAGGGTGAGGGTGATGTTACGAGGTTAGGAAACAACAACGTTTTCCAATCAATCAGCTATCCATGATGAGCACCGGTCCCTCCTCGAAGGTCCCATCCGCATCAACCACAAGCTCGCCCCAATCCACTACATGAGTCGGATCTGGGGTGTATTTTCGGAGTATAAGACATGAAATACTGCGTGAACACCCAATAGATTTGGCGGTAACGCCAATCGGTAAGCAACTGTACCTATCCTCTCGAGTACCTCGAAGGGCCCGATATACCTCGACGACAGCTTTCCCCGCTTGCCGAACCTGACCACTCCTCTCTTAGGCATCACTTTCAAGAAGACATGATCTCCCACCTCAAACTCTAGAGGTCGCCGCCGTCTATCGGCGTAGCTCTTCTGCCGGCTTTGAGCCGTGAGAAGACGCTTCCAAATCAAGTCCACCTTCTCCGATGTGTCTTTTATCAATTCCGGACCCGTAGAAGACCTCTCTCCTACCTCCGTCCAACAGACCGGAGAACGACATGGCCTCCCGTACAATGCCTCATAGGGTGCCATCTGTATACTCGCCTAATAACTATTGTTATAGGCGAACTCCACCAAGGGCAAATGATCTTCCCAGCTACCCTTGAGATCTAGGACGCATGCCCGCAGCATGTCCTCTAAGGTCTAGATAGTCCTCTTCGACTGACCATCCGTCTGAGGATGAAAAATAGTGCTCATCATCAACTGTGTCCCCATGGCTCGCTGGAAACTCTCTCAAAACTGAGCCGTAAACCTAGGATCTCGATCCGATACTATAGATACGGGTAGCCCATGCAACCGAAAAAATCTCCCGTATGTACAACCTGCAAAATTACTCCAATGTGAAGGTCATCCGCACTGCAGAAAATGTGCCGACTTGGTAAGCCGGTCCACTATCACCCACACCGCGTCATGCCCCCGCGATGTCCGTGGCAGATGGGTTACAAAATCCATCGTGATATACTCCCACTTCCACTCAGCTATCTCCAAAGGCTGGAGTAATCCTACTGGTCTTTGGTGCTCAGCCTTAACTTGCTGACATGTGAGACATCGTTTGACAAAATCTCCAACATCTCTCTTCATCCCGCTCCAATAATACTGGCGACGAATATCATGATACTTCTTCGTGCCACCTGGGTGCACAGCAAATCGGGAACAATGAAACTCTTTGAGAATCTCCTCTCTAAGCTCCGCAGTCTAGGGAACCACAATTCGTCCCCTGAACCGAAGACTACCATTTGTGTGAATGGCCCAGCCTTCACCACCCGTACCCAATCGTACTCGGTCCCTGATGGACACTAACTCAGTATCCTGTCCCTGGGACTCAATAACCCTGCTCAGTAGGAAAAGTGTAGCCACCAAGCTCCCCAAAGTACCCTGAATATAATCAGCGTAATGTAGCCCGAACTGTCCCATAGTCTCGAGCATCTGCCACTCTCGGGAAGCCACACTAGCCACAACTCCCCGTGACTTTCGGCTGAGTGCATCAGCAACCACATTTGCTTTACCGGGATGGTAATGCAAAGTGAAGTCGTAATCTTCCAGGTACTCCATCCACCTGTGTTGCCTCATGTTGAGGTCCCGTTGTGTAAAGATGTACTTCAGACTCTTGTGGTCCGAAAACACTTTAAATTGCTCACCATATAAATAGTGGCGACAGACCTTCAAGGCAAAGACAATGGCCACCAACTCTATGTCATGTGTAGATTAATTCTGCTCGTGGTTCTTTAACTGCCGAGAACCATGAGTTACTACCCTACCGGACTGCATCAAAACACACCACAGTCCGTCCTTCGAGGCATCACAATACACTGTGTACCTATGTCCCCTTTCTAGAACCATCGGAATAGGAAAAGAGTAACCTACTCTGTAAATTTGGCAATTAGTACCGAAGCGCCTCGAGGTGAAGCATTCGATCTAAGGAACCGTTGTCCAACAATTCTTGTATTTGGACCTAGAGTTCTCGCAACTCTGCATGTGTCATTCTATGTGGGGTCATAGAAATGGCACGATGTACCGGGATGCAACTCAATGGTGAAGTCTACATCCCTCTGTGGAGGTAATCCCGGTAGTTTATCCGAAAAAACGTCCTCATACTCACACACAACCCGAGGTAGACCCAACTCATGTCTCACCTCGTCCACTAGGGTAAGGCTTGCTAGCCAACCCATTAACTGCCTGTGCCAACGAGAATCATACACAGCCTGAGGTAAAGCGTCATGTTTTTTCCCCCAGAACTTAAAACAAACACCTTCCGGCGTATAAGCAGTGACCTCTTACGATCACAATCTATGACGACGTGGTGTGTCATCAACCAATCCATTCCCAAGATTACATCAAACTCCGACATGTCCGTAACCCTAAAGTCCACAATGAGTAGAATCCCTGAGATCTCTAACTCACAACCCCGACATATCTGATCAACCCTCACCCTAGCACCTAGGGGAGAACTCACATGCAATGGCTCTTCCAAGGTTTCAACCTCTAAGCCCAAGTCTTGAAAAAGAAAACCCACAATTTTACCTCTGATGGACAACTTCAAGTCATCCTCAAACTTTCTTACTTTGGCCATATCTGTGGCCACGTAATCATCGGCGAAACGGGCTAGTTCTGTGAACTTAGCCACGTATTCCATCACCGTCCTTGTCCCTTGCCTCAAGTCTAAGAACTCTCGGGCCTTTGCATGTCGAGCGGCCACCGGAAAGTACTTACCCTTGAAGAGTTCCTTGAACTCTGCCCATGTCATTATCCCCAAGTTCCTTGAGGTCTTTACCCAATCCCACCACACTTGGGATTCTCCCTCTAGCTAAAAAGTAGCTAGGGTTATCTTCGTAGCATCGGAGATGATCTCCATTGCCCCTAAGACCTTGTCCACTCGCCGGAACCAATGGTCAGCTACCATCGGATCCGCCCTTCCCATGAAGATCAGAGGCTGGTGTGCCTTGAACTTTTGGAGGTGACTTGAACCTCCTTGTCCCCCACTTGCACTAGTTTATGCAATGGTAGCAGTTGTAGCACTAGCTTGTGCAATCGTAACTACCGCAGTATCAATAGCCTCTATAAAGGCTTGTTGATCAAAGGCCAGTAGTGGTTGGTTATTCCACCCACCGCCTCAGCGTCCTCTTCCTCGGTTTGCCATCTACACACATGTCAAATGGCAATAGAGTCTCACAAAGGATCCCAAGATAGGGATCAAATTTTTGTAAACTTTGAGATTTACCTCATCGTCCCCCTAGTGGTGCTTATGCCATCCACTAGTAGACATTTATGCCTTGAACTATCCCGTTCATCCCTTTTCCGAATCCAATGTTATGTTTTCTAACCCTAGTGTGTTCATTTCCATATACATCCTACCATGTATATAACCCACATAACAAGTAGTACATAACATGTACCAAGTAGAGCACATAGCATATAGCAAATATAGCACATAACATGAAATGCACATGGAATGCAATGGTCTAGACCCATTCCCAATCAAGCCTTAGGTAAATCGTATACCTATGCTCTGATACCAAGCTGTGACACCCCAAAATCCGGGGGTCCGTTGATTACCCATCAACCCGCGGAATGCCCGTGGATACCGAGTAGCTCGATATCTCAACGTTATGCCCCATTTACCGGGGTCCATACTTTATTAAAAATTTGGACAGAGTCTCCTTTGTAAGGGGAACTCTACTCAAAACACAACATGTGCATCATATAATGACAAGACCCATCCGAGGTCCAATATTCAACAATGACCACACCGGGTCCATTTATAAGTAAACATTGGCCACACCGGGTCCAATTATCTATACTCATACAAAAACATGCACGGCTATATTAAAATTAGTCCATAAAAGTCCAATTACAATTCTCTTACTTACATTACATGCCAAAAACTAAATTACAAGTTTAGTTTTACACAAAAGGATTAAAAGCCACAAGTCGGCTTTTCTTCAACCATGAGGCTCCAAGTGAGAGCCGTCCACCGGTGTATATCTCGCACCTGAAATGTGCCCCGTATAGGGTGAGCCAATGCCCAATAGAGTACATCCTACAGAGGCTACCCCCCACCTTAGATGCATATGCAATGTGTATATGTAACAAACAACATTTCACAACCATTTCATACAAGAATATGCATTCAATGTTGGAATGCTACCATGTCATGCCATGAAATGAGGTGATGCTTACTCATGCACTTTACCCCGAGTCCTCACAGACTCCCACAACACAATGCAATGCCAATGTGTAATGACCCGTCTTCGATGGAAATACATCCAATGAT
Source organism: Ilex aquifolium (assembly GCA_951799425.1). Lineage (NCBI taxonomy): Eukaryota > Viridiplantae > Streptophyta > Magnoliopsida > Aquifoliales > Aquifoliaceae > Ilex > Ilex aquifolium. The sequence continues at coordinate 18,410,533 of OX637400.1, forward strand.
CACTTTGAATAAAAATCACGCGTTTTATAAATAAGATCATTATTGGATGGTACTCATTGAATGAGTATTTTATAAATCAAAATCTTGTGTCTTGTTGGGCAACGGATTTTGGTATCTCAACCACCGGTTCCGTACACACCAGCACTTTTCTGGAATTTCACCGCCAGGAAGTGCCTGAACCATGTGACCGGATTTTGCACCCGAGAGAGAGTCTAGCCCTTCTTGCTATACCCGACACAAGTTTTTTCTTTCATGCATGCAACCGTGCGACTCAGTAGGATAATCAATCCCACTTTCCCGAGCCCACACTTCAATCACCAAACAAGGTGTTTGATTAACCATGCATATCACACACCCACACTCATGACTTATGCCCATGAATGTGATGCTAAAGTCATACCCAACATGCAATGAATGCCAAATGAGCAACTCAACCATATGTCAATGTTTCATGGCAATTTATATCACAAGAGCATATAAAATACCAATAATTCTTCACAATGTTAATATAACACAAACATGTATATACATTGACAAATTTTCATATAACAATTCCAAGCATGTTATCACAATTTTTTTATGTCAATAACACACTTAATCACAAAGGCACCATATAACACATAACAACCCATGTAATAGTCCACATAACGGCCCTTATATAAGCCACAAAACAGCCCCTATATAAGCCACCAAAACAGCCCCTACATAGGCTATAAAACCAACTCCTATATAGGCCATAAAACAGTCCAAAAACAGCCCCTAAGCCATGCACAAAACAGCCCGTAAACGGCGCACAAAATAGCCCGTATTTCAATCCAAAATACAGCCACATAACAGTCCCTATTTCAACCCAAAACAGTCCATAAAAATCAGTTTAAAGCAGTCCATTTTTCAGTCCAAAAACAGTCCACTTTTCCGTCCAAAAACATTCACAATTTCAGTAACTAAACAGCCCACAATTTAGGCACTAAACAGCCCACAATTCAGCCATAAAACAGCCCCCTAAAACAGGTAAAAAACAGCCCCTTAAACAGGCATAAAACAGTCCGTAACTCAGCCCCTTAACATGGCCTCAAAACAGTCCACAATTGTAACCAAAACAGTCCATAATTTAGCCACAAAAGAGGTCATGTAACAGCCCCTAATTCAGCCACTTAACCATGCATAAAACATCCCCTTAAACAGGCACTAAACAGCCCACAATTCAGCCATAAATGAGGCCATGTAACAGCCCCTAATTCAGCCCCTTAAACAGGCATGTAACAACCCCTAATTCAACCCCTTAACCATGCATAAAACAAGCATTAAACAGTCATGTTTCAGCCATATTTCAGCCACCAAAAACAGCCCCTTAAGGTAGGAGTAAAACAAAAGTAGGAAGAACCCTACCTCTTGTAACGTGTAGGAAGTGGTAGAACTTCCAAAAACACCCAAAACAAGCCCAAAGCTCACGATTTCCCCAAAGTCTCCTCCCGGATCTTCGGTGAAATCCTTTGTTCTTGGTACGTAGACGTAGCCCTCGTCGACGTGATCTTCTTTCTCTCTTGGCTCGACGGAATCCGACCGAAGGAACTCCGAGAATCGGCGGAAGAAAACTTGAAAACCCACTTTCTCTCCTCTCTTCCTCTCCAACGTGTGAGACCAGCTGAGTTGGGAGATATTTCTGCTGAAATATCTCAATTAAGTCCCTATTTATAATTTTAGAATGTGCGGTCCATAACGCACCGCATATTTCCGACTTCCGGGTCCGTTTTTCGTCCCGAAATGATTCATTATACTTCGGATTAAGTTCAAATAAATTTTATTGGAACTTTAACTTAATTTTAAGGAAATTTAAAAAAAAAAAACATTTTTGGGGACCTTTAAAAAGTCATTCGCCACTCAGTCGCCTCGAACGACGTGCAAAAATCTGACTATCTCGGAATTTGACGAAATTTGACAGGGTGACTAGATTTCGCGATACGAATCCAATAGCGAACTCCGTTTCCTCATCCAAGGTCTAGAGCATGAGTATCTCAAATACGCATTAGGATGGCAAATGACCATTTTGCCCTTATTCACAAAAATTCAAATTTACCCGGGTTTCACATTCTTCCCCCCTTAAAAGAATTTCGTCCCCGAAATTCACACATACATACACATACAACCACATGCATATGCAACAGTCAGTTAATATTTAATGACTATTAGAAAGTACCTCCATCCTCGAATAAGAAAGGATAATGGGTACGGATGGTGTCCTCGCGCTCCCATGTCGCCTCTTCCATTCCTCGGTGCTGCCACAACACCTTCACTAGCCGCACGGTCTTGCCTCGCAAAACCTGTTCCCGGCTATCCATGATGAGCACCGGTCCCTCCTCGAAGGTCCCATCCGCATCAACCACAAGCTCGCCCCAATCCACTACATGAGTCGGATCTGGGGTGTATTTTCGGAGTATAAGACATGAAATACTGCGTGAACACCCAATAGATTTGGCGGTAACGCCAATCGGTAAGCAACTGTACCTATCCTCTCGAGTACCTCGAAGGGCCCGATATACCTCGACGACAGCTTTCCCCGCTTGCCGAACCTGACCACTCCTCTCTTAAGCATCACTTTCAAGAAGACATGATCTCCCACCTCAAACTCTAGAGGTCGCCGCCGTCTATCGGCGTAGCTCTTCTGCCGGCTTTGAGCCGTGAGAAGACGCTTCCAAATCAAGTCCACCTTCTCCGATGTGTCTTTTATCAATTCTGGACCCGTAGAAGACCTCTCTCCTACCTCCGTCCAACAGACCGGAGAACGACATGGCCTCCCGTACAATGCCTCATAGGGTGCCATCTGTATACGCGCCTAATAACTATTGTTATAGGCGAACTCCACTAAGGGCAAATGATCTTCCCAGCTACCCTTGAGATCTAGGACGCATGCCCGCAGCATGTCCTCTAAGGTCTAGATAGTCCTCTCCGACTGACCATCCGTCTGAGGATGAAAAATAGTGCTCATCATCAACTGTGTCCCCATGGCTCGCTGGAAACTCTCTCAAAACTGAGCCGTAAACCTAGGATCTCGATCCGATACTATAGATACGGGTAGCCCATGCAACCGGACAATCTCCCGTATGTACAACCTGCAGAATTCCTCCAATGTGAAGGTCATCCGCACTGCAGAAAATGTGCCGACTTGGTAAGCCGGTCCACTATCACCCACACCGCGTCATGCCCCCGCGATGTCCGTGGCAGATGGGTTAAAAAATCCATCGTGATATACTCCCACTTCCACTCAGCTATCTCCAAAGGCTGGAGTAATCCCACTGGTCTTTGGTGCTCAGCCTTAACTTGCTGACAGGTGAGACTTCGTTTGACAAAATCTCCAACATCTCTCTTCATCCCGCTCCAATAATACTGGCGACGAAGATCATGATACTTCTTCGTGCCACCTGGGTGCAGAGCAAATCGGGAACAATGAAACTCTTTGAGAATCTCCTCTCTAAGCTCCGCAGTCTAGGGAACCACAATTCGTCCCCTGAACCGAAGACTACCATTTGTGTGAATGGCCCAGCCTTCATCACCCGTACCCAATTGTACTCGGTCCCTGATGGACACTAACTCAGTATCCTGTCCCTGGGACTCAATAACCCTGCTCAGTAGGAAAAGTGTAGCCACCAAACTCCCCAAAGTACCCTGAATATAATCAGCGTAATGTAGCCCGAACTGTCCCACAGTCTCGAGCATCTGCCACTCTTGGGAAGCCACACTAGCCACAACTCCCCGTGACTTTTGGCTGAGTGCATCAGCCACCACATTTGCTTTACCGGGATGGTAATGCAAAGTGAAGTCGTAATCTTCCAGGTACTCCATCCACCTGTGTTGCCTCATGTTGAGGTCCCGCTGTGTAAAGATGTACTTCAGAATCTTGTGGTCCGAAAACACTTTAAATTGCTCACCATATAAATAGTGGCGACAGACCTTCAAGGCAAAGACAATGGCCACCAACTCTATGTCATGTGTAGATTAATTCTGCTCGTGGTTCTTTAACTGCCGAGAACCATGAGTTACTACCCTACCGGACTGCATCAAAACACACCACAGTCCGTCCTTCGAGGCATCACAATACACTGTGTACCTATGTCCCCTTTCTAGAACCATCGGAATAGGAACAGAGTAACCTACTCTGTAAATTTGGCAATTAGTACCGAAGCGCCTCGAGGTGAAGCATTCGATCTAAGGAACCGTTTTCCAACAATTCTTGTATTTGGACCTAGAGTTCTCGCAACTCTGCATGTGTCATTCTATGTGGGGTCATAGAAATGGCACGATGTACCGGGATGCAACTCAATGGTGAAGTCTACATCCCTCTTACGATCACAAACACCTTCCGGCGTATAAGCAGTGACCTCTTACGATCACAATCTATGACGACGTGGTGTGCCATCAACCAATCCATTCCCAGGATTACATCAAACTCCGACATGTCCGTGACCCTAAAGTCCACAATGAGTAGAATCCCTGAGATCTCTAACTCACAACCCCGACATATCTGATCAACCCTCACCCTAGCACCTAGGGGAGAACTCACATGCAATGGCTCTTCCAAGGTTTCAACCTCTAAGCCCAAGTCTTGAAAAAGAAAACCCACAATTTTACCTCTGATGGACAACTTCAAGTCATCCTCAAACTTTCTTACTTTGGCCGTATCTGTGGCCACGTAATCATCGGCGAAACGGGCTAGTTCAGTGAACTTAGCCACGTATTCCATCACCGTCCTTGTCCCTTCCCTCAAGTCTAAGAACTCCCGGGCCTTCGCATGTCGAGCGGCCACCGGAAAGTACTTACCCTTGAAGAGTTCCTTGAACTCTGCCCATGTCATTACCCCCAAGTTCCTTGAGGTCTTTACCCAATCCCACCACACTTGGGATTCTCCCTCTAGCTAAAAAGTAGCTAGGGTTATCTTCGTAGCATCGGAGATGATCTCCATTGCCCCTAAGACCTTGTCCACTCGCCGGAACCAATGGTCAGCTACCATCGGATCCGCCCTTCCCATGAAGATCAGAGGCTGGTGTGCCTTGAACTTTTGGAGGTGACTTGAACCTCCTTGTCCCCCACTTGCACTAGTTTGTGCAATGGTAGCAGTTGTAGCACTAGCTTGTGCAATCGTAACTACCGCAGTATCAATAGCCTCTATAAAGGCTTGTTGATCAAAGGCCAGTAGTGGTTGGTTATTCCACCCACCGCCTCAGCGTCCTCTTCCTCGGTTTGCCATCTACACACATGTCAAATGGCAATAGAGTCTCACAAAGGATCCCAAGATAGGGATCAAATTTTTGTAAACTTTGAGATTTACCTCATCGTCCCCCTAGTGGTGCTTATGCCATCCACTAGTAGACATTTATGCCTTGAACTATCCCGTTCATCCCTTTTCCGAATCCAATGTTATGTTTTCTAACCCTAGTGTGTTCATTTACATATACATCCTACCATGTATATAACCCACATAACAAGTAGTACATAACATGTACCTAGTAGAGCACATAGCATGTAGCAAATATAGCACATAACATGAAATGCACATGGAATGCAATGGTCTAGACCCATGCCCAATCAAGCCTTAGGTAAATCGTATACCTCTGCTCTGATACCAAGCTGTGACACCCCAAAATCCGGGGGTCCGTTGATTACCCATCAACCCGCGGAATGCCCGTGGATACCGAGTAGCTCGATATCTCAACGTTATGCCCCATTTACCGGGGTCCATACTTTATTAAAAATTTGGACAGAGTCTCCTTTGTAAGGGGAACTCTACTCAAAACACAACCTGTGCATCATATAATGACAAGACCCATCCGAGGTCCAATATTCAACAATGACCACACCGGGTCCATTTACAAGTAAACATTGGCCACACCGGGTCCAATTATCTATACTCATACAAAAACATGCACGGCTATATTAAAATTAGTCCATAAAAGTCTAATTACAATTCTCTTACTTACATTACATGCCAAAAACTAAATTACAAGTTTAGTTTTACACAAAAGGATTAAAAGCCACAAGTCGGCTTTTCTTCAACCATGAGGCTCCAAGTGAGAGCCGTCCACCGGTGTATATCCCGCACCTGAAATGTGCCCCGTATAGGGTGAGCCAATGCCCAATAGAGTACATCCTACAGAGGCTACCCCCCACCTTAGATGCATATGCAATGTGTATATGTAACAAACAACATTTCACAACCATTTCATACAAGAATATGCATTCAATGTTGGAATGCTACCATGTCATGCCATGAAATGAGGTGATGCTCACTCATGCACTTTACCCCGAGTCCTCACAGACTCCCACAACACAATGCAATGCCAATGTGTAATGACCCGTCTTCGATGGAAATACATCCAATGATCACTTTGAATAAAAATCACGCGTTTTATAAATAAGATCATTATTGGATGGTACTCATTGAATGAGTATTTTATAAATCAAAATCTTGTGTCTTGTTGGGCAACGGATTTTGGTATCTCAACCACCGGTTCCGTACACACCAGCACTTTTCTGGAATTTCATCGCCGGGAAGTGCCTGAACCATGTGACCGGATTTTGCACCAGAGAGAGAGTCTAGCCCTTCTTGCTATACCCGACACAAATTTTTTCTTTCATGCATGCAACGGTGCGACTCAGTAGGATAATCAATCCCACTTTCCCGAGCCCACACTTCAATCACCAAACAAGGTGTTTGATTAACCATGCATATCACACACCCACACTCATGACTTATGCCCATGAATGTGATGCTAAAGTCATACCCAACATGCAATGAATGCCAAATGAGCAACTCAACCATATGTCAATGTTTCATGGCAATTTATATCACAAGAGCATATAAAATACCAATAATTCTTCACAATGTTAATATAACACAAACATGTATATACATTGACAAATTTTCATATAACAATTCCAAGCATGTTATCACAATTTTTTTATGTCAATAACACACTTAATCACAAAGGCACCATATAACACATAACAACCCATGTAATAGTCCACATAACGGCCCTTATATAAGCCACAAAACTGCCCCTATATAAGCCACCAAAACAGCCCCTACATAGGCTATAAAACCAACTCCTATATAGGCCATAAAACAGTCCAAAAACAGCCCCTAAGCCATGCACAAAACAGCCCGTAAATGGCGCACAAAATAGCCCGTATTTCAATCCAAAATACTGCCACATAACAGTCCCTATTTCAACCCAAAACAGTCCATAAAAATCAGTTCAATGCAGTCCATTTTTCAGTCCAAAAACAGTCCACTTTTCCGTCCAAAAACATTCACAATTTCAGTAACTAAACAGCCCACAATTTAGGCACTAAACAACCCACAATTCAGCCATAAAACAGCCCCCTAAAACAGGTATAAAACAGCCCCTTAAACAGGCATAAAACAGTCCGTAACTCAGCCCCTTAACATGGCCTCAAAACAGTCCACAATTGTAACCAAAACAGTCCATAATTTAGCCACAAAAGAGGTCATGTAACAGCCCCTAATTCAGCCACTTAACCATGCATAAAACAAGCATAAAATAGCCCCTCAAACAGGCACTAAACAGCCCACAATTCAGCCATAAAAGAGGCCATGTAACAGCCCCTAATTCAGCCCCTTAAACAGGCATGTAACAGCCCCTAATTCAACCCCTTAACCATGCATAAAACAAGCATAAAACAGTCATGTTTCAGCCATATTTCAGCCACCAAAAACAGCCCCTTAAGGTAGGAGTAAAACCAAAGTAGGAAGAACCCTACCTCTTGTAGCGTGTAGGAAGTGGTAGAACTTCCAAAAACACCCAAAACAAGCCCAAAGCTCACGATTTCCCCAAAGTCTCCTCCCGGATCTTCGGTGAAATCCTTCGTTCTTGGTACGTAGACGTAGCCCTCGTCGACGTGATCGACTTTCTCTCTTGGCTCGACGGAATCCGACCGAAGGAACTCCGAGAATCGGCGGAAGAAAACTTGAAAACCCACTTTCTCTCCTCTCTTCCTCTCCAACGTGTGAGACCAGCTGAGTTGGGAGATATTTCTGCTGAAATATCTCAATTAAGTCCCTATTTATAATTTTAGAATGTGCGGTCCACAACGCACCGCATATTTCCGACTTCCGGGTCCGTTTTTCGTCCCGAAATGATTCATTATACTTCAGATTAAGTTCAAATAAATTTTATTGGAACTTTAACTTAATTTTAAGGAAATTTAAAAAAAAAAAACATTTTTGGGGACCTTTAAAAAGTCATTCGCCACGCAGTCGCCTCGAACGACGTGCAAAAATCTGACTATCTCGGAATTCGACGAAATTTGACAGGGTGACTAGATTTCGCGATACGAATCCAATAGCGAAATCCGTTTCCTCATCCGAGGTCTAGAGCATGAGTATCTCAAATACGCATTAGGATGGCAAATGACCATTTTGCCCTTATTCACAAAAATTCAAATTTACCCGGGTTTCACACATTCCATCACTCACAAATTGAAAAAGGTCAGTTCTCTCTTTTTTTTCTTGGTTATGCTGTAGAAATCATTTCTCTCGAGTTTTGATTAATTTTATCCCTCTTTCTCTTAGCAGGTGTAGATATGTGTAATCTAGATAGCTAACTTCCTCCACACAACTAGACTTGATGTACGATTGAGTTGACCACCATTAACTTGAGAGCTAATAATTCATCATTTTGGAGCATAATTTGACTATTGGTTTTGCAAACTCTAATTTTATAGTGTCTCCAAGGTCCGCAATAACAATTATAGTCCTAGATAATATTAGGTGCCATATTTTGTCAACTGTTAATCCTTTTGATTCTAAGGTAAAATGCCACTTTCATCATTTAGATTTTAACAAGCTACTGTTGCAAAATACTATAATAAGTTTTTTCTTAACTTCAGGCTTGCGCAGAATCATAATGGCCTTTTTGATATATAGTTCGACATTCTTACTTCTTATGCATAAATGACATAACTTGGTCCATTGTATAGGCACCACAAATTGTTTTGTGGGTCTATGTTTAAAATAGATAACACAATTTGATTGACTTGCTGCAATATTGGTTGAGGATTGCAATTGGTTTCACCGTTTGTTTGTCTTTAGATGGTAGATTGTGTAATTAGTATTTTATTGATTGTCTATACAAGTTGATAATCTATTAGGATCATATTTTTAGGAGAAATTATGTCCAAATATTTTTAAAAGAACAAAATAAGTATTTTTAGATTAAATAACATAAATGGTACATTCAGGTTTTAACTATCTCTCTAATAACTGAAGTGAAAGCATTTCGACCCTTTTTATTTCACTAAAGTTAGGACATTAAAAATGACCAAACGATTTTCAGATTAATTCATGTTTATATTCATTGTTTGATTGCCTTCAGGCACATGATATATGGTGAGTTTAGGTTTTCAGTTTAGTATGTGTCTGAGTTCAGTGCTTAAATATTTCACGTTCAAATTCAATGTTCGATTTTTTTTAGTTACTCCGTACCTTCAGGCACGGGTTATCTCTAGTATATATATAAAACACGCATTGTCAAAAGCAAGATCACTTACTTTGACATCTTTTGGCCACTGCTTGAAGATACGTATGTGATTATCAAAACAACATGGGCCCTGTGATAACACCTTCAACATCTCTTGGGAATCTTGAAAGAAAAATTTAAACACAGTAGCATTAACTCTAATAATCCTTAGCCCTTTGCATCCCCATACAATAGCCATAGTACTTTTTTGGGCTAATGTATTGGTGACCCTATCAATAAGAGTTTCCCATAGAGATTTTTCACACATTCCTCCAAACCTTCAGTGATATCACAATTATCAAAATCAATAACAACGCTTTAATCCACAGTGAGAGAGAAGGATTGAAATTGACTAATAACATCCTTTGACATCTTATCTGGGAAAACATGTTCAAGCCGAAATATCATAGCCAGGAAAACCAAAAGAAGACAAGTTTAGAAAGATGGTAAAGATAACACAATCGAAGTAAGAGATTATAGAATTGAATAGAAGGCTAAGAAAAATGGTCGTATGTAGATAGCAATGGAGGGATTGGTATCAAAAGGGAGCATCAAACGATAAGAAATTAGAATGGTGGCGTCAGTTGTCTAGAGAAAAAACTCCTATAGGTTTACCCTAAGGTGAGAAAAACTAAATTCCGCCACTTGCAAGTAACAAAAAGAATTTTGAGAAATGTCAAAAGGTACCCAGAGTGATGATATTTTTTATTCTCCAACTGGTTCTTGTGAACTTGTAAGACATACAGACAGTAATTAAGGAGGTGATATGGAAAATGCCAAGAGTGCTTCGGGGTATTGTTTCTAAATGGGTTCATGAATTTTTTTTTTTTTTGGCCTTCGAAGAAATAACCACTAAAATAAAGTATAATGTAACCACCAGTTATGCTACTCAGGCAGTGTGGTATGTTTGGATTTTTGTAGCAAACACAAAAAATTCTTTCAAAGATTTTTTGTGATAATAAGTCAGTTATCGCAATGTCAAATAACCCAGTTTTTAATGGGATGACCAAATATGTTCATATCAAGTATTATTATATTCATGACTTAATTATTGATGGCGAAATTGAGATTTTGTATTGTCGATCTGAAGATCAAATTAATAATATATTTTTACCAAGCCACTCAAATCAGATGTATTCGTGAAGATGAAGCAGATAATGTGAATGATCAATATTGAAGAGTTTGATTCAAGGAAGGCTGTTGGAATTTGACCCAAACTCTCTAAGTTTCATATTATTTATTTACTGCTATTATTTTGCTATAAGAATTTTATTATTATTAGTTGTTAGTTAATCCTAGTCTAAATAAGAAATTGCTTAATTAGAATGAGTTGTCTTGTTGGAGAAGACTTCTTGGGTTTCTTAAATCTGGTAGTAGGGTTAATATATATATATATATATATAAACTAGAATAGGTTTGCTTTATATGCTGCAGACTTCATTAAATAGAATTTTCTCTTTGGCTTTGATGTAAGTTTTTGTTCGTTTTCTTCCTTGTCTTTTCTTGTTCTCTTTATTATTATTTTTTTTTTGGTTTTTGATTAATTATTATGTGTGAGATTATTTTGAGTGCTTGATATTTTTAAGGTCCTACATTAACTACCTGATAAATCGAAGGTAAGCCATTTCTAATTTTATATGATTCTAGAGTGAAAATATGTTTAATACGATTTGAATCTTTGACTCTATGTACGATGCCATACATATGATTGACATATATATCAATACAATTTTAAACATTTAATCTTGACCTTAAATTTAAAATATTGATTTTCATTGACTATTTCCTCTCTTAATTTTGGAAAGCAATAATCTCCACACAACTCTTTGACTCTATGGTTGGCATGTGTGTCAATACAACTTTGAAGTTTCAATGTCAACCTCAAAATTTAAAGTATATTCATTTCCAATGGCTATTTGTCTATTAATTTGAAAAAAAAAAACATAATTGTCTTAATATAGCATGAGAGTCTCCCAATAAATTCCAACATCTGTGTCCCTTGGTAACTTGACATCAAAAGAACAAGTTAACCAATTTTCTTGTTTGTTCTATAAAAAACCTTTTCGTAAGCTTGTTTGTCAATGGCTGCATCCACAAAATTGATAGCCCTTGGCCTGGGAGCACTCATTATGTGCTCACTCATGGTTGGTTTTGCAAATGCAACGGTGATTGGCAATGGTGCTCTTAAGCACAATGACCTTCCATGCGACCAACACAGTCAGAACAAATGTCTAGGTCCACCAGCAAACAACTATCAGAGAGGCTGCGACCCTCTTGAAAAATGTCGACCAACAGATGACGTCGAAGAAGTCAGAGCACCAACTCTCCAAAACAATCCATAGATAATGAGAGAACTAAAGATGATCGATGTGTTGTGCTTTATTTGAAAACATGTTTATTATACGTAACAATGTTTTGTTGATTTCCAAAAATTATTTATGAATAAATGTGTTTTATGCACAAATGTAAACGAATAACTACTATTTCTATCGTCCAGAAGGTTACATAATCATAAGATTATGTGAATATAAGATTATGTGATCTTGGATATATAACCACCTGTGAACACAAAACCCAATGGACACCCATTTGGAACTTGCCTTAACACACTTAATTAATATGTTTGATATTATATATCCAACCCGTTTATGACCCACATGAATAAATATGTTACCTTGCTTATTTACAGACAAATTAGAAAGCTAATGGGGTTAGGATTGTCACTCCTATCTAGAATCATCAGATTTTGTTTGACTTCCAATTTCTAATCCCTTCCCATGTTTAAAGAAGGACAAGACTACATCAATTACCCAAAAAGAAATTTCAATATCATACATCCAAATTTTATTACTTTTGTGGATTTTGATACAAAGTTTGATGGTTGTTTATAACAAAAAAAAAATTATAAATTTTTGGGTCAAGTTATATCTTTTACGGTTTGAATTATAATTTTTTGGGACCAAATTATAGTTTATTTTAGGATTAATCACAGGTTAACACAAAGTTATAAACTGACCATAAAAATTTGTAAAAATAGCCATAAATTTATAATAGCAGTACAGTACCAAAATTAAAGAAAAGTAAGAAGTTCCAATCTCTTTAATAAGTAGAACAAATGATTTCAATAGTTTAAATTAGATTCATGCAACAATGATAGACTCTAATAATCGAGTAAAATATTCATTACAATAGTGATACCATTTCGTAATTTTGTTTTTCCAAGCTAGGCCATTTTGAATGCCTAATTTTAGAGTGTAAATAAGAGGGTTAACACGGTTTTACTCTATCACAATTTTAGCTATTTGTTTTGCAATGGCTATTTTTCTTACTTTGGAAAAACACTAATTGTCTTAATATATAGGATGAAAGTCTCCCTATAAATTCTAGCATCTCACTCTCTCTCTCATTTGACATTAACACAATAAGTTCACCACTTGCTTGTTTATATAAGGAACAATTCTAGTTGTACTTAAAATATTTAAATGATTTACTGCTTTTATCAATCACTACCATTGATTTGAATACATGTCTCGATATTTGTTGGAATTCACTATCAATTCAATTGTAAAATGTCATTCACCCTTCTTTTAATTCATTTCTAACTTTTGTGTTGGACTAGGGTGGGCATCAATTCTTAATTTTTGACATTAAATATGAACTTTTTTTAAAAAAAATTTAAATATATTTAATTGTGTCCACCTTATTATTGTGTTCTTGTGATATCTATAAGGATAGAACCCTACCTACATGATCATTAACTTTTGAGTAATGTTATTGAGACTTAATTGAAGGACTTAATGCATTATAATATTGTCACGCCCCAAATTTCATAAAAGCGTGATTAAAACAAATACTTTGTTTATTCCAAAAAAAAAATGCTGGTTTGTTGTAAAAACATCTACGAAAGTATCTCTTTAGTTTAAATAAATCATTTTTTTAGAAAATTTCGGTAGAGTTTCCTTTGAAAATCGGGCATCCAGATAATTGGTGAGAGCTACCTGTGAGAGCATTAAACATAATAATTATACCTAATTAGTCATTCACATCATATCAACCATATACATCCCTTCTCATGACATTCGCAAATAAATCATTACTGTTCAAAACCGAGGTAGCAAATGGAGGTCCACGAAGTCCTCCCAAACCCGGGTTACAATCTAATTATCCAAAATTCTTCATCGTGAACATAATATACAGAATATCTAAAATCTTTATAAGTAAACCATTTAAAAAGTCCAAATCTATACATATTCCCTCAAATTAACCAAGATATAAATCATTTACAAATCCTCAATAATATACATCATCCTACATTGTTCTTTACATTAACTAAATCATAACAACTATCTTCTGTCTCGATACTCCCACTATGCAATCCACCAACATATACCCATAACTGAAAATGTTAAATGATAGGGGTGAGCAACCACACGCTCAGTAGGATAATCCTTTTCTCAAGCATATACAAGGTTTTAAATACCAACAGTTCACAATCATATCGATAGGCAAAGAAATAATTTATCAATAAATCTAGGTACACGATAAGTAGTAAGCATTTTTGAAAGTACACTACGTACTATCATTTGAAATACATAAGGGAAACATAAGGAATTTACCACATCGAAATCAAATCTCAAAATAACACTATAAAACCTCTCTTCTTAAAGCATAATGCAAAACTATTGATTTTATAAAGTACAAACTGAGAAATCTTTATACAAGTATATGTATAACAAATCTGGTAAAGTAATCATTTCTTATTTTGAACACAATTTCATAAACTTGTTCTTTCTAGAGTATTTTTCAAAAATATTGACTCCACGTACTTTCGTCTCAACGTCATCTTACCTCACCCCACTCAAGAAGTTTGTTGGAATATTGGTCTATTGGTTTATTGACACCCAAAATCCATGTATGCTACCCATACGGACAGATGTCATCAAACAAACACCAGTTCATGAATGAACCTGTGACGCCCCAAAAAACTGGGGGTCCTTTATTACCTGTTGATCACCCATCAACCCGCAAAAATACCTGTGATTATCGCACAACCTGACATCACGTCAATAGCATCCCCTTAACCGGGATCACAAAACCAAAATTTGGATAGAGTCTCCCTTGTACCGAGAACTCCCAATGCATAACCTGTGTACACGGCGTTCACGTGACCCATCCGAGGTCCAATATACAACAATTTATCCTCATTTAATGTCCATTTATATCATTGGAACAAAAGGGCTCAAGGCCCGGAAGCGTAGGAAATCATTCTTAAAATTTTAGATTTTTGGAAAACCTTCCGGAAGGTTTTGATCGACCTTCCGGAAGGTTTTGCCCACTGGAAAAGTTCTTCCGGAAGGTTTTCATAGACCTTTCGAATGGTTTTGCCTACTGGAAGAGTTTTTCCGGAAGGTTTTGCTTGCTGGAAGAGTTCTTCCAGAAGGTTTTCATCGACCTTCTAGAAGGTTTTGCCTGTTTTCGTACGATTCCTTCCTTTTTCAATTACAATACATTCACAACTTATACAACATCAACCCAACTCATATAGCAAGTATTTATACATCAAACATAGTTACTACAAGTTCGATTACAATCCATTTCATACAATTACTTGTCCAAAACGAATTTGCATGAAGTTTTACAAAAATAAGATTTAAAAGCCACATGTCGGCTTTTCTTCAACCATGGGGGCCCGATTGAGAGCCGTCCGCCGACGCATATCCCGCACCTGAAATGTTGTTCCATAAAGGGTGAGCCATGCTCAATAGGGTATCTCCTAAAGAGGTTACTCCCCAACCTAAGTGCATATGAAATGTTCACATACAACATTCAACAAGCAACAACCATCCCAAACAAGAATATGCAATTCAATGTTGGAATTATACCATGTCATGCCATGAAATGAGATGAGACTCACTCATGCACTTTAACCCGAGTCCTCTCCTGCTCCCACAACACAATGCATATGCCATGTGTATAAAACTGGGCATTCCAAGCCTCGTATAAAATTGGGCATTCCAAGCCCCCGTCAGTGATGTTGCACATCCAATGACATTTAAAACTCTCCTGGTCTTTCTTGGGGTGGGTATTTATGGGTTTACACCAAGGGTTACCCAAGCCACACGGAATTCATGGGCTTACACCAAGGGTTCTGGATAGACCCACGCACTTTATGGACTAAACCAAGGGAGTGCATATCCCAAGTAACAGGGTCTTACACCCGAGGGATCGTCTAGCCCTTCTTGCTAACCCCGACCCAATTTTCAATGCAAACCATGCGATTCAGTCGAACCATCGGCCCGACCATCCCAAGCCCACACATCATCCACCAAGAATGGTGTTTGATCAAACCATGCACACACGCACCCGCACTCAAGCCTCTTGCCCATGAATGTGATGCCTCTGTGCAAATGCAATGAAATGTCCAATTGCAAAATCAATATCATACCCATATGTAATGAATGTCATATGAACTACTTCAACACATTCTATGGGCAATTATATCAAAAGCATATAATTTCCATAAACCATTATAATGTCAATATATCAACAAATATATATCAACATCTTTGCCACCACAATGCCCAAGCATGTTATCACGTAATCATGCAATTAACACACTTAATTCTTCAAGGCATAATGTAAACACATAGTATGCCCACATATCAAAACTTCCAAGAAATCACAAGCTAGATATTTCTAACTACCAATTCAAGCTAAAATAGATTTCTACTCATTTCCAATACCCATTTCATCACAATAATCTCAATAGGCAAGTGTTAATAATTTCTAACAACCTACCCATTCCATACATTCACCCTAAGTTGGAAATAAACCTAATTAGGGATAAAACCCTACCTCTTGAAGCGTAAAGAACAACCGTAGGAAGCTCCAAGAACCTGCTTCTAGCCCAAAGCACTAAATTCCAAAAATCCCGTTCCTTGAATTTCGATAAAACCCGTGCTTTTTGGAATAGCCGTGTAGCCCTCGACGAGAGGAACAACTTTTCCTCTTAGCTCACGTTGATTTGAGCACCCAATCTCCATAGATCGTAGAGAGAATGTGGAGAGTGACTTGATCCGAAATGTGTACACTCAAGTGCAGGCGGTCAAGCTGTAGTAATAATCAGGTTTGAGTCCGCAATCGAATCCACAGGGAACTCTTGTTGGTGTTTTGAGATAAGCAGTGGTGGAGACCTAGTGATTGTAACCCTTGAGATTTGAAGTTGTATGATGTATGGGATATCCTGGACAGAATATAAGATTCTTTCCAAGAGAATTTTCTAAACAAAATATGAGATAAGCTCTAATGTAAAAGAGTCACTCTTTAGTTCAAAGATCTGGACATGTAGTTAATTATCCGGTTTATTATACTTGTGCTTGATAACTCAATTAACCCCCGTGTTAACAGCAGGTTAATCGAAAGATAAAGGTGGATTGTGAGAATTAAGAACATGATTCCGATGTCTTTCTAGAAGTTTACAAGAATTGCCTGTGCCAAGACTCAACCCATCTACAAACAAGCAAGTGTTTCTATAAGACATCCAATCATGACATTAATGCTCCATTTTCATTCTTTAACTGAAGCACAATAATGTTGAAGATTGAAGGGTAGTCATGAAGATCTAGCCGGGGTACTTGCCTTGAACCAATGAGTCTTTCTATGCAAGAGTTATCTATGTTATAGAAAGGACTCCTGGTTATACAAAGTACCTTAGCTTTGCTAGATGCAATCAATCATTCAATAAACAAGGGAAATATAAAGCATTAAGCATAATCGAAAATGCATAGATATAACTTCCGGATAATTTATACACGTCCATCACCTCTCACTAAAGAGTGAATGAGAAACTACTCACTCTTCATGGCTTTGGTAAAGCTAGAAAAGTGAGTGATGCTCATTCCTCCGAGTAAAGAAGTTACAAGGTAAGGCACAATAATCAAGGAGCCGATCTTCGACAAAGAATGAGTGAATCACGTTCCACCCTTCACGGCTTTGGCGAAGCTCTAGAAAAGTGGAAGAGTTTCACTCCTCTAAGGGAAGAAAGAAGCTCAAGCAATGGAAGTGAATGAAACACATATTAAGCCAGATGGGGTCTGACCTTCCCACTCAAGTGGTCTTGGTCTTCTGTGAAGTTCACTTCCACACTCCATGCAGCATCATGATCCTTAATTAATTCCAGGGGACGTTCGAACGTGAGTTGACGTTCAAACGTGGTACTCAAGTACCTCAGTTCTTGGCTACAACACGCCATGTCTCATCAGTCTGGTCTTCACATGATTCCAGGGGACGTTCGAACGTTGATTGGTGTTCGAACGTTCTTGCCTTGGTCCAAGCTTTTCCAATTTTTCTCCAGAATATGCTGGTGTTGCATGAAAGTCTGATATCCATCGCCTTTGGTCCCTTGTACAATTTATGCCCCTGAAATGTCATCATTTAAACTCCATCAAAGTATAATTAGTCTTACAAGGGCATAGTAATATGCTAATTTTAACTACTAATAAGAGAGCTTTCCCTTTTTCCCTCTCTTCCTCCCCAACGTTGAAGACCGGCTGAGTTGTGAGGGAGAAATCAGATTTTTCCCCCTTTTTATACCCTTTAAATGTTTGGCCCATAACGCGCCACATGACCATCTTTTTCCCGGATCCGTTTTCGCCCCGAAACAATTAAATTTCGCTCCGGTTCAAGTTCAAAATATTTTTATTTCAACTTGCTTTAAATTATTTTTCAAATTTCGAAATTTTATTCAAAAATTCGTTTTTGGGTCACCCGAGACCTGACCGTCTCGTAAAACCCGAAATAATCCAACTATCTCAGAATTTGATGAAATTTGACAGGGTAACTAGATTTCGCGAGACAAATCTAACGGTGAGTACCATTTCGTCGTCTGAGTTCTAGAAAAATTCAGGTTTTCAACCCGTATCGAAGTGACAATTTACCGTTTTGCCCTTTTTCATAAAAGTTCAAATTTACCCGGGTTTTACAGAACCATCATCGAGGAACCTTTTGGGTCTTGCACACTAGGGTCTCATCGCCCTTCTTGCTTTCTAGGGGGGACGTGTAGGGCACAACTTGTGATACCACCCAGGTTGTCACCGAAAACCACTACCATCACCAATCCCCCCAAGGACTAGTAGTCGCCTTGGTAACCCCCCTCAAGGGCCCCAACTGTCTACTAACCCTCTGTCTGTCGATACCGAGCATACAAGTTTCAAACCATAATTTCATGATCTCCTTCCATTCTCAACACCAACCATAACTTTGGCACTTTAAAAAAAATACATAGTTTTACAAAATCTCACATTTCTATTTCGAACGTAACACATTTTCAAAATAACTCATATACACACCAAAAATACAATTTGTACCATTTTATAGCAAATTTCGCAAATTAAATGATTGAGAAGTGGTATAAATCAACACCACCCTTTTCATACTTTAAAATAACTCAACAATACCCAAATCATGGTAAAATATACTCAATTACATCATTAAAATCAATACCCCTTTCCACAATTTTTTATTTCAATACTTATAGTCACTTTGACATTTTATCAAATACATGATAGACATAAAATCTCCAAAGGAACATACTCATTCTTAAGAGACAAATCAAATACATTATATACAAAATCACATATATTCTAAAGAATCCAAAATCTTAAGTTCAATCAAACACCCATAATAAAAATCAAGTTAGGGTTTCAAACCCACAATACCCAAATTCATGTAATGCATGTAGGTTTGCAAATTCATAGTACAGTCATCATTTAATTAAGACTCATAGCATGTATTTAGCTCATACTAAACAAATAGATATAGAACATACATGAGATGCATCAATGTATAGGCAAGAGAAAGGAAAATCCTACCTCAAAACTCAAAAACCCAAGCTCCACCTTCAAATGTCCAAGTGGATCCAAGAATCCCAATGTCACACCCCGAATTTCCGCAAACCCGGGAAGTGAGTGAAAAGGGAGAAGAAAAGTAAACGAAAGGTCATTAGGTTGGATAAATTTCCGTGTTTTCCCAAAAATTTTTCAAGCCACTTTTCTTCCATTTTTAGTCTATTTCTTCAAGGTTTCTAAAGCCCCCCCCCTTTTGACATCCTTCCCACCTATTTAAAAGGTGTTTTACACACTTAACAAGTCTTTTAATTTTTCATAAAATTTTGACATAACCTCCTTTGTTTTCCAAGCCTTTTTCCCACCTAATATTCACAATATTTCATATCCATTAGTATATCACAACCCACCCTCACTCGGTGGCTACAATCCATGTAAATTAAACATACATCATTTGTTTTCAACATACACATCTAGTTGTCTCAATATACACATATGATACTCATTAAATAAAGATATCCTACATATCAATTGTGTTTACACCCTTACACTTTAAAATGGCCTCAGGTCTATAATCCATTACTTTTCCAAATTGAAATACAAGTAATTTGGGCTTATGCCCATACATACAAAATATGCCCCAAAGGCCAAATATTCATTCAAGCCCCTTTTTCTCTCATTCCTTTAAGACTTCCTCAAGTCTCAAGTACCGGGAGCCTCATCTGTAATATGATATCCCATGAATGGGTCAGCTCAACTGCTGGTATGACAAAATGCTAATGCTAGGAACAAATTTAAGGCGTGGCATGTGCAAGTGTACATTTTAAAATCTACAACCCCGCAATCCCTCAATGCTATGCAATATCAATATGCATGACACACCCATGCAACTCTATGCCACCCATGTCTCGCTTCACGGTCCGCCTCCCGTCAGCCCGCGAGTACTGTCATTGGCCAGATTTTTGGGTTTTTCACCACAGGATCTACACCCTCATAATGCATAGCACCAAGTGCTCAACCCACACTATGTTCCAAGGATTCATGTATGCCAAGATGCCATGATTTTTCTCAATGTAAATTCTATGGAACATTTCATCAAACACATGGTGTGTAACTTAAAATATGCCTCATTCATAAAGTAAAACATAACTTCAAATTCACGACACTTTACCCACATGAATGTGAAGCACCATTTAATGGATTAAACATATGATCAAGTTTCATGTTCATTACTTTCACAAATTCTCAAGGAAAATACAAATACACAAATTACCAACTCATGGAATAATTCATAAATCTCAAACCACAAGAGTTTCTCTACATGAACATAAGCTAGAATATGATAATCCAACATATAAGCTAGGTACACTTTTATTATAGCAACAAATTGCTAAGAAACTTAAAGAACATAAAAGTACTTGTAACGCCCCCAAAACACACCCTGGACGACATTACATTCTAAAACTATTCATATCATGAGAGCACCAATATAATTCCTTAAGAAATGAGACTCCATTTGTCATCCACAAATATTTACAAAGTGATCCAAAAGAATAAGTCCAAATTATGGTTATTACATCTCAAAAATTAATTAAAGTAGCACAGCGGAATAAACAAAAGAAACTAGACTACACAATGTTCCAAAATAATGTCCTAGTCTAGTACAAAAGGAAAGGAGGTCGCTCTATGCGTCCACCTCGGGATCCACACTCCCTTCAAGTGGAGTCTCCCAAGTAGCGGGCTCCTCGACCCTTACGTCCTCCTCTAGCGGGTAATCTGAAAAATGTTAGCGGTAGGGGGTGAGCACTAAGCTCTGTAGCAACATTCCTCCCAATCCCGAACAAGGTTTATAAAAGCATATAAAATGGCCGGTCTCATTTCACAAATATCATATATCAATTTTTGAAAGAAAACAAGGACATTTCAATAGATCTCAGGTTTAGGTAACAACAGTAATTTAATTAATAAATGGAACCAATTACACATTTAGTAATACATTCCACCATAAACCGTTTCTCACAAGTTCTTGCGGAATCCCATACTTTCCCAAAACTCTTGTAGAAACCGTATCTGGTAGAATGACCAAATACGAACCATTGCATTCTTATCAACATTATAAACATGTATCTCCACCATGATGTAAGGCAAACCCCATGAATCGACACATTGAGTAATATCTAACCCACACACACCCACACAAATCTTATCAAAGATATCCATCCTTTAGGAAAGACGTATGCCATACCAATGACAGTGACGTATCCAACCCAGGTATTAGTATACTAACCCTCTGACACGGCACCCATGAGCAATAGCAGTTTAGTCTTACCAAAGCACTAACCTCACTACGAGTGGTAGAAAAATGCCAACCCACACGGAACAAACAACACGTCTACCCACTCTACGATATCTCGTCAAAGGCCACCCATGGTCATCCCACACTCATAAGAGATACAATATCAAACTCAATTTCACAATTTACAAGTATATCTTAAAAATCCCCAAATTAAGCATGTGACATTTTCAATAACCAACCAAGAAAAATGCAAGAGATCACAACAATATCATTTTATTACTCAACACAAAACACTAAGATTTTGAAATCAAGAATAAAGGAAGAGTTCAAAAGGAAAACCCATCACTCTTGAAAACTAGGGTTTTTCAAACAAAAGAGGGATTTCATGGGTATACAACCCTAACTTTGTGTAAAACATGTTAACAATTACAAGAGAACCAAGAAACAATGAATCCATAGCAAATACATATGATTAGGAGTCAAAACATATATATATATATATAATAACCCTAACATCAATGAACAAGAATGGAAGAAAACCCCTACCTTGGTGTTCTTGAAATCTAGGGCTTGAATCTTGAATCACCCTTAAATCTTGTGTTTTTCCCTTTTGATCTTGAGTTTCTCTTTTCCTTTCTTTCTATCCTAGGGTTCTAAAGTGTTTAGGGTGAGAGTGGAATGAAGAATGGGGCAAATGAGGGCTTGAGGTGGTGTTTTAAACCCAAAAATCCCGACTTTTTAACTGTTCGGCGAGTGTTAGAGAAAATCGTACCGGTACTCCAAAGCTACTGGAGTCGGGCGTACCGGTACGGTATCGTACCTGTACTGTGTTCCGGTACACTTCGGCTACTTCGACTTCCAGGGCAGTTTTGACCCAATTAGAAGTCGAATTGGAAAATTTTCATGAGATACACTTTTGTAGCCCTAGATGTCTACTATCTACCGTCAAAATTTTAGATCAATTAGACATCAGGATCAAAAGTTATGACTTAAATACTAGAAGGTGTCCCAACTCCTTTTTACCCAAATTTTCTCTAAGTGTGTTTTCACTCCGGAATACTTCCTAGCTTCCAATACACTCCACAATACCTCTCCCAATGTTTTTCGACCTTCCGGATTCAATGGAGAACTTATTTTGACCTAACAATATTTAGAAACTTCCATAATCCCTCTTCTCAAGTTTACACACCTTCAAAACTTAACTTCCCAATCAATTTGTATCTCTAGTTTTTGCTTTTATTCCTACCGTCACTACACATATCCACATTTTTACAACAATTATTTACTATATATCTATATACATATTTAAAAGAAAATGCGGGGTGTTACAGTACTTAAACTACTAATTCTAAGTTTTCAAAGCAACTACCACCCAAGGGGTTTTCTAACATCAAGTAAACACCTAAATCATTCAATCAACACATAGAAAGGCAAGAAAACTTAAATCTATTCCCAACTTAGCAAATTATCATACATAAAATGGTTTTTCTCAAACCAAGGGAGTTGTGTTCGCTTTATAGCCGAACCGATTGGTGAGAATATAGCTCTTGTTGAGAGGAACAACTTCTTAGAAAGAAATCTTGCAAGAATCTTAGCCTAGGAATGAGTTTTGGTGGCTTGAAACTTGAAGAACTTAGGGTTTTTCTTCTCTTTTCCTCAAAAAACGTGTACTGCTCTATCTCCAGGCTAAATACTGATATTTTTACACTAAAAAGGTCCGTATTTATAGTGGAGAGCAAATGTGCAAAATGACCCTTTTGCCCTTGATGAATCCGGGACCCCGTTACACTACAACTCGTCCCGAAACGTCTCAATTCGACATTTAATTTTAACCAAAGTTCTTAAAATTATTTTAAATGAGAATTTTCAAAAAAATATATTTTTGATAGTGGCCGGGTTTGGCCAGTCCCACCAAGGCCGCTTGAGATACCCTTTTTGTCTAATTTTTGAAACTATTTCTGTTTAGGCTCAAATTTACACAGTAGGTGTATTTTAACATTATAAGCATGTTTCTCTTCTATGACATACTCAAATTATGCTCCTAAACATGACCTACGCCTAAATGATGCATATGTAGTGCGCTATCGGTAAATGATGCATGAATAGTGTCCTACCGGCAAAATTGAAAAATTTATCCTCACTTTTCAGATCTCTACATCCTCCCCCCCTTAAAGAAATTTCGTCCCGAAATTTAGAAATGTACCTCTATGAATAAACAACTCTGGATACCTAGCGCGGACTTCAGCCTCACGCTCCCAAGTAGCCTCCTCGACCCCGTGATGGTTCCAAAGAACCTTGACCAAAGGGATGATCTTGCCCCGCAAAACCTAGTCCCTAGAGTCCAATACCTCCACTGGCCTCCCATCATAAGAAACATCGCCCTCCACTTGAAGATCTGCCCAATCTAACACATGTGAAGGGTCAGGCTCGTACTTCCTCAACATCGACACATGGAAGACATCATGAACCCCAGATAGCTGTGGCGGTAATGCTAGCTTATAGGCCACCTCACCAACCTTCGCAAGGATCTCAAATGGTCCTATAAACCGCGGCGACAGTTTCCCGCTACGCCCGAATCTCCTCAATCCCCGGCGTGGGGCTACCTTGAGGAACACATGTCCCCCAACATCAAATGATAGAGGTTGCCGCCTCCTGTCTGCATAACTCTTCTCGCAGCTCTGTGCCGTCAACAAACGCTGTCTAATCACCTGTATCTTGTCCGTTGTCTCACAGACTATGTTAGGCCCTAAAACAGCTGTCTCCCCTACCTCAGTCTAACATACTGGTGAACGACACGGCCTACCATACAATGCCTCAAAAGGTACCATCTCAATACTAGCCTGATAGTTGTTGTTGTAGGCAAACTCTTCTAAAACAAGGTGATCTTCCCAGCTACCCTTGAAGTCTATAACACATGTTCTAAGCATGTCCTCAAGTATCTGAATAGTACGCTCTGATTGTCCGTCAGTCTGAGGGTGGAAAGTAGTACTAAAAAGTAGCTGAGTCCCCAAGGCTGTCTGAAGACTCTGCCAACACCGTGTAGTGAAACGTGGATCTTTGTCTGAAACAATGGAAACAGGAATCCCATGTAGTCGTACTATCTCTCGGATATACAACCTACTGAGAACATCCGCTGAATCAGTCGCTCTAATCGATAGGAACTTCATCAACCTGTCAACAATAACCCAAAATGCATCGTGACTTCTAGCTGACTTCGGAAGACCCATCACAAAATCTATGGTAAAAAATTCCCACTTCCACTCAGCCACTGGCAATGGCTGTAACAAACCCCCAGGTCTCTAGTGCTCAACCTTAACCTGCTGGCACGTGAGACAGCTCGATACAAACTGCACCACATCCCCCTTCATCCCCGTCCACCAATATTGGCAGCGTAAATCATGGTACATCTTAGTGCCCCTTGGGTGTACTGCTAGGCGTGAATGATGGAAATCTCTAGGGACATCAGCCCTAAGAGACTCTGGAACAAAGTCTCTACCCATATATCTCAAGCTAAGGTCATAATGAATTGTCCATCCCTCAAAGCCCTCGGCACTTGCAACTCATGCTCGAATCTGCCTGCTTCTGTGTCTTGTAACTGTGCCTCAATAACCCTGTTCAACAGTGTAGGCTGGGCACAAACACTGAATAGTGTGGCGTGTCCCTCAGACTCTGCAAGGTCTAAGTCAAACTCACCGATGTCTCCCATCAATTCCCATTCCCTAATAGCAATGCTAGCTATAGTGCTTCTAGGTCTCCTACTAAGTGCATCTACTACGACATTGGCCTTCCCAGGATGGTACTGAACGTCAAAGTCATAGTCCTCCATATACTCCATCCATCTCCTCTGCCGAAGGTTCAAGTCCTTCTGCGTGAAGATGTATCTGAGGCTCTTGTGATGTGAGAACACCTCGAACCTCTCCCCATATAAGTAGTGTCCCCAACTCTTAAGTGCAAAATGACGGCAGCTAACTCCAAATCATGTGTGGGGTAGTTCTGCTCATGATTCTTCAACTGACGAGAACCATAGGCTACCACCCTACCCTCCTGCATCAACACACAACCTACTCCCTCTCGTGAAGCATCACAATAAACTGTATAACCAATACGTCCCTTAGGTATAATCAGGACAGGTGCTGAAGTCAGCCTATTCTTCAGCTCCTGAAATGAATTCTCACAGTCATCAGTCCACTCAAATCTAATGCCCTTGCGCGTCAGACGAGTCATCGGCGCGGCAAGACGAGAAAACCCCTCCACAAACCGACGGTAGTACCCTGCCAATCCCAAGAAACTCCGAATCTCAAACACACTCTTCGGCCTCTCCCAACTCATAACAACGTCAATCTTAGAAGGATCCATAGATACCCCACTACCTGACACAACATGACCTAGAAACTGCACCTCCTGAAGCCAAAACTCACACTTCGAGAACTTAGCAAATAAACTGTGTTCCCTTAAAATCTGTAACACAGTCCGTAGGTGAAAGGCATGTTCATCCTCAGAAGGTGAATAAATCAAAATGTCATCGACAAACACCACAACAAACTGATCTAAATAAGGACTAAAACTGCGATGCATCAAGTCCATGAATGCCGCCGGGGCATTCGTCACACCAAATGGCATAACCACGAATTCATAATTTCCATAACGAGTGCGAAAAGCTGTCTTCGCCAGATCCTCCTCCCGTACTCTTAATTGACGATACCCCAGTCTAAGATCAATCTTCGAGAAACATCTCGAACCCCTAAGCTGATCAAACAAGTCATCTATCCTCAGCAACGGGTACTTGTTCTTGATAGTGACTCGGTTCAGCCTCCTATAGTCCACACACAAACGCAATGTCTCATCCTTTTTCTTCGCAAATAGTGCCGAAGCACCCCACGGAGAAGTACTAGGACGAATAAAACCCTTACCCTGCAAATCAGTCAATTGCTCCTACAGCTCTCTCAACTCAGCTGGAGCTATACGATAAGGTGGAATGGAAATAGGCATAGCGCCTGGGATAAGCTCTATCGTGAACTCTATCTCTCATCTCGGTGGTAGACTAGTAAACTCATCTAGGAAGACATCTGGAAACTCATCCACTACAGGTGGTAACACACTCTCTATAGTCTCACTCCCATCTACTACCAAACTAGCCAACATGTAACTATGACCTCCCCAACTCCTTGAGTCATACAAGGGTGGAACTAAGAAATCCCCACGATCTCCTGTGAAATAAAAGCTATCTCCCTCAGGAGTACACACTGTCACTCTTCCCCTATAGCAATCTATACTCGCCCGGAAAGTAAACAACCAATCCATCCCTAAAATAATATCAAAGCCAGACATGTCAAGCATAATGAAATCAAAATAAAGGATGCAATCATCTATCTCTATCGAGCAATCTCTACAGATCCTCGTCAATATCACACTACCCCCAACTGGGGTGTCAACATGCAATGGTGGATCTAACCGATCTATATCCAACCCCAATGCCATGGCAAACATGGTAGATATGAATAAATGAGATGCACCCGAGTCTATCAGCACGCTAACCCATGAACTAAACACAAGGAATGTACCTCGAACCACTGAAGGTCCAGAAGTAGATATCTCTGGTGTGGCCACTGCATAAACATGACCCTGAGTAGTCTGGCCCTGCCTACCCTTTCATGTAATGAGTAATTTCCTTACTCCATATTTCTTTCCCTTCAAAGGCTTACCATGTCATTCTCAATCAATCGTTAAACAAAGTCATCTAATATAATTCATCAATTATTGCACCAATCATATTCTTTCTGAATAATTCTTAAAACCCAATTATACAAAAATTAAGTCATCACTTAACATTTAATTTTTTTTACCCAAAGCAACACTAGCCAACTATTCATACTAATTACAGACCACTATTAATAACCTCAAATAAATGGTCATATAACAACCTCCAATCCACTCAGAAGCAAAATCACAATTTATACTCTTATTCCAAAATCGACACAAATACTTATTCATTTTACCATGCCCCTTCAATTGATTGTATTTGAACATTGTACTATTTTATAGTCTTTTAGTCACCCTAATGGAAGACATATCCAACTCAAAGTTTGCACCATAAAATCAAAATGTTCAATCTTTCTGCAATTCTTAACATCTCTATCAATTCCAATAACTTCACCTAACCAAAATTATATAAAGGACGCCATAGTTGACCTTATCTCCAAGCAAAAAAAATTGAATTACCACACATCTTTGACTTCACAAATTAAAGCAACTAAGGGCTATGCAAAATAATGAAAATTGACATAACCTAAAAAAAGTTATAACATCATACCTCGAAGCTTTTTTACTTTCATACATTCTCAGCCAAAATACACTAATACTCTCTATGACATCCAAAACTCATGACGTAATAATAATTTCTTTGTCAGCACACATGTCTCCTAACTATCTCCAATATTAGTGTATCCATTTCCCTAAAACTCCCATGTAAGATCTAATCCCTAAGCTCTGATACCAAGTTGTCACACCCCAAATTTCCGCAAACCCGGGGAGTGAGTGAAAAGGGAGAAGAAAAGTAAATGAAAGGTCATTAGGTGGGATAAATTGGTTTCTCATTTATTTTCCATGTTTTCCCAAAAACTTTTCAAGCCACTTTTCTTCCATTTTTAGTCTATTTCTTCAAGGTTTCTAACCCACCCCCCCCTTTTGAAATCCTTCCCACCTATTTAAAAGGTGTTTTACACACTTAACAAGTCCTTTAATTTTTCATAAAATTTCGACATAACCTCCTTTGTTTTCCAAGACTTTTTCCCACCTAATATTCACAATATTTCATATCCATTAGTATATCACAACCCACCCTCACTCGGTGACTACAATCCATGTAAATTAAACATACATTATTTGTTTTCAACATACACATCTAGTTGTCTCAATATACACATATGATACTCATTAAATAAAGATATCCTACATATCAATTGAGTTTACACCCTTACACTTTAAAATGGCCCCAGGTCTATAATCCATTACTTTTCCAAATTGAAATACAAGTCATTTGGGCTTATGCCCATACATACAAAATATGCCCCAAAGGTCAAATATTCATTCAAGCCCTTTTTTCTCTCCTTCCTTTAAGACTTCCTCAAGTCTCAAGTACCGGGAGCCTCATCTGTAATATGATATCCCACGAATGGGTCAGCTCAACTGCTGGTATCATAAAATGCTAATGCTAGGAACAAATTTAAGGCGTGGCATGTGCAAGTGTACATTTTAAAATCTACAACCCCGTAATCCCTCAATGCTATGCAATGTCAATATGCATGACACACCCATGCAACTCTATGCCACCCATGTCTCGCTTCATGGTCCGCCCCCGTCAGCCCGCGAGTACTGTCATTGGCCAAATTTTTGGGTTTTTCACCACAGGATCTACACCCTCATAATGCATAGCACCAAGTGCTCAACCCACACTATGTTCCAAGGATTCATGTATGCCAATATGCCATGATTTTTCTCAATGTAAATTCTATGGAACATTTCATCAAACACATGGTGTGTAACTTAAAATATGCCTCATTCATAAAGTAAAACATAACTTCAAATTCACGACACTTTACCCACATGAATGTGAAACACCATTTAATGGATTAAACATATGATGAAGTTTCATGTTCATTACTTTCACAAATTCTCAAGGAAAATACAAATACACAAATTACCAACTCATGGAATAATTCATAACTCTCAAACCACAAGAGTTTCTCTACATGAACATAAGCTAGAATATGATAATCCAACATATAAGCTAGGTACTCTTTTATTATAGCAACAAATTGTTAAGAAACTTAAAGAACATAAAAGTACTTAAACTACTAACTCTAAGTTTTCAAAACAATTACCACCTAATTGATTTTCTAACATCAAGTAAACACCTAAATCATTCAATCAAGACATAGAAAGGCAAGAAAACTTAAATATATTCCCAACTTAGCAAATTATCATACATAAAATGGTTTTTCTCAAACCAAAGGAGTTGTGTTCGCTTTATAGCCGAAACGATTGGTGAGAATATAGCTCTTGTTGAGAGGAACAACTTCTTAGAAGGAAGTCTTGCAAGAATCTTGGCCTAGGAATGAGTTTTGGTGGCTTGAAACTTGTAGAACTTAGGGTTTTTCTTCTCTTTTCCTCCAAAAACGTGTACTGCTCTATCTCCAGGCTAAATATGGATATTTTTACACTAAAAGGTCTATATTTATAGTGGAGAGCAAATGTGCAAAATGACCCTTTTGCCCTTGATGAATCCGGGACCCCGTTACAGTACAACTCGTCCCGAAACGTCTCAATTCGACATTTAATTTTAACCAAAGTTCTTAAAATTATTTTAAATGAAAATTTTCAAAAAAATATATTTTTGATAGTGGCCGGGTTTGGCCAGTCCCACCTAGGCCGCTTGAGATACCCTTTTTGTCTAATTTTTGAAACTATTTCTGTTTAGGCTCAAATTTACATAGTAGGTGTATTTTAACATTATAAGCATGTTTCTCTTCTATGGCATACTCAAATTATGCTCCTAAACATAACCTACGCCTAAATGATGCATATGTAGTGCCCTACCAGTAAATGATGCATGAATAGTGTCCTACCAGCAAAATTGAAAAATTTATCCTCACTTTTCAGATCTCTACATCCTCCCCACTTAAAGAAATTTCGTCCCGAAATTTAGAAATGTACATCTATGAATAAACAACTCTGGATACCTAGCGCGGACTTCAGCCTCACAATCCCAAGTAGCCTCCTCGACCCCGTGATGGTTCCAAAGAACCTTGACCAAAGGGATGGTCTTGCCCCGCAAAACCTAGTCCCTAGAGTCCAATACCTCCACTGGCCTCCCATCATAAGAAACATCGCCCTCCACTTGAAGATCTGCCCAATCTAACACATGTGAATGGTCAGGCTCGTACTTCCTCAACATCGACACATGGAAGACATCATGAACCCCAGATAGCTGTGGCGGTAATGCTAGCTTATAGGCCACCTCACCAACCTTCGCAAGGGTCTCAAATGGACCTATAAACCGCGGCGACAGTTTCCCGCTACACCCGAATCTCCTCAATCCCCGCCGTGGGGCTACCTTGAGGAACACATGTCCCCCAACATCAAATGATAGAGGTCGCCGTCTCCTGTCTGCATAACTCTTCTCACGGCTCTGTGCCGTCAACAAACGCTGTCTAATCACCTGGATCTTGTCCGTGGTCTAACAGACTATGTCAGGCCCTAAAACAGCTGTCTCCCCTACCTCAGTCTAGCATACTGGTGAACGACACGGCCTACCATACAATGCCTCAAAAGGTACCATCTCAATACTAGACTGATAGTTGTTGTTGTAGGCAAACTCTACTAAAACAAGGTGATCTTCCAAGCTACCCTTGAAGTCTATAACACATGCTCTAAGCATGTCCTCAAGTATCTGAATAGTACGCTCTGATTGTCCGTCAGTCTGAGGGTGGAAAGTAGTACTAAAAAGTAGCTGAGTCCCCAAGGCTGTTTGAAGACTCTGCCAACACCGTGCAGTGAAACGTGGGTCTCTGTCTGAAACAATGGAAACAGGAATCCCATGTAGTCGTACTATCTCTCGGATATACAACGTATTGAGAACATCCGCTGAATCAGTCGCTCTAATCGGTAGGAAATGTGCGGACTTCATCAACCTGTCAACAATAACCCAAAATGCATCGTGACTTCTAGGTGACTTCGGAAGACCCATCACAAAATCCATGGTAACAAATTCCCACTTCCACTCAGCCACTGGCAATGGCTGTAACAAACCCCCAGGTCTCTAGTGCTCAACCTTAACCTGCTGGCACGTGAGACATCTCGATACAAACTGCACCACATCCCCCTTCATCCCCGTCCACCAATATTGGCAGCGTAAATCATGGTACATCTTAGTGCCCCTTGGGTGTACTGCTAGGCGTGAATGATGGAAACCTCTAGGGACATCAGCCCTAAGAGACTCTGGAACAAAGTCTCTACCCATATATCTCAAGCTAAGGTCAGAATGAATTGTCCATCCCTCAAAGCCCTCGGCACTTGCAACTCATGCTCGAATTTGCCTGCTTCTGTGTCTTGTAACTGTGCCTCAATAACCCTGTTCAACAGTGTAGGCTGGGCACAAACACTGAATAGTGTGGCGTGTCCCTCAGACTCTGCAAGGTCTAAGTCAAACTCACCGATGTCTCCCATCATTTCCCACTCCCTAATAGCAATGCTAGCTACAGTGCTTCTAGGTCTCCTACTAAGTGCATCTACTACGACATTGGCCTTCCCAAGATGGTACTGAACGTCAAAGTCATAGTCCTCCATATACTCCATCCATCTCCTCTGCCGAAGGTTCAAGTCCTTCTGCGTGAAGATGTATCTGAGGCTCTTGTGATGTCAGAACACCTCGAACCTCTCCCCATATAAGTAGTGTCGCCAACTCTTAAGTGCAAAATGACGGCAACTAACTCCAAATCATGTGTGGGGTAGTTCTGCTCATAATTCTTCAACTCACGAGAACCATAGGCTACCACCCTACCCTCCTGCATCAACACACAACGTACTCCCTCTCGTGAAGCATCATAATAAACGGTATAACCAATACCTCCCTTAGGTATAATCAGGACAGGTGCTGAAGTCAGCCTATTCTTCAGCTCCTGAAATGAATTCTCACAGTCATCAGTCCACTCAAATCTAATGTCCTTGCGCGTCAGACGAGTCATCGGCGCGGCAAGACGAGAAAACCCCTCCACAAACCGACGGTAGTACCCTGCCAATCCCAAGAAACTCCGAATCTCAAACACACTCTTCGGCCTCTCCCAACTCATAACAACGTCAATCTTAGAAGGATCCATAGATACCCCACTACCTGACACAACATGGCCTAGAAACTGCACCTCCTGAAGCCAAAACTCACACTTCGAGAACTTAGCAAATAAACTGTGTTCCCTTAAAATCTGTAACACAGTCCGTAGGTGAAAGGCATGCTCATCCTCAGAAGGTGAATAAATCAAAATGTCATCGACAAACACCACAACAAACTGATCTAAATAAGGACTAAAACTGCGATGCATCAAGTCCATGAATGCCGCCGGGGCATTCGTCACACCAAATGGCATAACCACGAATTCATAATTTCCATAACGAGTGCGAAAAAGCTGTCTTCGCCAGATCCTCCTCCCGTACTCTTAATTGATGATACCCCAGTCTAAGATCAATCTTCGAGAAACATCTCGAACCCCTAAGCTGATCAAACAAGTCATCTATCCTCAGCAACGGGTACTTGTTCTTGATAGTGACTCGGTTCAGCCTCCTATGGTCCACACACAAACGCAATGTCTCATCCTTTTTCTTCACAAATAGTGCCGAAGCACCCCACGGAGAAGTACTAGGACGAATAAAACCCTTACCCTGCAAATCAGTCAATTGCTCCTTCAGCTCTCTCAACTCAGCTGGAGCTATACGATAAGGTGGAATGGAAATAGGCATAGCGCCTGGGATAAGCTCTATCGTGAACTCTATCTCTCGTCTCGGTGGTAGACTAGTAAACTCATCTAGGAAGACATCTGGAAACTCATCCACTACAGGTGGTAACACACTCTCTATAGTCCCACTCCCATCTACTACCAAACTAGCCAACATGTAACTATGACCTCCCCAACTCCTTGAGTCATACAAGGGTGGAACTAAGAAATCCCCACGATCTCCCGTGAAATAAAAGCTATCTCCCTCAGGAGTACACACTGTCACTCTCCCCCTATAGCAATCTATACTCGCCCGGAAAGTAAACAACCAATCCATCCCTAAAATAATATCAAAGCCAGACATGTCAAGCATAATGAAATCAAAATAAAGGATGCAATCATCTATCTCTATCGAGCAATCTCTACAGATCCTCGTCAATATCACACTACCCCCAACTGGGGTGTCAACATGCAATGGTGGATCTAACCGATCTATATCCAACCCCAATGTCATGGCAAGCATGGTAGATATGAATAAATGAGATGCACCCGAGTCTATCAGCACGCTAACCCATGAACTAAACACAAGGAATGTACCTCGAACCACTGAAGGTCCAGAAGTAGATATCTCTGGTGTGGCCACTGCATAAACATGACCCTGAGTAGTCTGGCCCTGCCTACCCTTTCATGTAATGAGTAATTTCCTTACTCCATATTTCTTTCCCTTCAAATGCTTACCATGTCATTCTCAATCAATCGTTAAACAAAGTCATCTAATATAATTCATCAATTATTGCACCAATCATATTCTTTCTGAATAATTCTTAAAACCCAATTATACAAAAATTAAGTCATCACTTAACATTTAATTTTTTTTATCCAAAGCAACACTAGCCAACTATTCATACTAATTACAGACCACTATTAATAACCTCAAATAAATGGTCATATAACAACCTCCAATCCACTCAGAAGCAAAATCACAATTTATACTCTTATTCCAAAATCGACACAAATACTTATTCATTTTACCATGCCCCTTCAATTGATTGTATTTGAACATTGTACTATTTTATAGTCTTTTAGTCACCCTAATGGAAGACATATCCAACTCAAAGTTTGCACCATAAAATCAAAATGTTCAATCTTTCTGCAATTCTTAACATCTCTATCAATTCCAATAACTTCACCTAACCAAAATTATATAAAGGACGCCACAGTTGACCTTATCTCCAAGCAAAAAAAATTGAATTACCACACATCTTTGACTTCACAAATTAAAGCAACTAAGGGCTATGCAAAATAATGAAAATTGACATAACCTAAAAAAAGTTATAACATCATAAATCATCATACCTCGAAGCCTTTTTACTTTCATACATTCTCAGCCAAAATACACTAATACTCTCTATGACATCCAAAACTCATGACGTAATAATAATTTCTTTGTCAGCACACATGTCTCCTAACTATCTCCAATATTAGTGTATCTATTTCCCTACAACTCCCATGTAAGATCTAATCCCTAAGCTCTGATACCTAGTTGTCACACCCCAAATTTCCGCAAACCCGGGGAGTGAGTGAAAAGGGAGAAGAAAAGTAAATGAAAGGTCATTAGGTTGGATAAATTGGTTTTTCATTCATTTTCCATGTTTTCCCAAAAACTTTTCAAGCCACTTTTCTTCCATTTTTAGTCTATTTCTTCAAGGTTTCTAAACCCCCCCCCCCCTTTTGAAATCCTTCCCACTTATTTAAAAGGTGTTTTACACATTTAACAAGTCCTTTTATTTTTCATAAAATTTCGACATAACCTCCTTTGTTTTCCAAGACTTTTTCCCACCTAATATTCACAATATTTCATATCCATTAGTATATCACAACCCACCCTCACTCGGTGACTACAATCCATGTAAATTAAACATACATCATTTGTTTTCAACATACACATCTAGTTGTCTCAATATACACATATGATACTCATTAAATAAAGATATCCTACATATCAATTGAGTTTACACCCTTACACTTTAAAATGGCCCCAGGTCTATAATCCATTACTTTTCCAAATTGAAATACAAGTCATTTTGGGTTTATGCCCATACATACAAAATATGCCCCAAAGGCCAAATATTCATTCAAGCCTATTTTTCTCTCCTTCCTTTAAGACTTCCTCAAGTCTCAAGTACCGGGAGCCTCATCTGTAATATGATATCCCACGAATGGGTCAGCTCAACTGCTGGTATGACAAAATGCTAATGCTAGGAACAAATTTAAGGCGTGACATGTGCAAGTGTACATTTTAAAATCTACAACCCCGTAATCCCTCAATGCTATGCAATGTCAATATGCATGACACACCCATGCAACTCTATGCCACCCATGTCTCGCTTCATGGTCCGCCCCCGTCGGCCCGCGAGTACTGTCATTGGCCAGATTTTTTGGTTTTTCACCATATGATCTACACCCTCATAATGCATAGCACCAAGTGCTCAACCCACACTATGTTCCAAGGATTCATGTATGCCAAGATGCCATGATTTTTCTCAATGTAAATTCTATGGAAAATTTCACCAAACACATGGTCTGTTGTGACACCCCAAAATCCGGGGGTCCGTTGATTACCCATCAACCTGCGGAATACCCGTAGATACCGAGTAATTCGATATCTCACCGTTATGCCCCATTTTCCGGGGTCCTTAATTTTTAACGAAATTCGGGCAGAGTCTCCTTTGTACGAGGAGCTCTACCCAAAACACAACTTGTGCAGTATATATTCAAATGACCCATCTGAGGTCCAATATAAAGCAATGACCGCACCGGGTCCACTTATAAGTAAATATTGGCCACACCGGGTCCAATTACCCATACTTATATCAAAACATGCAAGGTTATTTTAACAACAATCCATATACATTCTAATACAGTTATTTGTAAAAGACTATATGTCCAAAAACATAATTTTTCACAAGTGTTTTACAATAACACAAAATAAAGCCTCATACGACTTTCTTCAAACATGTGGGTCCAACATGGAGCCATCCGCCCGTGTATCTCTCCCACCTGAAATGTTTCCCTTATAGGGTGAGCCAACGCCCAGTAGAAAAACTCCTACAGAGGCTACTCCCCACCTAGATGCACATGGAATGCTCATATGCAATACTCAATTATCCACAACAATTCTAATCATGTTTATGCAACTCAGATATGGAATTTCTTATGACATGTCATGCAACGAGGTGAGACTCATTCATGCACTCAATCCGAGCCCTTCCCGGCTCCACAACACACGCAAGTGCCAATGTGTGAATCCATCATTTATGTTACACATCAATGACATTTTACAAAACTAGGGTCTTTCTTGGGGTAGGCATTCATGGACTTACACCAACGGCACCCAACCGACACGGAATTTCAGGACTTCAACCCACGGTTCCGCGTATACCGACACACTTTATGGCCTTTTTCACCAACGGAGTGCGAATCCTATCAACGAGTCTTTCACCCGAGGGATATTCTAGCCTTTCTTGCTAACCCCGACCCAATTTATCATGAAACCAAGCGGCTTAGCTAGGCCTTCGACCCAACTTTCCCAAGCCTTCCGTCAATCACCAAGTGTGGTATTGACGACAACCATGCACACACCCATGTGATGAGATGTTCCATGCAAATGCAATGTAATGAACCATTGCTTATCTATGTCATGTCCCATGTAATGAATGCTACATGAGCAACATATAACACTTATCATCATATCCCATGGAAATGTATGTCATATACACATGACTTTCATATATCATCATCATGCTCAATATATCAACAAGCAAATGATTTCCACAAGGTATCACCTAACTCAACTCAGACATGTTATTTCAATTTCATCAAGATAACACTTTTCACATTCAAGACATTTTATCAAACACCTTTCATGCATCAATTATGTAATCACATGATATTGTCACACAACATTAAATATCATAATTCAAGGCATTTAATCAACACCTTCAAGGCACCTTCATGTTAAACACATATCATGCCCACAATTTCACATAGTTACAAGAAAATGCCCAAGTAACCCCTATGCATCAAAGTCAAGCTAGAAGTTGGCCTAAGCCATTTCTAAGCTCACTTTCCCATTTCCATATTAATAGGAAATTGATATATATATATATATATATATATATATATATATATATATATATATACATATATATATATATATATATATATAACACATACATCCAACCATTCCTATGGACATTTAGGTTAGAAATCAACTCAAGTAGGAGAAACCCTACCTCAATAGGAGTGTAGAAAACTCCTATAACACCAAAACAACTCAAAAACTCTTAACTTCCCAAATTTTCACTTTTGAATCTTCGGTGAAATCTCTTATTTTTGGTACGTACGCGTAGCCCTCGGCGAGGAGATGAACTTTGTCTCTTGGATTGACGGATTCCGACCGACGGAACTCCCGGAATCGGAGCGGGAAGGTGGAAGAAAATCTGTTTTCTCTTCCTCTCTTTGGGCGGCTGAACAAGGCTGAGTTCAGCTGATATTTTGTGTCAAAAAGCTTATTTAAGAGCATATTTATAGGCAAAAAATGTGCGGTCCACATCGCACCGCATATTTTCGACTTTCGGGTCCGTTTTTCGTCTCGAAACGATTCATTATACCTCGGATTAAGTTCAAATAAATTTTATTTGAACTTTAACTTAATTTGAAGGAAATTTTATAAAATACATTATTGGGGACCTTTAAAATGTCATTCGCCACGCAGTCGCCTCGAACGACGTGCAAAAATCCGACTATCTCAGAATTCGACGAAATTTGACATGGTGACTAGATTCCACGATACAAATCCAATGGTGAACTCCGTTTCCTCATCCGAGGTCTAGAGTATGAGTATTTCAAATAAGCATTATGATGGCAAATGACCATTTTACCCTTTTTAAGAAAAAGTTCAAATTTGCTCGGGTTTTACATCTGTAACTTAAAATATGCCTCATTCATAAAGTAAAACATAACTTCAAATTCACGACACTTTACCCACATGAATGTGAAGCACCATTTAATGGATTAAACATATGATCAAATTTCATGTTCATTACTTTCACAAATTATCAAGGAAAATACAAATACACAAATTACCAACTCATGGAATAATTCATAACTCTCAAACCACAAGAGTTTCTCTACATGAACATAAGCTAGAATATGATAATCCAACATATAAACTAGGTACACCTTTATTATAGCAAGAAATTGTCAAGAAACTTAAAGAACATAAAAGTACTTAAACTACTAACTCTAAGTTTTCAAAGCAACTACCACCTAAGTGATTTTCTAACATCAAGTAAACACCTAAATCATTCAATCAAGACATAGAAAGGCAAGAAAACTTAAATCTATTCCCAACTTAGCAAAATATCATACATAAAATGGTTTTTCTCAAACCAAGGGAGTTGTGTCCGCTTCATAGCCGAACCGATTGGTGAGAATATAGCTCTTGTTGAGAGGAACAACTTTCTAGAAGAAAGTCTTGCAAGAATCTTGGCCTAGGAATGAGTTTTGGTGGCTTGAAGCTTGAAGAACTTAGGATTTTTCTTCTCTTTTCCTCCAAAAACGTGTACTGATCTATCTCTAGGCCAAATACTGATATTTTTACACTAAAATGTATGTATTTATATTGCAGAGCAAAGGTGCAAAATGACCCTTTTGCCCTTGATGAATCCTGGACCCCGTTACAGTACAACTCGTCCCGAAACGTCTCAATTCGACATTTAATTTTAACCAAAGTTCTTAAAATTATTTTAAATGAAAATTTCAAAAAAATATATTTTTGATAGTGGCCGGGTTTTGTCAGTCCCACCTAGGCCGCTCGAGATACCCTTTTTGTCCAATTTTTGAAATTATTTCCGTTTAAGCTCAAATTTACAAAGTCGATGTATTTTTACATTATAAGCATGTTTCTCTTGTATGACATACTCAAATTATGCTCCTAAACATGACCTATGCCTAAATGATGCATATATAGTGCCTTACTGGCAAATGATGCATGAATAGTGCCCTACCGGCAAAATTGAAAAATTTATCCTCACTTTTCAGATCTCTACACCCAAGTAATGTTCTTAGATTTTCAAACAAAAACCCAAGCTCAAGAGACCTTGTTCTTCCCTCCTCTCTTTCCCTTTATCTTGTCCTAGGGTTCTAAGATGAATTGGGTGAGAATGGAAAGAAATAATGAGACAAATGGGGCTGAAAATGGTATTTTAAAACCAGAAAATCCCGAATTTTACTGTTCATAGGACCAAAAATTGCATTTTTCTCCGAAATTACGGTGTTGCCACTAAATATCTCAAATTTGATCTCTATGACTACCCTAAGATTTTTTAGATGTTCCGGATTCATTTTTGTTGTTATCCTAACCTAAAAACATTTATTTTTATGATTTATCTCAAAAACAAAGTCAATTTACACCCGAAATACTAAAGTTACCATTTTACCTCTCCGAACCGCTATATGTGCTAAATGTCTATTCCAAGGTTTTCGTACCTGCCGAATTCAATCGTAATGTTATTTTGACCTAAAAAAATTAATATATTTACTTAGTTATCCTTATCAACCTTAAATACCTCTAAAAATTAAATTTGACTAAAAAGTCAATACGCTCATACATCAAACTTATGCGACTGTTCCTTTTACAACGACTCGAAGTTTCTCTCATCATTTTAATCATTTAAAAAAAATACTATAAAGTTAATATCATTTATATTTATATGAAATATGGGATCTCACAAATATTAAGCCTAATAGTGGCCAGTGAGTCCCAATATTTAATAAAGTCCACTATCCATCCAATGGCCATAAGCCATTGGTTTCCTTACCAATTAAATCTCAAATTAGATGCAACTAAACATTATTCTTAATTATTAGATATGTTTTGAATATGTCCTAAAAAAATTTAGACATATTATGGTCATTTAGTAAATTTTTAAAAATTATTAAGTTATTTTATTATTGCATAAAATGAGTGTTATTATGTAATAAACTACCGGAACATAAATGCAAGATTGTTGCCATTATTTTGTATATAGAAAAAATAATATGTTGATGAAATTGATTTGTAATGCTTTCAAATGATAAAAACTCAATATAGTCAGTTGTAATAACAATATTTAATCTCATTCTTGTTAAGAATTTTTTTTTTTTTTTTGTACACATTATGTATATTAGTTTTTAACTTATTATTTTTAATGAACTTTTATGTATTAAAAATGAATTTATGAACTTCTGCGTTTAATTGGAAAAAAAAAAAATTGAACTTATTAATGTGTTCACCCTATAATAATTTCCTGGCTCTGCCCCAAGAACAGCCTTAGCTATTTTCTATCTTAGCTTTATAGTAAAAATCAACAAAATTATGAATTGTAAAAGAATGTATGTTGTTTTTTTTACTGTTGAAAATCAACAAAATTATAGATTGTAAAAATAACCAAAATTAATCACATTGTTGTTTTCTTTTACAAAACTCTACATACCAATGATTTAAATATTGTTATATAACCCTCGTGTAATTTTGGAGTAGAGTGGTATTGGTAAAATTTCATCTCGATAATCGAGGCACACGAACTAGGGAATTTTTTGTCAGTCTAATATTACTCTCAACTTTATTACGAAAATTTTCACAAATTGAATTACAAATTACAATGCTATGTCAGAAGTTAATTCACCATTCTGCAGTATTTAGATTACTTATTCAATGTTAATAGGAAAATGCTATTTAGATTTAAAATGTGGACTTAAAATATATACTTAATAAAAAAAATATGTACTTGATAATCACAACTATTGAATAGGTAGTGGATCTCAATAAATGCTAGGACCCACAGTAAAAAATAATGGTTATAATTATCAAGTACATATTTTAAGTCTACTTTTTAAATACATGTAGCATTGTTCATGTTAATAATACAAATTTAATGACTAAACATATCTTATTATACAATAAAATAATCACATTAGAGATGGGAGGTCTTGAGAAGGTTTCCCTCCCGAAATGCTAATTTACTAGAATTTTGAAATATTTAATTAGTTCACTCCAATCAAAACATTACATATGTCTTTTGTAACAACTCCCACCATTTTTTTTAAACTACTTTAAAATTTGAACTTTCAATCATATTTCTTAATTATTTAAAATATAAATGAATTTTATTTTAACACTAATAGGAAATGTCCAACAATATAATGTTACTAGTAATAATCCGTGCCTAAAGGCACTTTGTAACTTAAAACAACTTTTCAATTTGAAGTAGTTTTTTTTTTTTCATTTACTTTAATTAAAGAAATTGAAATCAATCTAGTCCCCAATATTTTTCAAAAAAAATCGGTAAAGTTTCTTCTAAAAATAAGAGCCCAAAGGAATCTCAACCTATCTACAGAACTCACAATCATACATAACAATCATCATAATGCACAATCACAATTCAATTCCATTTCCCCCCAAAATAAGCATCCATACCCAACCACCAAAACAACCATCAACATTTCATACTCAAACATATCACATGACACATTTTCCTACATCATAAAAAAAGCTTGAAAGCCACAACATACTACGGCAAAACACAACATTTATTGCATAAAAAACTCATCCAACCCACCAAAAAAAAAAAAAGAGACATGAAATCCATGTCACCTATACATGAAAAACAGAGATATAAAGGGGCTGATAGATTTTGAGCATACAAAAGAAAGATCACTTGTTTGTCCTTCAAAATTTCCATCAAATTCATCTCTCAATAGAAAGCCTCAAATCCACGCAAGTACCTATAAAAAAACAAAGAAAAATATAATAATCCTCCATCATAGACATGCCTTAAAAAATTCATACATGCTTTAAATTTATTTTCTTTATCAAGGTTTCATCTTAAACAAAAAAAAAATTCCTCTTAAGCAAATGTATATGACAAAATCCACAACAAACCCATAAAAACAAAACTGCAAGACAACAAATCAATAATCTACTCTTCAGTTGCTAAGATAACTCAATCCAAAAATAATTATGTATAGTGATTTACATAGATGTCAATGAGATTTCAAGTGGACTTCAAACTTGAGCAAATTAGTTTTCCCAAGTCATTTATAGTTACAATTTTTATGTGTAAATGGATTGTAGCATTAAAGAGTAACAACCCGTGCCTAAAGACACTTTGCAATCTCAAGAAAACATGTCAATTTAAAATAGTCTTTCTTTCATTTGATTTAATTAAAGAAATTAAAATTAATCTAGTCCCCACTATTTTTTCAAAAAAAAATTGGCATAGTTTCCTTCCCAATTAAGAAAGTACAAAGCTAAGGAGAATAGAAAAATTGGATTCCCCTAAGAATAATTAGATCATTCCAGATATGCCCCTAAAATCAAAATAAAGCTATGTAGGTTTAAACCAAAAAATCAGAAGTAATTTCCTATACTTCGATAAAGTAAACATGCTAAAACAGCTCTCCAAAAATAATGTTGGGCTATTTACCTTCCTAAGTCAAAATCCTCTGTCAACCACTTTGTATTTGGGAAATTAGCTCCTACTATATCTCTAATAAGGATGTATCAATTGGTCCAAAAAAAACATGAGTAAGAAGCTAAAATAAAAATGGATCCACAAAAAAAGTTTTAAAAAAAAGTTGATTCCACGAAAAACCCCTAAATTCTCGCTTAAAATTCACCATAGATTGCCTAACACCCACACAACAACATAAGACCAAACAAATTTCTTATTTCTGGACATTTAATTTAGTTAAAAACGAATATCAAACACACCATCTGCTCACTTATTTTTTAGTAAAAACCTGGTGTGTGTGTGGATGTTCCCTAGCCCTCTGATAATTTCAAGAGAGAACCAAGTAATCAATAGTAGGCCTAATATTTGTTCATTGGTTTCTAAATATGTACTCAAATTGTTAGGCCTAAAGAAAGTGAATTTCAAATAATTCAATTAGAGACTGGAATGAAAGATCAAAGGACTACACAACAAAACAAAAAGCATGAAGAGAGAGGACATAGGGAAGAACTTGAATCTTTGACCTATCCCACCTTACCTCAAATCTCCTCACCACTTTCATGCATCTCATAGTCTTCCACATGGAGTGAGCTATGGAAAAGAGCTAAACTTTAAGTATAGGTTAAAGCATTTCAAGTATGATACATCTATTCCCACAAAAATAAAAAATAAAATTAATTGACATAATTAATATAATGAGCATGGAAACAAAAAAAAAAAAAAAAACATATCACATCAGTTTAAATCTAAGCAAATTAACCCCCAAGACATCTTTTCATTCTCTGGCATTTTC
Organism: Ilex aquifolium; assembly: GCA_951799425.1. Classification (NCBI taxonomy): domain Eukaryota; kingdom Viridiplantae; phylum Streptophyta; class Magnoliopsida; order Aquifoliales; family Aquifoliaceae; genus Ilex; species Ilex aquifolium. The sequence goes on from OX637400.1 coordinate 18,454,037, forward strand.
TCAATCATCTAATATGCAACAAAAAATATTCGTTCTGCCACCTTTCAAACTAAACCATTTATCACCCAAATACATTTAACAAATTCAAACACTCTAATTCGGATGTTAAGTGGACTTAGAATGTAAATCAAATTCTCAAAGCTCAAATCACATAGTAATTACAAACTCAATCATCATATTCACCATCGAAAAATTCTCGCCCAATTCAACACGTATTATCTCTACTTTATGCATGTAAAATAGGTAAAAATAAGTTGAAAGAAATGTTACAAACGTGAATTCAACAAAAGAAAGTGCTAGATCCACTCCACAAACAAATAGCGAAATCCTTCCAAACAATTAGAGATAGGTCAATGATTAAAACCAAATGTGTGTAAAAAACCTAATTTGTAAAACCCGGGAAAAATTGAACTTTTTCTGAAAAAGGGCAAAATGGTAATTCTCCACCCTTATGCGTATTTGAAATAATCATGTTCTAGACCTCGGATGAGGAAACGGAGTGCACCATTCGATTCGCAACGCGAAATCTAGTAATCACCAGAAATTTCGTCGAATTCCGAGATAGTCGGATTTTTACACGTCGTTCGAGGCGACTGTGTGGCGAATGTAATTTTAAAGGTCCCCAATAATGGATTTTATAAAATTTCCTTATAATTGGATTAAAGTTCCAATAAAATTAATTTGGACTTAATCCGGGACTTAATAAATCGTTTCGGGACGAAAAACGGACCCGAAAGTCGAAAATATGTGGTGCGATGAGGACCGCACATTTTTGCCTATAAATATCCTAAAAAAATCAGCTTTTTGAATAATTTTTCAGCTGAACTTCAGCCTTTTCAGCCGCCCAAGACCAAAGCCAAAAAAAAAATTCTTTAGCCTTCCCGCTCCGATTCCGGGAGTTCCGTCCGTCGGAATTCGTCGATTCAAAAGGCAAAGTTCATCTACGCGACGAGGGCTACGCGTGGGTACCAAAAACAACAAGTTTCACCGAAGGTGAACGGGTGGGGGTGTACGAAAATCAAGATTCGAGTTGTATTTTTTTGCTCGGATTCCGTCGAGCTAGAAGGGAGAAGTGATCACGTCGACGAAGGCTACGCGTGGGTACCAAAAACAACGAATTTCACCGAAGGTGAAATTTCGGGAGTTGGGAAAATCAAGCTTCGAGTTGGGTTTTCGGGTCTTGGGAGCTTCCTACAGGATTCTCACGCTACAAGAGGTAGGAGTTCTCCTACTTGGGTTGATTTCTTACCTAGAAATGCCTATGATAAATGGGCTATATATATATATATATGACTTATGGCACCACCAGATACTACCCATTTATCTAATCCTTATTACAAATCTGGACCTTCTTACCCAAAAGGCCCAAAATCAGATTTTGTTAATAAACCAAATTTTCACAATGTCTTTGCTATTGAGCCAGCTCATGCTCATATCACAGATATTGAAATTCTTGTCAAAGCCTTTCTTGGAGAAGGATGGACCTTTGTCCCTCGTGATCCAGAAAGAACTTTTGAATTTTACAAAGATATCTTATTTCTTACTGAGTCCATTCATATCAAAGTCATTCCTGATAAGAATGATCCCAGTAAAGCTGCTTTCCATTCTCTTTATATTAAACAGATTTTGTCAATTAAAGATTGGGGATCTCACCCTTCTTCTCTCAGAGATCTCACAGGTACCAGTAAGAGGTTCAATTTTTATGACTACATTGAGTCATGGACCGTTCTTATGCTCTATCAGGGTGAGTCATCTACTCATTCCTGGTTCATTCAATTTGACAAAGATTTTAAAAGCCAGATTCCTTCCTGGTTTGTAAGGTGGTGGCAAGTTCACGGCTCCATCCTTGAAATCTTTCCTATTGATCTCCAGGATCAATACTCCTACTTCTGTTCTGCCTTTACTCCTAGTAAACAGCAGTCCCTTTTTCCAATTCCTAGTTTACTAACTTTTGTTTGCAGGTACAGAATTCCTTGGATTTGCAGATGGCAATGGCAGATTATTGATCATTATGTTGTCAGACAGTTCTCTGTTAAATGGTGGCCCAGGTTCTCCTATGACACCATTATTTCTACAATTCAGAGTGATTTCCCGGTCAAGGTTCCGACCCCACAAGTGGTCCCTACAGCCTTGCCTCCTTCCACTCCAGTCAGAAAGGCCCTGCCCATTTTGAAAAGCTCCACAGATGAGCCCAAAGAATCCTCAGGACCTTCTACAGTTTCCAAGATTAAGCCAAGAAAGTCCTCATCAAAGGGCTCTGGCAAACAGTTTCAGCCATCCGCAGCAGAGCTTCTCAAGATGGCCCAAGATTTGATTCAGCAGGCAGCAGTTGCCAGCCAAAGTTCATCATCTCCAAATTCCTCTGAAGGATCCGTCACTCCATCCCCACTACAGGATGCCCAGGATCCATATGAAGGATATGATGATCTAGATTCAGATGTAGATATTACTATCCCGTGATGTAGTGATACCTATTTTTAGGTGTGATAGCTTCACTCACTACTCTCTTCTCACACAAGAGGGAAAAGCTGTCTATCACATGTAAAGATAAGATTATCACATATTTTCTCAAGTTTTTCGGTGCTTTCCCCAAGTAAAGTTACCGACAGATTCACTTTCAGCATGCTTTAAGTCTTGTTAGACCACTACAAGCTTTGAAAAACATTCTCTTTACCCTCTCTGATAATTGTAAGGCTCAAATGAAGAGCTTTAATTTGGCCTACAATGCAGACTTCATTTATGCAATCTTATTTCCACTGGCCCTCTAAGTGCTAGTGTTGTAAGTATTGCTTGTTTGTAATTTTCATATATATATTTGAAGATTTGTTTATATCTACAGCTTGTGATTCTCATGGCTATTTCAGTTTACAAAATTCCTTGTGATTTTGCTATGCCCTCAAGTGATTATGCTGTTGTTGCAGTAACTGTAAGAACAGAAGATACCCCTCCTAGATCCATTGTATTCTGGGTCTATTCTCTCATTATCAATTTATTTGTTTAAATTTCAACTGTTCAGTTCTTCTTCCTTCCGCTTTTATTTTGGTATCAGATGCTGCCCTTGCAAAGGACACCAGTGAAACCTGATACCAAAATAAAAGCGGAAGGAAGAAGAACTGAACAGTTGAAATTTAAACAAATAAATTGATAATGAGAGAATAGACCCAGAATACAATGGATCTAGGAGGGGTATCTTCTGTTCTTACAGTTACTGCAACAACAGCATAATCACTTGAGGGCATAGCAAAATCACAAGGAATTTTGTAAACTGAAATAGCCATGAGAATCACAAGCTGTAGATATAAACAAATCTTCAAATATATATATGAAAATTACAAACAAGCAATACTTACAACACTAGCACTTAGAGGGCCAGTGGAAATAAGATTGCATAAATGAAGTCTGCATTGTAGGCCAAATTAAAGCTCTTCATTTGAGCCTTACAATTATCAGAGAGGGTAAAGAGAATGTTTTTCAAAGCTTGTAGTGGTCTAACAAGACTTACCTACAACTGAAAATCTGAAATCCTTATATAGGCGTAAGGATTTTTGAAGCAATCCTTTCCTTTTGAAATTAAATCTAGGTAAAATGCTTTCACCTCTTGCTTTCGGCTGGAAAGGTGGGGTAAGTAGCTTTTACTTAGGGTAAGTTTGACAAATGGCTGACAAAAAGGACTGGTAGGTCCAAAGGTGTCAGGGAATCTGACTTTCGGTGGAAAGTAAGGGTAGACTGCTTTTACTTTTGGAAAAGCATGCTGAAAGTGAATCTGTCGGTAACTTTACTTGGGGAAAGCACCGAAAAACTTGAGAAAATCTGTGATAATCTTATCTTTACATGTGATAGACAGCTTTTCCCTCTTGTGTGAGAAGAGAGTAGTGAGTGAAGCTATCACACCTAAAAATAGGTATCACTACATCACGGGATAGTAATATCTACATCTGAATCTAGATCATCATATCCTTCATATGGATCCTGGGCATCCTGTAGTGGGGATGGAGTGACGGATCCTTCAGAGGAATTTGGAGATGATGAACTTTGGCTGGCAACTGCTGCCTGCTGAATCAAATCTTGGGCCATCTTGAGAAGCTCTGCTGCGGATGGCTGAAACTGTTTGCCAGAGCCCTTTGATGAGGACTTTCTTGGCTTAATCTTGGAAACTGTAGAAGGTCCTGAGGATTCTTTGGGCTCATCTGTGGAGCTTTTCAAAATGGGCAGGGCCTTTCTGACTGGAGTGGAAGGAGGCAAGGCTGTAGGGACCACTTGTGGGGTCGGAACCTTGACCGGGAAATCACTCTGAATTGTAGAAATAATGGTGTCATAGGAGAACCTGGGCCACCATTTAACAGAGAACTGTCTGACAACATAATGATCAATAATCTGCCATTGCCATCTGCAAATCCAAGGAATTCTGTACCTGCAAACAAAAGTTAGTAAACTAGGAATTGGAAAAAGGGACTGCTGTTTACTAGGAGTAAAGGCAGAACAGAAGTAGGAGTATTGATCCTGGAGATCAATAGGAAAGATTTCAAGGATGGAGCCGTGAACTTGCCACCACCTTACAAACCAGGAAGGAATCTGGCTTTTAAAATCTTTGTCAAATTGAATGAACCAGGAATGAGTAGATGACTCACCCTGATAGAGCATAAGAACGGTCCATGACTCAATGTAGTCATAAAAATTGAACCTCTTACTGGTACCTGTGAGATCTCTGAGAGAAGAAGGGTGAGATCCCCAATCTTTAATTGACAAAATCTATTTAATATAAAGAGAATGGAAAGCAGCTTTACTGGGATCATTCTTATCAGGAATGACTTTGATATGAATGGACTCAGTAAGAAATAAGATATCTTTGTAAAATTCAAAAGTTCTTTCTGGATCACGAGGGACAAAGGTCCATCCTTCTCCAAGAAAGGCTTTGACAAGAATTTCAATATCTGTGATATGAGCATGAGCTGGCTCAATAGCAAAGACATTGTGAAAATTTGGTTTATTAACAAAATCTGATTTTGGGCCTTTTGGGTAAGAAGGTCCAGATTTGTAATAAGGATTAGATAAATGGGTAGTATCTGGTGGTGCCATTTGGGCCATTTGGGCAAATGTGGCAGTTGGAACAATTGTGGATTTGTGATGGTGACTGATGGGTCTACCAAGAGGCTGAAATCTATTTGCAATCTGGATGGCACTTGAGGGGCCAGGTAACTGGGCTAAGGCACTTGATGGGCCTGGTAAAATTTGGGAAATTGGTCTTGGGTTAGGGGGACCCAGAGATAAAGGTAATTTACGATCTCCCTTCCCCGGGTTTTTAGAGGAAGTGGCAGATTTGTGGGACTTACTGTCCGCCATTGGGTTCCTGCAAAAATTCACGAGTTAGAAAATCAGGTATGCAGTTATTACTGCCCTTAATATAGTCTATATCAAAATCAAAAATACTCAAAATAGCTTGCCATCTGGCAAAAATTTGCTTACTAGCAACATTTTGAACATCTTTTTCAAGTACGTATTTAGCAGATTTGCAATCAACACGCACGAGAAACTTTTGATTTAAAATATCATCCTGAAATTTGGAGATGCACAGGACAATAGCTAAAATCTCTTTTTTAATAGTACTATAATTAATTTGTGCTTTATTCCAAATACCGGAATGAAAACGAACAATTTGTTCAGAAGAATTTGGAGATTCTCTCTGAAGGAGAATACCACCGTATCCAATATCGGAGGCATCAGTTTGAATAATCTTGAAAGAGTCAACTGAAGGAATGCCAAGACAAGGCAAAGTTTTGATAAATTTTTTGACTTGCTGGACAATGGAAGTATGCTCAGAGGTCCAAGGAGAAGGATTTCCTTTGAGTCTGTCATACAGAGGTTTAACTGTTGTTCTGAGATTTTGATAAAAATCAGAAACATAATTTAGAGAGCCTAAGAATCTCTGGAGTTGAGTTTTGTCAAGAATTTCATCAGGAAATTTATCAGCAAACTGGATGGCTCTACTGATAGGAACAATGGTGGATTGTTGGATATCATATCCAAGAAATCTGACAGAAGTTTGAAACAATTTAATCTTTCTTGCAGAGATAACTAGACCACTATGTCTAACAGTCTCTAAGAATGCATTCAAATGTTTCCAGTGTTCTTCTATAGACCTGCTAAAGATGAGAATGTCATCAATATAGGTTATAGAACAATGGCTTAAATGATTAAAAATTTCATTTATAATATTTTGAAACTCACTTGGTGCATTTTTTAAACCAAAAGGTACAACATTCCATTCATAATGACCAAAAGGTGTTGTGAATGCAGTCTTATACCTATCTTCAGGGGATATTTGTATTTGCCAGTATCCACTTTTCAAATCAAATTTTGAAAATACAACAGAATTTTTTAATCTTTTAATTAAATCTTGTTTATTAGGAATAGGATACCTGATCCATTCCAAAACAGCATTTAAAGGTTTATAATTAATAACAAGTCTTGGAGTGCCTCTTTCTAATTCTGCATTCTTCATGACATAGAAAGCTGGACAAGACCAAGGGGATTTTGACTTGCTAATAATTCCGCTTATTAGTAATTCCGAAATTTCCTTTTTACAGGTTTCCATTAAATCATGATTCATTTGAATTGGTCTTGATTTAGTGGGAATATCTTTTTCATTAAATCCTTTAATATAAGGAAGTTTTACACTATGCTTTTTCCTATGCCAAAAAGCTGTAGGAAGATTAGAGCAAACTTCTTCTTCAATTTTTTGTTGAAATTGGTTAATCTTTTCAATTAGAATTGGATCTTTTAATTGATCAGAAATTCTTTTGTGATTTATTTCTTCTTGAAGAAATTTCACTTGATTCTTTTTCTGATTAATTATTCTAAGATAAATAGAATCATTTTTAAGTTGTTTTAATTCTTTAATCTCTGGTTTAAGAATAAACTTAAATGTTACAGAATGACCTAAGGGTTTGGTAGTTAAACCTTCACAATTTGTAGTAAAAGGGTACAACAGATATATAAAGGGTAATCCTAAGATAACCTGGTCTGTCATATCTTTTACTAAGATAAATGATGTTTTGAAACAAACATTATCTTGACAAATATGTGCCTTAGGTAATTTATAAGCAACATTCATTTTACTGCCATTGGCAGAACTTAATCTTTCAAGAGTTTTTTCATAAAATTTAGTAGGAATAATTCCTTCTTGAATACAGTTCACATCTGCTCCTGTATCAATCAAAGCAATTGTATCAAGTATAAAATCATTATTAATGATTATTCTTACTTGAGAATACCATTTTTGCAAATTAATTTTATTAACAGAGTTAATTTGATTATCACTTTGCGAACACTCATCTTGCGATGGCAGCTTCGTTAAACCTGCAGTTTCCAATGCACCTGAGGTTGCTGGTATCCGCTGGGGAAGTGTTCTATTTGAAGTTTCAATATCATATTGGTTAATATCTTGAACTGTCGGTTCAAGGGGACTGGTGTTGGCCATGGATAAAAAACTCAGAGTTTCAGCAAAAATTTTATCTTGTGCTTTTAAATCTTTTATCTCTACTTTTAGTTTATTAACTTCTCCATGGAGATCTTGTAAAGTGAGTTCTTTCTTTTTCTCTTTACTAAATCTTTCCATTGTTTTGTTAATACTAATTAATTGTTTTTCACTAGAATTGTGTCTATTATTATTTTTTTTTACAAACATATCTTTAAGATTTTTTATGTATTTAAGCTTAAGATCAGGATCTTCAATTTTGCTGATCAAATCTATTAAGATTTGTTCTTCTTCAAAAATCTTGTCCTTTGCAAGGGCTTCTCTAATCTTGTTGAGCTAATAGCCTCAGGTTTCACTGGTGTCCTTAGAAGTTGGTGGGATAATTATCTTACTCAAGATTCTAGGGATGAAATTAGACATGCTGTTGTTTTAAATGATGAAAATACTCCAGTTTTTGATGAAAGAATTGGAAGAGCAAAGCCTGATGGCTTAAATACACTAATCTTCACCATAATTAAACATTTTGTTGGAACCCCTAGTAACATTGAAGCTAGGATTCATGACCAGCTTAGTAATCTTAAGTGTCCAACACTTAGTGATTTTAGATGGTATAAAGATGTTTTTGTCTCACGGGTAATGAACCGTCCAGACTGCAATAAATCTTTTTGGAAAGAAAAATTTGTTAATGGTTTACCTAGTCTATTTGCCCATAAGATTAGAGAAGCCCTTGCAAAGGACACAGGGATCATAGAATATGACTCCCTGACTTACGGCCAATTGATTAGTACCATCCAAAAGGAAGGCCTTAGGATGTGTATTGATTTAAAACTTAGTAAACAAATGCAAAATGATAAGAATAAAGCTAAATATGAAATGGGAAATTTTTGTGAACAATATGGTCTCCCTCCTGTAGCACCATCAACTAGCCACAGAAAACATAGATCCCATAAGAAATATAAGGCTTATTCTAAATCTAAACAAAGTAAAGAGAAATTTTCTAATCCTGAATTTTATAAAAAATCTAAAGGTAAATCTCACAGATCTTCTAAATCTAAAAAAGATTCTAAAAAATCACCAAGAAAAATGTCTAAATGGCTTACTGCAAGTAAAAATCCTGATAAATCAGTAACTTGTTATAATTGTGGGAAAAAGGGGCACAAGAGTCCTGATTGCCCAATTAAAAAAGAAGTTAAAAAATTAAACTTACAAGAAAACGAGTTAGAAGAAATTCTCAGAATTTTCAGATTAAGTAACCCACCAGCGAAGGAAGAAACTTCGGACTCCACTAGCAGTCAAGAAGATTCTTCAGAAGATCACCCCAATTCAGATGATTCCTCTGAACCTGACATTAATCTAGGATGTAAGGATAATTGTCATTGTCCCAGACAGGTTAGAGTTATCACAAAGGAAGCTGAAGAAGAACAAATCTTAATAGATTTGATCAGCAAAATTGAAGATCCTGATCTTAAGCTTAAATACATAAAAAATCTTAAAGATATGTTTGTAAAAAAAAATAATAATAGACACAATTCTAGTGAAAAACAATTAATTAGTATTAACAAAACAATGGAAAGATTTAGTAAAGAGAAAAAGAAAGAACTCACTTTACAAGATCTCCATGGAGAAGTTAATAAACTAAAAGTAGAGATAAAAGATTTAAAAGCACAAGATAAAATTTTTGCTGAAACTCTGAGTTTTTTATCCATGGCCAACACCAGTCCCCTTGAACCGACAGTTCAAGATATTAACCAATATGATATTGAAACTTCAAATAGAACACTTCCCCAGCGGATACCAGCAACCTCAGGTGCATTGGAAACTGCAGGTTTAACGAAGCTGCCATCGCAAGATGAGTGTTCGCAAAGTGATAATCAAATTAACTCTGTTAATAAAATTAATTTGCAAAAATGGTATTCTCAAGTAAGAATAATCATTAATAATGATTTTATACTTGATACAATTGCTTTGATTGATACAGGAGCAGATATGAACTGTATTCAAGAAGGAATTATTCCTACTAAATTTTATGAAAAAACTCTTGAAAGATTAAGTTCTGCCAATGGCAGTAAAATGAATGTTGCTTATAAATTACCTAAGGCACATATTTGTCAAGATAATGTTTGTTTCAAAACATCATTTATCTTAGTAAAAGATATGACAGACCAGGTTATCTTAGGATTACCCTTTATATATCTGTTGTACCCTTTTACTACAAATTGTGAAGGTTTAACTACCAAACCCTTAGGTCATTCTGTAACATTTAAGTTTATTCTTAAACCAGAGATTAAAGAATTAAAACAACTTAAAAATGATTCTATTTATCTTAGAATAATTAATCAGAAAAAGAATCAAGTGAAATTTCTTCAAGAAGAAATAAATCACAAAAGAATTTCTGATCAATTAAAAGATCCAATTCTAATTGAAAAGATTAACCAATTTCAACAAAAAATTGAAGAAGAAGTTTGCTCTAATCTTCCTACAGCTTTTTGGCATAGGAAAAAGCATAGTGTAAAACTTCCTTATATTAAAGGATTTAATGAAAAAGATATTCCCACTAAATCAAGACCAATTCAAATGAATCATGATTTAATGGAAACCTGTAAAAAGGAAATTTCGGAATTACTAATAAGCGGAATTATTAGCAAGTCAAAATCCCCTTGGTCTTGTCCAGCTTTCTATGTCATGAAGAATGCAGAATTAGAAAGAGGCACTCCAAGACTTGTTATTAATTATAAACCTTTAAATGCTGTTTTGGAATGGATCAGGTATCCTATTCCTAATAAACAAGATTTAATTAAAAGATTAAAAAATTCTGTTGTATTTTCAAAATTTGATTTGAAAAGTGGATACTGGCAAATACAAATATCCCCTGAAGATAGGTATAAGACTGCATTCACAACACCTTTTGGTCATTATGAATGGAATGTTGTACCTTTTGGTTTAAAAAATGCACCAAGTGAGTTTCAAAATATTATAAATGAAATTTTTAATCATTTAAGCCATTGTTCTATAACCTATATTGATGACATTCTCATCTTTAGCAGGTCTATAGAAGAACACTGGAAACATTTGAATGCATTCTTAGAGACTGTTAGACATAGTGGTCTAGTTATCTCTGCAAGAAAGATTAAATTGTTTCAAACTTCTGTCAGATTTCTTGGATATGATATCCAACAATCCACCATTGTTCCTATCAGTAGAGCCATCCAGTTTGCTGATAAATTTCCTGATGAAATTCTTGACAAAACTCAACTCCAGAGATTCTTAGGCTCTCTAAATTATGTTTCTGATTTTTATCAAAATCTCAGAACAACAGTTAAACCTCTGTATGACAGACTCAAAGGAAATCCGTCTCCTTGGACCTCTGAGCATACTTCAATTGTCCAGCAAGTCAAAAAATTTATCAAAACTTTGCCTTGTCTTGGCATTCCTTCAGTTGACTCTTTCAAGATTATTCAAACTGATGCCTCCAATATTGGATACGGTGGTATTCTCCTTCAGAGAGAATCTCCAAATTCTTCTGAACAAATTGTTCGTTTTCATTCCGGTATTTGGAATAAAGCACAAATTAATTATAGTACTATTAAAAAAGAGATTTTAGCTATTGTCCTGTGCATCTCCAAATTTCAGGATGATATTTTAAATCAAAAGTTTCTCGTGCGTGTTGATTGCAAATCTGCTAAATACGTACTTGAAAAAGATGTTCAAAATGTTGCTAGTAAGCAAATTTTTGCCAGATGGCAAGCTATTTTGAGTATTTTTGATTTTGATATAGACTATATTAAGGGCAGTAATAACTGCATACCTGATTTTCTAACTCGTGAATTTTTGCAGGAACCCAATGGCGGACAGTAAGTCCCACAAATCTGCCACTTCCTCTAAAAACCCGGGGAAGGGAGATCGTAAATTATAAAATTCAATGGGTCAAAACTATGCATAAATTAGAATCTGAAATTCAATTTTTTGATTATATTGACTCCTGTTGTAAAGATTTAAAAGTCATTACGAAACACAAGTGGAATACTGTTGACTCAGGAACTATGTCCTCTAGTCATCCTCCCACTGAAACTTTTAGTTTTACACATGCTGATACTCAACTTACTGCTTCTCCCTTTAAGGTTCCCTCTAGTGAATCAGACAAGAAAACTGCAGAGCAAAATAGTTTGGCAAAATTTGAAAAGAAAATTGTTGAACAAACCAATTTTACTAACCAGAGCCTAGTTACCATAGGAAAGCAGTTAGATAAAATTGAAACAAAAGTTGATAAAATTGAATTTTTATCTACAGGTCAAAAACTAGAAAGACCTCTAGTTAGATTACCTGAAGACAGATCTAAGTTAGGAATTGCTGATACTCTCAGAATCCAAAAGATTGACCAATTACTTAGGAAGTTAGATGTCCAACCAGAAGCATCAGGAACCTCCCAAGTAACTGTTATTAATCAAACTTCAGATGCAGAGACTAGCACTGATGAACGTTTTTCTGATCCTGATATCAAAGAATTAGAAAAAGCTTTTGAATCCCAACAAATTAATAAATTGGTTTTTTCAAATGTTAATCCAACCAGTACCACAAAGAACTGGTACCCCAGACCGACACCTCCTGATTTACAATTTGAAGAAAAAAATATTTCAAACCAATTTTCTGTTCAGTCAAATAAACTCTATGAATGGAACGTAGATGGTTTAAGTGAACAAGAAATTTTGAATAAAATTCATCACATGTCTATGGTTATTAACAGTTATGTTACTAACCAAGACACTCCTGAACCTGACCTAGTTGAGCTAATAGCCTCAGGTTTCACTAGTGTCCTTAGAAGTTGGTGGGATAATTATCTTACTCAAGATTCTAGGGATGAAATTAGACATGCTGTTGTTTTAAATGATGAAAATACTCCAGTTTTTGATGAAAGAATTGGAAGAGCAAAGCCTGATGGCTTAAATACACTAATCTTCACCATAATTAAACATTTTGTTGGAACCCCTAGTAACATTGAAGCTAGGATTCATGACCAGCTTAGTAATCTTAAGTGTCCAACACTTAGTGATTTTAGATGGTATAAAGATGTTTTTGTCTCACGGGTAATGAACCGTCCAGACTGCAATAAATCTTTTTGGAAAGAAAAATTTGTTAATGGTTTACCTAGTCTATTTGCCCATAAGATTAGAGAAGCCCTTGCAAAGGACACAGGGATCATAGAATATGACTCCCTGACTTACGGCCAATTGATTAGTACCATCCAAAAGGAAGGCCTTAGGATGTGTATTGATTTAAAACTTAGTAAACAAATGCAAAATGATAAGAATAAAGCTAAATATGAAATGGGAAATTTTTGTGAACAATATGGTCTCCCTCCTGTAGCACCATCAACTAGCCACAGAAAACATAGATCCCATAAGAAATATAAGGCTTATTCTAAATCTAAACAAAGTAAAGAGAAATTTTCTAATCCTGAATTTTATAAAAAATCTAAAGGTAAATCTCACAGATCTTCTAAATCTAAAAAAGATTCTAAAAAATCACCAAGAAAAATGTCTAAATGGCTTACTGCAAGTAAAAATCCTGATAAATCAGTAACTTGTTATAATTGTGGGAAAAAGGGGCACAAGAGTCCTGATTGCCCAATTAAAAAAGAAGTTAAAAAATTAAACTTACAAGAAAACGAGTTAGAAGAAATTCTCAGAATTTTCAGATTAAGTAACCCACCAGCGAAGGAAGAAACTTCGGACTCCACTAGCAGTCAAGAAGATTCTTCAGAAGATCACCCCAATTCAGATGATTCCTCTGAACCTGACATTAATCTAGGATGTAAGGATAATTGTCATTGTCCCAGACAGGTTAGAGTTATCACAAAGGAAGCTGAAGAAGAACAAATCTTAATAGATTTGATCAGCAAAATTGAAGATCCTGATCTTAAGCTTAAATACATAAAAAATCTTAAAGATATGTTTGTAAAAAAAAATAATAATAGACACAATTCTAGTGAAAAACAATTAATTAGTATTAACAAAACAATGGAAAGATTTAGTAAAGAGAAAAAGAAAGAACTCACTTTACAAGATCTCCATGGAGAAGTTAATAAACTAAAAGTAGAGATAAAAGATTTAAAAGCACAAGATAAAATTTTTGCTGAAACTCTGAGTTTTTTATCCATGGCCAACACCAGTCCCCTTGAACCGACAGTTCAAGATATTAACCAATATGATATTGAAACTTCAAATAGAACACTTCCCCAGCGGATACCAGCAACCTCAGGTGCATTGGAAACTGCAGGTTTAACGAAGCTGCCATCGCAAGATGAGTGTTCGCAAAGTGATAATCAAATTAACTCTGTTAATAAAATTAATTTGCAAAAATGGTATTCTCAAGTAAGAATAATCATTAATAATGATTTTATACTTGATACAATTGCTTTGATTGATACAGGAGCAGATATGAACTGTATTCAAGAAGGAATTATTCCTACTAAATTTTATGAAAAAACTCTTGAAAGATTAAGTTCTGCCAATGGCAGTAAAATGAATGTTGCTTATAAATTACCTAAGGCACATATTTGTCAAGATAATGTTTGTTTCAAAACATCATTTATCTTAGTAAAAGATATGACAGACCAGGTTATCTTAGGATTACCCTTTATATATCTGTTGTACCCTTTTACTACAAATTGTGAAGGTTTAACTACCAAACCCTTAGGTCATTCTGTAACATTTAAGTTTATTCTTAAACCAGAGATTAAAGAATTAAAACAACTTAAAAATGATTCTATTTATCTTAGAATAATTAATCAGAAAAAGAATCAAGTGAAATTTCTTCAAGAAGAAATAAATCACAAAAGAATTTCTGATCAATTAAAAGATCCAATTCTAATTGAAAAGATTAACCAATTTCAACAAAAAATTGAAGAAGAAGTTTGCTCTAATCTTCCTACAGCTTTTTGGCATAGGAAAAAGCATAGTGTAAAACTTCCTTATATTAAAGGATTTAATGAAAAAGATATTCCCACTAAATCAAGACCAATTCAAATGAATCATGATTTAATGGAAACCTGTAAAAAGGAAATTTCGGAATTACTAATAAGCGGAATTATTAGCAAGTCAAAATCCCCTTGGTCTTGTCCAGCTTTCTATGTCATGAAGAATGCAGAATTAGAAAGAGGCACTCCAAGACTTGTTATTAATTATAAACCTTTAAATGCTGTTTTGGAATGGATCAGGTATCCTATTCCTAATAAACAAGATTTAATTAAAAGATTAAAAAATTCTGTTGTATTTTCAAAATTTGATTTGAAAAGTGGATACTGGCAAATACAAATATCCCCTGAAGATAGGTATAAGACTGCATTCACAACACCTTTTGGTCATTATGAATGGAATGTTGTACCTTTTGGTTTAAAAAATGCACCAAGTGAGTTTCAAAATATTATAAATGAAATTTTTAATCATTTAAGCCATTGTTCTATAACCTATATTGATGACATTCTCATCTTTAGCAGGTCTATAGAAGAACACTGGAAACATTTGAATGCATTCTTAGAGACTGTTAGACATAGTGGTCTAGTTATCTCTGCAAGAAAGATTAAATTGTTTCAAACTTCTGTCAGATTTCTTGGATATGATATCCAACAATCCACCATTGTTCCTATCAGTAGAGCCATCCAGTTTGCTGATAAATTTCCTGATGAAATTCTTGACAAAACTCAACTCCAGAGATTCTTAGGCTCTCTAAATTATGTTTCTGATTTTTATCAAAATCTCAGAACAACAGTTAAACCTCTGTATGACAGACTCAAAGGAAATCCGTCTCCTTGGACCTCTGAGCATACTTCAATTGTCCAGCAAGTCAAAAAATTTATCAAAACTTTGCCTTGTCTTGGCATTCCTTCAGTTGACTCTTTCAAGATTATTCAAACTGATGCCTCCAATATTGGATACGGTGGTATTCTCCTTCAGAGAGAATCTCCAAATTCTTCTGAACAAATTGTTCGTTTTCATTCCGGTATTTGGAATAAAGCACAAATTAATTATAGTACTATTAAAAAAGAGATTTTAGCTATTGGCCTGTGCATCTCCAAATTTCAGGATGATATTTTAAATCAAAAGTTTCTCGTGCGTGTTGATTGCAAATCTGCTAAATACGTACTTGAAAAAGATGTTCAAAATGTTGCTAGTAAGCAAATTTTTGCCAGATGGCAAGCTATTTTGAGTATTTTTGATTTTGATATAGACTATATTAAGGGCAGTAATAACTGCATACCTGATTTTCTAACTCGTGAATTTTTGCAGGAACCCAATGGCGGACAGTAAGTCCCACAAATCTGCCACTTCCTCTAAAAACCCGGGGAAGGGAGATCGTAAATTATAAAATTCAATGGGTCAAAACTATGCATAAATTAGAATCTGAAATTCAATTTTTTGATTATATTGACTCCTGTTGTAAAGATTTAAAAGTCATTACGAAACACAAGTGGAATACTGTTGACTCAGGAACTATGTCCTCTAGTCATCCTCCCACTGAAACTTTTAGTTTTACACATGCTGATACTCAACTTACTGCTTCTCCCTTTAAGGTTCCCTCTAGTGAATCAGACAAGAAAACTGCAGAGCAAAATAGTTTGGCAAAATTTGAAAAGAAAATTGTTGAACAAACCAATTTTACTAACCAGAGTCTAGTTACCATAGGAAAGCAGTTAGATAAAATTGAAACAAAAGTTGATAAAATTGAATTTTTATCTACAGGTCAAAAACTAGAAAGACCTCTAGTTAGATTACCTGAAGACAAATCTAAGTTAGGAATTGCTGATACTCTCAGAATCCAAAAGATTGACCAATTACTTAGGAAGTTAGATGTCCAACCAGAAGCATCAGGAACCTCCCAAGTAACTGTTATTAATCAAACTTCAGATGCAGAGACTAGCACTGATGAACGTTTTTCTGATCCTGATATCAAAGAATTAGAAAAAGCTTTTGAATCCCAACAAATTAATAAATTGGTTTTTTCAAATGTTAATCCAACCAGTACCACAAAGAACTGGTACCCCAGACCGACACCTCCTGATTTACAATTTGAAGAAAAAAATATTTCAAACCAATTTTCTGTTCAGTCAAATAAACTCTATGAATGGAACGTAGATGGTTTAAGTGAACAAGAAATTTTGAATAAAATTCATCACATGTCTATGGTTATTAACAGTTATGTTACTAACCAAGACACTCCTGAACCTGACCTAGTTGAGCTAATAGCCTCAGGTTTCACTGGTGTCCTTAGAAGTTGGTGGGATAATTATCTTACTCAAGATTCTAGGGATGAAATTAGACATGCTGTTGTTTTAAATGATGAAAATACTCCAGTTTTTGATGAAAGAATTGGAAGAGCAAAGCCTGATGGCTTAAATACACTAATCTTCACCATAATTAAACATTTTGTTGGAACCCCTAGTAACATTGAAGCTAGGATTCATGACCAGCTTAGTAATCTTAAGTGTCCAACACTTAGTGATTTTAGATGGTATAAAGATGTTTTTGTCTCACGGGTAATGAACCGTCCAGACTGCAATAAATCTTTTTGGAAAGAAAAATTTGTTAATGGTTTACCTAGTCTATTTGCCCATAAGATTAGAGAAGCCCTTGCAAAGGACACAGGGATCATAGAATATGACTCCCTGACTTACGGCCAATTGATTAGTACCATCCAAAAGGAAGGCCTTAGGATGTGTATTGATTTAAAACTTAGTAAACAAATGCAAAATGATAAGAATAAAGCTAAATATGAAATGGGAAATTTTTGTGAACAATATGGTCTCCCTCCTGTAGCACCATCAACTAGCCACAGAAAACATAGATCCCATAAGAAATATAAGGCTTATTCTAAATCTAAACAAAGTAAAGAGAAATTTTCTAATCCTGAATTTTATAAAAAATCTAAAGGTAAATCTCACAGATCTTCTAAATCTAAAAAAGATTCTAAAAAATCACCAAGAAAAATGTCTAAATGGCTTACTGCAAGTAAAAATCCTGATAAATCAGTAACTTGTTATAATTGTGGGAAAAAGGGGCACAAGAGTCCTGATTGCCCAATTAAAAAAGAAGTTAAAAAATTAAACTTACAAGATATATATATATATATATATATATATATATATATATATATATATATATATATATGTATCTCTATATATATTGACCTATGTATACATATATTTATATGTATATGGTTATGGAATAATGAAGATGGTGGGTAGGTTGTTAGAAAATTACACTTGCCTATTGGTGGAATTTAGGTAAAATAATTTTATCCTAAATGGGTATGTAGAAATTGCCTATTGGAATTTCTTGAATTATGTGGAAATTGGGCATGATATGTGTTACCATGTTGTTTGCCTTGAAGGTGTTCAACAAAATGCCTAATGGATTGAAATTGTTATATGATAAATAACATGTTATGTCTTATGTGGTAAATGAAAATCATATGTGTACGATATGATTTATGTTGAAATTATGAATGTCAGATATATATTTTGATATATCAATTGTTGTGATGAAGCATGGAATTTATACGTTTATAATGTAAATTGCCATGGAATGAAATTGATTATGTTAATTTAGTCCATATGGCATGCATTACATATGTGACATAATGTTATTGCAATGATACATCGCATTGCATATGCACGGGGAATTCACATCATGAGTGGTGTGTGTGTGTGCATGGTTGTTGTTAATACCATATGTTGGAATGTGGTAGAGACAGTTCATATGGCATTTATTACATATGAACTTTGCATGAGAGAAGCAATGGGTCATTACATTGCATATGTACGGGAACATCACATACATGGACATTGTGTCATAGGGATGTTGTGCATGGGTGTTTATACCACAATTTATGTGGTATTAAATGTATGTGGACATGGGCATCACATTCATGGGATGTTAGCATGGGTGTGGGCGTGTTTGTGCATGGGTATTGTACCACAATCTATGTGGTATTAAATGCATGTGGACATGAAAAGAGTTGCTCATTGGCGGTCATAGCATATTGGGCATAAGGTTGTGTCACATTCATGGGAGTCATTCATGAGTGTGGTGGTATGGTTGCATTAATCAACACCATACTTGGTGTTTGATGGTGGGCTCGGGAAAGATGGATTGAATATTCATTTGAGTTGCACGGTTACATGCATAAAGGGAAAACTTGTGTCAGGGTATAGCAAGAAGGGATAGATCCCCCCTCGGGTGCAAGACCCGGTTACATGGTTCAGGCATTTGTCCGGCGGTGAAATTCCAGAAAAGTGCCATGGTTTACGGAACCGGCGGTTGAGATACCAAAATCCGTTGCCCAACAAAGACACAAGGATTTTGATTTATCAATGGTCGTTGAGTGGATAACATCAACGGCGGATTTTACGACACATTGACATTTCATTGTGTGTGTGGGAGTCGGGGAGGCTCGGGGTGTGTTACATGATTGAGTCTCATCTCACTCATGGCATGTTGTACACATTGGCATTTGCATTGTGTTGTCGAGCTGGGAAGGGCTCGGGGTGAGTGTGTAAATGAGTCACATCTCATTTCATGTTGAGCCGGGGCAGGCTCGGGTTGAGTACATGAGTCTCATCTCATTTTATGGGGCTTGGGTAGCCCGGGTTTAACATACATGACATTGACATGTAAAGGGAGTCAGAGTGGACTCGGGTTGAGTGCACATGGGTGGGTCTCACCTCATTCATGGCATGACATTATAGCATTACATCAATTAATTGTATATTATTTGATGGAATGGTTATGGGAATTGTGGTTGTGCATGTGAACATTTTCATATGCATATAGGTTGAGGAGTAGCCTCTGTAGGAAACACTCTACTGGGCGTTGGCTCACCCTATACGGGAACACATTTCAGGTGGGAGAGATACACCGGCGGATGGTTCCATTTTGGACCCTCATGCTTGAAGAAAGCCGCATGTGGCTTTACTTAATGTTTTGTGTAATTACATGTTAGAAACTATATTTTGGGGCATGTAATGCGTAAAATAATTGTAATAGAACTTATAAACACCATTGTTAGATTAGCCTTTCATGTTTTGATTTAAGTATGGTTAATTGGACCCAGTGTGGCCAATGTTTACTTATACATGGACCCGGTGCGGCCATTGCTTTATATTTGACCTCGGATGGGTCTGGTAATTGTGTATTGCACAGGTTGGGTATTTGGTAGAGCTCCCCATACAAAGGAGACTCTACCCAAATTTCGTTAAGTTATGGACCCCGGTAAATGGGGCATAACAGTGTGATATCGAGATACTAGGTATCTGCAGGTATTCCGCGGGTTGATGGGTAATCAACGGACCCCCGGATTTTGGGGTGTCACATAATTAATACCAAATGTGTGTGTGCGAGCTCTGTATGTGTGTTGCTCTGTGTGTGCGTGATATGTATGTGTTGTGTGTGAAACCCGGGTAAATTTGAATTTTTGTGAATAAGGGCAAAATGGTCATTTGACATCCTAATGCGTATTTGACATACTCATGCTCTAGACCTCGGATGAAGAAACGGAGTTCGCCATTGGATTCGTATCGCGAAATCGAGTCACCCCGCCAAATTTCGTCGAATTCCGAGATAGTTAAATTTTTGCACGTCGTTCGAGGAGACTGCGTGGCGAATGACATTTTAAAGGTCCCCATAAATATATTTTATAAAATTTCCTTAAAATTAAGTTAAAGATCAAATAAAATTAATTGGAACTTAATCCGATGTATAATAAATCGTTTCGGGGCGAAAAACGGACCCGAAAGTAGTAAATGAGCGGTGCGATGTGGACCGCACATTTAAAAATATAAATAGTGACTTAAATCAGATTTTTTAGCAAAATATTTTCATTATTCAACCCCTTGGCCGGCCATAGAGAGAAGAGAGTGAAAAGAGAGAAAACAAGTAAGTTCTTCAAGCTTCAATCCAAGATTCCCGGAGTTCCGTCGGTCGGAATTCGTCGAGCCAAGAGTCAAAGTTCATCTCCTCGACGAGGGCTACGCGTACGTACCAAGAAAAGTGAATTTCATCGAAGATCCAAGAGAGGACTTTGGAGAAATCAAAGGTTCTTGGGCTTTGGTTGGTGTTCTTGGAAGTTCTACTACTTCCTACACGCTACAAGAGGTAGGGTTCTTCCTCTCCTTTGGGGCTGTTTTAGGGCCGGTTTAGGGGCTGAAATTATGAACTGTTATGGACTATTTTGTGCACTAATTAGGGGCTGTTTTGTGCACTAATTAGGGACTGTTTTTGGGGCTGTATATGGACTATTTTTGGGGCTGTTTTAGGGCCTATTTTGGGGAGGTTTTGTGGCTGAAATACGGACTATTTTGTGGTTTGATTTGGGGCTGCTATATGACCTGATTTGGGGCTATTTGGTGGGCATACTAAGTGTTTACTTTATGCCTTGAGAATTAAGTGTGTTATTGCTTGATTATGTAGTAACATGCGTAGTAACATGCTTAGTAACTTGCTTATGGATTGTGTTGTGGGAGTACTTGTGTATTTTCTTGGCACTCGATGTTATGTGGACAATTTTGTGTGATAACAACGATGGGTTGCTTTGAAGGTGTTTGATAGAATGCCTTGAATGACCAAAGTTGCTATTTTGGGTAAATTGAAATCATATGCTTAGTGTGTGATTTACAATTGGAAATGGGTATATTGATATATGCTTTATGATATATTAGCATTATGATGATCGTGGAAATTGTATGCATGTGCTATAATTTGCCATGAAATTGAGTTATGTGATAAATTGTGGAAATTATATGCTTAGGATATGATTTGCCATGGAATTGGATTGTTATGTGTTAAATAAGTCCCTATGACATTCCTTACATATGGGACATGACATTGACATACAATGACACATTACATTGCATTTGGACGGAGGCATCCATTTCATGGGCTTAGGCATGAGTGTGGGTGTGTGTGTGTGTTTGGGCATGGTTCATTCAAACATCATTCTTGGTGGTTGAAGGGTGGGCTCGGGAAAGTTGGATTGAATATCCGACTGAGTCGCACGGTTGCATGCATGGAAAAACTTGTGTCGGGTATATCAAGTAGGGCTAGACTCTCCCTCGGGTGTAAAACCCGGTCACATGGTTCAGGCACTTCCCGACGGTGAAATTCCGGAAAAGTGCTGGTGTTTACGGAACTGGTGGTTGAGATACCAAAATCCGTTGCCCAACAAGACACAAAATTTTGATTTATAAAGTACTCATTCCATGAGTAACACCCATCAATGATTTGGTTTTATAATAAAACAACTTTTATTTCAAACGATCATTGGGTAGATTTTTCGTCAATTGACGGATTCATTACACATTGGCATTGCATTGTGTTGTGGGAGTCGGTGAGGACTCGGGTTAAAGTTGCATGAGTGAGTTCCATCTCATTTCATAGCATGACATGGTAAATTTCAATATAGAGTTGCATATTTTTACTTGGAATGTTGAGGTGAATATGATATGTTGAATGTGAACATTGCATGTGCACTCAGGTGGGGAGTAGCCTCTGTAGGAATTACTCTACTGGGCGTGGCTCACCCTATATGGGAAAACATTTCAGGTGCGGGATATACGCCGGTGGACGGCTCTCATTCGGGGCCGCAAGGATGAAGAAAAGCCGACTTGTGGCTTTTAATGTATTGTTTTTGTAAAACAAACTTAAAAAATTATATTTTTGGACTTGTAATTTAGTTTTGGGCATGTAATGTGTAAAAGAGTTGTAATCGAACTCTTGTGGACTATGTTAATGTAACATTGCATGTTATTATATGAGTAGGGATAAATGGACCAGGTGTGGTCAATGTCTTGCTTATAAATGGACCTGGTTCGGTCATTGTGTTATATTGGGCCTCAGATGGGTCATGCTAATGTATATTGTACAGGTTGGGTTTTGGGTAGAGCTCCCCGTACAAAGGAGACTCTGCCCGATTTTGTTAAATTATGGATCCCGGTAAATGGGACGCAACGGTGTGATATCGAGTTACACGATATCCATAGGCATTCCGCGGGTTGATGGGTGATCAACGGACCCCCGGATTTTGGGGTGTCACAGCTTGGTATCAGAGCCTAGGTATACGATTTACCTAAGGCTTGAGGGACATGGGTCTAGACCATTGCATTCCATACGCATTTCATGTTATGTGCTCTATTTGCTACATGTTATGTGTTACTTGTTGTGTGAATTATATACATGGTAGAATGTATATGGAAAGGAGGAACACTAGGGTTAGAAAACATAACCTTGGGAGTTTGAAAAGAAAAAGAATGAACGGGATAGTTCAAGGGTTAAACGTTTACTAGTATGTGACACATGTTCTACTAGGGGGACAATGAGAGAATTCTCAACGTTTGTGTTTGATCCCTAACTTTGGGGTACTAAATTGTTAGTCTATTGCTATCTGATGTGTGTGTAGATGGAAACTAGAGGAAGGGGACGTCGGGGTGGACGGAATAACAACCAACCACCACCGGCATTTGACCAACTAGCCTTCCTGGAGGCTATTGGTACTACGACTGCTACTATTGCACATGCTAGAGCTACAGCAGCTACCATTGCACTGGCTAGTGCAAGTGGGGGCCAAGGAGGCTCAAGTCATCTCCAGAAGTTCAAGGCACATCAGCCTCCTATCTTCATGGGAGGGGCGGACCCGATGGTAGCTGATCATTGGTTCCAGCAAGTAGACAAGGTCATAAGGGCAATGGAGATCACCTCCGATGCTACGAAGATAACCCTTGCTACTTTTCAGCTAGAGGGAGAATCCCAAGTGTGGTGGGATTGGATCAAGACCTCAAAGAACTTGGGGACAATGACTTGGGCAGAGTTCAAGGAACTCTTCATGGGTAAGTAGTTACTGGCAGCTGCTCGACACGCAAAGGCCCGGGAGTTCTTAGACTTGAGGCAAGGAATGATGTCGGTGATGGAATACGTGGCTAAGTTCACTGAATTAGCCCGTTTCGCCGACGATTATGTGGCCACAGACATGGCCAAAGTACGTAAGTTTGAGGAGGGCTTGAAGTTGTCCATCCGGGGCAAAATTGTGGGTCTTCTTCTACAAGACTTGGACACGATGGTCACGACAGCTATGACCATTGAGAGAGAGATTGATGATGCAAGGAACATCCGGGAAGCGGGTGGTAAAGGCAAGAAGAAGGAGGGTCAATCCTCTTCTTCTAGTACGGGGAAGAGGTAGAGAACTTCTGCTCCGCAGGGGCATCAAGGGCAGGGCCATGGCTATCAAGGCCAAGGTCAAGGTCAGTCCTCTCGAGGTGGGAGAAATCAGAGGCCTCCTTTTCAGGAAAGCCAACGGACTTGCTATAATTGCCACCAACCGGGGCATATGAAGCGGGATTGTCCTCAGAGGCAGGGATCCCAGGGTTAGGGGGTGTCTCAGTCCCAGCCATCAGTGGGATATTCATAGTCTCACTACACTCCTTCCTACCCCACTATGGGCCAGGGAAGCCAATATCCGTTCCAAGGTGTTGCACAGGCTCCTACCACTTCACGAGCGGGAACTCCGCAGGCAGGCCAGATGGGCCAGGGTATGGGTCGGGGTCGAGGGCAGGGCTCACAAGCCGGAACTTCGGGGACCCAGGGGCGTGTCTACGCCATGATACCTCAGACTGAGCCGGCAGACTAGTCGGTGATACAGGGTACATTTTTGTTCTCTCGCTTATGGGCTAGAGTACTATTTGATTCTGGTGCATCTCATTCATTTATTGCTGCATCTTGTGTGAAAGACTTGGGCTTAGAGGTTGAGACCTTAGAAGAGCCATTGCATGTGAGTTCTCCCCTAGGTGCTAGGGTGAGGGTTGATCAGATATGTCGGGGGTGTGAGTTAGAGATCTCAGGGATTCTACTCACCGTGGACCTTCGGGTCATGGACATGTCGGAGTTTGATGTAATCCTGGGAATAGATTGGTTGGCGGCACACCGAGTCATCATTGATTGTGATCGTAAGAGGGTCACTGCTTATACGCTTGATTGGTGTTTGTTTCAAATTCCAGGGGGCAAAGCACGATGCTTTACCCCAAGCCGTGTATAACTCTAGATGGCACGGGCAGTTGATGGGTTGGCTAGCAAGCCTTACCCTGGAGGACGAGGCGAGACAGGAGTTGGGTCTACCTCGGGTGGTTTGTGAGTATGAGGACGTTTTTCCGGACGAACTACCGGGATTACCTCCACATAGGGATGTTGACTTCACTATCGAGTTGCATCCGGGTACATCGCCCATTTCTATGACTCCACATAGGATGGCGCCAGCTGAATTACAGGAACTCAAGGTCCAATTGCAAGAATTGTTGGACAAGGGCTTTATTCGACCGAGTATCTCACCATGGGGCGCTCCGGTATTGTTTGCCAAGAAGAATGATAAGACCCTTCGTTTGTGTGTAGATTATCGGCAGTTGAACCGGGTTACTATCAAGAATAGGTACCCTTTGCCGAGGATTGACGATTTGTTTGATCAGCTGAGAGGGGCGCAGGTCTACTCCAAGATAGATTTCCGCACCGGTTACCATCAGTTGAGGGTTAGGGAGGCGGATATCCCTAAGACGGCCTTTCGAACGCGGTATGGGCATTTTGAGTTTACTGTCATGCCTTTCGGATTGACGAATGCCCCGGCGGCATTCATGGATCTCATGCATAGGGTGTTCCAACCCTACCTAGATCAGTTTGTTGTGGTTTTTGTTGATGACATTCTGATCTACTCCAAGTCTGAGGAGGAGCATGAGGGTCACTTGAAGATTGTTCTTCAGACCTTGAGAGACCATCAGTTGTACGCCAAGTTCAGCAAATGTGAATTTTGGCTAACTGAGGTGAAGGTTTTAGGACATGTGGTGTCAGCTTCAGGTGTATCCGTAGACCCGGAGAAGGTTGAGGCAGTCATGAATTGGGAGAGGCCGAAGTCAGTCTTCGAGATACGCAGTTTCTTGGGATTGGCAGGGTATTACCAACGATTTATTGAGGACTTCTCCCGACTAGCTGCTCCTATGACCAGGTTGACTCGAAAAGAGGTCAAGTTCGAGTGGAATGATTCTTGCGAGAAGGCATTCCAGACGTTAAAGAGGAGGCTTACTTCAGCCCCTATTTTGATAGTCCCGGAAAGGGGATAGAGGTACACAATGTATTGTGATGCCTCGAAGGACGGACTAGGATGTGTTTTGATGCAGTCCGGGAGGGTAGTGGCTTATGGTTCTCGGCAGTTAAAGAACCACGAGCAAAATTACCCCACACATGACATGGAGTTGGCGGCCATTGTCTTTGCTTTGAAGGCTTGGCGCCACTATCTATACAGTGAGCAGTTCGAGGTGTTTTCAGACCACAAAAGTCTGAAGTACATCTTTACACAGCGGGACCTCAACATGAGGCAACGCAGGTGGATGGAGTACCTGGAAGATTATGACTTCACTTTGCATTACCACCCCGGTAAGGCAAATGTGGTGGCTGATGCACTCAGCCGGAAGTCACGGGGAGTCTTGGCTAGTATGGCTTCCCGGGAGTGGCAGATGCTCGAGATTGTGGGACAGTTCGGGCTACGCTATATGGATCAGGCTCAGGGTACTTTGGGGAGTTTGGTGGCTACGTCTTCTCTACTGAGCAGGGTGATTGAGTCCTAGAGTCAGGACACGGAGATATTGTCCATCAGGGACCGGGTACAGTCGGGTACAGGTGAGGAGGGCTGGGCCATTCACGCGGATGGTAGTCTTTGGTATCAAGGAAGGGTTGTGGTTCCTCAGTTGGCGGATCTGAGAGAGGAGATCCTTAGGGAGTTTCATTGCTCCCGTTTTGCGGTTCATCCAGGGGGTACGAAGATGTATCATGATCTTCGTCGCCAGTATCATTGGAATGGGATGAAGCGGCAGGTTGGCGATTTTGTTAGTAGATGTCTCACGTGTCAGCAAGTGAAGGCTGAACACCAGAGACCAACAGGGTTACTCCAGCCATTGGAGGTAGCTGAGTGGAAGTGGGAACACGTCACGATGGATTTTGTGACCCACTTGCCACGGACATCGTGGGGACATGACGCGGTGTGGGTGATAGTGGATCGGTTTACGAAGTCGACACACTTTTTGGCTGTGCGGATGACCTTCACACTGGAGGAGTTCTGCAGGTTATATATACGGGAGATTGTCCGGTTGCATGGGGTACCCGTATCTATAGTATCGGATCGTGATCCCAGGTTTACGGCTCATTTTTGGGAGAGTTTCCAACGAGCCATGGGGACACAGCTGATGATGAGCACTGCTTTTCATCCCCAGACGGTCGGTCAGTCTGAGAGGACCATTCAGACATTAGAGGACATGCTACGGGCATGTGTCCTAGATCTCAAGGGTAGCTGGGAAGATCATTTATCCTTGGTGGAGTTCGCCTATAACAATAGTTATCAAGCGAGCATACAGATGACACCCTATGAGGCACTATATGGGAGGCCATGTCGATCTCTGGTTTGTTGGACGGAGGTTGGAGAGAGACCTTCTATGGGTCCGGACTTGGTTAGAGACACCTCAGAGAAGGTGAGCTTGATACGAAAGCGTCTTCTCACGGCTCAGAGCCGGCAGAAGAGCTACGCCGATAGACGGCGGTGACCTCTAGCGTTTGAGGTGGGAGATCATGTCTTCTTGAAGGTGATGCCTACGAGAGTAGTGGTCAGGTTCGGCAAGTGAGGAAAGCTGTCACCAAGGTATATCGGGCCCTTTGAGATACTTGAGAGGGTTGGTACAGTCGCTTACCGGTTGGCGTTACCGCCAAACCTATCGAATGTTCATGCGGTGTTCCAGGTCTCTATGCTCTGGAAATATACCCCAGATCCGACTCATGTGGTAGATTGGGGCGAGCTTGTTATTGATGCGGATGAGACCTTCGAGGAGGGACCGGTACGTATCATGGATAGCCGAGATCAGGTTTTACGAGGCAAGACCGTGAGGCTATTGAAGGTGTTGTGGCAGCACTGGGGAGTGGAAGAGGCGACATGGGAGCGCGAGGACACCGTACGTGCCAATTATCCTTTCTTGTTTGAGGATAGAGGTACATTTTTATAGTCATTTACTATTACATAACTGTAGCATATGCATGGGATTGCATGTATGTGTGTGTGTGAATTTCGGGGAAGAAATTCTTTTAAGGGGGGAAGAATGTGAAACCCGGGTAAATTTGAATTTTTGTGAATAAGGGCAAAATGGTCATTTGCCATTCTAATACGTATTTGACATACTCATGCTCTAGACCTCGGATGAAGAAATGGAGTTCGCCGTTGGATTCGTATCGTGAAATCCAGTCACCCTGCCAAATTTCGTCGAATTTCGAGATAGTCAGATTTTTGCACGTCGTTCGAGGCGACTGCGTGGCGAATGACATTTTAAAGGTCCCCATAAATATATTTTATAAAATTTCCTTAAAATTAAGTTAAAGTTCAAATAAAATTAATTTGAACTTAATCCGAGGTATAATAAATCGTTTTGGGGAGAAAAACGGACCCGAAAGTAGTAAACGAGCGGTGCGATGTGGACCGCACATTTAAAAATATAAATAGTGACTTAAATCAGATTGTCATCAAGGTTTTTTTTTTTTTTTTGCAAAGCCATCCAGTGTGGGTGGGGGGGGGGGGGTTTGGTAGGACCCCTACCTGTATATATAACTAAAAGGTAAAAAGTACAAGGGAGGAGGACAAACAAAGCCTCCAGAAGTACAAAGTGGAAGGGTCAAAGCAAAAGCAAAGTGGTGAATCACCACCAAAAACATTAAAAACAAAGAATAACTGAAAACATAAATGAAATCACCGACAAACGTGAGGAGTCTGCCGAGCATCCAAGGCTAGGATGCCCGTAATCCCAGAAGGAAGGGATGACGAATCAGGAAATCGCTGATTGAGCTGCTGAGAACAAGCCCAATTAGCCATGAAGTCGATAGCCTGATTCGCCTCCCGCAGGACGTGGCAGACGTAAGCCGAGAGAGAAGCACACAGAAGCCAAATCCGAGCAAGCAGGTAAGCATAAACTCAGCATCCAGTACCCTGAGAATACCACAATCATCAAGGTAAATTGACTGTTTATAACCATTTCTGTGTTCATTTCCTCTGTTAATAATAAATTGGCATGGTCCCATGGGTAACCCATGTTTTTCGTTTCTGTGTTTATTTTTCATTTGTCCAGTAATTTTTTTTTTATTTTTTACATTTTCTTTATGGATTGGGAAACTATATGCACATTTTTTTTTCATTAATGAATTAGTAATGAGAAACACTCTGCAAGTAGAAGGATATTCATTTATTGATGCATTTGTTAATGTTCACAGTCATGAGGAATGTTGATTTTCAGGCATGCATTTGTTAATGTTAGCAATACATTCTGAGCAAATTTACAAATTGTGTAAGTATAATCGTTTGACTGCTTTTACATTAGTTACAATTCAATGCCCTTTGATTGAGCATCTCACTCTTATTCAATTGCAATTTTGCTTAATATAAGACTACCTAAATTAAAGTCTATTGTATCGCATATTCTGTATCGCAAGTAAAGCCTAATGAGGTTTTTTTTTTATGCCATGAGGTTTTTGCTTAATGAGTTTTTTGTTTTTGCCACTTTTGTTAGTTGGCAATTTATGGTGTTGTGGTAATTCATTCATTGTTTGTGCAATTCGGAATGGTGTTTTTCAACATGGATTGCTGAAGTGTATCGAAAATTGGGTAGTTTCTTTTAAGATTAATTTAATGGCCTTGAAGTTCTTGATTTAATGCATGTGTTTTAAGGTTTCTTGGAATTCTATACATGAATGTGTGTATTGGATGCTACAATCTATCGTATTGTTCTTTTTTGAATTGATTTTTGTGATTAAATGTTTGTATTTATGATTGATTTTGATTTTTTGATTTTTTGTGTAAAATATTTGTTGAAAGAGACGTCCAAGTTGAAGTCTAAGGAGATGTCCAAGTCTTCTAATTTTACTTTTGTAAGTTCTTTTATTCTATATATTCAATTGTAATTTTGATTATGTTATTGATTATATGAATTGAAGTGGGTATATGACGGTTGTTAAAACACAAGCAAGTTGTGGGCCTAACATTAGTTTGTTCCTTTTATGTAGATTTTTATCCTATGCCCAAATTTGTGCCTGCGCGTGGTTTCGGCACTCTATTCCCCATTGTGGACTACTCTCAAGAAGCAGATCGATCCTTGGGACAATTACAATAGGATCAACACTTCTGCAACTGTCTCTCAGGTACTCTAACGTCACAGTCTCTCATGCTTCGAATATTGGGTATTTGCTCATTACCATTAATTGTGTCGGACAAAAGCTTCTCAAGCTTACACACCGCTAGGCATTTATTATCTTAATGTTCTTATTTTTTCTTTTTTTTTGGTTCATTTTATTATTGTATTTAGTTCAACTTTGAATATTCTGAACACCTGTAATATGTTTTGTTGGTCAAGCTGATTGTAATATGTTTCAATGGGAATACAACATGTTTTGATCACTAATTGATTTTCATATATAAACAGTAACCTCAATGACTATTTAACATTGACATCAATCATAGTTCGTAGAGTTCATTAATTTTTGGTGAGTTTGATTTATGATAACTTTGCGCGTCTATTATGTTTTCAATTTAAAGTCTTGAGTCTCTGATCTCTACGAACTATGAGTTAATTTAGTTCAATTTAAAGTCCTGAGTTCATCAATTATGTTTTCACATTACACAACACGCACGACACACACAACACGCACAACACACACACAAGATGTTTGACCAAATGCCCCTAAAACAACACTTAGCGGACACACACTCACACAACACATGTAATTAGCATTTTATAGGTTGTCTATATTTCTTGAGGTCCTATTTTTAGGAGAACCTTTCAAACGTTGTCAAAATTGTGTAAAAGAACAAAAAAGATGTTATGATTAAATATTGACTATTTTTTTATTCAGCATAATGCATTCACGAGAATATTCATATTGCTAATACTTGGTTGAGCATGTATGCAAAGTGTGGGTGTGTTAAGGATGCAATTTAGGTTTTCAGTTTAGGTAGTGTCCATGTTCAGTGTTTGATTTTTGTTGAGTCCACAATCAATGTTGGATTTTTTTATGAATTGCATGATACCTTTAGGCACAGGTTATCGCTATCTATAATAATAAGACACAACCTAAATTGAATTAGTTAGAACTTAGAAATACTTAGACGCCATTACTCACACATGCATTTGTGCATGCTCTCCTTGATGTTTACGACCGACCAACTAGATTGATAATTAATGATGATATATGGTATTTATTTTTCTTCCTTCATTGTGTTCAAGATCAATGGTCACTTTTTTTGAATTACGTCATGCTTTTAGATACGGGATAAAGTTCATTCCAATAAGACATTTGTGTGGTGGTAACTCCTAGCTTCAATGAAGATGATGTTGAAGGAAGTTCTTTCTGTCTTTGTGCATGTGTGTTTTGTGTGTGCAGTTTGCAATTGTTTTGTTTGTTCCGTGTTTAGTATGGCGAACTAATTACACATGGTTATGAGGATATGTTTGGTTTTTATGTGAATTTGATGGTTGGGTATGAAATTGAGTTGTGATGTATGATGATTGTGGTGGAAATCGAATTGAATTGTGGTGGTATGGGACATCATTATAATTGTTATATATGATTATGAGTGTTGTAGACTGGTTGAAATCTTCTCGGACTCCTATTTTTAGAAGAAGTTCTACCAAAATTTCTGAAAAATTAGTGGGGACTAGATTGATTTCAATTCATTTAATTGAAGCAAATGATGTAAAAATTATTTCAAATTGACGATTTATTTTAGGTTGCAAAGTATCATTAGGCACGGTAGTATTCTTCAAGATTTAATTCATTTTTTCGTTACTTCATGCCTTCAGGTACGGGCAATTACTAGTGTAACACCCCGTATTTTTCTTTTATAGATATGTATATAGATATATATAGTAAATAATTGTTGTAAAAAAAAAAAAAACATGGATATGAGTAGTGACGATAGGAATAAAAACTAGAGATGTGAATTGATGGGGAAGTTAAGCTTCGAAGATGTTTAAACTTGGAAAGGGTGAATAGACAAGTTTCTAAAGGTTTTTAGGTCAAAATAAGGTTTCTATTGAGTCCGGAAGGTCGAAAAACCTTGGGAGAGGTAATATGAGGTGTATTAGAAGTTAGGAAGTATTTTGGAGTTAAAACACATTTTAGAGAAAATTTGGGTATAAAGGATTTTGGACACTGTCTACTATTTCGATCATAAATTTTTATGCTTAATTCCAAATGACCTGAAATTTTTACAGTAGATAGTAAACAGCTAGGGCTACACAAGTGTATCTCATGAAACCTTTCCAATTCGACCTCTAAATGGGTCAAAAATGCATTGGAAGTGGAAGTAGAAAATTTGGGTAGTGACTACCGGTAGCCAAAATCAGCTATCGGTAGCCAATGGTCCAGTAAAGATCAGCTACCGGTAGCCAACCGGTATTCGAGGGTCCCGTGTGTCCGAGCTACCGGTAGCCAAAATCAGCTACCGGTAGCCACTGTAAAAATCCGAATTTTTCTGTTCGCGAACCCTCGATTTTTCCTCCACTATAAATACATTTTGTCACCTCCTTAGCCTTCCTTACACCACTCCAAACCCTAGAAAACATAAGAGAGGAAGAGAGAAAGAGAGAAACACAATATCAAGAGAAAACAAGGGATTGAAGGGTTGATTCAAGATCAAAACCCTAATTTTTCCAAGAACATTAAGGTAGGGGTTTTCTTCCATTCTCTTACATTGAGGTTAGGGCTACTATATATATGCATTCTCTTGACTCTCAATCATATATATTTGCTATGAATTCATCATTTCTTGTTATTCTTGCAATTATTACCTTGTATTAAACTATGTGATGGTTGGGTAATCACTAAACCTCTTGTATGCCCTAGTTCTTCAAAGGAAGTGGGTTTTCTCTTGATTTATCCTTGGTTATTGATTTCAATCTGGACATTCGTTTGTTGTCGATTTCAATACTTAATTGTTCCTTTATTCTTGATTTCAAGCTTGATATTTGTTGTTAGGGATTCAAGACTTGATTTGTCCTTTGTTCTTGAGTTCCAAAGCTTGATCACTCATTTGTTCTTGATTTCAAAACTCTAGCGATTTGTATTGAACAATAAAATGATACTTTTGATGATCTCATGCACTTTTTCTTAAATATTTTTTTATGGGAAATATCACTTGCGAAAATTGTGGATTTGGGGATTTATGGTATTGTTGGTAATGTGAGATGTTTGTTGATATGTTATCTCTTGCGTAGTTGTACGATACTACCATGGTTTACTATTGACCGGGTGTCATGTAGTGGGTAGACGGCTTTGTATGCCACGCGGGTATGAACTTTTCCTACCACATGGTGTGGGTAGACGTCTTTGTACGCCATGTGGGTACGAACATTTCCTAGTACTAATGATAACGGTGTAGTAACGTGGGTTGTGTCGGACATACAGTGTGGGTATCGTGCATTGTACCAAAAATGGTTTCGACAAGATTTTCGGGAAGTAAGGGATTCCGCGAGAACTTGTTGGAAACGGTTTATGGTAGAATGGATTATCAATGGTATATTTTGTTTATTTATTCATTTCAATTACTGTTGCTATCTAAACTTGAGATCTGTTAAAATGTCCTCATTTTACTTCAAATGTTATATATGTTATTTGTGAAATGAGACCGACCGTTTTATATACTTTTCTAAACCTTGTTTGGGTTTGGGAGGATTTTCTACAGAGCTTCGTGCTCACCCCCTACCGTTGAATATTTTTTTCAGATTGTGTGCCAGAGGATGAGCTCGGTGCTCATGAGCCGGGCCATGGAGAGGCTTCACTAGAGGGATACTTGGATCCCGAGTGGGACATCTAGAGATGTCGCTTACTTTTGCTCTAGACTAGGATATTCATTGTAAACCTTGTAAAGTCTAGTTTTCTTTTGTAATTCCGCTGCGCTACGTTATTAAATTTTTGAGATGTAAATGCCATGGTTGGGCATATTCTTTTGGATGATGATGTAAATATTTTATGGATGATGAATGAAGTTTAATTTAATTATGGATGATATTAGTGCTCTCATGACGTGAATGTTTTAGAATGTAATGCCGTCCAGGGTGTGTTTTGGGGCGTTATAGATTTGGTATCAGAGCTTAGGCTTTAGGTCTTACATGGGAGTTGTAGGTTATAGATTACCACTGGAAAGGTAGGACTAGGTTGAAGGAACCGTAGACTTGCATTTGTTTGAGGTTCTGTGCTTATCAGATAGATTAGGTTTATGGTATATTTAGGTTAAAGGTTAATTATTTGTTCGGATTCGATGAGTTTTCTCGCTACGCCATCAAGTTTGTGGTCACTGAGGCAAAGAGGGCTAAACGCCTTGAACAAGATTTGAGGCCTTCCATCCGCGAGAAGCTGGTTACACTCGTAATTCGAGAATACAAGATCTCGTGAACGTGGACGTGTACGTGGACGTGGACGCGGTTGAACAAAGACTTCAGACAGTTGGAGAAGATGGAGTTACTCAGACGAGAGCAGGCATGGACCCACGCCAATGCTTTGCATGCGGAGAGTATGGGCACTTCGAACATAGATGCCCCTCGTTTCCCCCAATGACCAAGCAAGTACCAGCAAACAAGCCACCTCTACAAAGGCCAGCACAGCAAAGACCTCAGATAGCTCGAGGAGCGGGAGGCATACCAAAGAGGATAGGCACGGATGCACGCCGAAGTTTTGTCTGTGGAGGTGTTGGGCACTTCCTAGATAATTGTCTATTGCTTTGCACCGAGACCAACCAAGTAACTGGGCGAGTGAATGCAAACAGGCCACCGCTACGACAGCCACTACCACCACAGAGACCGTTACAAGCTCAAGCCCCCGGCGGCGCCAATCAAGGAAGGGTTTTTACTTTGTCTCAACCGGAGGAAGATGCCTCCAACGCCGTTGTGGATGGTATTGTTCTTCTCTACCATTCTTGGGCCCGAGTTTTATTGGATTCCTATGCGACTCATTCTTTCATACGTACTGTGGACGCTGTGGAATTGGGATTGGGTTCCTAGAAGCTAGAACTTACTGTATATGTTAACTTGCCTACGGGAAAACACGGGGATACCAGTAGGGTTTATTTATATGTAATCTTTGACTCTAATTTATATCTACTTGCTATGGAATCATCATGTCTTGCCATTCTGGATAATACTACCTTGTCCCAAACTATATTATGGTGGGGTAAACCCTAGATCTTTTCTTATGCCTTCAAACCCTAGTTTACAAAGGAGATGTGTTTTTCTCTTGATTTCTCCTTTGTTCTTGAGTTCCACCCTTGATATTTGTTGGTTATTGATTTCAATACCTTATTGTTCCTTATTTTTAATTCTAAGATTGATATTCGTTGTTATGGATTTCAAGAAGTGATTGTTCCTTTATTCTTGATTTCCAACCTTAATATTCATTTGTCCTTGATATCTAAATTTGATATACACTTGGTAGTGACTATAACCCTTGGGATTCAATTATTCTCAATATTCAATACTTGATATTCTTTATTCTTGGTTCCAAGACTTGAGTGTTCTTTTGGTCTTGATTTCTAAGCTTCATAATCCTTTGTTCTTGATTTCCAAGCTTAATATTCATTTGCTCTTAATAGCCAAATTTGATATTCATTTGATTGATTCTAATTATTGTAATTCATGTATTCTTGATATTCAATACTTGATATTCATTGGTTCTTGATTTCAAGACTTGACATTCAATTGCTCTTGATTTCAATACTTGATTTCTCCTTGTCCTTGAGTTCAAAACTTGATACTCTTTAGTTCTTGCTTACAAAGCTTGATATGCATCTGTTATTGACTCCAAGACTCGATTGTTACTTTGTTCTTGATTTCAAGCTTTGATTGTTTCTTATTTTGATTCCAAAGCTTGATATGAGTTTGTTATGGAATTCGAGACTTGATTGTTCCTTTATTTTGGATTCCAAAAACTTGAGATTCGTTTGTTATTAATTTCAAACCTTGCTTATTCTTTTGTTCTTGATTTCCAAGCTTGATAGCCATTTATTCTTGGTTACAAAGCTTGATTATTTATTTGTTCCTTAATTCAAAATTCTAAAGATTGGTATTGACCAATAAAATGGTATTTTCGATGATATTATGTTAATTTTTCTTAAATTATTCCGTTGGAAAAATGTATATGAATTTGGAAGCTAAGAGGGGAGGACAAGTCTGGTTAGGGTTCAACTGTAACCTTTGGTGGATTGTAATGTATATCAGAGTGCGCAGCGAACTAACGGAGTAAGGACTACAATGGGGAAACTACGGAAAAGATTCAACTCATCCGGGAGAGGCTACGCACGGCGCGAAGTAGACAGAAGAGCTACGCGGACCACAGACGAAGATCCTTGGAATTAAAAGTGGGAGATTACATGTTTTCCAAGGTGTCACACAAGAAGGGCGTGTTTCGATTCGGCAAGAAGGAGAAGTTAGCGCCAAAATATACCGGACCGTTTTAAGTGATCAAAGTAGTAGGCAATGCGGCGTATCAACTTCGACTACTAGCCCAGATATCCAGAGTACCCGACGTGTTCCACGTGTCGATGTTGAGAAAGTGTCAATCGGATGCAACGCCGGTCGTAAACTTGGAAGATATTGAAATTCAAGAGGGAGCAACCTATGAAGAACAACCGTTGAAGATTCTCGATGCCAAAGAGAAGGTACTCCGTAACAAAGTCATCCGACTAGTGAAGGTTTTGTGGCAACACCATGGAGTGGAAGAAGCTACTTGGGAACCGGAGCTTGAAATGCGAGAGAAGTACCCGTACATCTTCGCTACTTGAGGTAAGTTTCGAGGACGAAACTTTCTTTAAGGGGGGTGAATTGTAACACCCCGTATTTTTCTTTTATAGATATGTATATAGATATATATAGTAAATAATTGTTGTAAAAAAAAAAAACATGGATATGAGTAGTGACGATAGGAATAAAAACTAGAGATGCGAATTGATGGGGAAGTTAAGCTTCGAAGATGTTTAAACTTGGAAAGGGTGAATAGACAAGTTTCTAAAGGTTTTTAGGTCAAAATAAGGTTTCCATTGAGTCCGGAAGGTCGAAAAACCTTGGGAGAGGTAATATGAGGTGTATTAGAAGTTAGGAAGTATTTTGGAGTTAAAACACATTTTAGAGAAAATTTGGGTATAAAGGATTTTGGACACTGTCTACTATTTCGATCATAACTTTTTATGCTTAATTCCAAATGACCTGAAATTTTAATCTCAAGTATACAACTCGTGTAAAATCTAGATCAAAAGTTTCGTCCGACCTATTAATACTTCTCTAGTGAGAATCCATAACCTACAGCTCCCATGTAAGACCTAAAGCCTAAGCTCTGATACCAACTTTGTAACGCCCCAAAACACACCATGGACGGCATTACATTCTAAGACCATTCACAACATGAGAGCACTAATATAATTCCATCAATAAGAAAAATTTTCCATTCATCATCCATAAAATTTACAATATCATCCCAAAAGAATAAGCCAAGCTATAGCATTTACATCTCAAAGGATCAAACGTAACTTAGCAGCGGAATAACAAAAGAAAACTAAACTTCACATGATTTCAAAATAAATTCTCAAGTCTATTACAAAGGAAGCTATGTCTCTATATGTCCACCTCGGGATCTAGATTTCCCTCGAATGGGGCCTCCCAATACCCCTGCTCGTCAACTCCGAGGTTCTCCTCTAGCACCGTATCTGAAAAATGTTAGCGGTAGGGGGTGAGCACTAAGCTCCGTAGCAACATTCCTCCCAAACTCGAACAAGGTTTATAGAAACATATAAAATGGTCGGTCTCATTTTACAAATAGCATACATAATCTTTGAAGTAAAACAGGGACATTTTAAAATGGATCTCAAGTTTAAGTAGCAACAGTAATTTAAATGAACAGTAAAAGAAACCAAGATCCAATACATATCCATTTTCCGAAATATAAACCATTTTCCCACAAGACCTTGTGGAATCCCATACTCCCACAAGTTCTTGTAGGAAACCATTTTCCACAATAATACAATAATCCATAACTTGAATATTCCACAACCATATGTATGTGTATCTCAAACATGATGTAAGGCAAACCCCATGAATCAACACATTGAGTAATATCTAGCCCACACACACCCACACAAATCTTATCAAAGATATCCATCCTTTAGGAAGGGCGTATGCCATACCCATGGCAGTGACGTATCCAACCCAGGTATTAGTATACTAACCCTCTTACACGGCACCCGTGAGCAATAGCGGTTTAGTCTTACCAAAGCACTAACCCCACTACGAGTGGTAGGAGAAATGCCAACCCACACGGGGCAAGCAACACGTCTACCCACTCTACGATATCTCGTCAAACGCCACCCATGGTCTTCCCACACTCATAAGAGATACAATACCAAACCCCATTTCACAATTTACAAGGATATCTTAAAATCCCCAATTTAAGCATGTGACATTTTCAATAACCAACCAAGAAAATGCAAGAGATCACAACAATATCATTTTATTACTCAACAAAAAACACTATGATTTTGAAATCAAGAATAAAGGAAGAGTTCAAGAGGAAAACCCATCACTCTTTAAAACTAGGGTTTTTCAAACAAAAGAGAGATTTCATGGGTATACAACCCTAACTTTGTGTAAAACATGTTAACAATTGCAAGCAATCCAAGAAACAATGAATCCATAGCAAATACATATGATTAGGAGTCAAAACATATATATATAATAACCCTAACATCAATGAACAAGAATGGAAGAAAACCCCTACCTTAAGCTCTTGAAGAAACCTAGGGTTTGAATCTTGAATCACTTGTGAACCCTTTGTCTTTCCTTGTTTTTCACCTTTGATCTTGTGTTTTTCTCTTCCCCTCTTTCTCTCTAATGTTTTCTAGGTTTTTAAGGTGTGTAATGAAGGCTAAGGGGATGGCAAGAAGTATTTATAGTGGGGGAAAAACCGGCTGTTCGCGAACTAAAATTGTCTGATTTTTACAGTGACTACCGGTAATTAACCTATGACTACCGGTAGTTCGACTATTCTGGGCACTCGACTACCTGTTGACTACCGGTAGTCCGAGTACACTGGGCACTTGACTACCTGTTGACTACCGGTAGCTCGGGCACACTGGACCATTGACTACCGGTAGTCACTGCCCAGATTTTCTGCTTCAACTTCAAGTGCAGTTTTGACCCATTTAGATGTCGAATTGGAGAACTTTCATGCGAGACAATTTTGTAGCCCTAGATGTCTAATATCTGCTTTCCAAATTTCAGATCAATTGGAGTTAGGAATAAAAAGTTATGATCGAAATAGTAGACAGTGTCCAAAATCCTTTATACCCAAATTTTCTCTAAAATGTGTTTTAACTCCAAAATACTTCCTAACTTCTAATACACCTCATATCACATCTCCCAAGGTTTTTCGACCTTCCGGACTCAATGGAAACCTTATTTTGACCTAAATCCATTTAGAAACTTACTTAATCCCTCTTCTCAAGCTTACACACCTTCAAAACTTCAACTTCCAAATTAATTTGCATCTCTAGTTCTTTTATTCCTACCATCACTACACATATCCACATTTTTACAACTATTATTTAATATATATCTATATACATATATAAACGAAAATGCGGGGTGTTACAATCCACCCCCTTTAAAGAAAGTTTCGTCCTCGAAACTTACCTCAAGTAGTGAACAAAAAGGGATACTTCTCCCGCATTTCTTGCTCCGGTTCCCATGTAGCTTCCTCCACTCCATGGTGTTGCCACCAAACCTTCACTAGTCGGATGACTTTGTTACGGAGTACCTTTTCTTTGGCATCGAGAATCTTCAACGGTTGTTCTTCATAGGTGGCTCCATCTTGAATTTCAATATCTTCCAAGTCTACGACCGGCGTTGCCTCCGATCGACACTTTCTCAACATCGACACGTGAAACACGTCATGTACCCCAGACAACTGAGCTGGTAACCACAACTGATACGCCGCTTTGCCTACCGCCTTTATCACTTCAAACGGTCCGGTATATCTTGGCGCTAACTTCTCTTTCTTGCCGAATCGAAACACGCCCTTCTTGTGTGACACCTGGGGAAACATGTAATCTCCCACTTTGAATTCCAAGGATCTTCGTCTGTGGTCCGCATAGCTCTTCTATCTACTTTGCGCCGTGCGTAGCCTCTCTCGGATGAGTTGAATCTTCTCCGTAGTTTCCCCATTGTAGTCCTTATTTCGTTAGTTCGCTGCGCACTCTGATATAAATTACAATCCATCAAAGGTTACAGTTGAAACATAACCAGACTTGTCCTCCCATTTTTTTTTTTTTTTTTTCGACGAAATAATTTAAGAAAAATTAACATAATATCATCGAAAATACCATTTTAGTGGTCACTACCAATCACTAGAGTTTTGAATTCATGAGCAAATAAATAATCAAGCTTTGGAATCAAGAATAAATGGCTATCAAGCTTGGAAATCAAGAACAAAAGAACAAGCAAGGTTTGAAATTAATAACAAACGAATCTCAAGTTTTTGGAATCCAAAATAAAGGAACAATCAAGTCTCGAATTCCATAACAAACCCATATCAAGCTTTGGAATCAAAATAAGAAACAATCAAAGCTTGAAATCAAGAACAAAGTAACAATCGAGTCTTGGAGTCAATAACAGATGCATATCAAGCTTTGTAACCAAGAACTAAAGAGTATCAAGTTTTGAACTCAAGGACAAGGAGAAATCAAGTATTGAAATCAAGAGCAATTGAATGTCAAGTCTTGAAATCAAGAACCAATGAATATCAAGTATTGAATATCAAGAATAAATGAATCACAAGGGTTAGAATCAATAGCAAATGAATATTAAATTTGGCTATCAAGAACCAATGGATCATCAAGCCTGGGGAAATTAAAAACAAAGGAACAACCAAGTCTTGAAATCAAGAACCAAAAGATGTCAAATATTGAATATCAAGAATACATGAATTACAATAGTTAGAATCAATCAAAGGAATACCAAATTTGGCTATCAAGAGCAAATGAATATTAAACTTGGAAATCAAGAATAAAAGCGTATCAAGCTTGAAAGTCATGAACAAAGGAGAAATTAAGATTTAACGGAACAATCATGTATGGAAATCAATAACAAACGACTATCAACGTGTGAAATCAAGAACAAAGGATTATGACGCTTAGAAATCAAGACCAAAAGAACACTTAAGTCTTGAAACCAAGAATAAAGAATATCAAGTATTGAATATTGAAAATAATTGAATCACAAGGGTAGAATCAATAACAAAC
The DNA here is from genome assembly GCA_951799425.1 of Ilex aquifolium. Lineage (NCBI taxonomy): Eukaryota > Viridiplantae > Streptophyta > Magnoliopsida > Aquifoliales > Aquifoliaceae > Ilex > Ilex aquifolium. The sequence continues at coordinate 18,494,892 of OX637400.1, forward strand.
GAATATCAAATTTTTGATACCAAGAACAAATGGATCATTAAGCTTAGGAAATTAAGGACAAGGAAACAATCAAGTCTCGAGGTCAATAACAACGGATATCAAGCTTGGAATCAGAGATAAAGTAACATTCATATATTGGAATCGATAACAAACGACTATCAAGGCTTGAAATCAATGACAAAGGCAAGATAAAGAGAAAACACCTCTCCCTTGCAAACTAGGATTTCAAGGGCATACCAAAAGGATTTTGGTGGTCACCACCCATAACATAGCTTAGAACAAATAATATTTAAGTTCGGGAATCAAGAGCAAAGGAGAAATCAAGAGAAAAACACATCTCCTTTGTAAACTAGGGTTTGAAGGCATCAGAAAAGATTTAGGGTTTACCCAACCATAATATATTTTGGAACAAGGTAGTATTATCCAGAATGGCAAGACATGATGATTCCCTAGCAAGTAGATATAAATTAGAGTCAAAGATTACATATAAATAAACCCTATTGGTATCCCCTTGTTTTCCCGTAGGCAAGTGAACATATACAGTAAGTTCTATTCCCTAGAAACCCAATCCCAATTCCACAGCGTACACAGTACGTAGAAAAGAATAAGTCGCATAGGTATCCAATGTAATTCGGGTCCAAGAATGGTAGAGAAGAACAATACATTCCACAACGGCGTTGGAGGCATCTTCCTCCTGTTGAGTCAAAGCAAAAACCCTTCCTTGATTGGCGCGGCTGGGGGCTTGAGCTTGTAACGGTCTCTGTGGTAGTAGTGGCTATCGTAGCGGTGGCCTGTTTGCATTCACTCGCCCAGTTACTTGGTTGGTCTTGGTGGAAAGCAATGGACAATTATCTTTGAAGTGCCCAACACCTCCACAGGCGAAGCATCGGCGTGCATCCGTGCCTACTCTCTCTGGTACGCCTCCCGCTCCTCGAGCTATCTGAGGTATCTGCTGTGCTGGCCTTTGTAGAGGTGGCTTATTTGCTGGTACTTGCTCGGTTGCTTGTTTGGTCCTTGGAGGAAACGAGGGGCATCTATGTTTGAAGTGCCCATACTCTCCGCATGCAAAGCATTGGCGCGGGTCAGTTCTTGTTCTAGTCTGAGTCACTTCATCTCCTCGAGTTTTCAGAAGTCTCTGTCCACCTGCCTGGTTTGGACTTCGGTATGGTGCTGCTCGCTGCACTCCACTGGTGCTAGGGTCCGTCCTGATCGGACCTCCTCTCGCGAAGCTCTGTCGCTGCTGGCTGTCCTCTATATCTCTCTCCACCAATGCAGCTCGGTCAACTAGGTCCCCATACTCCCGGATCTTGAGAGCCACCAGCTTCTCCCGGATAGCAGGCCTCAAGCCCTGCTCAAAGCGCTTGGCCCTGCTGGCCTCAGTGGATATAAACTCTGTAGCATAACGGGATAGCTCATCGAAACTCCTCTCGTACTCGATCACCGTCCTGCTGCCCTGTCCGAGAGCAAGGAAATCGGCCTTCATTCTGTCTCTTACTGATTCCGGGAAGTACTTGTCTTGGAAAATTTGGTCAAATTCCTCCCAAGTGAGTGCATCCGTGGTCCTCCTTCTTTTCACTGAGTCCCACCAATGGTCGGCCTCCCCCTCGAATAGATAAGTCGCCAAGCCGACCCGAAGATCCTCGGCTATCCCCATGCCATCACATATCTTCTTCACTCGGCGGATCCATTTATCCGCATCCAAGGGGTTAGAGCTCCCTTGGAAAGTAGGCGGGTGTTGCCTTAGAAACTCTCGGAGAACTACCATTCTCCTATTCTCCTCTCCGTTGCCCGGTACTTGGGCTAGTGGATGAGCCCCACCATTATGGTTGTTCCCATTCTGGTGTTGTACCAGAGTGGTGAGCTCCCTCAAACACTGATAGATGCCATTAATTGCTTTGGGAGGTGGTGGCGGTGCTGGGTTTGTTTGACCTCCACGACCACGACCACGCCCTCGTCCACGTACACGTTCACCGTCCATTCTGCACATCAATTTACAATTTAGTTTCATTGATGTACAAGACCTCCTAATAGTCAATTTAATCTCAAGTATACAACTCGTGTAAAATCTAGATCAAAAGTTTCGTCCGACCTATTAATACTTCTCTAGTGAGAATCCATAACCTACAGCTCCCATGTAAGACCTAAAGCCTAAGCTCTGATACCAACTTTGTAACGCCCCAAAACACACCCTGGACGGCATTACATTCTAAGACCATTCACAACATGAGAGCACTAATATAATTCCATCAATAAGAAAAATTTTCCATTCATCATCCATAAAATTTACAATATCATCCCAAAAGAATAAGCCAAGCTATGGCATTTACATCTCAAAGGATCAAACGTAACTTAGCAGCGGAATAACAAAAGAAAACTAAACTTCACATGATTTCAAAATAAATTCTCAAGTCTATTACAAAGGAAGCTATGTCTCTATATGTCCACCTCGGGATCTAGATTTCCCTCGAATGGGGCCTCCCAATACCCCTGCTCGTCAACTCCGAGGTTCTCCTCTAGCACCGTATCTGAAAAATGTTAGCAGTAGGGGGTGAGCACTAAGCTCCGTAGCAACATTCCTCCCAAACTCGAACAAGGTTTATAGAAACATATAAAATGGTCGGTCTCATTTTACAAATAGCATACATAATCTTTGAAGTAAAACAGAGACATTTTAAAATGGATCTCAAGTTTAAGTAGCAACAGTAATTTAAATGAACAGTAAAAGAAACCAAGATCCAATACATATCCATTTTCCGAAATATAAACCATTTTCCCACAAGACCTTGTGGAATCCCATACTCCCACAAGTTCTTGTAGGAAACCATTTTCCACAATAATACAATAATCCATAACTTGAATATTCCACAACCATATGTATGTGTATCTCAAACATGATGTAAGGCAAACCCCATGAATCAACACATTGAGTAATATCTAGCCCACACACACCCACACAAATCTTATCAAAGATATCCATCCTTTAGGAAGGGCGTATGCCATACCCATGGCAGTGACGTATGCAACCCAGGTATTAGTATACTAACCCTCTTACACGGCACCCGTGAGCAATAGCGGTTTAGTCTTACCAAAGCACTAACCCCACTACGAGTGGTAGGAGAAATGCCAACCCACACGGGGCAAGCAACACGTCTACCCACTCTACGATATCTCGTCAAAGGCCACCCATGGTCTTCCCACACTCATAAGAGATACAATACCAAACCCTATTTCACAATTTACAAGGATATCTTAAAATCCCCAATTTAAGCATGTGACATTTTCAATAACCAACCAAGAAAATGCAAGAGATCACAACAATATCATTTTATTACTCAACACAAAACACTATGATTTTGAAATCAAGAATAAAGGAAGAGTTCAAGAGGAAAACCCATCACTCTTGAAAACTAGGGTTTTTCAAACAAAAGAGAGATTTCATGGATATACAACCCTAACTTTGTGTAAAACATGTTAACAATTGCAAGCAATCCAAGAAACAATGAATCCATAGCAAATACATATGATTAGGAGTCAAAACATATATATATATATATAATAACCCTAACATCAATGAACAAGAATGGAAGAAAATCCCTACCTTAAGCTCTTGAAGAAACCTAGGGTTTGAGTCTTGAATCACTTGTGAACCCTTTATCTTTCCTTATTTTTCACCTTTGATCTTGTGTTTTTCTCTTCCCCTCTTTCTCTCTAATGTTTTCTAGCGTTTTAAGGTGTGTAATGAAGGCTAAGGGGATGGCAAGAAGTATTTATAGTGGGGGAAAAATCGGCTGTTCGCGAACTAAAATTGTCTGATTTTTATAGTGACTACCGGTAGTTCGACTATTCTGGGCACTCGACTACCTGTTGACTACCGGTAGTCCGAGTACACTGGGCACTTGACTACCTGTTGACTACCGGTAGCTCGGGCACACAGGACCATTGACTACCGGTAGTCACTGCCCAGATTTTCTGCTTCAAATTCAAGTGCAGTTTTGACCCATTTAGATGTCGAATTAGAGAATTTTCATGAGAGACAATTTTGTAGCCCTAGATGTCTAATATCTGCTTTCCAAATTTCAGATCAATTGGAGTTAGGAATAAAAATTTATGATCGAAATAGTAGACAGTGTCCAAAATCCTTTATACCCAAATTTTCTCTAAAATGTGTTTTAACTCCAAAATACTTCTTAACTTCTAATACACACCATATCACCTCTCCCAAGGTTTTTCGACCTTCCGGACTCAATGGAAACCTTATTTTGACCTAAATCCATTTAGAAACTTACTTAATCCCTCTTCTCAAGCTTACACACCTTCAAAACTTCAACTTCCAAATTAATTTGCATCTCTAGTTCTTTTATTCCTACCATCACTACACATATCCACATTTTAACAACTATTATTTAATATATATCTATATACATATATAAACGAAAATGCGGGGTGTTACAATCCACCCCCCTTAAAGAAAGTTTCGTCCTCGAAACTTACCTCAAGTAGTGAACAAAAAGGGATACTTCTCCCGCATTTCTTGCTCCGGTTCCCATGTAGCTTCCTCCACTCCATGGTGTTGCCACCAAACCTTCACTAGTCGGATGACTTTGTTACGGAGTACCTTTTCTTTGGCATCGAGAATCTTCAACGGTTGTTCTTCATAGGTGGCTCCATCTTGAATTTCAATATCTTCCAAGTCTACGACCGGCGTTGCCTCCGATCGACACTTTCTCAACATCGACACGTGAAACACGTCATGTACCCCAGACAACTGAGCTGGTAACCGCAACTGATACGCCGCTTTGCCTACCGCTTTGATCACTTCAAACGGTCCGGTATATCTTGGCGCTAACTTCTCTTTCTTGCCGAATCGAAACACGCCCTTCTTGTGTGACACCTTGGGAAACATGTAATCTCACACTTTGAATTCCAAGGATCTTCGTCTGTGGTCCGCATAGCTCTTCTATATACTTTGCGCCGTGCGTAGCCTCTCTCGGATGAGTTGAATCTTCTCCGTAGTTTCCCCATTGTAGTCCTTACTTCGTTAGTTCGCTGCGCACTCTGATATAAATTACAATCCACCAAAGGTTACAGTTAAAACCTAACCAGACTTGTCCCCCCATTTTTTTTTTTTTTCGACGAAATAATTTAAGAAAAATTAACATAATATCATCGAAAATACCATTTTAGTGGTCACTACCAATCACTAGAGTTTTGAATTCATGAGCAAATAAATAATCAAGCTTTGGAATCAAGAATAAATGGCTATCAAGCTTGGAAATCAAGAACAAAAGAACAAGCAAGGTTTGAAATTAATAACAAACGAATCTCAAGTTTTTGGAATCCAAAATAAAGGAACAATCAAGTCTCGAATTCCATAACAAACCCATATCAAGCTTTGGAATCAAAATAAGAAACAATCAAAGCTTGAAATCAAGAACAAAGTAACAATCGAGTCTTGGAGTCAATAACAGATGCATATCAAGCTTTGTAACCAAGAACTAAAGAGTATCAAGTTTTGAACTCAAGGACAAGGAGAAATCAAGTATTGAAATCAAGAGCAATTGAATGTCAAGTCTTGAAATCAAGAACCAATGAATATCAAGTATTGAATATCAAGAATAAATGAATCACAAGGGTTAGAATCAATAGCAAATGAATATTAAATTTGGCTATCAAGAACCAATGGATCATCAAGCCTGGGGAAATTAAAAACAAAGGAACAACCAAGTCTTGAAATCAAGAACCAAAAGATGTCAAATATTGAATATCAAGAATACATGAATTACAATAGTTAGAATCAATCAAAGGAATACCAAATTTGGCTATCAAGTGCAAATGAATATTAAACTTGGAAATCAAGAATAAAAGCGTATCAAGCTTGAAAGTCATGAACAAAGGAGAAATTAAGATTTAACGGAACAATCATGTATGGAAATCAATAACAAACGACTATCAACGTGTGAAATCAAGAACAAAGGATTATGACGCTTAGAAATCAAGACCAAAAGAACACTTAAGTCTTGAAACCAAGAATAAAGAATATCAAGTATTGAATATTGAAAATAATTGAATCACAAGGGTAGAATCAATAACAAACGAATATCAAATTTTTGATACCAAGAACAAATGGATCATTAAGCTTAGGAAATTAAGGACAAGGAAACAATCAAGTCTCGAGGTCAATAACAACGGATATCAAGCTTGGAATCAGAGATAAAGTAACATTCATATATTGGAATCGATAACAAACGACTATCAAGGCTTGAAATCAATGACAAAGGCAAGATAAAGAGAAAACACCTCTCCCTTGCAAACTAGGATTTCAAGGGCATACCAAAAGGATTTTGGTGGTCACCACCCATAACATAGCTTAGAACAAATAATATTTAAGTTCGGGAATCAAGAGCAAAGGAGAAATCAAGAGAAAAACACATCTCCTTTGTAAACTAGGGTTTGAAGGCATCAGAAAAGATTTAGGGTTTACCCAACCATAATATATTTTGGAACAAGGTAGTATTATCCAGAATGGCAAGACATGATGATTCCCTAGCAAGTAGATATAAATTAGAGTCAAAGATTACATATAAATAAACCCTACTGGTATCCCCTTGTTTTTCCGTAGGCAAGTTAACATATACAGTAAGTTCTATTCCCTAGAAACCCAATCTCAATTCCACAGCGTACACAGTACGTAGAAAAGAATAAGTCGCATAGGTATCCAATGTAATTCGGGCCCAAGAATGGTAGAGAAGAACAATACATTCCACAACGGCGTTGGAGGCATCTTCCTCCTGTTGAGTCAAAGCAAAAACCCTTCCTTGATTGGCGCGGCTGGGGGCTTGAGCTTGTAACGGTCTCTGTGGTAGTAGTGGCTATCGTAGCGGTGGCCTGTTTGCATTCACTCGCCCAGTTACTTGGTTGGTCTTGGTGGAAAGCAATGGACAATTATCTTTGAAGTGCCCAACACCTCCACAGGCGAAGCATCGGCGTGCATCCGTGCCTACTCTCTCTGGTACGCCTCCCGCTCCTCGAGCTATCTGAGGTATCTGCTGTGCTGGCCTTTGTAGAGGTGGCTTATTTGCTGGTACTTGCTCGGTTGCTTGTTTGGTCCTTGGAGGTAACGAGGGGCATCTATGTTTGAAGTGCCCATACTCTCCGCATGCAAAGCATTGGCGCGGGTCAGTTCTTGTTCTAGTTTGAGTCACTTCATCTCCTCGAGTTTTCAGAAGTCTCTGTCCACCTGCCTGGTTTGGACTTCGGTATGGTGCTGCTCGCTGCACTCCACTGGTGCTAGGGTCCGTCCTGATCGGACCTCCTCTCGCGAAGCTCTGTCCCTGCTGGCTGTCCTCTATATCTCTCTCCACCAATGCAGCTCGGTCAACTAGGTCCCCATACTCCCGGATCTTGAGAGCCACCAGCTTCTCCCGGATAGCAGGCCTCAAGCCCTGCTCAAAGCGCTTGGCCCTGCTGGCCTCAGTGGATATAAACTCTGTAGCATAACGGGATAGCTCATCGAAACTCCTCTCGTACTCGATCACCGTCCTGCTGCCCTGTCCGAGAGCAAGGAAATCGGCCTTCATTCTGTCTCTTACTGATTCCGGGAAGTACTTGTCTTGGAAAATTTGGTCAAATTCCTCCCAAGTGAGTGCATCCGTGGTCCTCCTTCTTTTCACTGAGTCCCACCAATGGTCGGCCTCCCCCTCGAATAGATAAGTCGCCAAGCCGACCCGAAGATCCTCGGCTATCCCCATGCCATCACATATCTTCTTCACTCGGCGGATCCATTTATCCGCATCCAAGGGGTTAGAGCTCCCTTGGAAAGTAGGCGGGTGTTGCCTTAGAAACTCTCGGAGAACTACCATTCTCCTATTCTCCTCTCCGTTGCCCGGTACTTGGGCTAGTGGATGAGCCCCACCATTATGGTTGTTCCCATTCTGGTGTTGTACCAGAGTGGTGAGCTCCCTCAAACACTGATAGATGCCATTAATTGCATTGGGAGGTGGTGGCGGTGCTGGGTTTGTTTGACCTCCACGACCACGACCACGCCCTCGTCCACGTACACGTTCACCGTCCGTTCTGCACATCAATTTACAATTTAGTTTCATTGATGTACAAGACCTCCTAATAGTCAATTTAATCTCAAGTATACAACTCGTGTAAAATCTAGATCAAAAGTTTCGTCCGACCTATTAATACTTCTCTAGTGAGAATCCATAACCTACAGCTCCCATGTAAGACCTAAAGCCTAAGCTCTGATACCAACTTTGTAACGCCCCAAAACACACCCTGGACGGCATTACATTCTAAGACCATTCACAACATGAGAGCACTAATATAATTCCATCAATAAGAAAAATTTTCCATTCATCATCCATAAAATTTACAATATCATCCCAAAAGAATAAGCCAAGCTATGGCATTTACATCTCAAAGGATCAAACGTAACTTAGCAGCGGAATAACAAAAGAAAACTAAACTTCACATGATTTCAAAATAAATTCTCAAGTCTATTACAAAGGAAGCTATGTCTCTATATGTCCACCTCGGGATCTAGATTTCCCTCGAATGGGGCCTCCCAATACCCCTGCTCGTCAACTCCGAGGTTCTCCTCTAGCACCGTATCTGAAAAATGTTAGCGGTAGGGGGTGAGCACTAAGCTCCGTAGCAACATTCCTCCCAAACTCGAACAAGGTTTATAGAAACATATAAAATGGTCGGTCTCATTTTACAAATAGCATACATAATCTTTGAAGTAAAACAGGGACATTTTAAAATGGATCTCAAGTTTAAGTAGCAACAGTAATTTAAATGAACAGTAAAAGAAACCAAGATCCAATACATATCCATTTTCCGAAATATAAACCATTTTCCCACAAGACCTTGTGGAATCCCATACTCCCACAAGTTCTTGTAGGAAACCATTTTCCACAATAATACAATAATCCATAACTTGAATATTCCACAACCATATGTATGTGTATCTCAAACATGATGTAAGGCAAACCCCATGAATCAACACATTGAGTAATATCTAGCCCACACACACCCACACAAATCTTATCAAAGATATCCATCCTTTAGGAAGGGCGTATGCCATACCCATGGCAGTGACGTATCCAACCCAGGTATTAGTATACTAACCCTCTTACACGGCACCCGTGAGCAATAGCGGTTTAGTCTTACCAAAGCACTAACCCCACTACGAGTGGTAGGAGAAATGCCAACCCACACGGGGCAAGCAACACGTCTACCCACTCTACGATATCTCGTCAAAGGCCACCCATGGTCTTCCCACACTCATAAGAGATACAATACCAAACCCCATTTCACAATTTACAAGGATATCTTAAAATCCCCAATTTAAGCATGTGACATTTTCAATAACCAACCAAGAAAATGCAAGAGATCACAACAATATCATTTTATTACTCAACACAAAACACTATGATTTTGAAATCAAGAATAAAGGAAGAGTTCAAGAGGAAAACCCATCACTCTTGAAAACTAGGGTTTTTCAAACAAAAGAGAGATTTCATGGATATACAACCCTAACTTTGTGTAAAACATGTTAACAATTGCAAGCAATCCAAGAAACAATGAATCCATAGCAAATACATATGATTAGGAGTCAAAACATATATATATATATAATAACCCTAACATCAATGAACAAGAATGGAAGAAAACCCCTACCTTAAGCTCTTGAAGAAACCTAGGGTTTGAGTCTTGAATCACTTGTGAACCCTTTGTCTTTCCTTGTTTTTCACCTTTGATCTTGTGTTTTTCTCTTCCCCTCTTTCTCTCTAATGTTTTCTAGCGTTTTAAGGTGTGTAATGAAGGCTAAGGGGATGGCAAGAAGTATTTATAGTGGGGGAAAAACCGGCTGTTCACGAACTAAAATTGTCTGATTTTTATAGTGACTACCGGTAGTTCGACTATTCTGGGCACTCGACTACCTGTTGACTACCGGTAGTCCGAGTACACTGGGCACTTGACTACCTGTTGACTACCTGTAGCTCGGGCACACAGGACCATTGACTACCGGTAGTCACTGCCCATATTTTCTGCTTCAAATTCAAGTGCAGTTTTGACCCATTTAGATGTCGAATTGGAGAATTTTCATGAGAGACAATTTTGTAGCCCTAGATGTCTAATATCTGCTTTCCAAATTTCAGATCAATTGGAGTTAGGAATAAAAATTTATGATCGAAATAGTAGACAGTGTCCAAAATCCTTTATACCCAAATTTTCTCTAAAATGTGTTTTAACTCCAAAATACTTCTTAACTTCTAATACACACCATATCACCTCTCCCAAGGTTTTTCGACCTTCCGGACTCAATGGAAACCTTATTTTGACCTAAATCCATTTAGAAACTTACTTAATCCCTCTTCTCAAGCTTACACACCTTCAAAACTTCAACTTCCAAATTAATTTGCATCTCTAGTTCTTTTATTCCTACCATCACTACACATATCCACATTTTAACAACTATTATTTAATATATATCTATATACATATATAAACGAAAATGCGGGGTGTTACAATCCACCCCCCTTAAAGAAAGTTTCGTCCTCGAAACTTACCTCAAGTAGTGAACAAAAAGGGATACTTCTCCCGCATTTCTTGCTCCGGTTCCCATGTAGCTTCCTCCACTCCATGGTGTTGCCACCAAACCTTCACTAGTCGGATGACTTTGTTACGGAGTACCTTTTCTTTGGCATCGAGAATCTTCAACGGTTGTTCTTCATAGGTGGCTCCATCTTGAATTTCAATATCTTCCAAGTCTACGACCGGCGTTGCCTCCGATCGACACTTTCTCAACATCGACACGTGAAACACGTCATGTACCCCAGACAACTGAGCTGGTAACCGCAACTGATACGCCGCTTTGCCTACCGCTTTGATCACTTCAAACGGTCCGGTATATCTTGGCGCTAACTTCTCTTTCTTGCCGAATCGAAACACGCCCTTCTTGTGTGACACCTTGGGAAACATGTAATCTCACACTTTGAATTCCAAGGATCTTCGTCTGTGGTCCGCATAGCTCTTCTATATACTTTGCGCCGTGCGTAGCCTCTCTCGGATGAGTTGAATCTTCTCCGTAGTTTCCCCATTGTAGTCCTTACTTCGTTAGTTCGCTGCGCACTCTGATATAAATTACAATCCACCAAAGGTTACAGTTGAAACCTAACCAGACTTGTCCTCCCATTTTTTTTTTTTTTTCGACGAAATAATTTAAGAAAAATTAACATAATATCATCGAAAATACCATTTTAGTGGTCACTACCAATCACTAGAGTTTTGAATTCATGAGCAAATAAATAATCAAGCTTTGGAATCAAGAATAAATGGCTATCAAGCTTGGAAATCAAGAACAAAAGAACAAGCAAGGTTTGAAATTAATAACAAATGAATCTCAAGTTTTTGGAATCCAAAATAAAGGAACAATCAAGTCTCGAATTCCATAACAAACCCATATCAAGCTTTGGAATCAAAATAAGAAACAATCAAAGCTTGAAATCAAGAACAAAGTAACAATCGAGTCTTGGAGTCAATAACAGATGCATATCAAGCTTTGTAACCAAGAACTAAAGAGTATCAAGTTTTGAACTCAAGGACAAGGAGAAATCAAGTATTGAAATCAAGAGCAATTGAATGTCAAGTCTTGAAATCAAGAACCAATGAATATCAAGTATTGAATATCAAGAATAAATGAATCACAAGGGTTAGAATCAATAGCAAATGAATATTAAATTTGGCTATCAAGAACCAATGGATCATCAAGCCTGGGGAAATTAAAAACAAAGGAACAACCAAGTCTTGAAATCAAGAACCAAAAGATGTCAAATATTGAATATCAAGAATACATGAATTACAATAGTTAGAATCAATCAAAGGAATACCAAATTTGGCTATCAAGAGCAAATGAATATTAAACTTGGAAATCAAGAATAAAAGCGTATCAAGCTTGAAAGTCATGAACAAAGGAGAAATTAAGATTTAACGGAACAATCATGTATGGAAATCAATAACAAACGACTATCAACGTGTGAAATCAAGAACAAAGGATTATGACGCTTAGAAATCAAGACCAAAAGAACACTTAAGTCTTGAAACAAAGAATAAAGAATATCAAGTATTGAATATTGAAAATAATTGAATCACAAGGGTAGAATCAATAACAAACGAATATCAAATTTTTGATACCAAGAACAAATGGATCATTAAGCTTAGGAAATTAAGGACAAGGAAACAATCAAGTCTCGAGGTCAATAACAACGGATATCAAGCTTGGAATCAGAGATAAAGTAACATTCATATATTGGAATCGATAACAAACGACTATCAAGGCTTGAAATCAATGACAAAGGCAAGATAAAGAGAAAACACCTCTCCCTTGCAAACTAGGATTTCAAGGGCATACCAAAAGGATTTTGGTGGTCACCACCCATAACATAGCTTAGAACAAATAATATTTAAGTTCGGGAATCAAGAGCAAAGGAGAAATCAAGAGAAAAACACATCTCCTTTGTAAACTAGGGTTTGAAGGCATCAGAAAAGATTTAGGGTTTACCCAACCATAACATATTTTGGAACAAGGTAGTATTATCCAGAATGGCAAGACATGATGATTCCCTAGCAAGTAGATATAAATTAGAGTCAAAGATTACATATAAATAAACCCTATTGGTATCCCCTTGTTTTCCCGTAGGCAAGTTAACATATACAGTAAGTTCTATTCCCTAGAAACCCAATCCCAATTCCACAGCGTACACAGTACGTAGAAAAGAATAAGTCGCATAGGTATCCAATGTAATTCGGGCCCAAGAATGGTAGAGAAGAACAATACATTCCACAACGGCGTTGGAGGCATCTTCCTCCTGTTGAGTCAAAGCAAAAACCCTTCCTTGATTGGCGCGGCTGGGGGCTTGAGCTTGTAACGGTCTCTGTGGTAGTAGTGGCTATCGTAGCGGTGGCCTGTTTGCATTCACTCGCCCAGTTACTTGGTTGGTCTTGGTGGAAAGCAATGGACAATTATCTTTGAAGTGCCCAACACCTCCACAGGCGAAGCATCGGCGTGCATCCGTGCCTACTCTCTCTGGTACGCCTCCCGCTCCTCGAGCTATCTGAGGTATCTGCTGTGCTGGCCTTTGTAGAGGTGGCTTATTTGCTGGTACTTGCTCGGTTGCTTGTTTGGTCCTTGGAGGAAACGAGGGGCATCTATGTTTGAAGTGCCCATACTCTCCGCATGCAAAGCATTGGCGCGGGTCAGTTCTTGTTCTAGTCTGAGTCACTTCATCTCCTCGAGTTTTCAGAAGTCTCTGTCCACCTGCCTGGTTTGGACTTCGGTATGGTGCTGCTCGCTGCACTCCACTGGTGCTAGGGTCCGTCCTGATCGGACCTCCTCTCGCGAAGCTCTGTCGCTGCTGGCTGTCCTCTATATCTCTCTCCACCAATGCAGCTCGGTCAACTAGGTCCCCATACTCCCGGATCTTGAGAGCCACCAGCTTCTCCCGGATAGCAGGCCTCAAGCCCTGCTCAGAGCGCTTGGCCCTGCTGGCCTCAGTGGATATAAACTCTGTAGCATAACGGGATAGCTCATCGAAACTCCTCTCGTACTCGATCACCGTCCTGCTGCCCTGTCGGAGAGCAAGGAAATCGGCCTTTATTCTGTCTCTTACTGATTCCGGGAAGTACTTGTCTTGGAAAATTTGGTCAAATTCCTCCCAAGTGAGTGCATCCGTGGTCCTCCTTCTTTTCACTGAGTCCCACCAATGGTCGGCCTCCCCCTCGAATAGATAAGTCGCCAAGCCGACCCGAAGATCCTCGGCTATCCCCATGCCATCACATATCTTCTTCACTCGGCGGATCCATTTATCCGCATCCAAGGGGTTAGAGCTCCCTTGGAAAGTAGGCGGGTGTTGCCTTAGAAACTCTCGGAGAACTACCATTCTCCTATTCTCCTCTCCGTTGCCCGGTACTTGGGCTAGTGGATGAGCCCCACCATTATGGTTGTTCCCATTCTGGTGTTGTACCAGAGTGGTGAGCTCCCTCAAACACTGATAGATGCCATTAATTGCATTGGGAGGTGGTGGCGGTGCTGGGTTTGTTTGACATCCACGACCACGACCACGCCCTCGTCCACGTACACGTTCACCGTCCTTTCTGCACATCAATTTACAATTTAGTTTCATTGATGTACAAGACCTCCTAATAGTCAATTTAATCTCAAGTATACAACTCGTGTAAAATCTAGATCAAAAGTTTCGTCCGACCTATTAATACTTCTCTAGTGAGAATCCATAACCTACAGCTCCCATGTAAGACCTAAAGCCTAAGCTCTGATACCAACTTTGTAACGCCCCAAAACACACCCTGGACGGCATTACATTCTAAGACCATTCACAACATGAGAGCACTAATATAATTCCATCAATAAGAAAAATTTTCCATTCATCATCCATAAAATTTACAATATCATCCCAAAAGAATAAGCCAAGCTATGGCATTTACATCTCAAAGGATCAAACGTAACTTAGCAGCGGAATAACAAAAGAAAACTAAACTTCACATGATTTCAAAATAAATTCTCAAGTCTATTACAAAGGAAGCTATGTCTCTATATGTCCACCTCGGGATCTAGATTTCCCTCGAATGGGGCCTCCCAATACCCCTGCTCGTCAACTCCGAGGTTCTCCTCTAGCACCGTATCTGAAAAATGTTAGCAGTAGGGGGTGAGCACTAAGCTCCGTAGCAACATTCCTCCCAAACTCGAACAAGGTTTATAGAAACATATAAAATGGTCGGTCTCATTTTACAAATAGCATACATAATCTTTGAAGTAAAACAGGGACATTTTAAAATGGATCTCAAGTTTAAGTAGCAACAGTAATTTAAATGAACAGTAAAAGAAACCAAGATCCAATACATATCCATTTTCCGAAATATAAACCATTTTCCCACAAGACCTTGTGGAATCCCATACTCCCACAAGTTCTTGTAGGAAACCATTTTCCACAATAATACAATAATCCATAACTTGAATATTCCACAACCATATGTATGTGTATCTCAAACATGATGTAAGGCAAACCCCATGAATCAACACATTGAGTAATATCTAGCCCACACACACCCACACAAATCTTATCAAAGATATCCATCCTTTAGGAAGGGCGTATGCCATACCCATGGCAGTGACGTATCCAACCCAGGTATTAGTATACTAACCCTCTTACACGGCACCCGTGAGCAATAGCGGTTTAGTCTTACCAAAGCACTAACCCCACTACGAGTGGTAGGAGAAATGCCAACCCACACGGGGCAAGCAACACGTCTACCCACTCTACGATATCTCGTCAAAGGCCACCCATGGTCTTCCCACACTCATAAGAGATACAATACCAAACCCCATTTCACAATTTACAAGGATATCTTAAAATCCCCAATTTAAGCATGTGACATTTTCAATAACCAACCAAGAAAATGCAAGAGATCACAACAATATCATTTTATTACTCAACACAAAACACTATGATTTTGAAATCAAGAATAAAGGAAGAGTTCAAGAGGAAAACCCATCACTCTTGAAAACTAGGGTTTTTCAAACAAAAGAGAGATTTCATGGATATACAACCCTAACTTTGTGTAAAACATGTTAACAATTGCAAGCAATCCAAGAAACAATGAATCCATAGCAAATACATATGATTAGGAGTCAAAACATATATATATATATAATAACCCTAACATCAATGAACAAGAATGGAAGAAAACCCCTACCTTAAGCTCTTGAAGAAACCTAGGGTTTGAGTCTTGAATCACTTGTGAACCCTTTGTCTTTCCTTGTTTTTCACCTTTGATCTTGTGTTTTTCTCTTCCCCTCTTTCTCTCTAATGTTTTCTAGCGTTTTAAGGTGTGTAATGAAGGCTAAGGGGATGGCAAGAAGTATTTATAGTGGGGGAAAAACCGGCTGTTCACGAACTAAAATTGTCTGATTTTTATAGTGACTACCGGTAGTTCGACTATTCTGGGCACTCGACTACCTGTTGACTACCGGTAGTCCGAGTACACTGGGCACTTGACTACCTGTTGACTACCTGTAGCTCGGGCACACAGGACCATTGACTACCGGTAGTCACTGCCCATATTTTCTGCTTCAAATTCAAGTGCAGTTTTGACCCATTTAGATGTCGAATTGGAGAATTTTCATGAGAGACAATTTTGTAGCCCTAGATGTCTAATATCTGCTTTCCAAATTTCAGATCAATTGGAGTTAGGAATAAAAATTTATGATCGAAATAGTAGACAGTGTCCAAAATCCTTTATACCCAAATTTTCTCTAAAATGTGTTTTAACTCCAAAATACTTCTTAACTTCTAATACACACCATATCACCTCTCCCAAGGTTTTTCGACCTTCCGGACTCAATGGAAACCTTATTTTGACCTAAATCCATTTAGAAACTTACTTAATCCCTCTTCTCAAGCTTACACACCTTCAAAACTTCAACTTCCAAATTAATTTGCATCTCTAGTTCTTTTATTCCTACCATCACTACACATATCCACATTTTAACAACTATTATTTAATATATATCTATATACATATATAAACGAAAATGCGGGGTGTTACAATCCACCCCCCTTAAAGAAAGTTTCGTCCTCGAAACTTACCTCAAGTAGTGAACAAAAAGGGATACTTCTCCCGCATTTCTTGCTCCGGTTCCCATGTAGCTTCCTCCACTCCATGGTGTTGCCACCAAACCTTCACTAGTCGGATGACTTTGTTACGGAGTACCTTTTCTTTGGCATCGAGAATCTTCAACGGTTGTTCTTCATAGGTGGCTCCATCTTGAATTTCAATATCTTCCAAGTCTACGACCGGCGTTGCCTCCGATCGACACTTTCTCAACATCGACACGTGAAACACGTCATGTACCCCAGACAACTGAGCTGGTAACCGCAACTGATACGCCGCTTTGCCTACCGCTTTGATCACTTCAAACGGTCCGGTATATCTTGGCGCTAACTTCTCTTTCTTGCCGAATCGAAACACGCCCTTCTTGTGTGACACCTTGGGAAACATGTAATCTCACACTTTGAATTCCAAGGATCTTCGTCTGTGGTCCGCATAGCTCTTCTATATACTTTGCGCCGTGCGTAGCCTCTCTCGGATGAGTTGAATCTTCTCCGTAGTTTCCCCATTGTAGTCCTTACTTCGTTAGTTCGCTGCGCACTCTGATATAAATTACAATCCACCAAAGGTTACAGTTGAAACCTAACCAGACTTGTCCTCCCATTTTTTTTTTTTTTTCGACGAAATAATTTAAGAAAAATTAACATAATATCATCGAAAATACCATTTTAGTGGTCACTACCAATCACTAGAGTTTTGAATTCATGAGCAAATAAATAATCAAGCTTTGGAATCAAGAATAAATGGCTATCAAGCTTGGAAATCAAGAACAAAAGAACAAGCAAGGTTTGAAATTAATAACAAATGAATCTCAAGTTTTTGGAATCCAAAATAAAGGAACAATCAAGTCTCGAATTCCATAACAAACCCATATCAAGCTTTGGAATCAAAATAAGAAACAATCAAAGCTTGAAATCAAGAACAAAGTAACAATCGAGTCTTGGAGTCAATAACAGATGCATATCAAGCTTTGTAACCAAGAACTAAAGAGTATCAAGTTTTGAACTCAAGGACAAGGAGAAATCAAGTATTGAAATCAAGAGCAATTGAATGTCAAGTCTTGAAATCAAGAACCAATGAATATCAAGTATTGAATATCAAGAATAAATGAATCACAAGGGTTAGAATCAATAGCAAATGAATATTAAATTTGGCTATCAAGAACCAATGGATCATCAAGCCTGGGGAAATTAAAAACAAAGGAACAACCAAGTCTTGAAATCAAGAACCAAAAGATGTCAAATATTGAATATCAAGAATACATGAATTACAATAGTTAGAATCAATCAAAGGAATACCAAATTTGGCTATCAAGAGCAAATGAATATTAAACTTGGAAATCAAGAATAAAAGCGTATCAAGCTTGAAAGTCATGAACAAAGGAGAAATTAAGATTTAACGGAACAATCATGTATGGAAATCAATAACAAACGACTATCAACGTGTGAAATCAAGAACAAAGGATTATGACGCTTAGAAATCAAGACCAAAAGAACACTTAAGTCTTGAAACAAAGAATAAAGAATATCAAGTATTGAATATTGAAAATAATTGAATCACAAGGGTAGAATCAATAACAAACGAATATCAAATTTTTGATACCAAGAACAAATGGATCATTAAGCTTAGGAAATTAAGGACAAGGAAACAATCAAGTCTCGAGGTCAATAACAACGGATATCAAGCTTGGAATCAGAGATAAAGTAACATTCATATATTGGAATCGATAACAAACGACTATCAAGGCTTGAAATCAATGACAAAGGCAAGATAAAGAGAAAACACCTCTCCCTTGCAAACTAGGATTTCAAGGGCATACCAAAAGGATTTTGGTGGTCACCACCCATAACATAGCTTAGAACAAATAATATTTAAGTTCGGGAATCAAGAGCAAAGGAGAAATCAAGAGAAAAACACATCTCCTTTGTAAACTAGGGTTTGAAGGCATCAGAAAAGATTTAGGGTTTACCCAACCATAACATATTTTGGAACAAGGTAGTATTATCCAGAATGGCAAGACATGATGATTCCCTAGCAAGTAGATATAAATTAGAGTCAAAGATTACATATAAATAAACCCTATTGGTATCCCCTTGTTTTCCCGTAGGCAAGTTAACATATACAGTAAGTTCTATTCCCTAGAAACCCAATCCCAATTCCACAGCGTACACAGTACGTAGAAAAGAATAAGTCGCATAGGTATCCAATGTAATTCGGGCCCAAGAATGGTAGAGAAGAACAATACATTCCACAACGGCGTTGGAGGCATCTTCCTCCTGTTGAGTCAAAGCAAAAACCCTTCCTTGATTGGCGCGGCTGGGGGCTTGAGCTTGTAACGGTCTCTGTGGTAGTAGTGGCTATCGTAGCGGTGGCCTGTTTGCATTCACTCGCCCAGTTACTTGGTTGGTCTTGGTGGAAAGCAATGGACAATTATCTTTGAAGTGCCCAACACCTCCACAGGCGAAGCATCGGCGTGCATCCGTGCCTACTCTCTCTGGTACGCCTCCCGCTCCTCGAGCTATCTGAGGTATCTGCTGTGCTGGCCTTTGTAGAGGTGGCTTATTTGCTGGTACTTGCTCGGTTGCTTGTTTGGTCCTTGGAGGAAACGAGGGGCATCTATGTTTGAAGTGCCCATACTCTCCGCATGCAAAGCATTGGCGCGGGTCAGTTCTTGTTCTAGTCTGAGTCACTTCATCTCCTCGAGTTTTCAGAAGTCTCTGTCCACCTGCCTGGTTTGGACTTCGGTATGGTGCTGCTCGCTGCACTCCACTGGTGCTAGGGTCCGTCCTGATCGGACCTCCTCTCGCGAAGCTCTGTCGCTGCTGGCTGTCCTCTATATCTCTCTCCACCAATGCAGCTCGGTCAACTAGGTCCCCATACTCCCGGATCTTGAGAGCCACCAGCTTCTCCCGGATAGCAGGCCTCAAGCCCTGCTCAGAGCGCTTGGCCCTGCTGGCCTCAGTGGATATAAACTCTGTAGCATAACGGGATAGCTCATCGAAACTCCTCTCGTACTCGATCACCGTCCTGCTGCCCTGTCGGAGAGCAAGGAAATCGGCCTTTATTCTGTCTCTTACTGATTCCGGGAAGTACTTGTCTTGGAAAATTTGGTCAAATTCCTCCCAAGTGAGTGCATCCGTGGTCCTCCTTCTTTTCACTGAGTCCCACCAATGGTCGGCCTCC
The DNA here is from genome assembly GCA_951799425.1 of Ilex aquifolium. Lineage (NCBI taxonomy): Eukaryota > Viridiplantae > Streptophyta > Magnoliopsida > Aquifoliales > Aquifoliaceae > Ilex > Ilex aquifolium. The sequence continues at coordinate 18,514,773 of OX637400.1, forward strand.
CCCTCGAATAGATAAGTCGCCAAGCCGACCCGAAGATCCTCGGCTATCCCCATGCCATCACATATCTTCTTCACTCGGCGGATCCATTTATCCGCATCCAAGGGGTTAGAGCTCCCTTGGAAAGTAGGCGGGTGTTGCCTTAGAAACTCTCGGAGAACTACCATTCTCCTATTCTCCTCTCCGTTGCCCGGTACTTGGGCTAGTGGATGAGCCCCACCATTATGGTTGTTCCCATTCTGGTGTTGTACCAGAGTGGTGAGCTCCCTCAAACACTGATAGATGCCATTAATTGCATTGGGAGGTGGTGGCGGTGCTGGGTTTGTTTGACATCCACGACCACGACCACGCCCTCGTCCACGTACACGTTCACCGTCCTTTCTGCACATCAATTTACAATTTAGTTTCATTGATGTACAAGACCTCCTAATAGTCAATTTAATCTCAAGTATACAACTCGTGTAAAATCTAGATCAAAAGTTTCGTCCGACCTATTAATACTTCTCTAGTGAGAATCCATAACCTACAGCTCCCATGTAAGACCTAAAGCCTAAGCTCTGATACCAACTTTGTAACGCCCCAAAACACACCCTGGACGGCATTACATTCTAAGACCATTCACAACATGAGAGCACTAATATAATTCCATCAATAAGAAAAATTTTCCATTCATCATCCATAAAATTTACAATATCATCCCAAAAGAATAAGCCAAGCTATGGCATTTACATCTCAAAGGATCAAACGTAACTTAGCAGCGGAATAACAAAAGAAAACTAAACTTCACATGATTTCAAAATAAATTCTCAAGTCTATTACAAAGGAAGCTATGTCTCTATATGTCCACCTCGGGATCTAGATTTCCCTCGAATGGGGCCTCCCAATACCCCTGCTCGTCAACTCCGAGGTTCTCCTCTAGCACCGTATCTGAAAAATGTTAGCAGTAGGGGGTGAGCACTAAGCTCCGTAGCAACATTCCTCCCAAACTCGAACAAGGTTTATAGAAACATATAAAATGGTCGGTCTCATTTTACAAATAGCATACATAATCTTTGAAGTAAAACAGGGACATTTTAAAATGGATCTCAAGTTTAAGTAGCAACAGTAATTTAAATGAACAGTAAAAGAAACCAAGATCCAATACATATCCATTTTCCGAAATATAAACCATTTTCCCACAAGACCTTGTGGAATCCCATACTCCCACAAGTTCTTGTAGGAAACCATTTTCCACAATAATACAATAATCCATAACTTGAATATTCCACAACCATATGTATGTGTATCTCAAACATGATGTAAGGCAAACCCCATGAATCAACACATTGAGTAATATCTAGCCCACACACACCCACACAAATCTTATCAAAGATATCCATCCTTTAGGAAGGGCGTATGCCATACCCATGGCAGTGACGTATCCAACCCAGGTATTAGTATACTAACCCTCTTACACGGCACCCGTGAGCAATAGCGGTTTAGTCTTACCAAAGCACTAACCCCACTACGAGTGGTAGGAGAAATGCCAACCCACACGGGGCAAGCAACACGTCTACCCACTCTACGATATCTCGTCAAAGGCCACCCATGGTCTTCCCACACTCATAAGAGATACAATACCAAACCCCATTTCACAATTTACAAGGATATCTTAAAATCCCCAATTTAAGCATGTGACATTTTCAATAACCAACCAAGAAAATGCAAGAGATCACAACAATATCATTTTATTACTCAACACAAAACACTATGATTTTGAAATCAAGAATAAAGGAAGAGTTCAAGAGGAAAACCCATCACTCTTGAAAACTAGGGTTTTTCAAACAAAAGAGAGATTTCATGGATATACAACCCTAACTTTGTGTAAAACATGTTAACAATTGCAAGCAATCCAAGAAACAATGAATCCATAGCAAATACATATGATTAGGAGTCAAAACATATATATATATATAATAACCCTAACATCAATGAACAAGAATGGAAGAAAACCCCTACCTTAAGCTCTTGAAGAAACCTAGGGTTTGAGTCTTGAATCACTTGTGAACCCTTTGTCTTTCCTTGTTTTTCACCTTTGATCTTGTGTTTTTCTCTTCCCCTCTTTCTCTCTAATGTTTTCTAGCGTTTTAAGGTGTGTAATGAAGGCTAAGGGGATGGCAAGAAGTATTTATAGTGGGGGAAAAACCGGCTGTTCGCGAACTAAAATTGTCTGATTTTTATAGTGACTACCGGTAGTTCGACTATTCTGGGCACTCGACTACCTGTTGACTACCGGTAGTCCGAGTACACTGGGCACTTGACTACCTGTTGACTACCGGTAGCTCGGGCACACAGGACCATTGACTACCGGTAGTCACTGCCCAGATTTTCTGCTTCAAATTCAAGTGCAGTTTTGACCCATTTAGATGTCGAATTAGAGAATTTTCATGAGAGACAATTTTGTAGCCCTAGATGTCTAATATCTGCTTTCCAAATTTCAGATCAATTGGAGTTAGGAATAAAAATTTATGATCGAAATAGTAGACAGTGTCCAAAATCCTTTATACCCAAATTTTCTCTAAAATGTGTTTTAACTCCAAAATACTTCTTAACTTCTAATACACACCATATCACCTCTCCCAAGGTTTTTCGACCTTCCGGACTCAATGGAAACCTTATTTTGACCTAAATCCATTTAGAAACTTACTTAATCCCTCTTCTCAAGCTTACACACCTTCAAAACTTCAACTTCCAAATTAATTTGCATCTCTAGTTCTTTTATTCCTACCATCACTACACATATCCACATTTTAACAACTATTATTTAATATATATCTATATACATATATAAACGAAAATGCGGGGTGTTACAATCCACCCCCCTTAAAGAAAGTTTCGTCCTCGAAACTTACCTCAAGTAGTGAACAAAAAGGGATACTTCTCCCGCATTTCTTGCTCCGGTTCCCATGTAGCTTCCTCCACTCCATGGTGTTGCCACCAAACCTTCACTAGTCGGATGACTTTGTTACGGAGTACCTTTTCTTTGGCATCGAGAATCTTCAACGGTTGTTCTTCATAGGTGGCTCCATCTTGAATTTCAATATCTTCCAAGTCTACGACCGGCGTTGCCTCCGATCGACACTTTCTCAACATCGACACGTGAAACACGTCATGTACCCCAGACAACTGAGCTGGTAACCGCAACTGATACGCCGCTTTGCCTACCGCTTTGATCACTTCAAACGGTCCGGTATATCTTGGCGCTAACTTCTCTTTCTTGCCGAATCGAAACACGCCCTTCTTGTGTGACACCTTGGGAAACATGTAATCTCACACTTTGAATTCCAAGGATCTTCGTCTGTGGTCCGCATAGCTCTTCTATATACTTTGCGCCGTGCGTAGCCTCTCTCGGATGAGTTGAATCTTCTCCGTAGTTTCCCCATTGTAGTCCTTACTTCGTTAGTTCGCTGCGCACTCTGATATAAATTACAATCCACCAAAGGTTACAGTTGAAACCTAACCAGACTTGTCCTCCCATTTTTTTTTTTTTTCGACGAAATAATTTAAGAAAAATTAACATAATATCATCGAAAATACCATTTTAGTGGTCACTACCAATCACTAGAGTTTTGAATTCATGAGCAAATAAATAATCAAGCTTTGGAATCAAGAATAAATGGCTATCAAGCTTGGAAATCAAGAACAAAAGAACAAGCAAGGTTTGAAATTAATAACAAACGAATCTCAAGTTTTTGGAATCCAAAATAAAAGAACAATCAAGTCTCGAATTCCATAACAAACTCATATCAAGCTTTGGAATCAAAATAAGAAACAATCAAAGCTTGAAATCAAGAACAAAGTAACAATCGAGTCTTGGAGTCAATAACAGATGCATATCAAGCTTTGTAACCAAGAACTAAAGAGTATCAAGTTTTGAACTCAAGGACAAGGAGAAATCAAGTATTGAAATCAAGAGCAATTGAATGTCAAGTCTTGAAATCAAGAACCAATGAATATCAAGTATTGAATATCAAGAATAAATGAATCACAAGGGTTAGAATCAATAGCAAATGAATATTAAATTTGGCTATCAAGAACCAATGGATCATCAAGCCTGGGGAAATTAAAAACAAAGGAACAACCAAGTCTTGAAATCAAGAACCAAAAGATGTCAAATATTGAATATCAAGAATACATGAATTACAATAGTTAGAATCAATCAAAGGAATACCAAATTTGGCTATCAAGAGCAAATGAATATTAAACTTGGAAATCAAGAATAAAAGCGTATCAAGCTTGAAAGTCATGAACAAAGGAGAAATTAAGATTTAACGGAACAATCATGTATGAAAATCAATAACAAACGACTATCAACGTGTGAAACCAAGAACAAAGGATTATGACGCTTAGAAATCAAGACCAAAAGAACACTTAAGTCTTGAAACCAAGAATAAAGAATATCAAGTATTGAATATTGAAAATAATTGAATCACAAGGGTAGAATCAATAACAAACGAATATCAAATTTTTGATACCAAGAACAAATGGATCATTAAGCTTAGGAAATTAAGGACAAGGAAACAATCAAGTCTCGAGGTCAATAACAACGGATATCAAGCTTGGAATCAGAGATAAAGTAACATTCATATATTGGAATCGATAACAAACGACTATCAAGGCTTGAAATCAATGACAAAGGCAAGATAAAGAGAAAACACCTCTCCCTTGCAAACTAGGATTTCAAGGGCATACCAAAAGGATTTTGGTGGTCACCACCCATAACATAGCTTAGAACAAATAATATTTAAGTTCGGGAATCAAGAGCAAAGGAGAAATCAAGAGAAAAACACATCTCCTTTGTAAACTAGGGTTTGAAGGCATCAGAAAAGATTTAGGGTTTACCCAACCATAATATATTTTGGAACAAGGTAGTATTATCCAGAATGGCAAGACATGATGATTCCCTAGCAAGTAGATATAAATTAGAGTCAAAGATTACATATAAATAAACCCTACTGGTATCCCCTTGTTTTTCCGTAGGCAAGTTAACATATACAGTAAGTTCTATTCCCTAGAAACCCAATCTCAATTCCACAGCGTACACAGTACGTAGAAAAGAATAAGTCGCATAGGTATCCAATGTAATTCGGGCCCAAGAATGGTAGAGAAGAACAATACATTCCACAACGGCGTTGGAGGCATCTTCCTCCTGTTGAGTCAAAGCAAAAACCCTTCCTTGATTGGCGCGGCTGGGGGCTTGAGCTTGTAACGGTCTCTGTGGTAGTAGTGGCTATCGTAGCGGTGGCCTGTTTGCATTCACTCGCCCAGTTACTTGGTTGGTCTTGGTGGAAAGCAATGGACAATTATCTTTGAAGTGCCCAACACCTCCACAGGCGAAGCATCGGCGTGCATCCGTGCCTACTCTCTCTGGTACGCCTCCCGCTCCTCGAGCTATCTGAGGTATCTGCTGTGCTGGCCTTTGTAGAGGTGGCTTATTTGCTGGTACTTGCTCGGTTGCTTGTTTGGTCCTTGGAGGTAACGAGGGGCATCTATGTTTGAAGTGCCCATACTCTCCGCATGCAAAGCATTGGCGCGGGTCAGTTCTTGTTCTAGTTTGAGTCACTTCATCTCCTCGAGTTTTCAGAAGTCTCTGTCCACCTGCCTGGTTTGGACTTCGGTATGGTGCTGCTCGCTGCACTCCACTGGTGCTAGGGTCCGTCCTGATCGGACCTCCTCTCGCGAAGCTCTGTCCCTGCTGGCTGTCCTCTATATCTCTCTCCACCAATGCAGCTCGGTCAACTAGGTCCCCATACTCCCGGATCTTGAGAGCCACCAGCTTCTCCCGGATAGCAGGCCTCAAGCCCTGCTCAAAGCGCTTGGCCCTGCTGGCCTCAGTGGATATAAACTCTGTAGCATAACGGGATAGCTTATCGAAACTCCTCTCGTACTCGATCACCGTCCTGCTGCCCTGTCCGAGAGCAAGGAAATCGGCCTTCATTCTGTCTCTTACTGATTCCGGGAAGTACTTGTCTTGGAAAATTTGGTCAAATTCCTCCCAAGTGAGTGCATCCGTGGTCCTCCTTCTTTTCACTGAGTCCCACCAATGGTCGGCCTCCCCCTCGAATAGATAAGTCGCCAAGCCGACCCGAAGATCCTCGGCTATCCCCATGCCATCACATATCTTCTTCACTCGGCGGATCCATTTATCCGCATCCAAGGGGTTAGAGCTCCCTTGGAAAGTAGGCGGGTGTTGCCTTAGAAACTCTCGGAGAACTACCATTCTCCTATTCTCCTCTCCGTTGCCCGGTACTTGGGCTAGTGGATGAGCCCCACCATTATGGTTGTTCCCATTCTGGTGTTGTACCAGAGTGGTGAGCTCCCTCAAACACTGATAGATGCCATTAATTGCATTGGGAGGTGGTGGCGGTGCTGGGTTTGTTTGACCTCCACGACCACGACCACGCCCTCGTCCACGTACACGTTCACCGTCCATTCTGCACATCAATTTACAATTTAGTTTCATTGATGTACAAGACCTCCTAATAGTCAATTTAATCTCAAGTATACAACTCGTGTAAAATCTAGATCAAAAGTTTCGTCCGACCTATTAATACTTCTCTAGTGAGAATCCATAACCTACAACTCCCATGTAAGACCTAAAGCCTAAGCTCTGATACCAACTTTGTAACGCCCCAAAACACACCCTGGACGGCATTACATTCTAAGACCATTCACAACATGAGAGCACTAATATAATTCCATCAATAAGAAAAATTTTCCATTCATCATCCATAAAATTTACAATATCATCCCAAAAGAATAAGCCAAGCTATGGCATTTACATCTCAAAGGATCAAACGTAACTTAGCAGCGGAATAACAAAAGAAAACTAAACTTCACATGATTTCAAAATAAATTCTCAAGTCTATTACAAAGGAAGCTATGTCTCTATATGTCCACCTCGGGATCTAGATTTCCCTCGAATGGGGCCTCCCAATACCCCTGCTCGTCAACTCCGAGGTTCTCCTCTAGCACCGTATCTGAAAAATGTTAGCGGTAGGGGGTGAGCACTAAGCTCCGTAGCAACATTCCTCCCAAACTCGAACAAGGTTTATAGAAACATATAAAATGGTCGGTCTCATTTTACAAATAGCATACATAATCTTTGAAGTAAAACAGGGACATTTTAAAATGGATCTCAAGTTTAAGTAGCAACAGTAATTTAAATGAACATTAAAAGAAACCAAGATCCAATACATATCCATTTTCCGAAATATAAACCATTTCCCCACAAGACCTTGTGGAATCCCATACTCCCACAAGTTCTTGTAGGAAACCATTTTCCACAATAATACAATAATCCATAACTTGAATATTCCACAACCATATGTATGTGTATCTCAAACATGATGTAAGGCAAACCCCATGAATCAACACATTGAGTAATATCTAGCCCACACACACCCACACAAATATTATCAAAGATATCCATCCTTTAGGAAGGGCGTATGCCATACCCATGGCAGTGACGTATCCAACCCAGGTATTAGTATACTAACCCTCTTACACGGCACCCGTGAGCAATAGCGGTTTAGTCTTACCAAAGCACTAACCCCACTACGAGTGGTAGGAGAAATGCCAACCCACACGGGGCAAGCAACACGTCTACCCACTCTACGATATCTCGTCAAAGGCCACCCATGGTCTTCCCACACTCATAAGAGATACAATACCAAACCCCATTTCACAATTTACAAGGATATCTTAAAATCCCCAATTTAAGCATGTGACATTTTCAATAACCAACCAAGAAAATGCAAGAGATCACAACAATATCATTTTATTACTCAACACAAAACACTATGATTTTGAAATCAAGAATAAAGGAAGAGTTCAAGAGGAAAACCCATCACTCTTGAAAACTAGGGTTTTTCAAACAAAAGAGAGATTTCATGGATATACAACCCTAACTTTGTGTAAAACATGTTAACAATTGCAAGCAATCCAAGAAACAATGAATCCATAGCAAATACATATGATTAGGAGTCAAAACATATATATATATATAATAACCCTAACATCAATGAACAAGAATGGAAGAAAACCCCTACCTTAAGCTCTTGAAGAAACCTAGGGTTTGAGTCTTGAATCACTTGTGAACCCTTTGTCTTTCCTTGTTTTTCACCTTTGATCTTGTGTTTTTCTCTTCCCCTCTTTCTCTCTAATGTTTTCTAGCGTTTTAAGGTGTGTAATGAAGGCTAAGGGGATGGCAAGAAGTATTTATAGTGGGGGAAAAACCGGCTGTTCGCGAACTAAAATTGTCTGATTTTTATAGTGACTACCGGTAGTTCGACTATTCTGGGCACTCGACTACCTGTTGACTACCGGTAGTCCGAGTACACTGGGCACTTGACTACCTGTTGACTACCGGTAGCTCGGGCACACAGGACCATTGACTACCGGTAGTCACTGCCCAGATTTTCTGCTTCAAATTCAAGTGCAGTTTTGACCCATTTAGATGTCGAATTGGAGAATTTTCATGAGAGACAATTTTGTAGCCCTAGATGTCTAATATCTGCTTTCCAAATTTCAGATCAATTGGAGTTAGGAATAAAAATTTATGATCGAAATAGTAGACAGTGTCCAAAATCCTTTATACCCAAATTTTCTCTAAAATGTGTTTTAACTCCAAAATACTTCTTAACTTCTAATACACACCATATCACCTCTCCCAAGGTTTTTCGACCTTCCGGACTCAATGGAAACCTTATTTTGACCTAAATCCATTTAGAAACTTACTTAATCCCTCTTCTCAAGCTTACACACCTTCAAAACTTCAACTTCCAAATTAATTTGCATCTCTAGTTCTTTTATTCCTACCATCACTACACATATCCACATTTTAACAACTATTATTTAATATATATCTATATACATATATAAACGAAAATGCGGGGTGTTACAATCCACCCCCCTTAAAGAAAGTTTCGTCCTCGAAACTTACCTCAAGTAGTGAACAAAAAGGGATACTTCTCCCGCATTTCTTGCTCCGGTTCCCATGTAGCTTCCTCCACTCCATGGTGTTGCCACCAAACCTTCACTAGTCGGATGACTTTGTTACGGAGTACCTTTTCTTTGGCATCGAGAATCTTCAACGGTTGTTCTTCATAGGTGGCTCCATCTTGAATTTCAATATCTTCCAAGTCTACGACCGGCGTTGCCTCCGATCGACACTTTCTCAACATCGACACGTGAAACACGTCATGTACCCCAGACAACTGAGCTGGTAACCGCAACTGATACGCCGCTTTGCCTACCGCTTTGATCACTTCAAACGGTCCGGTATATCTTGGCGCTAACTTCTCTTTCTTGCCGAATCGAAACACGCCCTTCTTGTGTGACACCTTGGGAAACATGTAATCTCACACTTTGAATTCCAAGGATCTTCGTCTGTGGTCCGCATAGCTCTTCTATATACTTTGCGCCGTGCGTAGCCTCTCTCGGATGAGTTGAATCTTCTCCGTAGTTTCCCCATTGTAGTCCTTACTTCGTTAGTTCGCTGCGCACTCTGATATAAATTACAATCCACCAAAGGTTACAGTTGAAACCTAACCAGACTTGTCCTCCCATTTTTTTTTTTTTTTCGACGAAATAATTTAAGAAAAATTAACATAATATCATCGAAAATACCATTTTAGTGGTCACTACCAATCACTAGAGTTTTGAATTCATGAGCAAATAAATAATCAAGCTTTGGAATCAAGAATAAATGGCTATCAAGCTTGGAAATCAAGAACAAAAGAACAAGCAAGGTTTGAAATTAATAACAAACGAATCTCAAGTTTTTGGAATCCAAAATAAAGGAACAATCAAGTCTCGAATTCCATAACAAACCCATATCAAGCTTTGGAATCAAAATAAGAAACAATCAAAGCTTGAAATCAAGAACAAAGTAACAATCGAGTCTTGGAGTCAATAACAGATGCATATCAAGCTTTGTAACCAAGAACTAAAGAGTATCAAGTTTTGAACTCAAGGACAAGGAGAAATCAAGTATTGAAATCAAGAGCAATTGAATGTCAAGTCTTGAAATCAAGAACCAATGAATATCAAGTATTGAATATCAAGAATAAATGAATCACAAGGGTTAGAATCAATAGCAAATGAATATTAAATTTGGCTATCAAGAACCAATGGATCATCAAGCCTGGGGAAATTAAAAACAAAGGAACAACCAAGTCTTGAAATCAAGAACCAAAAGATGTCAAATATTGAATATCAAGAATACATGAATTACAATAGTTAGAATCAATCAAAGGAATACCAAATTTGGCTATCAAGAGCAAATGAATATTAAACTTGGAAATCAAGAATAAAAGCGTATCAAGCTTGAAAGTCATGAACAAAGGAGAAATTAAGATTTAACGGAACAATCATGTATGAAAATCAATAACAAACGACTATCAACGTGTGAAACCAAGAACAAAGGATTATGACGCTTAGAAATCAAGACCAAAAGAACACTTAAGTCTTGAAACCAAGAATAAAGAATATCAAGTATTGAATATTGAAAATAATTGAATCACAAGGGTAGAATCAATAACAAACGAATATCAAATTTTTGATACCAAGAACAAATGGATCATTAAGCTTAGGAAATTAAGGACAAGGAAACAATCAAGTCTCGAGGTCAATAACAACGGATATCAAGCTTGGAATCAGAGATAAAGTAACATTCATATATTGGAATCGATAACAAACGACTATCAAGGCTTGAAATCAATGACAAAGGCAAGATAAAGAGAAAACACCTCTCCCTTGCAAACTAGGATTTCAAGGGCATACCAAAAGGATTTTGGTGGTCACCACCCATAACATAGCTTAGAACAAATAATATTTAAGTTCGGGAATCAAGAGCAAAGGAGAAATCAAGAGAAAAACACATCTCCTTTGTAAACTAGGGTTTGAAGGCATCAGAAAAGATTTAGGGTTTACCCAACCATAATATATTTTGGAACAAGGTAGTATTATCCAGAATGGCAAGACATGATGATTCCCTAGCAAGTAGATATAAATTAGAGTCAAAGATTACATATAAATAAACCCTACTGGTATCCCCTTGTTTTTCCGTAGGCAAGTTAACATATACAGTAAGTTCTATTCCCTAGAAACCCAATCTCAATTCCACAGCGTACACAGTACGTAGAAAAGAATAAGTCGCATAGGTATCCAATGTAATTCGGGCCCAAGAATGGTAGAGAAGAACAATACATTCCACAACGGCGTTGGAGGCATCTTCCTCCTGTTGAGTCAAAGCAAAAACCCTTCCTTGATTGGCGCGGCTGGGGGCTTGAGCTTGTAACGGTCTCTGTGGTAGTAGTGGCTATCGTAGCGGTGGCCTGTTTGCGTTCACTCGCCCAGTTACTTGGTTGGTCTTGGTGGAAAGCAATGGACAATTATCTTTGAAGTGCCCAACACCTCCACAGGCGAAGCATCGGCGTGCATCCGTGCCTACTCTCTCTGGTACGCCTCCCGCTCCTCGAGCTATCTGAGGTATCTGCTGTGCTGGCGTTTGTAGAGGTGGCTTATTTGCTGGTACTTGCTCGGTTGCTTGTTTGGTCCTTGGAGGTAACGAGGGGCATCTATGTTTGAAGTGCCCATACTCTCCGCATGCAAAGCATTGGCGCGGGTCAGTTCTTGTTCTACTTTGAGTCACTTCATCTCCTCGAGTTTTCAGAAGTCTCTGTCCACCTGCCTGGTTTGGACTTCGGTATGGTGCTGCTCGCTGCACTCCACTGGTGCTAGGGTCCGTCCTGATCGGACCTCCTCTCGCGAAGCTCTGTCACTGCTGGCTGTCCTCTATATCTCTCTCCACCAATGCAGCTCGGTCAACTAGGTCCCCATACTCCCGGATCTTGAGAGCCACCAGCTTCTCCCGGATAGCAGGCCTCAAGCCCTGCTCAAAGCGCTTGGCCCTGCTGGCCTCAGTGGATATAAACTCTGTAGCATAACGGGATAGCTCATCGAAACTCCTCTCGTACTCGATCACCGTCCTGCTGCCCTGTCGGAGAGCAAGGAAATCGGCCTTCATTCTGTCTCTTACTGATTCCGGGAAGTACTTGTCTTGGAAAATTTGGTCAAATTCCTCCCAAGTGAGTGCATCCGTGGTCCTCCTTCTTTTCACTGAGTCCCACCAATGGTCGGCCTCCCCCTCGAATAGATAAGTCGCCAAGCCGACCCGAAGATCCTCGGCTATCCCCATGCCATCACATATCTTCTTCACTCGGCGGATCCATTTATCCGCATCCAAGGGGTTAGAGCTCCCTTGGAAAGTAGGCGGGTGTTGCCTTAGAAACTCTCGGAGAACTACCATTCTCCTATTCTCCTCTCCGTTGCCCGGTACTTGGGCTAGTGGATGAGCCCCACCATTATGGTTGTTCCCATTCTGGTGTTGTACCAGAGTGGTGAGCTCCCTCAAACACTGATAGATGCCATTAATTGCATTGGGAGGTGGTGGCGGTGCTGGGTTTGTTTGACCTCCACGACCACGACCACGCCCTCGTCCACGTACACGTTCACCGTCCGTTCTGCACATCAATTTACAATTTAGTTTCATTGATGTACAAGACCTCCTAATAGTCAATTTAATCTCAAGTATACAACTCGTGTAAAATCTAGATCAAAAGTTTCGTCCGACCTATTAATACTTCTCTAGTGAGAATCCATAACCTACAGCTCCCATGTAAGACCTAAAGCCTAAGCTCTGATACCAACTTTGTAACGCCCCAAAACACACCCTGGACGGCATTACATTCTAAGACCATTCACAACATGAGAGCACTAATATAATTCCATCAATAAGAAAAATTTTCCATTCATCATCCATAAAATTTACAATATCATCCCAAAAGAATAAGCCAAGCTATGACATTTACATCTCAAAGGATCAAACGTAACTTAGCAGCGGAATAACAAAAGAAAACTAAACTTCACATGATTTCAAAATAAATTCTCAAGTCTATTACAAAGGAAGCTATGTCTCTATATGTCCACCTCGGGATCTAGATTTCCCTCGAATGGGGCCTCCCAATACCCCTGCTCGTCAACTCCGAGGTTCTCCTCTAGCACCGTATCTGAAAAATGTTAGCGGTAGGGGGTGAGCACTAAGCTCCGTAGCAACATTCCTCCCAAACTCGAACAAGGTTTATAGAAACATATAAAATGGTCGGTCTCATTTTACAAATAGCATACATAATCTTTGAAGTAAAACAGGGACATTTTAAAATGGATCTCAAGTTTAAGTAGCAACAGTAATTTAAATGAACAGTAAAAGAAACCAAGATCCAATACATATCCATTTTCCGAAATATAAACCATTTTCCCACAAGACCTTGTGGAATCCCATACTCCCACAAGTTCTTGTAGGAAACCATTTTCCACAATAATACAATAATCCATAACTTGAATATTCCACAACCATATGTATGTGTATCTCAAACATGATGTAAGGCAAACCCCATGAATCAACACATTGAGTAATATCTAGCCCACACACACCCACACAAATATTATCAAAGATATCCATCCTTTAGGAAGGGCGTATGCCATACCCATGGCAGTGACGTATCCAACCCAGGTATTAGTATACTAACCCTCTTACACGGCACCCGTGAGCAATAGCGGTTTAGTCTTACCAAAGCACTAACCCCACTACGAGTGGTAGGAGAAATGCCAACCCACACGGGGCAAGCAACACGTCTACCCACTCTATGATATCTCGTCAAAGGCCACCCATGGTCTTCCCACACTCATAAGAGATACAATACCAAACCCCATTTCACAATTTACAAGGATATCTTAAAATCCCCAATTTAAGCATGTGACATTTTCAATAACCAACCAAGAAAATGCAAGAGATCACAACAATATCATTTTATTACTCAACACAAAACACTATGATTTTGAAATCAAGAATAAAGGAAGAGTTCAAGAGGAAAACCCATCACTCTTGAAAACTAGGGTTTTTCAAACAAAAGAGAGATTTCATGGATATACAACCCTAACTTTGTGTAAAACATGTTAACAATTGCAAGCAATCCAAGAAACAATGAATCCATAGCAAATACATATGATTATGAGTCAAAACATATATATATATAATAACCCTAACATCAATGAACAAGAATGGAAGAAAACCCCTACCTTAAGCTCTTGAAGAAACCTAGGGTTTGAGTCTTGAATCACTTGTGAACCCTTTGTCTTTCCTTGTTTTTCACCTTTGATCTTGTGTTTTTCTCTTCCCCTCTTTCTCTCTAATGTTTTCTAGCGTTTTAAGGTGTGTAATGAAGGCTAAGGGGATGGCAAGAAGTATTTATAGTGGGGGAAAAACCGGCTGTTCGCGAACTAAAATTGTCTGATTTTTATAGTGACTACCGGTAGTTCGACTATTCTGGGCACTCGACTACCTGTTGACTACCGGTAGTCCGAGTACACTGGGCACTTGACTACCTGTTGACTACCGGTAGCTCGGGCACACTAGACCATTGACTACCGGTAGTCACTGCCCAGATTTTCTGCTTCAAATTCAAGTGCAGTTTTGACCCATTTAGATGTCGAATTGGAGAATTTTCATGAGAGACAATTTTGTAGCCCTAGATGTCTAATATCTGCTTTCCAAATTTCAGATCAATTGGAGTTAGGAATAAAAATTTATGATCGAAATAGTAGACAGTGTCCAAAATCCTTTATACCCAAATTTTCTCTAAAATGTGTTTTAACTCCAAAATACTTCTTAACTTCTAATACACACCATATCACCTCTCCCAAGGTTTTTCGACCTTCCGGACTCAATGGAAACCTTATTTTGACCTAAATCCATTTAGAAACTTACTTAATCCCTCTTCTCAAGCTTACACACCTTCAAAACTTCAACTTCCAAATTAATTTGCATCTCTAGTTCTTTTATTCCTACCATCACTACACATATCCACATTTTAACAACTATTATTTAATATATATCTATATACATATATAAACGAAAATGCGGGGTGTTACAATCCACCCCCCTTAAAGAAAGTTTCGTCCTCGAAACTTACCTCAAGTAGTGAACAAAAAGGGATACTTCTCCCGCATTTCTTGCTCCGGTTCCCATGTAGCTTCCTCCACTCCATGGTGTTGCCACCAAACCTTCACTAGTCGGATGACTTTGTTACGGAGTACCTTTTCTTTGGCATCGAGAATCTTCAACGGTTGTTCTTCATAGGTGGCTCCATCTTGAATTTCAATATCTTCCAAGTCTACGACCGGCGTTGCCTCCGATCGACACTTTCTCAACATCGACACGTGAAACACGTCATGTACCCCAGACAACTGAGCTGGTAACCGCAACTGATACGCCGCTTTGCCTACCGCTTTGATCACTTCAAACGGTCCGGTATATCTTGGCGCTAACTTCTCTTTCTTGCCGAATCGAAACACGCCCTTCTTGTGTGACACCTTGGGAAACATGTAATCTCACACTTTGAATTCCAAGGATCTTCGTCTGTGGTCCGCATAGCTCTTCTATATACTTTGCGCCGTGCGTAGCCTCTCTCGGATGAGTTGAATCTTCTCCGTAGTTTCCCCATTGTAGTCCTTACTTCGTTAGTTCGCTGCGCACTCTGATATAAATTACAATCCACCAAAGGTTACAGTTGAAACCTAACCAGACTTGTCCTCCCATTTTTTTTTTTTTTTCGACGAAATAATTTAAGAAAAATTAACATAATATCATCGAAAATACCATTTTAGTGGTCACTACCAATCACTAGAGTTTTGAATTCATGAGCAAATAAATAATCAAGCTTTGGAATCAAGAATAAATGGCTATCAAGCTTGGAAATCAAGAACAAAAGAACAAGCAAGGTTTGAAATTAATAACAAACGAATCTCAAGTTTTTGGAATCCAAAATAAAGGAACAATCAAGTCTCGAATTCCATAACAAACCCATATCAAGCTTTGGAATCAAAATAAGAAACAATCAAAGCTTGAAATCAAGAACAAAGTAACAATCGAGTCTTGGAGTCAATAACAGATGCATATCAAGCTTTGTAACCAAGAACTAAAGAGTATCAAGTTTTGAACTCAAGGACAAGGAGAAATCAAGTATTGAAATCAAGAGCAATTGAATGTCAAGTCTTGAAATCAAGAACCAATGAATATCAAGTATTGAATATCAAGAATAAATGAATCACAAGGGTTAGAATCAATAGCAAATGAATATTAAATTTGGCTATCAAGAACCAATGGATCATCAAGCCTGGGGAAATTAAAAACAAAGGAACAACCAAGTCTTGAAATCAAGAACCAAAAGATGTCAAATATTGAATATCAAGAATACATGAATTACAATAGTTAGAATCAATCAAAGGAATACCAAATTTGGCTATCAAGAGCAAATGAATATTAAACTTGGAAATCAAGAATAAAAGCGTATCAAGCTTGAAAGTCATGAACAAAGGAGAAATTAAGATTTAACGGAACAATCATGTATGGAAATCAATAACAAACGACTATCAACGTGTGAAATCAAGAACAAAGGATTATGACGCTTAGAAATCAAGATCAAAAGAACACTTAAGTCTTGAAACCAAGAATAAAGAATATCAAGTATTGAATATTGAAAATAATTGAATCACAAGGGTAGAATCAATAACAAACGAATATCAAATTTTTGATACCAAGAACAAATGGATCATTAAGCTTAGGAAATTAAGGACAAGGAAACAATCAAGTCTCGAGGTCAATAACAACGGATATCAAGCTTGGAATCAGAGATAAAGTAACATTCATATATTGGAATCGATAACAAACGACTATCAAGGCTTGAAATCAATGACAAAGGCAAGATAAAGAGAAAACACCTCTCCCTTGCAAACTAGGATTTCAAGGGCATACCAAAAGGATTTTGGTGGTCACCACCCATAACATAGCTTAGAACAAATAATATTTAAGTTCGGGAATCAAGAGCAAAGGAGAAATCAAGAGAAAAACACATCTCCTTTGTAAACTAGGGTTTGAAGGCATCAGAAAAGATTTAGGGTTTACCCAACCATAATATATTTTGGAACAAGGTAGTATTATCCAGAATGGCAAGACATGATGATTCCCTAGCAAGTAGATATAAATTAGAGTCAAAGATTACATATAAATAAACCCTAATGGTATCCCCTTGTTTTTCCGTAGGCAAGTTAACATATACAGTAAGTTCTATTCCCTAGAAACCCAATCTCAATTCCACAGCGTACACAGTACGTAGAAAAGAATAAGTCGCATAGGTATCCAATGTAATTCGGGCCCAAGAATGGTAGAGAAGAACAATACATTCCACAACGGCGTTGGAGGCATCTTCCTCCTGTTGAGTCAAAGCAAAAACCCTTCCTTGATTGGCGCGGCTGGGGGCTTGAGCTTGTAACGGTCTCTGTGGTAGTAGTGGCTATCGTAGCGGTGGCCTGTTTGCATTCACTCGCCCAGTTACTTGGTTGGTCTTGGTGGAAAGCAATGGACAATTATCTTTGAAGTGCCCAACACCTCCACAGGCGAAGCATCGGCGTGCATCCGTGCCTACTCTCTCTGGTACGCCTCCCGCTCCTCGAGCTATCTGAGGTATCTGCTGTGCTGGCCTTTGTAGAGGTGGCTTATTTGCTGGTACTTGCTCGGTTGCTTGTTTGGTCCTTGGAGGTAACGAGGGGCATCTATGTTTGAAGTGCCCATACTCTCCGCACGCAAAGCATTGGCGCGGGTCAGTTCTTGTTCTAGTTTGAGTCACTTCATCTCCTCGAGTTTTCAGAAGTCTCTGTCCACCTGCCTGGTTTGGACTTCGGTATGGTGCTGCTCGCTGCACTCCACTGGTGCTAGGGTCCGTCCTGATCGGACCTCCTCTCGCGAAGCTCTGTCGCTGCTGGTTGTCCTCTATATCTCTCTCCACCAATGCAGCTCGGTCAACTAGGTCCCCATACTCCCGGATCTTGAGAGCCACCAGCTTCTCCCGGATAGCAGGCCTCAAGCCCTGCTCAAAGCGCTTGGCCCTGCTGGCCTCAGTGGATATAAACTCTGTAGCATAACGGGATAGCTCATCGAAACTCCTCTCGTACTCGATCACCGTCCTGCTGCCCTGTCGGAGAGCAAGGAAATCGGCCTTCATTCTGTCTCTTACTGATTCCGGGAAGTACTTGTCTTGGAAAATTTGGTCAAATTCCTCCCAAGTGAGTGCATCCGTGGTCCTCCTTCTTTTCACTGAGTCCCACCAATGGTCGGCCTCCCCCTCGAATAGATAAGTCGCCAAGCCGACCCGAAGATCCTCGGCTATCCCCATGCCATCACATATCTTCTTCACTCGGCGGATCCATTTATCCGCATCCAAGGGGTTAGAGCTCCCTTGGAAAGTAGGCGGGTGTTGCCTTAGAAACTCTCGGAGAACTACCATTCTCCTATTCTCCTCTCCGTTGCCCGGTACTTGGGCTAGTGGATGAGCCCCACCATTATGGTTGTTCCCATTCTGGTGTTGTACCAGAGTGGTGAGCTCCCTCAAACACTGATAGATGCCATTAATTGCATTGGGAGGTGGTGGCGGTGCTGGGTTTGTTTGACCTCCACGACCACGACCACGCCCTCGTCCACGTACACGTTCACTGTCCATTCTGCACATCAATTTACAATTTAGTTTCATTGATGTACAAGACCTCCTAATAGTCAATTTAATCTCAAGTATACAACTCGTGTAAAATCTAGATCAAAAGTTTCGTCCGACCTATTAATACTTCTCTAGTGAGAATCCATAACCTACAGCTCCCATGTAAGACCTAAAGCCTAAGCTCTGATACCAACTTTGTAACGCCCCAAAACACACCCTGGACGGCATTACATTCTAAGACCATTCACAACATGAGAGCACTAATATAATTCCATCAATAAGAAAAATTTTCCATTCATCATCCATAAAATTTACAATATCATCCCAAAAGAATAAGCCAAGCTATGGCATTTACATCTCAAAGGATCAAACGTAACTTAGCAGCGGAATAACAAAAGAAAACTAAACTTCACATGATTTCAAAATAAATTCTCAAGTCTATTACAAAGGAAGCTATGTCTCTATATGTCCACCTCGGGATCTAGATTTCCCTCGAATGGGGCCTCCCAATACCCCTGCTCGTCAACTCCGAGGTTCTCCTCTAGCACCGTATCTGAAAAATGTTAGCGGTAGGGGGTGAGCACTAAGCTCCGTAGCAACATTCCTCCCAAACTCGAACAAGGTTTATAGAAACATATAAAATGGTCGGTCTCATTTTACAAATAGCATACATAATCTTTGAAGTAAAACAGGGACATTTTAAAATGGATCTCAAGTTTAAGTAGCAACAGTAATTTAAATGAACATTAAAAGAAACCAAGATCCAATACATATCCATTTTCCGAAATATAAACCATTTTCCCACAAGACCTTGTGGAATCCCATACTCCCACAAGTTCTTGTAGGAAACCATTTTCCACAATAATACAATAATCCATAACTTGAATATTCCACAACCATATGTATGTGTATCTCAAACATGATGTAAGGCAAACCCCATGAATCAACACATTGAGTAATATCTAGCCCACACACACCCACACAAATATTATCAAAGATATCCATCCTTTAGGAAGGGCGTATGCCATACCCATGGCAGTGACGTATCCAACCCAGGTATTAGTATACTAACCCTCTTACACGGCACCCGTGAGCAATAGCGGTTTAGTCTTACCAAAGCACTAACCCCACTACGAGTGGTAGGAGAAATGCCAACCCACACGGGGCAAGCAACACGTCTACCCACTCTACGATATCTCGTCAAAGGCCACCCATGGTCTTCCCACACTCATAAGAGATACAATACCAAACCCCATTTCACAATTTACAAGGATATCTTAAAATCCCCAATTTAAGCATGTGACATTTTCAATAACCAACCAAGAAAATGCAAGAGATCACAACAATATCATTTTATTACTCAACACAAAACACTATGATTTTGAAATCAAGAATAAAGGAAGAGTTCAAGAGGAAAACCCATCACTCTTGAAAACTAGGGTTTTTCAAACAAAAGAGAGATTTCATGGATATACAACCCTAACTTTGTGTAAAACATGTTAACAATTGCAAGCAATCCAAGAAACAATGAATCCATAGCAAATACATATGATTAGGAGTCAAAACATATATATATATATAATAACCCTAACATCAATGAACAAGAATGGAAGAAAACCCCTACCTTAAGCTCTTGAAGAAACCTAGGGTTTGAGTCTTGAATCACTTGTGAACCCTTTGTCTTTCCTTGTTTTTCACCTTTGATCTTGTGTTTTTCTCTTCCCCTCTTTCTCTCTAATGTTTTCTAGCGTTTTAAGGTGTGTAATGAAGGCTAAGGGGATGGCAAGAAGTATTTATAGTGGGGGAAAAACCGGCTGTTCGCGAACTAAAATTGTCTGATTTTTATAGTGACTACCGGTAGTTCGACTATTCTGGGCACTCGACTACCTGTTGACTACCGGTAGTCCGAGTACACTGGGCACTTGACTACCTGTTGACTACCGGTAGCTCGGGCACACTAGACCATTGACTACCGGTAGTCACTGCCCAGATTTTCTGCTTCAAATTCAAGTGCAGTTTTGACCCATTTAGATGTCGAATTGGAGAATTTTCATGAGAGACAATTTTGTAGCCCTAGATGTCTAATATCTGCTTTCCAAATTTCAGATCAATTGGAGTTAGGAATAAAAATTTATGATCGAAATAGTAGACAGTGTCCAAAATCCTTTATACCCAAATTTTCTCTAAAATGTGTTTTAACTCCAAAATACTTCTTAACTTCTAATACACACCATATCACCTCTCCCAAGGTTTTTCGACCTTCCGGACTCAATGGAAACCTTATTTTGACCTAAATCCATTTAGAAACTTACTTAATCCCTCTTCTCAAGCTTACACACCTTCAAAACTTCAACTTCCAAATTAATTTGCATCTCTAGTTCTTTTATTCCTACCATCACTACACATATCCACATTTTAACAACTATTATTTAATATATATCTATATACATATATAAACGAAAATGCGGGGTGTTACAATCCACCCCCCTTAAAGAAAGTTTCGTCCTCGAAACTTACCTCAAGTAGTGAACAAAAAGGGATACTTCTCCCGCATTTCTTGCTCCGGTTCCCATGTAGCTTCCTCCACTCCATGGTGTTGCCACCAAACCTTCACTAGTCGGATGACTTTGTTACGGAGTACCTTTTCTTTGGCATCGAGAATCTTCAACGGTTGTTCTTCATAGGTGGCTCCATCTTGAATTTCAATATCTTCCAAGTCTACGACCGGCGTTGCCTCCGATCGACACTTTCTCAACATCGACACGTGAAACACGTCATGTACCCCAGACAACTGAGCTGGTAACCGCAACTGATACGCCGCTTTGCCTACCGCTTTGATCACTTCAAACGGTCCGGTATATCTTGGCGCTAACTTCTCTTTCTTGCCG
Source organism: Ilex aquifolium (assembly GCA_951799425.1). Taxonomy (NCBI): domain Eukaryota; kingdom Viridiplantae; phylum Streptophyta; class Magnoliopsida; order Aquifoliales; family Aquifoliaceae; genus Ilex; species Ilex aquifolium. The sequence continues at coordinate 18,536,308 of OX637400.1, forward strand.
AATCGAAACACGCCCTTCTTGTGTGACACCTTGGGAAACATGTAATCTCACACTTTGAATTCCAAGGATCTTCGTCTGTGGTCCGCATAGCTCTTCTATATACTTTGCGCCGTGCGTAGCCTCTCTCGGATGAGTTGAATCTTCTCCGTAGTTTCCCCATTGTAGTCCTTACTTCGTTAGTTCGCTGCGCACTCTGATATAAATTACAATCCACCAAAGGTTACAGTTGAAACCTAACCAGACTTGTCCTCCCATTTTTTTTTTTTTTTCGACGAAATAATTTAAGAAAAATTAACATAATATCATCGAAAATACCATTTTAGTGGTCACTACCAATCACTAGAGTTTTGAATTCATGAGCAAATAAATAATCAAGCTTTGGAATCAAGAATAAATGGCTATCAAGCTTGGAAATCAAGAACAAAAGAACAAGCAAGGTTTGAAATTAATAACAAACGAATCTCAAGTTTTTGGAATCCAAAATAAAGGAACAATCAAGTCTCGAATTCCATAACAAACCCATATCAAGCTTTGGAATCAAAATAAGAAACAATCAAAGCTTGAAATCAAGAACAAAGTAACAATCGAGTCTTGGAGTCAATAACAGATGCATATCAAGCTTTGTAACCAAGAACTAAAGAGTATCAAGTTTTGAACTCAAGGACAAGGAGAAATCAAGTATTGAAATCAAGAGCAATTGAATGTCAAGTCTTGAAATCAAGAACCAATGAATATCAAGTATTGAATATCAAGAATAAATGAATCACAAGGGTTAGAATCAATAGCAAATGAATATTAAATTTGGCTATCAAGAACCAATGGATCATCAAGCCTGGGGAAATTAAAAACAAAGGAACAACCAAGTCTTGAAATCAAGAACCAAAAGATGTCAAATATTGAATATCAAGAATACATGAATTACAATAGTTAGAATCAATCAAAGGAATACCAAATTTGGCTATCAAGAGCAAATGAATATTAAACTTGGAAATCAAGAATAAAAGCGTATCAAGCTTGAAAGTCATGAACAAAGGAGAAATTAAGATTTAACGGAACAATCATGTATGGAAATCAATAACAAACGACTATCAACGTGTGAAATCAAGAACAAAGGATTATGACGCTTAGAAATCAAGACCAAAAGAACACTTAAGTCTTGAAACCAAGAATAAAGAATATCAAGTATTGAATATTGAAAATAATTGAATCACAAGGGTAGAATCAATAACAAACGAATATCAAATTTTTGATACCAAGAACAAATGGATCATTAAGCTTAGGAAATTAAGGACAAGGAAACAATCAAGTCTCGAGGTCAATAACAACGGATATCAAGCTTGGAATCAGAGATAAAGTAACATTCATATATTGGAATCGATAACAAACGACTATCAAGGCTTGAAATCAATGACAAAGGCAAGATAAAGAGAAAACACCTCTCCCTTGCAAACTAGGATTTCAAGGGCATACCAAAAGGATTTTGGTGGTCACCACCCATAACATAGCTTAGAACAAATAATATTTAAGTTCGGGAATCAAGAGCAAAGGAGAAATCAAGAGAAAAACACATCTCCTTTGTAAACTAGGGTTTGAAGGCATCAGAAAAGATTTAGGGTTTACCCAACTATAATATATTTTGGAACAAGGTAGTATTATCCAGAATGGCAAGACATGATGATTCCCTAGCAAGTAGATATAAATTAGAGTCAAAGATTACATATAAATAAACCCTAATGGTATCCCCTTGTTTTTCCGTAGGCAAGTTAACATATACAGTAAGTTCTATTCCCTAGAAACCCAATCTCAATTCCACAGCGTACACAGTACGTAGAAAAGAATAAGTCGCATAGGTATCCAATGTAATTCGGGCCCAAGAATGGTAGAGAAGAACAATACATTCCACAACGGCGTTGGAGGCATCTTCCTCCTGTTGAGTCAAAGCAAAAACCCTTCCTTGATTGGCGCGGCTGGGGACTTGAGCTTGTAACGGTCTCTGTGGTAGTAGTGGCTATCGTAGCGGTGGCCTGTTTGCATTCACTCGCCCAGTTACTTGGTTGGTCTTGGTGGAAAGCAATGGACAATTATCTTTGAAGTGCCCAACACCTCCACAGGCGAAGCATCGGCGTGCATCCGTGCCTACTCTCTCTGGTACGCCTCCCGCTCCTCGAGCTATCTGAGGTATCTGCTGTGCTGGCCTTTGTAGAGGTGGCTTATTTGCTGGTACTTGCTCGGTTGCTTGTTTGGTCCTTGGAGGTAACGAGGGGCATCTATGTTTGAAGTGCCCATACTCTCCGCATGCAAAGCATTGGCGCGGGTCAGTTCTTGTTCTAGTTTGAGTCACTTCATCTCCTCGAGTTTTCAGAAGTCTCTGTCCACCTGCCTGGTTTGGACTTTGGTATGGTGCTGCTCGCTGCACTCCACTGGTGCTAGGGTCCGTCCTGATCGGACCTCCTCTCGCGAAGCTCTGTCGCTGCTGGCTGTCCTCTATATCTCTCTCCACCAATGCAGCTCGGTCAACTAGGTCCCCATACTCCCGGATCTTGAGAGCCACCAGCTTCTCCCGGATAGCAGGCCTCAAGCCCTGCTCAAAGCGCTTGGCCCTGCTGGCCTCAGTGGATATAAACTCTGTAGCATAACGGGATAGCTCATCGAAACTCCTCTCGTACTCGATCACCGTCCTGCTGCCCTGTCGGAGAGCAAGGAAATCGGCCTTCATTCTGTCTCTTACTGATTCCGGGAAGTACTTGTCTTGGAAAATTTGGTCAAATTCCTCCCAAGTGAGTGCATCCGTGGTCCTCCTTCTTTTCACTGAGTCCCACCAATGGTCGGCCTCCCCCTCGAATAGATAAGTCGCCAAGCCGACCCGAAGATCCTCGGCTATCCCCATGCCATCACATATCTTCTTCACTCGGCGGATCCATTTATCCGCATCCAAGGGGTTAGAGCTCCCTTGGAAAGTAGGCGGGTGTTGCCTTAGAAACTCTCGGAGAACTACCATTCTCCTATTCTCCTCTCCGTTGCCCGGTACTTGGGCTAGTGGATGAGCCCCACCATTATGGTTGTTCCCATTCTGGTGTTGTACCAGAGTGGTGAGCTCCCTCAAACACTGATAGATGCCATTAATTGCATTGGGAGGTGGTGGCGGTGCTGGGTTTGTTTGACCTCCACGACCACGACCACGCCCTCGTCCACGTACACGTTCACCGTCCATTCTGCACATCAATTTACAATTTAGTTTCATTGATGTACAAGACCTCCTAATAGTCAATTTAATCTCAAGTATACAACTCGTGTAAAATCTAGATCAAAAGTTTCGTCCGACCTATTAATACTTCTCTAGTGAGAATCCATAACCTACAACTCCCATGTAAGACCTAAAGCCTAAGCTCTGATACCAACTTTGTAACGCCCCAAAACACACCCTGGACGGCATTACATTCTAAGACCATTCACAACATGAGAGCACTAATATAATTCCATCAATAAGAAAAATTTTCCATTCATCATCCATAAAATTTACAATATCATCCCAAAAGAATAAGCCAAGCTATGGCATTTACATCTCAAAGGATCAAACGTAACTTAGCAGCGGAATAACAAAAGAAAACTAAACTTCACATGATTTCAAAATAAATTCTCAAGTCTATTACAAAGGAAGCTATGTCTCTATATGTCCACCTCGGGATCTAGATTTCCCTCGAATGGGGCCTCCCAATACCCCTGCTCGTCAACTCCGAGGTTCTCCTCTAGCACCGTATCTGAAAAATGTTAGCGGTAGGGGGTGAGCACTAAGCTCCGTAGCAACAATCCTCCCAAACTCGAACAAGGTTTATAGAAACATATAAAATGGTCGGTCTCATTTTACAAATAGCATACATAATCTTTGAAGTAAAACAGGGACATTTTAAAATGAATCTCAAGTTTAAGTAGCAACAGTAATTTAAATGAACATTAAAAGAAACCAAGATCCAATACATATCCATTTTCCGAAATATAAACCATTTTCCCACAAGACCTTGTGGAATCCCATACTCCCACAAGTTCTTGTAGGAAACCATTTTCCACAATAATACAATAATCCATAACTTGAATATTCCACAACCATATGTATGTGTATCTCAAACATGATGTAAGGCAAACCTCATGAATCAACACATTGAGTAATATCTAGCCCACACACACCCACACAAATATTATCAAAGATATCCATCCTTTAGGAAGGGCGTATGTCATACCCATGGCAGTGACGTATCCAACCCAGGTATTAGTATACTAACCCTCTTACACGGCACCCGTGAGCAATAGCGGTTTAGTCTTACCAAAGCACTAACCCCACTACGAGTGGTAGGAGAAATGCCAACCCACACGGGGCAAGCAACACGTCTACCCACTCTACGATATCTCGTCAAAGGCCACCCATGGTCTTCCCACACTCATAAGAGATACAATACCAAACCCCATTTCACAATTTACAAGGATATCTTAAAATCCCCAATTTAAGCATGTGACATTTTCAATAACCAACCAAGAAAATGCAAGAGATCACAACAATATCATTTTATTACTCAACACAAAACACTATGATTTTGAAATCAAGAATAAAGGAAGAGTTCAAGAGGAAAACCCATCACTCTTGAAAACTAGGGTTTTTCAAACAAAAGAGAGATTTCATGGATATACAACCCTAACTTTGTGTAAAACATGTTAACAATTGCAAGCAATCCAAGAAACAATGAATCCATAGCAAATACATATGATTAGGAGTCAAAACATATATATATATATAATAACCCTAACATCAATGAACAAGAATGGAAGAAAACCCCTACCTTAAGCTCTTGAAGAAACCTAGGGTTTGAGTCTTGAATCACTTGTGAACCCTTTGTCTTTCCTTGTTTTTCACCTTTGATCTTGTGTTTTTCTCTTCCCCTCTTTCTCTCTAATGTTTTCTAGCGTTTTAAGGTGTGTAATGAAGGCTAAGGGGATGGCAAGAAGTATTTATAGTGGGGGAAAAACCGGCTGTTCGCGAACTAAAATTGTCTGATTTTTATAGTGACTACCGGTAGTTCGACTATTCTGGACACTCGACTACCTGTTGACTACCGGTAGTCCGAGTACACTGGGCACTTGACTACCTGTTGACTACCGGTAGCTCGGGCACACTAGACCATTGACTACCGGTAGTCACTGCCCAGATTTTCTGCTTCAAATTCAAGTGCAGTTTTGACCCATTTAGATGTCGAATTGGAGAATTTTCATGAGAGACAATTTTGTAGCCCTAGATGTCTAATATCTGCTTTCCAAATTTCAGATCAATTGGAGTTAGGAATAAAAATTTATGATCGAAATAGTAGACAGTGTCCAAAATCCTTTATACCCAAATTTTCTCTAAAATGTGTTTTAACTCCAAAATACTTCTTAACTTCTAATACACACCATATCACCTCTCCCAAGGTTTTTCGACCTTCCGGACTCAATGGAAACCTTATTTTGACCTAAATCCATTTAGAAACTTACTTAATCCCTCTTCTCAAGCTTACACACCTTCAAAACTTCAACTTCCAAATTAATTTGCATCTCTAGTTCTTTTATTCCTACCATCACTACACATATCCACATTTTAACAACTATTATTTAATATATATCTATATACATATATAAACGAAAATGCGGGGTGTTACAATCCACCCCCCTTAAAGAAAGTTTCGTCCTCGAAACTTACCTCAAGTAGTGAACAAAAAGGGATACTTCTCCCGCATTTCTTGCTCCGGTTCCCATGTAGCTTCCTCCACTCCATGGTGTTGCCACCAAACCTTCACTAGTCGGATGACTTTGTTACGGAGTACCTTTTCTTTGGCATCGAGAATCTTCAACGGTTGTTCTTCATAGGTGGCTCCATCTTGAATTTCAATATCTTCCAAGTCTACGACCGGCGTTGCCTCCGATCGACACTTTCTCAACATCGACACGTGAAACACGTCATGTACCCCAGACAACTGAGCTGGTAACCGCAACTGATACGCCGCTTTGCCTACCGCTTTGATCACTTCAAACGGTTCGGTATATCTTGGCGCTAACTTCTCTTTCTTGCCGAATCGAAACACGCCCTTCTTGTGTGACACCTTGGGAAACATGTAATCTCACACTTTGAATTCCAAGGATCTTCGTCTGTGGTCCGCATAGCTCTTCTATATACTTTGCGCCGTGCGTAGCCTCTCTCGGATGAGTTGAATCTTCTCCGTAGTTTCCCCATTGTAGTCCTTACTTCGTTAGTTCGCTGCGCACTCTGATATAAATTACAATCCACCAAAGGTTACAGTTGAAACCTAACCAGACTTGTCCTCCCATTTTTTTTTTTTTTTCGACGAAATAATTTAAGAAAAATTAACATAATATCATCGAAAATACCATTTTAGTGGTCACTACCAATCACTAGAGTTTTGAATTCATGAGCAAATAAATAATCAAGCTTTGGAATCAAGAATAAATGGCTATCAAGCTTGGAAATCAAGAACAAAAGAACAAGCAAGGTTTGAAATTAATAACAAACGAATCTCAAGTTTTTGGAATCCAAAATAAAGGAACAATCAAGTCTCGAATTCCATAACAAACCCATATCAAGCTTTGGAATCAAAATAAGAAACAATCAAAGCTTGAAATCAAGAACAAAGTAACAATCGAGTCTTGGAGTCAATAACAGATGCATATCAAGCTTTGTAACCAAGAACTAAAGAGTATCAAGTTTTGAACTCAAGGACAAGGAGAAATCAAGTATTGAAATCAAGAGCAATTGAATGTCAAGTCTTGAAATCAAGAACCAATGAATATCAAGTATTGAATATCAAGAATAAATGAATCACAAGGGTTAGAATCAATAGCAAATGAATATTAAATTTGGCTATCAAGAACCAATGGATCATCAAGCCTGGGGAAATTAAAAACAAAGGAACAACCAAGTCTTGAAATCAAGAACCAAAAGATGTCAAATATTGAATATCAAGAATACATGAATTACAATAGTTAGAATCAATCAAAGGAATACCAAATTTGGCTATCAAGAGCAAATGAATATTAAACTTGGAAATCAAGAATAAAAGCGTATCAAGCTTGAAAGTCATGAACAAAGGAGAAATTAAGATTTAACGGAACAATCATGTATGGAAATCAATAACAAACGACTATCAACGTGTGAAATCAAGAACAAAGGATTATGACGCTTAGAAATCAAGACCAAAAGAACACTTAAGTCTTGAAACCAAGAATAAAGAATATCAAGTATTGAATATTGAAAATAATTGAATCACAAGGGTAGAATCAATAACAAACGAATATCAAATTTTTGATACCAAGAACAAATGGATCATTAAGCTTAGGAAATTAAGGACAAGGAAACAATCAAGTCTCGAGGTCAATAACAACGGATATCAAGCTTGGAATCAGAGATAAAGTAACATTCATATATTGGAATCGATAACAAACGACTATCAAGGCTTGAAATCAATGACAAAGGCAAGATAAAGAGAAAACACCTCTCCCTTGCAAACTAGGATTTCAAGGGCATACCAAAAGGATTTTGGTGGTCACCACCCATAACATAGCTTAGAACAAATAATATTTAAGTTCGGGAATCAAGAGCAAAGGAGAAATCAAGAGAAAAACACATCTCCTTTGTAAACTAGGGTTTGAAGGCATCAGAAAAGATTTAGGGTTTACCCAACCATAATATATTTTGGAACAAGGTAGTATTATCCAGAATGGCAAGACATGATGATTCCCTAGCAAGTAGATATAAATTAGAGTCAAAGATTACATATAAATAAACCCTAATGGTATCCCCTTGTTTTTCCGTAGGCAAGTTAACATATACAGTAAGTTCTATTCCCTAGAAACCCAATCTCAATTCCACAGCGTACACAGTACGTAGAAAAGAATAAGTCGCATAGGTATCCAATGTAATTCGGGCCCAAGAATGGTAGAGAAGAACAATACATTCCACAACGGCGTTGGAGGCATCTTCCTCCTGTTGAGTCAAAGCAAAAACCCTTCCTTGATTGGCGCGGCTGGGGGCTTGAGCTTGTAACGGTCTCTGTGGTAGTAGTGGCTATCGTAGCGGTGGCCTGTTTGCATTCACTCGCCCAGTTACTTGGTTGGTCTTGGTGGAAAGCAATGGACAATTATCTTTGAAGTGCCCAACACCTCCACAGGCGAAGCATCGGCGTGCATCCGTGCCTACTCTCTCTGGTACGCCTCCCGCTCCTCGAGCTATCTGAGGTATCTGCTGTGCTGGCCTTTGTAGAGGTGGCTTATTTGCTGGTACTTGCTCGGTTGCTTGTTTGGTCCTTGGAGGTAACGAGGGGCATCTATGTTTGAAGTGCCCATACTCTCCGCATGCAAAGCATTGGCGCGGGTCAGTTCTTGTTCTAGTTTGAGTCACTTCATCTCCTCGAGTTTTCAGAAGTCTCTGTCCACCTGCCTGGTTTGGACTTCGGTATGGTGCTGCTCGCTGCACTCCACTGGTGCTAGGGTCCGTCCTGATCGGACCTCCTCTCGCGAAGCTCTGTCGCTGCTGGCTGTCCTCTATATCTCTCTCCACCAATGCAGCTCGGTCAACTAGGTCCCCATACTCCCGGATCTTGAGAGCCACCAGCTTCTCCCGGATAGCAGGCCTCAAGCCCTGCTCAAAGCGCTTGGCCCTGCTGGCCTCAGTGGATATAAACTCTGTAGCATAACGGGATAGCTCATCGAAACTCCTCTCGTACTCGATCACCGTCCTGCTGCCCTGTCGGAGAGCAAGGAAATCGGCCTTCATTCTGTCTCTTACTGATTCCGGGAAGTACTTGTCTTGGAAAATTTGGTCAAATTCCTCCCAAGTGAGTGCATCCGTGGTCCTCCTTCTTTTCACTGAGTCCCACCAATGGTCGGCCTCCCCCTCGAATAGATAAGTCGCCAAGCCGACCCGAAGATCCTCGGCTATCCCCATGCCATCACATATCTTCTTCACTCGGCGGATCCATTTATCCGCATCCAAGGGGTTAGAGCTCCCTTGGAAAGTAGGCGGGTGTTGCCTTAGAAACTCTCGGAGAACTACCATTCTCCTATTCTCCTCTCCGTTGCCCGGTACTTGGGCTAGTGGATGAGCCCCACCATTATGGTTGTTCCCATTCTGGTGTTGTACCAGAGTGGTGAGCTCCCTCAAACACTGATAGATGCCATTAATTGCATTGGGAGGTGGTGGCGGTGCTGGGTTTGTTTGACCTCCACGACCACGACCACGCCCTCGTCCACGTACACGTTCACCGTCCATTCTGCACATCAATTTACAATTTAGTTTCATTGATGTACAAGACCTCCTAATAGTCAATTTAATCTCAAGTATACAACTCGTGTAAAATCTAGATCAAAAGTTTCGTCCGACCTATTAATACTTCTCTAGTGAGAATCCATAACCTACAGCTCCCATGTAAGACCTAAAGCCTAAGCTCTGATACCAACTTTGTAACGCCCCAAAACACACCCTGGACGGCATTACATTCTAAGACCATTCACAACATGAGAGCACTAATATAATTCCATCAATAAGAAAAATTTTCCATTCATCATCCATAAAATTTACAATATCATCCCAAAAGAATAAGCCAAGCTATGGCATTTACATCTCAAAGGATCAAACGTAACTTAGCAGCGGAATAACAAAAGAAAACTAAACTTCACATGATTTCAAAATAAATTCTCAAGTCTATTACAAAGGAAGCTATGTCTCTATATGTCCACCTCGGGATCTAGATTTCCCTCGAATGGGGCCTCCCAATACCCCTGCTCGTCAACTCCGAGGTTATCCTCTAGCACCGTATCTGAAAAATGTTAGCGGTAGGGGGTGAGCACTAAGCTCCGTAGCAACATTCCTCCCAAACTCGAACAAGGTTTATAGAAACATATAAAATGGTCGGTCTCATTTTACAAATAGCATACATAATCTTTGAAGTAAAACAGGGACATTTTAAAATGGATCTCAAGTTTAAGTAGCAACAGTAATTTAAATGAACATTAAAAGAAACCAAGATCCAATACATATCCATTTTCCGAAATATAAACCATTTTCCCACAAGACCTTGTGGAATCCCATACTCCCACAAGTTCTTGTAGGAAACCATTTTCCACAATAATACAATAATCCATAACTTGAATATTCCACAACCATATGTATGTGTATCTCAAACATGATGTAAGGCAAACCCCATGAATCAACACATTGAGTAATATCTAGCCCACACACACCCACACAAATATTATCAAAGATATCCATCCTTTAGGAAGGGCGTATGCCATACCCATGGCAGTGACGTATCCAACCCAGGTATTAGTATACTAACCCTCTTACACGGCACCCGTGAGCAATAGCGGTTTAGTCTTACCAAAGCACTAACCCCACTACGAGTGGTAGGAGAAATGCCAACCCACACGGGGCAAGCAACACGTCTACCCACTCTACGATATCTCGTTAAAGGCCACCCATGGTCTTCCCACACTCATAAGAGATACAATACCAAACCCCATTTCACAATTTACAAGGATATCTTAAAATCCCCAATTTAAGCATGTGACATTTTCAATAACCAACCAAGAAAATGCAAGAGATCACAACAATATCATTTTATTACTCAACACAAAACACTATGATTTTGAAATCAAGAATAAAGGAAGAGTTCAAGAGGAAAACCCATCACTCTTGAAAACTAGGGTTTTTCAAACAAAAGAGAGATTTCATGGATATACAACCCTAACTTTGTGTAAAACATGTTAACAATTGCAAGCAATCCAAGAAACAATGAATCCATAGCAAATACATATGATTAGGAGTCAAAACATATATATATATAATAACCCTAACATCAATGAACAAGAATGGAAGAAAACCCCTACCTTAAGCTCTTGAAGAAACCTAGGGTTTGAGTCTTGAATCACTTGTGAACCCTTTGTCTTTCCTTGTTTTTCACCTTTGATCTTGTGTTTTTCTCTTCCCCTCTTTCTCTCTAATTTTTTCTAGCGTTTTAAGGTGTGTAATGAAGGCTAAGGGGATGGCAAGAAGTATTTATAGTGGGGGAAAAATCGGCTGTTCGCGAACTAAAATTGTCTGATTTTTATAGTGACTACCGGTAGTTCGACTATTCTGGGCACTCGACTACCTGTTGACTACCGGTAGTCCGAGTACACTGGGCACTTGACTACCTGTTGACTACCGGTAGCTCGGGCACACTAGACCATTGACTACCGGTAGTCACTGCCCAGATTTTCTGCTTCAAATTCAAGTGCAGTTTTGACCCATTTAGATGTCGAATTGGAGAATTTTCATGAGAGACAATTTTGTAGCCCTAGATGTCTAATATCTGCTTTCCAAATTTCAGATCAATTGGAGTTAGGAATAAAAATTTATGATCGAAATAGTAGACAGTGTCCAAAATCCTTTATACCCAAATTTTCTCTAAAATGTGTTTTAACTCCAAAATACTTCTTAACTTCTAATACACACCATATCACCTCTCCCAAGGTTTTTCGACCTTCCGGACTCAATGGAAACCTTATTTTGACCTAAATCCATTTAGAAACTTACTTAATCCCTCTTCTCAAGCTTACACACCTTCAAAACTTCAACTTCCAAATTAATTTGCATCTCTAGTTCTTTTATTCCTACCATCACTACACATATCCACATTTTAACAACTATTATTTAATATATATCTATATACATATATAAACGAAAATGCGGGGTGTTACAATCCACCCCCCTTAAAGAAAGTTTCGTCCTCGAAACTTACCTCAAGTAGTGAACAAAAAGGGATACTTCTCCCGCATTTCTTGCTCCGGTTCCCATGTAGCTTCCTCCACTCCATGGTGTTGCCACCAAACCTTCACTAGTCGGATGACTTTGTTACGGAGTACCTTTTCTTTGGCATCGAGAATCTTCAACGGTTGTTCTTCATAGGTGGCTCCATCTTGAATTTCAATATCTTCCAAGTCTACGACCGGCGTTGCCTCCGATCGACACTTTCTCAACATCGACACGTGAAACACGTCATGTACCCCAGACAACTGAGCTGGTAACCGCAACTGATACGCCGCTTTGCCTACCGCTTTGATCACTTCAAACGGTCCGGTATATCTTGGCGCTAACTTCTCTTTCTTGCCGAATCGAAACACGCCCTTCTTGTGTGACACCTTGGGAAACATGTAATCTCACACTTTGAATTCCAATGATCTTCGTCTGTGGTCCGCATAGCTCTTCTATATACTTTGCGCCGTGCGTAGCCTCTCTCGGATGAGTTGAATCTTCTCCGTAGTTTCCCCATTGTAGTCCTTACTTCGTTAGTTCGCTGCGCACTCTGATATAAATTACAATCCACCAAAGGTTACAGTTGAAACCTAACCAGACTTGTCCTCCCATTTTTTTTTTTTTTTCGACGAAATAATTTAAGAAAAATTAACATAATATCATCGAAAATACCATTTTAGTGGTCACTACCAATCACTAGAGTTTTGAATTCATGAGCAAATAAATAATCAAGCTTTGGAATCAAGAATAAATGGCTATCAAGCTTGGAAATCAAGAACAAAAGAACAAGCAAGGTTTGAAATTAATAACAAACGAATCTCAAGTTTTTGGAATCCAAAATAAAGGAACAATCAAGTCTCGAATTCCATAACAAACCCATATCAAGCTTTGGAATCAAAATAAGAAACAATCAAAGCTTGAAATCAAGAACAAAGTAACAATCGAGTCTTGGAGTCAATAACAGATGCATATCAAGCTTTGTAACCAAGAACTAAAGAGTATCAAGTTTTGAACTCAAGGACAAGGAGAAATCAAGTATTGAAATCAAGAGCAATTGAATGTCAAGTCTTGAAATCAAGAACCAATGAATATCAAGTATTGAATATCAAGAATAAATGAATCACAAGGGTTAGAATCAATAGCAAATGAATATTAAATTTGGCTATCAAGAACCAATGGATCATCAAGCCTGGGGAAATTAAAAACAAAGGAACAACCAAGTCTTGAAATCAAGAACCAAAAGATGTCAAATATTGAATATCAAGAATACATGAATTACAATAGTTAGAATCAATCAAAGGAATACCAAATTTGGCTATCAAGAACAAATGAATATTAAACTTGGAAATCAAGAATAAAAGCGTATCAAGCTTGAAAGTCATGAACAAAGGAGAAATTAAGATTTAACGGAACAATCATGTATGGAAATCAATAACAAACGACTATCAACGTGTGAAATCAAGAACAAAGGATTATGACGCTTAGAAATCAAGACCAAAAGAACACTTAAGTCTTGAAACCAAGAATAAAGAATATCAAGTATTGAATATTGAAAATAATTGAATCACAAGGGTAGAATCAATAACAAACGAATATCAAATTTTTGATACCAAGAACAAATGGATCATTAAGCTTAGGAAATTAAGGACAAGGAAACAATCAAGTCTCGAGGTCAATAACAACGGATATCAAGCTTGGAATCAGAGATAAAGTAACATTCATATATTGGAATCGATAACAAACGACTATCAAGGCTTGAAATCAATGACAAAGGCAAGATAAAGAGAAAACACCTCTCCCTTGCAAACTAGGATTTCAAGGGCATACCAAAAGGATTTTGGTGGTCACCACCCATAACATAGCTTAGAACAAATAATATTTAAGTTCGGGAATCAAGAGCAAAGGAGAAATCAAGAGAAAAACACATCTCCTTTGTAAACTAGGGTTTGAAGGCATCAGAAAAGATTTAGGGTTTACCCAACTATAATATATTTTGGAACAAGGTAGTATTATCCAGAATGGCAAGACATGATGATTCCCTAGCAAGTAGATATAAATTAGAGTCAAAGATTACATATAAATAAACCCTAATGGTATCCCCTTGTTTTTCCGTAGGCAAGTTAACATATACAGTAAGTTCTATTCCCTAGAAACCCAATCTCAATTCCACAGCGTACACAGTACGTAGAAAAGAATAAGTCGCATAGGTATCCAATGTAATTCGGGCCCAAGAATGGTAGAGAAGAACAATACATTCCACAACGGCGTTGGAGGCATCTTCCTCCTGTTGAGTCAAAGCAAAAACCCTTCCTTGATTGGCGCGGCTGGGGGCTTGAGCTTGTAACGGTCTCTGTGGTAGTAGTGGCTATCGTAGCGGTGGCCTGTTGCATTCACTCGCCCAGTTACTTGGTTGGTCTTGGTGGAAAGCAATGGACAATTATCTTTGAAGTGCCCAACACCTCCACAGGCGAAGCATCGGCGTGCATCCGTGCCTACTCTCTCTGGTACGCCTCCCGCTCCTCGAGCTATCTGAGGTATCTGCTGTGCTGGCCTTTGTAGAGGTGGCTTATTTGCTGGTACTTGCTCGGTTGCTTGTTTGGTCCTTGGAGGAAACGAGGGGCATCTATGTTTGAAGTGCCCATACTCTCCGCATGCAAAGCATTGGCGCGGGTCAGTTCTTGTTCTAGTCTGAGTCACTTCATCTCCTCGAGTTTTCAGAAGTCTCTGTCCACCTGCCTGGTTTGGACTTCGGTATGGTGCTGCTCGCTGCACTCCACTGGTGCTAGGGTCCGTCCTGATCGGACCTCCTCTCGCGAAGCTCTGTCGCTGCTGGCTGTCCTCTATATCTCTCTCCACCAATGCAGCTCGGTCAACTAGGTCCCCATACTCCCGGATCTTGAGAGCCACCAGCTTCTCCCGGATAGCAGGCCTCAAGCCCTGCTCAAAGCGCTTGGCCCTGCTGGCCTCAGTGGATATAAACTCTGTAGCATAACGGGATAGCTCATCGAAACTCCTCTCGTACTCGATCACCGTCCTGCTGCCCTGTCGGAGAGCAAGGAAATCGGCCTTCATTCTGTCTCTTACTGATTCCGGGAAGTACTTGTCTTGGAAAATTTGGTCAAATTCCTCCCAAGTGAGTGCATCCGTGGTCCTCCTTCTTTTCACTGAGTCCCACCAATGGTCGGCCTCCCCCTCGAATAGATAAGTCGCCAAGCCGACCCGAAGATCCTCGGCTATCCCCATGCCATCACATATCTTCTTCACTCGGCGGATCCATTTATCCGCATCCAAGGGGTTAGAGCTCCCTTGGAAAGTAGGCGGGTGTTGCCTTAGAAACTCTCGGAGAACTACCATTCTCCTATTCTCCTCTCCGTTGCCCGGTACTTGGGCTAGTGGATGAGCCCCACCATTATGGTTGTTCCCATTCTGGTGTTGTACCAGAGTGGTGAGCTCCCTCAAACACTGATAGATGCCATTAATTGCATTGGGAGGTGGTGGCGGTGCTGGGTTTGTTTGACCTCCACGACCACGACCACGCCCTCGTCCACGTACACGTTCACCGTCCATTCTGCACATCAATTTACAATTTAGTTTCATTGATGTACAAGACCTCCTAATAGTCAATTTAATCTCAAGTATACAACTCGTGTAAAATCTAGATCAAAAGTTTCGTCCGACCTATTAATACTTCTCTAGTGAGAATCCATAACCTACAGCTCCCATGTAAGACCTAAAGCCTAAGCTCTGATACCAACTTTGTAACGCCCCAAAACACACCCTGGACGGCATTACATTCTAAGACCATTCACAACATGAGAGCACTAATATAATTCCATCAATAAGAAAAATTTTCCATTCATCATCCATAAAATTTACAATATCATCCCAAAAGAATAAGCCAAGCTATGGCATTTACATCTCAAAGGATCAAACGTAACTTAGCAGCGGAATAACAAAAGAAAACTAAACTTCACATGATTTCAAAATAAATTCTCAAGTCTATTACAAAGGAAGCTATGTCTCTATATGTCCACCTCGGGATCTAGATTTCCCTCGAATGGGGCCTCCCAATACCCCTGCTCGTCAACTCCGAGGTTCTCCTCTAGCACCGTATCTGAAAAATGTTAGCAGTAGGGGGTGAGCACTAAGCTCCGTAGCAACATTCCTCCCAAACTCGAACAAGGTTTATAGAAACATATAAAATGGTCGGTCTCATTTTACAAATAGCATACATAATCTTTGAAGTAAAACAGGGACATTTTAAAATGGATCTCAAGTTTAAGTAGCAACAGTAATTTAAATGAACAGTAAAAGAAACCAAGATCCAATACATATCCATTTTCCGAAATATAAACCATTTTTCCACAAGACCTTGTGGAATCCCATACTCCCACAAGTTCTTGTAGGAAACCATTTTCCACAATAATACAATAATCCATAACTTGAATATTCTACAACCATATGTATGTGTATCTCAAACATGATGTAAGGCAAACCCCATGAATCAACACATTGAGTAATATCTAGCCCACACACACCCACACAAATCTTATCAAA